>JARHVA010000125.1:1815000-3015000 GCA_037957365.1 Torreya grandis | reverse complement strand
AATCCTAAATTTATCAAGTGTTGTCTTGGCATATTTCATCTGTGACATAAATATGTGGTGTTTCTTTTTTTATACTTTTAATCCAAGATAATAATGTAGAATCTAGAGATCTGACATGTCAAATGATCGATTAAGTTCTTTATTGGTTGCATCAATCATATTTATTGAATTTCCAGTGATAACTAGATCATCAACATATACTACAACAATCATAATCTTTCCTGCTTACTTTTTAGGTAGAGATTTGGATCATAGGGACTCCTATGGAATCCATGTTGAATGAGATGTTTATTGATTTTTATGTACCAGGATTAGGAAGCTTGTTTGAGATCATATAGAGATTTGATGAGTTTACATAATTTTCCTTCATTATCACGAGTGAAAAAACCTTTTGGTTGTGTCATGTAAACTTATTCTTGTAGATCTCCATTGAGAAATGCATGTTTTACATCTATTTGGTGGATCCTCTATCCAATTGGGCAACTAGAAAAAACATCATTTTGATTGTCTTGATCTTGTCCATAGAATAAAATGTCTAATCATAATCTATGCCTTCTTTTTGTGCATATCCATTTTATATGCGTCGAGTCTTGTGCTTGTCAATATTACCATCGACTTTGTATTTAGTTTTGAAGACCCATTTCCAACCGATTGGCTTCTTCCCTGGTGGAAGATCTTCAAACTTCCATGTTTTATGTTTCATTAGTGATTGAAATACTACATTCATGGCATACTTTCAAGGTTTATAATCTAGGGTTTCTTGAACTATATAGGTTTCATCTGATTCTACAATCATGCTCATTAGGTCCAAATTGACCTCATTTTGAGTCATGATATAAGTCCTTGGTCTAGTACTCAATGTGTCTAGAGCTTTGTGTAGTTTAACATCCCTTAATGAAATTATATACCATTTAGGCATACATCAAGTGGTTCCTATGGGTGATCTAGCTGTACCATTATTCCCATCATCATCATTGTCTTCATCTAGTGGATTGCCATCTTTTGCATTCACTATGGGACTAATTAGTGTACCAAGTGATCCTATAGAAGGAGCTTCTACTTCTATATTATCAAAAAACTCAACATCCCTTCTTGTGTATATTTTATTGTTCTTTAGATCCATTAATATATAGTCAAGTGCTTCTTCATTGTACCCTAACAAGACTTATTTGTCTACTTTCATGTCAAGTTTAGTGCTTTTTTGCTTTAGGAATATGCATAATTTCTTTACATCCAAAAAATTGAAGATATGATATAAATGGATTGTACTCTAACCATGATTATTATGGTGTTAATCTATTAAGAGCTATAGTGTGAATCTGTTGAGTAGATAGACTGTAGTTTTGACTACTACCCAAAATTCCTTTGTAAAACTAGAATCATGTAGGCATACATCGCACCATTTCCATGCTAGTATGATTCCTCTATTTAATAATAACATTTTTTTGTGGTGTATGTAGAGGTTCCATTTGATTAAAAATGTCATTTTTGTACAAAAATGCTTTGAAATCATTAATGGTGAATTCCCCCCATGATTTGAGTGGAGGGTTTTAATGTTTCGACCAGTTTCATTTTCAATAGCAATTTTGAACTATTTGAAACTTTTAAAAACTTGACTCTTTCTATTCAGATAGTAAACCCACATTTTTTTGGAAACATCATCAAAAAATATCATGAAGTACTTGAACCCGACATGACTAGGTGACATCAGTCCACATAGATCAGTATGCACCAGATTAAGCATTCCATGAGCCTGATATGTACTTTTCTAAAATGGATCTCTATGTTGTTTACCTACTAAGTAATGTTGACATTTATCTATACTATTTTTGAGAAATGTAAATCCTCTTACCATGTCATAATGGTGGAGTGTGTTGAGATATATAAAAATGATGTGACTAAATCTTATGTGCCATAATTGTGTTGAGGATATGTCTTTTGCCACAAGTGCTTGATTATTTGTCTGTATGAAGTTAAGTTGAAACTTTTTCCCAAATCTTGAGGATCATGAAATAATTTTTTAGATTTTTGACTTATCTTTGATCAAACACATATTTTTTCCACCTTTGTAGTCAAATTCAAACTTGAGGTTGTGGTCAAGTAATTAACTGACTGATTGAAGATTATTTGTGAGTCCTAGAACATACAAGACATCTAAGATTTTACATGCATTATGGCTAAGTGGTAAATATATGTCCCCTATACCTTGAACATGGTAGGATGAATCATCACCTAAAGAGACATGATTTTTAGGAAAAGTCTCATTCATACTATAGAATCAATCTTGTCTTCTAATCATGTGTCGAGTGGCACCTGAATCGACATACTAGATAGAACTTTATGATGTTGATTCTTCATGAGACTATGTAGTAAATAGGAAGTACACATCTCAATGGGTTTCTCCTTATTCAACAATGTTGCCTTGATAATTGGATTTGTTCTTACAATGACATTTTTTCTATTCTTTTCCTTTGTGTGGATGTGATAATTATTTGTTACTGAGCTTCTTGTTTTTTGAAAAGTCCCGTGAAAATGAGTTATACCAACAATCCTTAAGATCATGGCCTTTCCTTTCATATATAAGTCATAAATTTCTATTGTTTATTCTCACATGTATTTTGTTGATGACCTTAATTTTATTTATAATACTTGATCTACCTTTTGCCTTTTTGTTGATTATAGGCAAGAGCATGTTCTTCTGATTCTTCTTCTTCTTCTATATGCATAGACTCTTCATGTTGCAACATGTTTACTAACTTGGTAAAAGATGGCTTCTATTATATGACTATCAAATTAGTCAAAAATATATGTAGGAAGGTGGCAATTATTTTAGGACAATAGGTACAATAAATGCATCTGACACTGTCTCACCCAATGCTTAGACAAAGCCCTCAAGGTTGTAAAACATCGTAGAAAGGCTTCCAATTTCTCACTAGAATTCAATTTGAGTGAATGAAGTTGACTATGCAAATGGATAATGGTACCTTCATTTTTGGCCTCATAAATGATTTGGAGCTTATCCCAATAATCTTTATTTATTGTGGCCTCATGGATATGAGGTTTTACCTCATCTAATACCTCGAGCATTATTATCAACTTTACCTTCTGGTTGGCTTTATCAAATTTACACTACTAATAAACATCAGTGGCATGTCCAGTGAATTTTCCATTAAAAATAATTAAAAGGTCTTAAAATTCCATATGTGCCTTAATTTTTATTTTCTAAGCAACATAGTTATCTTCACTTAGAAACTGTGAGTCTGGCAAAAAGAATTTTGGGCCATTTTCAACCATTGTGTAGAATCTAACTAAAGATGATGGATTAGTTCCTTATCACTCTAGGTATCAAGGTATCCCTTTATATATACCATAAATTTTATGTACCAAACATTTCTTTATGTATGCCCTTACTCTATACCCATTGGTATGTGGAAAAAGGTTTCCTTTTCTATATACCCGATGGTACTTGAAAGAAGCGTAAACGTACATGAAAGAGAATGATACATGGTACTTAGACAATACTGAAAGAGGTTTGACCAGTCATTATGACCTAATTATATGGAATTACTCATACATGGGCATAAATTACCTATATACTTAGAATTTTTACCTGTCAAGATTTACGCCTTTCGATTGAATCAAATGAATAAAATGAAGGGATGTCTCAGTGAATGTTTAACCTTATTTTTCCCTAACAGTTTAGAGGGATAATGCTCATATGTCATTATTTCAGATAGGCTAAGATATGTATGTAGTAACTCAATTATGATGACTTTACCTATAAACGTGATTTAGAGGCATAATTGTGATCGAGCACTGTGATTGTGCATAAATGCATTATTTTGTGTTTTTGCTTACATAAATAAAATATACAATACTTTAAAAATAAATGATTAAAATGAATGGAAAAACACTAAATCCATTTTAAAAAATAATATCCCCCCTTTTGAAAAAAAAATTGATGTCTTTGGCCTCTTTTGATTTTTTTTACTTTTGTAGCTAAATTTAGTTAGTTGTAACTAATTTTAGCAGAATTACTAAATATAATGGAATGGATACAACTTTTGTTTTCTTCCCAAAAAAAATTATTTTGGGGGATTTTAAACTCCCATATACTCTTTATAAAAAACATTATTTACTAACCTAGCTAAGCATTCTTTCAAGTTTACAAAGGACAAAACTTGTATTAAAATGCTTTAAAAACTGCAAACCATACTTAGAAAGGGCTGAGAAAAATATTCCAAAGGACTGTAAAACATTATGAAAAATTATAATTCTAAGTTTCATGTGTAAGAGTGGAAATTATAATATCTCCTCCAACAATTAGATATAAAAAAATCAAACTGTACGGCCTCCAAATAGATAAAAACCATCTAGCAATGTACATTGACTGGATAGATTGCAAATTTCTTGTTTAAGTGCTTCAAACCACTGTGAAACTTGCTTATAAAATCAAATGATGGTATTCGGTGAAATATAGAATATTATTATACCATGTTGTGGTGTCAAATTTAAAAAATATGATCCATATAGCCTATACCAACTTTAAACCGTATAGGTGCAGGAAGTTGCCAAAAAACTAGTCTGCAGGGTTTATGTTCAAAGATTTATATGACTTGATCCAAATTAGTTATTTCAAATATTAAAACATACATAAATCATAGGGATATTATACTGTACCATTAGATTCAGGTTTTGATAATTGTATGACTAAAAAAAATCATAAATAAGCATAAATTTGCATAAAAATCATTCAAACAAGAGAAATAATGTGAGTGAATGATTGAAATTTGGAACACAACATTAAAAAATGTGAATAAGTTGTGTAATGTCTAAGGGAGAGGATTATTTAAGTGATATATTGGATAATGAGAGCATGGGCTTCTCAATTTTTTTCCTCCAGCTGTAGTATGAGGGTGCCTTGGGGATCCACCTCCTACTATTTTCCTCAAAAAAAAATATTGCTTTGAATCCAAATGTAGATAAAAAACAATCATATATTCATCTAAATAATAAATTACTACATAAGGTATTATATATCAAAGAAGATATCCAAATAACTTCCTATAATATAGGAAGGAGGAATAACAAATAAACCCAGAATAGTCTTTGGGTGAAACAATATTCTAATAAACTAACAATAACGTGCTATGGTGAATTAATCACCATTTATTTTAATCTAATAGCTACCAAATTGAAATGTGATAAAGATTATCATCGAATTTTTGATGTAACTAAGGAATATATTCTAAACCCATTGGTTCTTATGCCTCCCATTCCATATAGATCCCTCTTATTATATATTTAATTACACAACATGATGATAATCATCATAAATGCGCCTTTTAGTACATTATTTTCACACATATGGATTATGAGAAATATAATACCACCATAGAAAATCTATGCTTAGCACTTATTTTTCCCATGCAAAAACTATGACATTGTCTACTTCACAATGATACTCATGTTATTACTAAGGTTGATCCACTTAGATATCTCATGTCAAAACCCCATTTTTTAGGGCATATAACAAAGTGGTTAATGATTCTTATTGAGTTTGATTTTTTTCTCTCACAAAAATGTATTAAAGTTCAATTAATCACTAATAAATTAGTTACTGCTCCATTACAAGATTTATTGTTGATTAGTGCTAAATTTCAAGATGAATTTAATTCTTATATTATCGATAATGGTATGTCAACCATGAATTTTGATGGATCTAAATGTGATATAGGTGTTGGGGCATGGATTGTGTTCATTAATCCCCAAGGTTTACTTATGTCTTTTTCCTTTCATTTAGGATTTTCATGCACCAAAAACATAACTGAATATGAAGCTCTCATACTAGGCTTCTTAACAACACAAAAATTGCACATAAAAAAAATATGTGTATACAATGATTCACAACTTGTCATTTATTAGGTTTTAAATATTTATCAAACTAAATAAGATAAGCTTATCTAATATAAATATATGGCCCAACATCTCATTGCATCCCTCTCTCCTTTCTCCATTGAGAATGTTCCTCGCAAAGTTAATTGCCATGTCGATGTAATGGTTAGTGGTACCTATTTTATTCCAATCAATTTTAGTGACGATCACACAATGTTCACTATCCAAAATTATGAAATATTTCATTCAATACTAAAATTATCAATGCATTGAAAGTGATCATAGTTATTTGAAGTGCACACAATCATGAATGGTATATATATATATATATATATATATATATATATATATATATATATATATATATATATATATATATATATATATATATATATATATATATATATATATATATAATTTTTTACAAAATGCTATGCGAGAAGAAAAAAGTGTCTACTGTGCCAAGTAATGCATTATGTGCTCATTGGTGTATCTCTCTTCAAATTCTATTTTGATGGATAATTATTATAGTGTTTCAATCATGTTGAAGCTCATTCAATTATATTTGAGTACATGATAGTGAATGTAATGGTCATTTCAATGGTAAATCCATGTCTTACAAACTCTAATGTCAAGGATAATATTGGAAAAAAATGGAATAATAATGTTACAAATATGCCAAATTATGTTCCTAATGTCAAAGTCATATAAATCTTAATCATGTCCCATCCAATGCACTACAACCTAATGTCTCTCCATGGCCATTTTCAATTTGGGGATCTAATCTAATTGGAAGAGTAAACCCTGAATTATCTGAAGGACATAAATTTATCATTACAACCACTGAATATTTTTTTAAATGGGTAGAGGATATGCCTATACAATTTACTATTTGTAAGGATATTTACAAATTTCTCCTAAGTCATATTATCACACGATTTGGATTACCTTCTAAAATTGTAATAGATAATGGTTAATCTTTTAAAAATAAAATAGTAAAAATGTTTTATGCTAAGTTCAAAATCCATTATACCTTTTCTACTCCTTACCACCTAGAAGGTAATGGGAAATCAAAAGTAAATAATAAAATAATGGTTAAAATCCTAATCAAGACTGCTACAAAACATGGAATAGATTGGCATATTCAAATCATTTATGCTATTTGGGCATATCGTGCAAGCACCCATACACCAATGAAAGTTACACCTTACTCTCTTGTTTATGGAATAAATTTTTTGATCTCTCTTAAGATATAAATACCATATTTATGAGTCTCATTAAAGAACATTATCAAAAATAATTAATATCGTAAAAAACACTTGCATGAATTGGAAATGCTTGATAAAAAATACCTACAGGCTCTTGAACATTTAAAAGTTTATCAAGCCCACATTAAATGAGCATATGACAAATTTGTGATTGTGAATTAAATTTTGATGATCTTTTACTTAAATAAAATCAAAAGAACATCAATGCTAACAAATAAAACAAAAGGAAAATCAAGCTCAATTGGTTGGGCCCATTTGTAATTACTGAAAATATTGACCCATGAGCTTATTGCCTAGCCACACTTGGGGACAAGCCTATTAAAAATCCAATAAATATAATGCATTTACATTGTTACCATACCTAGATAGCTATAATGGAAAAAATACAAAAACATTTATATATTTCAAAAAATATAATAAAATGAAAATATTTACAAAAATTCAAAATCAAAACCTCTACACATTTACCCATGTTGTTAGTTTACATATTTATACATGTCATCTATTTCATGTTAAGTAGATAATATATTTCATTTAATTTTCAATATATAATTATTTTTCATGCGGTATGTGTGTGTGATACGTGACATACTTTTACATGGATATTTTATGTCAGATCGACCTTTACCCAACAACCTTGCTATGTTGGGGGAATTTCATCATTCTCTACGAGTATTTCAATAGGTTGTATCTATCCACAACCTCTTTCCCATATTTAACTATATATCATATGTATTACTATACACTCATACTTTACATTGTGTTACATGATTATATTATTTGCTATCATTAATGTGGATACATATGGTTGATAAAAAATAGTCTCATTTACTTTATGTCTATTTTTACATGTTTATTTCATTACATGACAAGTTATAATTTTCTTTCTTATTGTATGTGGTTCTTGGCCTTGTGTGTGTTCAATGCATACACAATATTACTTGTATGACATCATCATGCCATTTGCATGTGGCCCTTGGCCTTGTATGTTTGTGCAATTGGGCCTTATGTGTGAAATTTTAAGAAAATTATCTTACTTTGTACGACATTTACATGTCCCCTATATGTGTATTTTATGGCCTTCTTGAGTGATATTGTGTGACTTTTCTTACATGTTCATTACTTGTTACTATGGTGTCATGATTCCTATCATGCACTATGTAGTCATATAAAATGTAAAAATTGGTAACTTGAGTGTGGCTTGTGATACCCAACCCATAGGTCCCTCTTGCTTGCTCTCATGACCCTTAAAGGCACCTTTTCACTAATTTCCAGTCATTCGTAGCCTTCTAGATAGTGATTCCACCTCCTCTAGGTAGCATTTCCTATGATAATTCCATCCCCCTAGGTCTCGTATCTTCAGAACAATAGTGCCCAACTTGGACTATAATGTTGGACCCTAGGGTGTCCATTTATGTCACTCCTATCTAATTGTATATTTACCTCTAACAGTTAGTTCCTTTTGGTTCCTATCCCTCTTCTTGTTGGCCTAACATGAATAAACTCAACCCATGACTAATAAATCTCTATAAAATCCCATTCAAAGTTCATTTAGAAGGGGTTGACAATTATCACAAAGCAAGCAAGACTACTCATGCATATTTCCTTATTTTTTGCATATAACTAGCTAATACAACTACAAGCTTATTCAAACCCTCACACCAGTCCTTAGCCACCTCAAGCACACCCAGTTTAGCATTTTGCATCTTCATATACAATATTACATAAAACACATCAAGTGGGAGAACTACATATGGCTTGATCCCTCTTTGGAGTATTGGTACGTAGGTAGCGTGCCCACACAAGGGGTGTAGATACATGTTTAGTGTATCTTACACACATTAATCCCCCTTCTTTCACAAAGTTTGTCAAAGCACAATGGAGTCTAGGGTTTGAATACTAAATCAGCTCTACAGGGAGTTTTGCAAGCATCCAACATCTAAAATTTCATATAAAGGCTCACACAAGGATAACAAACAAAACCTAGAAAGCTCAGGTCTCCTAGATAATAACAACAAAAGAGGACTATAGTGCTGGACCCCAAGGTGTCTTATTTCAGTGCTCCTGTCCTTTCATAAAATGAAAGCTAGATCCTAATTTGTGACATGTCCCAATCCTACACATCAAATTTTAGACTTTGCAACAACTGTCTCAGTCTTTTTCCAGCTAAGTCTCCTTTTCTCTACATTTATTACTATTTTTAGAAAGGTTTAAATTACAATTAAATTACATAAATTAGTAGCTTAATTATTGTAATATTATTTACTGATTTAATTAACTCAGATCCTTAACTAAATTAGGAATGATACTCCAATATTCCCAAAAAAGTTAAATCATTCGGTGAACTTGACTTTCTTAGTAGATTGCTTTGATTTTGCTTTTTGATTACTCTATCGACATTCTTGCATACTTTCACTACTTGCTTTGATTAGTTAGATGTGATTGTATTTTCAGTATTTACATGCTTTCTTTTCTTACTTTGTGTAGCTAGAGGTGATTGCATTTCTCAATTCTTGTTTGTCTCCTGTATGTGTCTTAGGACATTTTCCAATGTCTTTTGCTTCTATGTCTTATGTGTGCCTTAGGACACTTACCAATGTCCTTTTCATGTACTCTTCTATGTTATTATGGCTTTCATGCCAACCTTGCTTATTTATAAATGCATGTGTATGTGGCATTTGAACATGCCTTGTATGCTTGCTTTCTAGTTTGAGTGACATGTGCCCATGTACCTTATTTGTTTGGCCCCTTGGCCACTCTTGTATGCTTCTTACTTCTTGCCTTGTGTGTTTATTGCTTGTTTGATTCTCAATTTTCTTGCAATACCATGATCTACATCATACATTATCTTGCTTTCTTGGATGCCATGATGGACATCATGCTCCATCCCTCCTTGACAACGAAAAACTAACCAAACTTCTAGTTATAGTTCACTATATTACACATGCTATTACATTGTTATATCTATCTAGGCATACCCCTATTGATCTAACAGTCTCTCATTACAAACCATGTTATATCTTGAGATATCTTATTGATTATCATTACTATATCATGTATTTTGCAACATAACACACTTGCAGGGCTCTTTCTTCTAAGGATAGCCATTGTAAGGTCATTCCCATCCTCAAAAGAGAGGAAATAAACAAGGGTTTTGTCACAGAGGTCAGAGCTCTTAATGATCAAAAATTCATCTTTCAGAACACCCAGAATAGTAACCAAACTTCAAAGCAACCAAAATAGAGCAGGTAAATAGTGACAATTTTATAACAGTCATCAGAATTAGTCCAGGATAATAACACCAAGATTGGAATATAAAACCAGATAGCAGTGTGTCTATTTTTACCACTCCTATCCAAACAATAAAAAAACTACATTTTCCAAAAATAGACAAAAAGGTAAGACCAATTATAATTTTATCAGTAACAGTTCAATTCATAATTAGTAGTTTCAATATAGTTTTTTTCATAGAATCCAGATATAGGGGGCATCATGCATGCCATGATGGATTTTGCTTTCAATTTCAGATTAGGCAGTTGGTATAACTTCTAGATCAGAATCCATGATTTATAAACCAATGATTGGGGGCAATGTGCATGACACATTTGACTTCTTTTTTCTGAGTTCAATACATTAACAAGGTATTCTCAATAGTTGTGTGCCTTACTCCATCTATAGGTGGTTGGCATCATTTCCAAGTGGCTTCCACATAGTCCTATTGCCCAGTTTTAGAGTGGCTTTCATATAAGCCTAATCTCCACCTTTTTTGAGTAGCCAAGAATAGCCTAGTTTCCAACACACATTCATCTATCCATGCCACATTATCAGATTACTGAATATTTATGGGCTTCAAGAGCCATCTCATACGATACACATCTCATATCAGTATCAATACATAGCTTCACTTCATGGGGAAATGATAGAGCCAAAGGACTAGCTAGCCTTTATATTCTTGAGCCACCTACTCATAGAGATTAGACACACAGTCCAAACATCTATTAGAGCATGCATGATCACATAGCTTCACTTAGTGGGTGATGATGGAGCCAAAGGGCTAGGCTTTGCATTATTGAGCTACTCTTGGGGAATTGAGCACTCAACTCCATTCATGATATTAATCTTGGTACAACACATATTCAGTATTATCCAACATTACTCAACATCACTCAACAACATAATAGGTTTTGTATTGGTTAGCATACCCAGTGAGGTGTATTCATTCCTTTCTCTTCCTCTCTCTCTTACCCAACTATGTATGTTCTTATTTTAGATATAACATATCTAGTAAGATCTAATCTACTCTTTGTTTTCCTTTGTATATCTACACATTACAATGTGATCTCTCTATGCACACCCAACATCACACAACTTCATGAGCTTCACCTTTGCAAGGTAAGTTTAGGTACGCTTTCTATTTTTTCTTTATCCTAGTATTTCACTTTGTTGCATCACTAAAATAAAGGGGGGGCAGATGTAGTCACTTTGTTGAGTGTGGCTTGTGACACCCAACCCACAGATCCCTCTTGCTTTCTCTCATGACCCTTCTAAGCAACTTTTCACTAATTCCCAATCATCCATAACCTTTCAAATAATGATTCCACCTCCTCTAGGTAGCATTTCCTATGATAATTCCATCCCCCTAGGTCCCATACCTTCAGGACAATAGCACCCAACATAGACTATAACACTAGACCCTAGTGTGTCTATTTATGACACTCTTATACAATTGCATTTTTAACTCAAATGGTTAGTTCTTTCTGGTTCCTATCCCTCTTCTTGTCGACCTAATGTAAATACAATTGACCCATGACCAATAGATATTTATAAAAGCCCATTCAAAATTCATTTAGAAGGGGTTGGCAATTATCACAAAGTAAGCAAGACTACTCAAGTATATTTCTCTATTCTCTACATACAACCAACCAATACAACTACAAGCTTATTCAAACCCTCAAACTAGTCCCTAACCACCTCAATCACACCCACTTTAGCATTTTGCATCTTCATATACACTATTTCACAAAGCACATTGTTGGGTGAATATTTTGTCGACCAGCTAACTGGTGAGCAAAATAGTTCCTATCACCACAACATAGGGAGATTGGTCATCTAGGTGTGCAGGTTTACTACATCAACAGGGAAAAAATCTTTCCTCTCATCAAGGGGAGGTTCCCTATTAAATATACAGAGACTATACACTATATATATAAGCAAAAAGTAAGACAGGGGGTAGGATAAAACATCCATCTCTCTTTTTTCAGAGATGATGCTGACAAACAGAGGAGGAATCCTGGGTGATTGGTGATGGCACTTCTCTTCTTTTAGAAGTAACATTCAACCAAGATTCAGATCCCTTCCTAGATAGTAGAAATCCTGGTGAAGCAATAAAAGGCACTTCTCTTCTTTTAGAAGTGCTTATTCTTGCAAACAATAGGACTCTTTCTAGTAACAAGTAACGGGGTAATAGGGTCCAAAGTAACCAGTAATCTAAGATGTAGCACAAAGTCTCCACCTCGATTGCCCAAGAGTGAGATACGAAGAACAATGGGGGCACAAAGTCATCCCAAGGTCATTTACATAGAAACAAAAAATAAACACACACTAAAGGCAACTATGACAGTGCAAAGTCTGAAAGTAGCTGGCTTCAGGACATCTTCCTTATCACTTCCACTAGCTCTGCTTGTTAAATTGCATAAACAAGAATACATTTAGGAAATAGACATAAGAATAATCTCCTGGAATGATACAAGATCTAATAGCACAAAGTCTAAAAGTAACTTGCTTTCTGATTCAGACAAAGAAATATGATAAACAATCTGAGCTTAAAGTCTCAGTATTCACCTTTCAATTTGGGTAGAGTTTTGCTTCTGGTAACAAGAAGATCTCCCTTGTAACAAATGAGAGATTATAATATATAGTGCTCCAAGAAAGACTTAGGCACTTGTTTTCATGAAAAAGACCCATGCTGAATTGAATGCCTTCAATGCGCCTTCAGTTCTGTCTGGAGGGACCATGTTGGGAATAGTGCATTACCATAACTATGGCGTGTCCATTCCCCTAATATGTCTCTTCTTAGTATGGACTATATGGTCCTTTTCCTGATGTCTACGTAGCTATCTAATTCGCCATTACTTTATGGAAGAAAAACAAGCTTGCGTCCTTGATTTGGTACGCTCAGAAGTCTACTTGATCCATTGTTTCACCTACTAGAAATAACTCTTTTGAAGATATTTCTGGTCCTTTGGTCTCGCTCCTCTTTTTACCGCATAAGCACTTCTTTTCTCTCTGGTTGAATAATTACTTTAATTAGACTTGCCTTTGGAATCGTCCATGTTGCTTCTTTGTCCTTTCTAGCCCTTCTTGTTTAAGTCTTTGGGGGGTCCTTTCTGCGTCTTTGACAAGTGGCAAGTTTTGATATTATGAAAATCATTAGAAACTTACGAAAAATGGGATCCACAACACGTCTTGCCTAAGCAACTTCAAAATGAGAATGCGGATGCAAACACTTGTCACATTATGCTGAGTCATAACAAGACACGTGACGTATTCCGCTTAACTTATAGAAGCTTTAGAAAGCTTTTGAGGGTCTTGCAGAAGATGACACATGGTGGCTTTCGCTGCACTTTGTCTTTTTCCATCAAGAATTTTTTCATGGGCTTTTCTCTTTAGTCCGGATTTTGCTTTGCTTTTTTTAGGCTCTCTTCTTGGGTGAATTCCTTTGGACAAAATGTTCGAAGGATTTTTGCCTTAGTCATTTTCCAACGAAAAATACTTCTGAAAGAATTCTTTTGGCCTCTTTTACTTAGTAAAGTCTGAAGGAAATGTTCCCTGTCGGCCTTTGAACAAATCTGAAGGAATTATATCTTTTTGGTTAGTCACTTCGACCCTTGAACCAATGTTGCCTGCCCTTCGCAAGGACATTTGTTCCTTTGACCCTGGGGCACTCATTTGAACCTGCCCATTGGACTGACTGATTGAACCAACTTTGGTTCAATGGTTCTGTTGGTCCCCAAAAATGTCACTCATTTTTGGAACAATATATGAGCAATTTTGGTCCTACATGACCAAAACTTCTCTCTTCCCTTCTCAAAATTTGTTTTGAGCTTTCAAATTCCTTTTTTTTCAAGCTTTCCATAAATATACAAACTCTATAGGCTTGAATCTACGGACTCTACAAGCTTAAATCTATGAACTCTGCAGGCTAAGTTCTACAGGCTTCATAGGTTGATTTCTATGGACTCTACAGGAAAGACGCAAGCTATCAAAAGAACAAGTTTCTAGCACTTAGTCGTTTCCAGGATTGGTTTAGTGCCTCAGTTTAATCAAAGGATTTCAATCAGAAAATGATAAAAGACTTAGGCTTGAACCATTGAACTTTGAACCACTTTGGTTCAAAGGTTCAATGGGTTCAACGACCAAGTTGGTTCAACACACTTGGTGCAAAAGAACAAAGGACTTAGCCAAATAATGAAGAATGAACTGTTGAACCATTGAACCAAAGTTGGTTCAATCAAAAGTTTCAAGGGGCTGCCCCAAAGCAAAAAAGTCAAGTGCCCTTGCGGAGGGCAGGCAACATTGGTTCAAAAGCTCAAAAGCGGCCTCAGTCAAAGGAAATGCTCGATAGAAAAAAAGACAAAGCAGAGCAGAAGCCGCCATGTGTCATCTTCTACAAGACCCCCAAAGGTTTCTAAAGCTTCTATAAGTTAAGTGAAATACGTCACATGTCCTGTTACGACTCAGCGGAACGTGACAAGTGTTTGCATCCATGTTTCCCTTTTGGAGGTGCTTAGGCAAAATGTGTCATGGACCCCATTTTCCATGAGTTTATAATGAGTTTCATAATAGCGAAACATGCCACTTATCAAAAACACAAAAAGGACCCCCCTAAAGACATAGGCAAGAAGGGATATAAAGAGCAAAGAAGCACTTAAGCGGTGAAGAGAGGAGTGAGACCAAAGGACCAGAAATATCTTCAAAGGAGTTACTCTAGTAGGTGATACAGTGTCTGCAAATTGATCATTAGGAGGCACAAATGACAAATGGCACGGCCCACAATTTCTCATATGATGTTTAAGCAGCATGCTCTTCCTAATGATGGGAACGTGCATGGGTCATTTGTGAAAAGGGTGCCAAAAGGCCTCCTTTTTTCCCCTATTTATTGTAATCTCTCATTTGTTTTAAGGGAGACTTCTCATTTTTTACAAGAATGAAACTCTGCTCATTTTGAAAGAAGAAGACTGAGACTTTGAGCTCAGGTTATAATTTCATTTCCATTGTTATCTGAATGAGAAAGCAGGTTTTTCATAGACTTTGTGCTGTTCTGACTTGTGTCATCTGAAGGTGTCCTTATTCATTTAATTTGGTGCATAGAATTAGTGAAGGTAACAAAGAAGTGTCCTGAAACCAACTGTGAGAAGACTTTGTGCTTCCACCATTGATTTCAGTCTATGTTTTCCTTTCTTTTTTGTGTTGAGGATTTGAGGCTGACTTTGTGCCCCCATTATCCTTTGTGATATACCCTTTGGGCAGTTGAGGTGGAGACTTTGAGCTATGTTTCATCATGTTGTTCCTACATTTTTTTATCACTGGTTATTTCACTACCTGAAAGAAACTCCTGTTGTTTCTTATAAGGACACTTATGAAAGAAGAGAAGTGCCTTCAACATTTATAGCCTAGATTTTTTCCTTTGTCTATGTGCATCATCTCTGAAAGAAGAGAGATGGATGGTTTATCCCACCCCTGTGTCTTACTTTCTGCTTATTTATATTGTATATAGCTCTACATATTTAATAGGGAACCTCCCCTTTATGAGAGGAGAGATTTATCCCCTTGTGATGCAGTAAACCTGCACATCTGGATGACCAATCTCCCTATGTTGTGGTGATAGGAACTATTTTGAACGCCAGTTAGCTGGTCAACAAAATATTCACCCAATAATTTTTGGTGACTCTGCTGGGGAAGAGCATATAGTTTGAAGTCTCAAACATCAAGCTGAAGCAGATCCTACTCTTTTCCATTTTTTGTTCTACAATTTGGCAACTCCACGTTATACTAGAGGCCAGAAATCCCAAGGTGTTGTTGACCCTACGTTTGAGTTGGTGCAACAGAGTAATTTTGAGCTATTTCCTCCACAACCTCACCTTAGACAAACTAGGAGTCTTCCTCCTAGACCTATAGGGCCACCAACACAAGGCAGAGCTTCTTTTTCTGCTGCCATTCGAGCTTTGCCTATCCACGCTCCACCTGGATTAGTTATCCCACTTTTACATAATCAAATCATGGCTTAAGGCCCCTGAGGTAATTCTTTCAGTCCACTGAATTTGACTCCACCTCTGCATGAGCTTCCATGCAGTTCAAGGAAGAATTTCTCCAAATTCTTTGGTGATGGGAAGGTTCATCCTGATGAACACATTACAGCTTTTAGCATAGCCTACAATGTAATAGGGGTGGAATTTGAAGACATAGCAGTCAGGCTATTCATGGAAACACTACAATGCACTACTGCAGATTGGTTCTACCACCTACAAACTAGATTAGTGACTGACTGGGACACCTTGAAAGACAAATTTGAAGCTAGATTTAAGACTGAAAAAGATGCACATGCCTTACTGACCCAACTCACTCAGATGAAGAAAGAGCCTCATGAGCCTATGAGGGATTTTATTGCTAGGTTCGACAAGCCGAGGCACAAAATTCCCATGGTCACCCAGCCAACGCCTCAGAACCTCAAATGCTTCTTCATCAATTCACAATTACCTGAAGTAGGTTTCTTGCTGAGACAGGTCAAACACATAGACCTTATTACTGCTGAGAACTTGGCTACTGAGGTAGAAGATGACCTTATCTTGGTAGAAAAGATAAGGAAAGACCCTAATAAAGGTAAATCCTCTTCATCTTCTGAGTATTCACCTGCAGTCACCACTGACCCAATGGTACAAAAGCTAGCAAATGAAATGCTAGCTCTCAAAAAGCAAATGGTGCAAGGAATGTCATCTGCTCCTGCATATAGAGATATGCCCAGGAGGACATTTCAGAATCAGGCATACCAAGGCAATGATGCTAGGAATCAGGGATAGCAAAATCGCCTTCCCCCTCCCAGAGGAACCTCACCCTTGAAGTGCCTCCAAAAAACTCGGCAGTCGGATATCTAGAAGCTGAAGCATATTTCTCATTCTAGCCTGAGTTAAATCCCGAAGATAATGCTAATCTCTTCACTGAGGAAGAAGAAGAATTAGCTGGTGACTCCCATATTGATTTCTTGAACTATCAAGATGAACCCAGGTGTGAAGGTAGTGCAGTTGAAGGGTCATATGCTATATTCACCCGATCCAGGAATTAATCAGCTCAACAAGCTGATAAAGAGAAAGCAGAGGAGCGACCTCAACCAGTAGTTTCAATTGCTAAGCGGGGATCCACTCTTCCTTTCCAGCCAAAGGATCCAGTGATTTCAAAAAAGGTTAATACCCTAAATGCCCCTACACCTTCTACTTCAATTTCACAATCTAGTCCTCCCCCTTTCAAAAATCAAAAGTATGAACTCCCATCCTCTGTTCCTAGCTCATTCTAGACATTTGATATCGTTGACCATATAAAGAGAACCAAAATTCAAATGTCTAAATTTGAGTTTTTGTAGTCCCATCTCGAGTAATTAGACTGACTGGTTTAATGTGTTAAAAACCAAAACATCTCTATTGAGCGAGCAATTCCCAAAGTGATGCATGATGCTGCCAGGAATGCACCCACCAAGAACAACCTTGTCACCACTCCCCCTGCTACTCCTGGTAATACTAAACTTTTTTATGTCTCATTGCTGATAAATGGACATTAGCTGAATAATTGCATCATTGATTTTGGAGCTTCAGATAATGTCATGCCTGCTAAAGTGGCCGAATCCCTTGGTCTTACATTGACCAAAACTTTTGGTAGATGCTTCTTCATGGAGAACAAGTAAGTACCTTTGCTGGGACAAATCAAAGATGCCCAATTTGTGTTTATTGCCTTTCCAGACAAAAGAATCAAGATGACTATCTTGGTAGCAAATGTCCCAGCATCATATGGCATCCTTCTTGGATAGAATTTCTACAGAGATGTTGGTGGTGAATTAAGCATGGATTTATCAGAAGCGAGGATTCTAGTCAAAGGTGTTATGAAGAGGTTGTTCCCTGAGAAGGAAGTGAAATATGTTGTTACCCAGACTTCAACACCTAAAGCTCAAATTTTGTTTGAGTCTTCAGGCATGGGTAACTACTTTCTATACATAGATGGAGTTCATGAGACATATGATGAAGCTCCTGCAGATGACAGCCCAAAAATGCAGTCAGCTAGAACAACAGAGGAATTAGCTAGGCACAAGGCAAATGTGGAAGTTTCTCCACCCCTGAATGAAGAAGAATCTGAAAGGAAATCAGGATCAAATGAGGTATGGATTCTTGAATTTGATGGCAGCTGCTCTTCCACTGGTTCAGGAGCCAGGGTGGTGTTAATATCTCCTCAAGGAGATATTTTTCCCTCATCTTATAAATTGTAATTCAGCAACATAAATAACACAACTGAATATGAGTCTCTACTGCTTGGATTGAGAGCCACTCAAGACAAAGGCATCAAACTCCTTCATGTTAAAGGAGATGCTGAACTAGTGGTTTTTCAGGTGAAAAACCTATATCAAACCAAGAATAAAAGATTACATCATTACCACAATCTAGTCTGGGACTAGCTTGAAGACTTTGATGCTTTTAGCATCTCTATAGTTTCAAGAGAATTTAATGACCGGGCAGATGCATTGGTTGTTTTAGCTACTCTCTTGGTCCCCCACCTAGATTTCAAAGGAGACAAGTACATGATTGAGCTGGTCTTTCAGCCAAGTGTACCTGACAATGCCAGTCATTGGCAGGTATTTAACAATGATAGCCAAATCATTGCCTTCCTAGAGCAAAAAGATAGCTTTGAACGACTGCATTTTTAAGGCAGCGAACCTTAAAAATATGAAACAACTCCTGAATCAAATGCAGACATAGGTGAGGAGTTCTTGCAACTAAAAGGGAATAAGATCCCAAAAGGCCTGGTTTCCCTTGAAAAGCTATTTGATAAGCATGATAGATTCATCAGACAACAGCCAATGGATTTAAGCTCATCTTAGGAGTTTGATCAAGTAAATCTGGGAACCAAGGAAGACCCCAAGATGGTGAACATTGGGAAATGTTGTACTCCTATAGAGCATTCCAAGTTCACCTCTTTGCTCAACGAATACATGGATGTCCTAGCGTATTCATACGCTGACTTGAAATCACTTCGGCTTGACGAAATCTGACACATCCCTCTCAAGGCTGATTCAACACCTTACAGGAAAAAGACCAGGCATTATAATTTGAAAATATCAGGTACTATTTTATCTGAGATACAAAAAAAGATAAATGCCAGGATAATCTTCCCAATCCATCATTCCACATGGATTGCCAATATAGTGCCTATAAGAAAGAAAAATAGTGAAATTTGCCTTTGTGTAGATTTTAGGAATTTAAATCAGGCATCCTTGAAGGATAATTATCCTTTTCCAATCATGGATCAAGTGCTGCAGATAGTGACAGGGTCAGAGATGTTATCAATGTTAGATGGTTTCTCAAGATATAATCAGGTTGAAGTTGGTGAAGCAAACCAACATAAGACTGCTTTCACCACACCTTGGGGTACATTTGCATATAAAAGGATGCATTTTGGTTTGATAAATGTTGGTGCCACCTTCCAAAGAGCAATGGACCTTGCCTTCAAGGATGAGATGGGTAAGTTCATCATAGTTTATCTTGATGACTTGACTGTCTTCTCTAAGCATCGCCTAGATCATGTGAACCATTTGTAGTAAGTGTTGAAACATTGCCACCAGAATGGCATTTCCTTAAACCTCAAGAAGTTAGTTTTTAGAGTAATGGAGGGGAAACTTCTCAGACACATTGTGTCCAAAGCAGGCATAAAAATTGACTCAGACAGAGGCAAGTCTATCCAAGAACTTTTCTTGCCCACAAGCAAGACTGATGTTCACTCTTTCTTTAGAAAGGTGAATTTATTACAAAGATTCATCCCTGAATTTGCCAAAAAGACCAGGCACATTGTAAACATGATGAAAGGAAAGACCACCTTCAGCTGGACCAAAAAAGGCAAGTTGGCTTTTGAAGATATCAAGACTGCCATTGCCCATGCCCCAATTTTGGGTTGTCCAGACTATAGCAAAGAATTCACCATTTACAACTATGCTTCAGAACATACGCTTTCACCAATTCCAGTTCAACAAAATAAAGAAAGCATGGAATCTCCTATTTCCTTCATGAGCTACCCTCTCAAAGCTCATGAGCTGAAGTACTCAAATATGGAGAAACATGCTTACATAGTGGTGAAGGCTGTGAAACATTTTCATTTCTACATCCTCAATTCTTGAGTTACTACCTTCGTCCCTGACACCACGGTGAAATTTATACTGACTCAGCAGGAGTTTGGGATGAAAAGAGGCAATTGGGTTGCAAAGATCTAGGAGTTCGATCTGATCATCAAGCCAACAAAGCTGGTATGGGGAAAAGGGCTATGCCAACTAATTACTGATAACAAGCCAAGAGGAATAGAGCATGAAGAACCAGAAGTGGATGAGGATGACACACCAACAGTCCTCTTTGTCTCCACCACAAATGAGTGGTACTCAGGTATTACCCATTTTTTCACTTATGGTGAATGTCCTGCAAACCTATCTTATAAAGAAAGGAGAACCATCAAGCTGAAAGCTGCTAATTTTGTCCTCTGGGACAATGGCCTGTACAAGAGAAGCCTTGATGGAACGTTCCTTTGTTGTGTGGATAAGGAGCATCAAAACCACCTTCTGAAGTCCTTCCATAATTCAGCTTGTGGAGGACATTTTTCTACCCCTGTGACTGCCCATAAGATCCTACGAGCTAGGTACTATTGGCCGACTCTCTTTCAAGATGCATACAAGTGGGTTAGGGGATGTGAACTGTGCCAGCAGTTCGTTGGAAGGCCCAAGCTAGCTACTTTGCCTCTCAAACCAGTGGTTATTGAGGAGCCTTTTCAGTAATGGGGAATTGATTTTATTGGTGCTATAAACCCACTGTCAAGTGCTGGACATGATTATGTCCTTACAACAACAGACTACTTCACTAAATGGGTGGAAGCGGTTCCAACCAAACAGGCTACTTCTGAAGTAGTATGTAATTTCCTCAAAGAGAACATCATGTCCAGGTTTGGGGTCTCAATCAAAATTGTCACTAACAATGTGGCCTATTTCACTTCTCAGGAGATTACTCAATTTTGCTTCTGCTATGGAATTACACTCTCCCACTCCTCTGATTACTTTCCACAAGGGAATGGACAAGCTGAGTCAAGCAATAAAAATTTGGTGACTATCATCAAGAAGCTGGTGGATGACAACCAAATAACTTGGCATAAGGCATTGGTTGATGCTCTGTGGGCAGACAAAATTACACCAAAAAGAGCAATTGGTATGTCTTCCTTCCAACTTCTGTATGGTGTTAATGCTGAGATATTAATCACCTTAGAATTGCTAGTATTGAAATTGGCTAAGGCGATTGAAGATCAAACATATGAGAGCTCACTTGAGAAGAGGATCATGTGCCTTGCTGAGCTAAAGGAGCAGAGAATTATAGTGGTGGACTGAATTTCCACCCATCAAAGCCTGGTGAAGAAGCTCTTCGACCAGAAAGCAAAGAATCACGATTAACAGGTTGGAGATAAAGCCCTGTTGTGGGACAACAGAAGAGAACCAAAGGGGATGCACAGAAAGTTTGATTCCCAGTGGAGGGGCCCTTTTATTATTCATCAGCTCAATGGTAAAAATAGTTTCTTGTTGAAGTATCAAGATGGCACTCTCTTTTCTCTGCCTCACAATGGGAAACATTTGAAGCACTCAAACTCTTGAAGTATCAGATGAGTTCCCCCTGTACATATGTGTATTTGTATAGTCTTTTGTTTCTATTTTGTTCTTTTGTTTTCATTTATTGGAGCCTTTCTTTTTGGGTAGCATGACTCTGTAGCCCAATGGCATGCTTCTAAGACACTGGAGATTCTAGATTATACTCCCTTTAATCGATTTTTGTAATAGAAGAAAGTTCCCCAACTGGAGCCAACTGTTGGTCCCCAAAAATGTCACTCATTTTTGGAACAACATATGTGCAATTTTGGTCCTACAGGACCAAAACTTCTCTCTTCCCTTCTCAAAATTTGTTCTGAGCTTTCAAATTCCTTTTTTTTCAAGCTTTCCAAAAATCTACAGACTCTGCAGGCTTGAATCTACGGACTCTACAGGCTTGAATCTATGGACTCTGTAGGCTTAAATCTATGGACTCTGCAGGCCAAGTTCTATGGGCTTCATAGGTTGATTTCTATGGACTCTGCAAGAAAGAAGCAAGCTCTCAAAAGAACAAGTTTCTAGCACTTAGTTGTTTCCAGGATTGGTTAAGTGCCTTGGTTCAATCAAAGGATTTTAATTGGCAAATGATAAAGGACTTAGGCTTGAACCATTAAACTTTGAACCACTTTGGTTCAAAGGTTCAATGGGTTCAACGACCAAGTTGGTTCAACGCACTTGGTGCAAAAGAACAAAGGACTTAGCCAAATAATGAAGAATGAACTATTGAACCATTGAACCAAAGTTAGTTCAATTGGTTGGTTCAATCGAAAGGTTCAAGGGGCTTCCCCAAAGTGAAAAAGGCAAGTGCCCTTACGGAGGGCAGGCAGCATTGGTTCAAAAGCTCAAAGGCGGCCTCAGTCAAAGGAAATGCCTGATGGAAAAAAAGACAAAGCAGAGCAGAAGCTGCCATGTGTCATCTTCTACAGGACCCCCAAAGGTTTTTAAAGCTTCTATAAGTTAAGCAGAATACGTCATGTGTCTTGTTATGACTCAGTGAAACATGACAAGTGTTTGCATCCGTGTTCCCCTTTTGGAGTTACTCAGGCAAAACATGTCGTGGACCCCATTTTTTGTAAGTTTCTAATGAGTTTCATAATAGCGGAACATGCCACTTGTCAAAGACACAGAATGGACCCCTCCAAAGACATAGGCAAGAAGGGCTATAAAGAGCAAAGAAGCACTTAAGCGGTGAAGAGAGGAGCGAGACCAAAGGACCAAAAATATCTTCAAAGGAGTTACTCCAATAAGTGATACAGTATCTGCAAATTGATCATTAGGAGGTGCAAACGACAAATGGTGCAGCCCATGATTTTTCATATGATGTTTAAGCGGCGTGCTCTTCCCAATGATGGGAACGCGCATGGGTCATTTGTGAAAAGGGTGCCAAAAGGCCTCCTTTCTTCCCCTATTTATTATAATCTCTCATTTGTTGTAAGGGAGACTTCTCATTTTTTACAAGAATGAAACTCTGCCTATTTTGAAAGAAGAAGACTGAGACTTTGAGCTTAGGTCGTAATTTCATTTCCATTGTTATATGAATGAGAAAGCAAGTTTTTCACAAACTTTGTGTTGTTCTGACTTGTGTCATTTGAAGGTGTCCTTATTCATTTAATTTGGTGTGTAAAATTAGTGAAGGTAACAAAGAAGTGTCTTGAAACCAACTGTGAGAAGACGCTGTGCTTTCACCATTGATTTTAGTCTGTGTTTTCCTTTCTTTTTTGTGTTGAGGATTCTGGTGTGACTTTGTGCCCCCATTATCCTTTGTGATATACCCTTTGGGCAGTTGAGGTGGAGACTTTGAGCTTTGTTTCATCCTATTGTTCCTACGTTCTTGTGATCATTGGCTATTTCACTACCTAAAAGAAACTGATGTTGTTTCTTGTAAGGACACTTCTAAAAGAAGAGAAGTGCCTTCAGTGTTTATAGCCCATATTTTCTCCTTTATCCGTGTGCATCATCTCTGAAAGAAGAGAGATGGATGGTTTGTCCCACCCCTGTGTCTTAGTTTTTGCTTATTTATATTATATATAGCTCTGCATATTTAATAGGGAACCTCCCCTTGATGAAAGGAGAGATTTATCCCATGTTGATGTAGTAAACCTACACACCAGGACAACACATCTCCCTATGTTGTGGTGATAGGAACTATTTTGGTCACCAGTTAGCTGGCCAACAAAATATTCATCCAATAGTTTCAATGGTTCAATCGGTTTAATCCTTTTATGTGGCTAAGTCCTTTATTCTCTTGAACTAAACATGTTGAACCATATGGCCGTTGAACCTATTGAACCATTGAACCCGTTGAACCTTTGAACCAAAGTGGTTCAATGGTTTAACGGTTCAATGGTTCAAGCCTTCCTCTTTGATAAGTGTTTTGAAGCCGTTGAACCTTTATGAAATTGAACTTTGAACCTTAACAAATGTGCTTAACTATTGCTAAGAGATTGCTTCTTTCCTGCGGAGTCCGTAAAAATCAACTTGCAAAGCCTGTAGAACTTGCCCTGTAGAGTTCGTAGATTTTCTTCCTACAGAGTCCGTAGATTCAAGCCTGCAGAGTCCATAGATTTTCTGAGAAGCTTGAAAAATGAGGAATTTGAAATCTCAGAGCAAATTTTGAAAAAGGAAGAGACAATTTTGGTATGTTGAACCAAAATAGTTCAAATGTTGTCCCAAAAATGAGTGATATTTTTGGGGGACAACAGTTGGCTCCAGTTGGGGAACTTTCTTCAGTTGGAAACTTGGAACAGCTGAGGGGATTAGAAACCAAAATATTTGGTGCCTTGAAGTATGCCATTGGGCTACGGAGTCATGCTACCCAAAAATAAAGGCTAAAAAAAATGAAAATGAAAATGAAAAGCACAAAAATAGAACCAAAGACTATACATATGTACAGGTGAACTTATCTGACACTTCAAAAATTGAAGTGATTCAGATGCTGCCCATTATGAGATAATGAAAATGGCATTCCATCCTGATAAACTAGTAAGAAACCATTTTGTCCCCAGAATCGGTGAAGGGTGAATGGAACTCTCCACCAGGAATCACATTTTCTATGAACTCCTTTTGGCTCTCTCTTCTTGCTCCATGGCAAGACGTGGTCTTCTCTCTAAAAATTGTAACTCTTTGCTCTCTCTACAAAGAGTTCTTTTTATTGACTTTGGAGTACAACAGTATGGTCCAATACCATAGCTTGTTGTTCTACTGGTTCAGTCCAGCACATGTTTTGATTATCAGCATCAAACTCCTGACAAACCATCATCTCAGCATCTCCTTTGGTGTGAAAGAGTTTGATATGTTCATTCTAAGTAGTCTTCAATCTGAACAACAGAGATTTGCATCTAGTTGTGTTGTTGGTGTTGTTGAACTACAACTTGCATGAAGGAAAAATATCTCCTTGAGGAGATATCGACATAATCCCAGCTCCAGCATTAGTGGAAGAATCACTGCCATTAGATTCTAGGATCTAAGCATCATTAGAAGCTGATCTTCTATCAAATTTCTCTTCATTGGAGATGGAAGATCCTTCTTCATTTGTACTGTGACTTACCAATTCTTTTATTGCCTTTTTTAGATCAAATCTTGGATTGCCAGCTACAGGACTTTCGTCAGCTGAGACATGAGCATCCTTTGTGGTCAATAAGTAATTACCCTTGTCTAAAGGCTCAAACAAAATTTGAGCTGCAGGGGCTGACATTTGGGTGACCACAATTTTTGCCTCAGACAAGTCCACACCTAGTTCTCCACCAATGTTTAACTGCTCGAGATTGGCTTGTAATAATTCAAATTCAGTCATTTGAATTTTGGATTTTTTGACATGATCAATTATATCAGATGACTGAAATGGACTTGGAAGAGGGGATGGGAGTTCATCCTTTTATTTTTTGGGAGAGGGAGGACTGGTCTGTGAATTTGAAGTAGAAGGTGCAAAAATGTTTGATTTACTTACTTTTTTGGCAATCATCATGTCCTTTGACTGGAAAGGAAGAGGGGTTCTCTACTTAGCAATTGAAATTGTTGGTTGGGGTCGATCCTCTATCTTTTCTTTGTTGGCCTGCTGGGCTGAATGATTCTCAAATCGGATGAATACTTCATATGATCCTTCGATTGCTTCACCTTCACTTCTGGGTTCATCTTGGTAATTTAGAAAACTAATGTGGGAGTCACCAATTGATTCTTCTTGATCTTTTGTGAAGAGATCAGCATCATTTTCTTGCTCAAACTCAGATTAGAAAGAGAAATCATGTTCTGTTTCCAGATATCCAACTGCTTAGTTGGTTGGAGGTGCTTCAAAGGCAAAGTTCCTTTGTGGGGGAGGAAGATGATTTGGCTGCCCTTGATTCCTGGCAGCATTGCCTTGATATGGTAGATTTTGAAATGCCCTCCTTGGCATATCCTGATTAGGAGGAGTAGACATACTTTGGGCCATTTGCCTTTTCAAGGCTAGAAGTTCATTTTCCAGCTTTTGCACCATCTGATCCATGGTGCTTGTAGATGGATACTCAGAAGATGAAGAGGATTTACCTCTGTTAGGATATATCCTTATCTTTCCTGCCAAGATAAGGTCATATTCTAGCTCAATAGCCAAGTCCTGAGCAGCAACAAGGTCTATGTGTCTAGCCCATCTCAGCAAGAAACTCACTTCAGGTAGCTATGAGTTGATGAAGAAACATTTAAGATTTTGAGGTGTTGGCTGGGCGACCATGGGAATCCTGTGCCTCAGTTTGTCAAACCTAGCAATGAAGTCCCTCATAGGTTCATTGGGCTCCTTCTTCATCTGTGTGAGCTAGGCCAGCAAGGCATGCACATATTTTGTAGGCTTGAACCTGGCTTCAACTTTATCTTTGAGTGTGTCCCAGTCAGTCACTAATCTAGCTTGCAGATGGTAGAACCAGTCTATAGCAGCACCTTGTAATGTCTCCACGAATAGCCTGACTTCTATGTCTTCAAATTCCACCCCTATTACGCCGTAGGCTATGCTAAAAGTGGCAATGTGTTCATCAGGATGAACTTTCCCATCACCAAATAATTTGGGGAAATTCTTCCTTGAAATGCGTGGAAGCTCATGCAAGGGTGGAGTTAAATTCAGTGGACCAAAAGAGTTACCCCAGGGGCCTTGAGCCATGATTTGATTCTATAGAAGTGAGATCACAAATGTAGGTGGAGAATGGGTAGGCAAAGCTCTGCTAGCAGTAGAAAAGGAAGCTTTGCCTTGTGTTGGTGACCTGGTAGGGCTAGTAGGAAGACTCTTAGTTCGTTGGAGGTGAGGTTGTGGAGTAAACAACTCACAATTACTCTGTTGCACCAACTCAAAAGTAGGGTCAACAACACCTTGAGATTTCTGGCTTCTGGTATAATGTGGAGTTGTCAAATTGTAGAACAAAAATGGAAAAGAGCAGGATTTGCTTCAGCTTGAAGCTTGAGACTTCAAACTATGCGCTCTTCCCAACGGCTCTGGTTTTGTAGACCAAATAATATAATAGAGATGGAGGAAGATGGTAAGGCTATAATGATAATGGATATGACATGGAATGGAGTCGCCAGAATATGTAATGGATAAAGGAATGAACTACTTCAATCTAAAACTTGAGGCTTCAGACTGCGTGTTCATCCCTAGCAGAGTCTCCAAAAGCTGTTGCATGAGACTCGGTAAGAAAAATTACTAATGGGAAAGCATTGGAGCAGTTAGTTCTTCCACAATGGAATGCATGGATAAGGTTATAATGATGATGGGTAAGACACAGGTGATGTTTCAATCTAAAACTTGAGGTTCCAAATTGCACAAAATTACTGTGTCCCTAACAAAGTCGCCAAAAACTGTTGGGTGAATATTTTGTCGACTAGCTAACTGGTGAGCAAAATAGTTCCTATCACCACAACATAGGGAATTGGTCATCCAGGTGTGCAGGTTTACTACATCAACAGGGGACAAATCTCTCCTCTCATCAAGGGGAGGTTCCCTATTAAATATACAGAGACTATACACTATATATATAAGCAGAAAGTAAGACATGGGGGTAGGATAAACCATCCATCTCACTTTTTTTAGAGATGATGCTGACAAATAGAGGAGGAATCTTGGGTGATTGGTGATGGCACTTCTCTTCTTTTAGAAGTAACATTTAGCCAAGAGCCAAATCCCTTCTTGGATAGTAAAAATCCTGATGAAGCAAAAGAAGGCACTTCTCTTCTTTCAAAAGTGCTTGTTCTTGCAAATAGTAGGACTCTTTTTGGTAACAAGTAACGGGGTAACAGGGTCCAAAGTAACTAGCAATATAAGATGTAGCAAAAAGTCTCCACCTTGACTGCCCAAGAGTGAGATATGAAGAACAATCGGGGCACAAAGTCATCCCAAGGTCCTTTACACAGAAACAAAAATTATACACACACTGAAGACAACTATGACAGCACAAAGTCTGAAAGTAGCTAGCTTCAGGACACCTTCTTTATCACTTCCACTAGCTCTGCTTGTTAAATTTCATAAACAAGAATACATTTAGGAAATAGACATAAGAACAATCTCCTAGAATGATACAAGATATAACATCACACAGTCTGAAAGTAACTTGCTTTCTGATTCAAACAAAGAAATATGATAAACAATCTGAGCTCAAAGTCTCAGTATTCGCCTTTCAATTTGGGTAGAGTTTTACTTTTGGTAATGAGAAGATCTCCCTTGTAACAAATGAGAGATTACAATATATAACACTCGAAGAAAGAATTGGGTGCTTGTTTTCATGAAAAAGACCCATGCTGAATTGAATGCCTTCAATGAGCCTTCAGTTCTGTCTGGAGGGACCATGTTGGGAACAGTGCATTACCATAACTATGACGTGTCCATTCCCCTAATATGTCTCTTCTTAGTATGGACTATCTGGTCTTTTTCCTGATGTCTGCTAGCTGTCTAATTCGCCATTACTTTATGGAAGAAAAATAGGCTTGTGTCCTTGATTTGGTACGCTCAAAAGTCTACTTGATCCACTATTTCACCTACTAGAAATAACTCTTTTGAAGATATTTTTGGTCATTTGGTCTCGCTCCTCTCTTCACTGCTTAAGCGCTTCTTTGCTCGCTAGTTAAACAATCGCTTTAATTGGACTTGCCTTTGGAATCATCCATGTTGCTTCTTTGTCTTTTATAGCCCTTCTTGTCTAAGTCTTTGGGGGGTCCTTTCTGCATCTTTGACAAGTGGCAAGTTCCACTATTATGAAACTCATTAGAAACTTACATAAAATGGGATCCACGACACGTCTTGCTCAAGCAACTTCAAAAGAGGAACATGGATGCAAACACATGTCACATTTTGCTAAGTCATAACAGGACACATGACATATTCTACTTAACTTATAGAAGCTTTAGAAAGCTTTTGAGGGTCCTACAGAAGATGACACGTGGCAGCTTTCACTGCACTTTGTCTTTTTCCATCAGGCATTTTTTTGTGGGATTTTCTCTTTAGTCGGGATTTTCCTTCACTTTCTTCGGGCTCTCTTCTCGGGTGAATTCCTTCAGACAAAATGTCTGAAGGATTTTTGCCTTAGTCATTTTCCTATGGAAAATACTTTCGAAAGAATTTTTTTGACCTCTTTTACCTAGTAAAGTTCGAAGGAAATGTTCCCTGTCGACCTTTAAACAAATCCAAAATAATTATATCTTTTCGGTTAGTCGCTTCGTCCCTTGAACCAATGTTGCCTACCCTCTGCAAGGGCATTTGTTCCTTCGGCCCTGGGGCACTCCCTTGAACCTGCCCATTGAACCGATCTATTGAAACAACTTTGGTTCAACGGTTCAATGGTTTAATCAGTTCAATCCCTTTATGTGGCTAAGTCCTTTGTTCTCTTGAACCAAACGCATTGAACCATATGACCGTTGAACCTGTTGAACCATTGAACCCGTTGAACCTTTGAACCAAAGTAGTTCAATGGTTCAAGCCTTCCTCTTTGATAAGTGTTTTGAAGTCGTTGAACATTGAAGCGATTGAACTTTGAACCTTGATAAATGCGCTTAACTCTTGCTAAGAGCTTGCTTCTTTCCTATGGAGTCCATAGAAATCAACCTGCGAAGCCTGTAGAACTTGCCCTGTAGAGTCCATAGATTTTCTTCTTGTAGAGTCCGTATATTCAAGCTTGCAGAGTCCGTAGATTTTCTAAGAAGCTTGAAAAATGAGGAATTTGAATGCTCAGAGCAAATTTCAAAAAAGGAAGAGACAATTTTGGTCTGTTGAACCAAAATAGTTCAAATGTTGTCCCAAAAATGAGCGATATTTTTGGGGGACAACACACATCAAGTGGGAGAACTACATATGGTTTGATCCATATTCAGAGTATTGGTATGTAGGCAGTGCGCCCACATAAGGGGTGTGGATACACGTTTAGTGCATCTTACACACACTAATTTCCCCCTCTTTATCAAAGTTTGTCAAAGCAAAATGGAGTCTAGGGTTTGAAGACTAAATCAGATCTATAGGGACTTTTGCAAACATCCAACATTTGAAATTTCACAAGCAGGCTCACACAGGACAATGAACAAAACCCAAAAAGCTTAGGTCTCCTGGACAACAGTGGTATAAGAAGACTATAGCACCGGACCCTAGGGTGTCCTATTTCGGTGCGCCTATCCTTTCATAAAATGAAAGTTAGATCTTGATTTGTGACATTGTCCTAGTCATGCACAACAAATTTTAGACCCTACAACAACTATCTCAGTCTATTTTTAGCTAAGTCTTATTTTCTCCACATTTATTAGTATTTTTAAAAAGGTTAAAATTATAATTAAATTAGATAAATCATAGTTTAATTATTGCAATATTATTTACTAATTTAATTAACTTAGACCCTTAACTAAATTTAGAATAATACTCCAATATTCTCAAAAAAGTTAACGCACACTATTACTATCTATTACATAAATTTTGGTGCCATGATACATATAATGCACATAATACATATGTGCTTCACTAATTCATATGCATTTCTATGATTGAAATACAATTAACATATTCAAACGCTACTTACTTCATGATTATATCTTTCATATATGTTTTACCACTTTTTTTTGAGACAAGTGACTTGTAGGCAGTGCCCCTCATCTCAAAAGGGTGGCATCATAATGGGAAAATCTAGAATTCAATCCCTCACAAGAACCATATTTCACATTTATCATAACATAAAATATTAAAATTATCAATATGATTCAAATTTTTCAAATTTTGGGGGCATATGGCTTGTATATTCACTCCACTCTCACTGTTACTTAAGCATATATGCACATCTATAAAAACACTTACAAGTTTAAAAAATAGATACAAATTTCAATTATAACTCTATATAGTACAATGGGCATGCTATTCATTCATGTAGAAGCTACTACTTTTCAAATTTCAAACATCTCTCCTTCAAAGTTATAATAAGTTTCAAGAAGTTACATATTGAATATAGATCTATTGTAACTATGTGATTCATCTCATATTACAAGTGAACCACATTTGAGCCTTGTGATGCCCACATCTTGGTTACAATTTATCAAGCCATGTACTGGTCCACCTCTTTTCTTTATTTTATAATTGAACCACGTTTGAGTCTAGTGACACTCCATGTCTTGGTTGCACTCTAGTAAACCACATTTGTTGGTGCTACCTCTACAAACATTACGAAGTAGTATATGAGAGTTGGAGCATACAATCTTTCTAACTCAAGTGATTTCACTAGTTTCCAAAATTGAGACTTAATCACTCTCAATTCACCACAAGTTTAGTATTTCTCCACATGCCTCAACAAGGGGGCATGTAATTCTCCACATCAAAATATAAAGTGTGTATACACATTCAAGTTCACGTCTCCTTTACTGTAATAATTTTATGCATCAATAGAGTAAAGGGGAGTAAAATATAAACACTCAAATTTAATCAATAAATTCTTGGCAATGTTTATCCTTGACACAATTACCTTGGTCTATTCATCATTATGTTAACTTGTAATATATATGAAAGCCTTCGATGTCTCAAAAATTCTACCCTATAGCCAAGTAAATAGTGACATCCCTATTTCATCCATATTCAAACTATAAACTCCTATTAATCCTATTTCATAAGTCTCTATCCTTTTAGAACAAGTCCACACTAGGCAGACATGTGCGTATATGATCCTATCCAATAACATGGACCTGTCTCCTACACTCCAATGGCCACTTTTTGAATTTTAGGCAATTCATAATAGTTTGCTCACACATTTCACAAGGTCTAATAAAAGAAATATTCAAAATGTTCCTATATAAAATCATATCAAGTCACTCTCTTGAATCTCCCTAGCACCTTCTTAGAAATCATTTGATAATCTAATTTCAAAATCACTATTCACTGAACTAAGAGCCATATTTTATGCAATTGAAATTATACTACAATTTTATAGTCATAATCCAAGTCTAATATTATTTTTTAATAGGTTAAGGGCATCCATTTTCAAGCATTATACTCAAATCCGCTAGTTTTTTTTAATCATACTTTCCCTAAAATGGAGAACTACATTGGCCTAATGTTATTTTAGCCTATGTAAGCAACACTCAAACTACATATGGTTTTATAAGGATAGCTCAACCACTCCTAGTTGCCCCTATTTTTTACTCTTTTTAATTTGATATCTATTTGGTGCTTGTATAAGACAAGGGTTTTTATTTTATAGAATTTTTGTGCATCAACTAGGTTCTTACAAAGAATCACATAATGAGCATATACAAGTGTAGGTACCTAGATCAAAAGTTTAGGAACACTGTCAACTAGGAAAAAGTCACATAAGACATAAAAATATGCACTATGCAATTGTCCCTCTACCATGGGCTTTTCCTTGAGTAAAAGATACATTTTTTCAGGTTATGACATAGTTAGAGGGTGTTCCAAGTTAATTTTTATGAACAGATAGTTTGTATAAGTGATAAAAAATCACGTCCAATCTAGGTTAGTGTATCTTTATTTTTATTTTTAGCATATGCCTGATTCTGTACATGTATGTATTTTTAAATTTAGATTACTCTATTTTACTATATGTTATAACCTAAATAAGTTTTCAACATTTTAATCTTTCGTGATACAATTTATTTCAAATTAAACATAGGTTTATAAAATTATTACATTTGAGATAATGACTCTCAAATGAAATAAGTAGCCCTACCTATATGAGTACTACCCTCATTCCATACCCTGAGACATCACATTCAAAAATGAAGGTATTTGAAAAAATTGGGCTAGGTAGAAATGAAGTGGTTCACATGGCTTCCTTTAGCTTCTAAAATACCTTGGTGTTTGGTTCGTTCTAGTGGAATAAGTCCTTATTCAATACATTAGTGAGTGGTGCTACTATGTTGTCATAATTTTTCATAAAATGATGATTGTAACTTATCATCCCTAAAAATCCCCAAACTTTGTTGAGGTTTTTTTTTTATAATTTTCTCCTCTATTTGGCCTTGATCTTATAAGGATCCACTTTGATGCATTCATGTGAAACAATATAACACAAGTACTCACCCTCTTTCACTCCAAAATCACACTTGGAAGACTTTGTGTAAAGTTGATGTTGTTCCAGATTTATTAGTACTTGATTCATATATTGCAAGTTTGCTTCCATGTCTTTTTGTGTATTAGGATGTCATAAAAAAACCAAGGAAATTTATGCATAAAAGTTTGAAACACAGTGTTCATCAAACTATGAAATATAGATGGTGCATTTTTGAGACCATAAGACATTACTAAAAACTCATAGTAACCCTCAAAATTTCTAAAACTTATATTGTATATATCTTCATATCTTATCTAATTTTTATGGTAACCCAAATGAGTAACCAATTTCATAAAGTAGACAACACCAAGTGACTAATATAGAAAATCATCAATTACTATAATAGGAAACTTATCTTTCATGGTGTAATTTTTTAGCTTTTTTTAATCTGAACACATCCTCCAAGTATGATCCTTCTAGTACACCATTACCACTGGAGATGAATATGCACTTTGGATATGTCTGATAATACTAGCTTCCAACATCTCCTTTACCATATTTTTAATCTCGCTCATCTAGACATATGGGTACTTGTAAGGTTGGATGTTTGGCAATTTACTCCATCATACTAGTTGAATAGTATGATCATGATTTATTTTTAGCAGTATTTATTTGCATTGCTCCAAAAATGACTAAGTGGTTATGAATAATCACCTATAAATATGGAAATGTAGACATCTTTGTTGGTTATACTTCAAATGAAAATAATTGTGATAAAAACCCATTTTCTCCCTTTTGAGAGTCTTTTGCATCTGGTGAGAACTAAAGAGACGTGGAGACTTGTTGCACATAATCCTTGTATTTTGAATGTCTTACCTTCAGAATGAAAATGCATGAGAAACTCTAGGAAATTCATTTTTATCGTTCCCAAGGTTGTGATCCATTGGACTACCAAAACAATGTCTACCCCACCCATGGGAAAAGAGAACATAGGAGAGTCTAACCTATAATCTCCCATAGTAATTTTCATACTATGGCATTTACATGAAAAAATTATTATGCCACCATATATAATCATGACCCAAAGTTCTGGAGTTGGATTAAAAAAATAGTTTAAGTGTGTCAATGAGTTATTATTGATGAATTTATGTGTATTCCCCAGATCAATCAACACTATCACATTTTATTTCTTTTGGAAACCCATTACCTTGAGGGTTTATAGTGTTACTTATGAAAAATGCATGGCATGAAATAGTTGGTTGGGTGGCTTTAGATTCCTCCTTCAACTCATCCTCAACCTCTTTTACTACATTCTCATCCTCTTCTTATTCATTAGAACCTTCACTGTATAAAAATTTCTTCTCAACACATTTATGTTCTTTTTTGTATTTGTTGTCATAAATAAAATATAACCCTTTGATTTTTTCTCTTCACTTTTTTGAGGAGTCAATCTAATAGGTGGAGTGAGTGATTGTACTAGAGTAATGAGAGCTCTTCCAATAGTAATTTCTTGTCATTTGACCAGATTTATTTCCTCTGCCCTATGTGAAAATTTCCATGGACTCTGATACTAAACTTGGATTAAAAATGTGAACATTTAATTGGATAATATACTTAAGCTTGCCCAAGAAAAATAAATTTAAAATTTTCCTCTATGATGTTCTCCACGCATAAGGACATGTTTTGTCTTTATTTGCCACAATTTTGCTATTTTGGATGAAGTAGTTATTTGTTACACTATTACTCTATTGAATATGCAATTCATCATTAAACATTGACTAGGTAATATTAAGGCCATTTTTATTTATTTTGAGCACATAACCATCTATACCAAATGAAACACTTTGGTTCCAAATACAAAGGTGACAATACCACCTTCTATGTACATGGGGTTTGATGTAAGTCAAATAAATTCTCCATTTAATTGATCTAGGTGAATGGATCCTTACCATAAAACTTATGCATGCCCACTTTTGGTAGCATGTTACATGAACTTATATTTGAACATGGATTGTTCTAGTTGGGAAACCTTGATTGGCCCATTAGATATTTATTCGATGGTGGTGGTGTTTGCATATTATCCAAGGCTATTGTGATAGTTTCGAGTTTCACATTGATTATGCTCAAATTTCCTTTCATTATGCCTATGCCACATTTGATGTCATCCAAATATTCATTTTTAAACATGTTTTTATATTTCTATATGGAGCTGAGAATCCCATGTATCAGAAGTTTCTAACTCCATTTCTTCCTTACTACACGATTTTCCTAGAATGGATAACCCTTATCAATAGCCTTTAGTATGTGGACTAGCCATGAATGAACTCCAGTTATTAGGGTTTAGGTGTCAAACATAGTTTACCAAATTCTTACATCATTGTGATCATCCTTATGTGCTGAATCCAATGGTTTTTATTGGTAAAGGGTGTAAAAATATTGTAAAAAGTTACTAGAGGTTTATACAGTTGTGATCATCTCACTGAGAAAAATCCAATGAATACTATTTTTCACAAAGGCGTGAATTTTTTTTTCAGTGTTCAAGTAATATTACCCTGATAGATACATTCTCTATGGATGTTATATTCTCTCAATCTTGATGATGGTTCACAAAGTGTGATTTGAGACATTGATTTAAAAACTGTCACATAATTTATTCTAGAAATATCTACATCTTAAGTTATGTTTTTCAGTCCTTCATCCTATAAAAATATTTGCTACACTAGATCTAAAAATATGTACCGCTAAACCTTACTCGAATCAAAGTTTTGATACAAGTTGTAATGAAATTACTTAGATAGATCAAGTCAATTCATAAGAATGGATGTAAATATAAATATAAATATTTGATCAATAATAATAGATCATAATAACATGAGCATATCAACACAAATATATCAAAATAATAAGAGCATAATAGAGCAAATCCACACCAAATATTGACTGCAAAGTAGAAAACTGGAAATATATGACTAATCCACCGAGGGGGAAACTTCCACAACCATGAAATAACAACATAATTCGTAATATGATCCTCAAATACTAACCACTACATCATATATATACCCTAATTAGGTTATGGTTATTCCATATGCTACCCTAGTAACAATATGAAAACATAAAGCATTGTGATATGACAAGGTAAAAGGTTATGTTAGCCACAAGTTGGCCACACGTATCCATATACGTGTTATAGGTTAAGCAATATCTGAAAGAAGGATTTTTTATATATTTTTCTCTTCCAAATGTGACTGAAAGTTGACTTTTTGATTGGATGCTTATCATTTTCACATTAATAACTTTTAAAGTATTTATCTAGCACACTTTTGTAGCACTTCATTGGAATGTTTACTAACATATTTTATGTTTATAGATTTCTAATTACTTTGTATATTTTGTGGGATTCTAACAAATCAAAACAACAAATACTAACCCTATCTACACATATCCCCAAACCAAACTCTTCCAGATTACACTTTTGGTAGCTTGTTACGTGAACTTATATTTGAACATGGATTGTTCTAGTTGGGAGACCTTGATTGGCCCATTAGATATTTATTTTATGCTGGTGGTGTTTGCATATTATCCAAGGCTATTGTGATAGTTTCCAATTTCACATTGATTCTACTCAAATTTCCTTTCATTATGCCTATGTCACATTTGATGTCATCTAGATATTCATTTTAACCATGTTTTATATTTCTATATGGAGTTGAGAATCCCATGTATCAGAAGTTTCTGACTCCATTTCTTCCTTACTACACAATTTTCCTAGAATGGCTAGCCCTTATCCATAGCCTCTAGTATGTGGACTAGCCATAAATGAACTCTAGTTATTAGGCTTTAGGTGTCAAACATAGTTTACCAAATTCTTACATCATTGTGATCATCCCTCTGCGCTGAATCCAATTGTTTTTATTGGTAAAGGGTGTAAAACTATTGTAAAAAGTTGCTAGAGGTTTATACAATTGTGATCATCTCACCGAGAAAAATCCAATGAACACTATTTTTCACAAGGGTGCGAACTATTTTTTCAGTGTTCAAGTAATATTACCCTGATAGATACATTCTCTACGGATGCTATATTCTCTCAATCTTGATGATGGTTCGCAGAGTGTGATCCGAGACATTGATTTAAAAACTGTCACATAATTTATTCTAGAAATATCGACATCTTAAGTTATGTTTTTCAGTCCTTCATCCTAAAAAATAATTGCTACACTATATCTAAAAATATGCACTGCTAAACCTTGCTGAAATCGAAGTTTTGATACCATTTGTAATGAAATTACTTAGATAGATCAAGTCAATTCATAGCAATGGATGTAAATATAAATATACATATTTGATCGATAACAATAGATCATAATAATATGAGCATATCAACACAAATATATCACAATAATAAGAGCATAATAGAGCAGATCCACACCAAATGTTGACCACAAAGTAGAAAATTGGAAATATATGACTAATCCACAGAGGGGGAAACTTCCACAACCATGCAATAACAACATAATTCGTAATATGATCCTCAAATACTAACCACTACCTCATATATATACCCTAATTAGGTTATGGTTATTCCATATGCTAACCCTTGTAACAATATGAAAACATAAAGCATTGTGATATGACAAGGTAAAAGGTTATGTTAGCCACAAGTTGGCCGCACATATCCATATACGTGCTATAGGTTAAGCAATATCTGAAAGAAGGATTTTTTATATATTTTTCTCTTCCAAATGTGACTGAAAGTTGACTTTTTGATTGGATGCTTTTCATTTTCACATTAATAACTTTTAAAGTATTTTTCTATCACACTTTTGTAGCACTTCATTGGAATGTTTACTAACATATTGTATGTTTATAGATTTCTAATTACTTTGCATATTTTTGGGATTCTAACAAATCAAAACAACAAATACTAACCCTATCTACACATATACCCAAACCAAACTCTTCCTAATTACAATCTCACAAGATTTGTCCATTTAAAAGAGTCAGAAGCCAAAGCACATGATTTTGGAAGAGAAGCTGATAGATTGAAAGCATGCAAATATGATAAAAAAAACATGGGTCACAAATTTATAGTTCCTGAACAATACTTTTCATATGGTATTGAAATTATTCCATACTAACCCAGATTCGATTAGAAAATATGTTTGGATAATATATATCGAAGCAAACATGATGTGGACATTATCTGATATGATTTTAGGATTAAGCTATGTAGTTTTGAGTCAACCTACACTGACACATATTTCACAAGTAAGGGTTCACAAGAACACGTCTTTTTGGATATATTTAAAATGTAACATTGTTAGATTCAAAAATGACTCAAAATCCCTTGTTTACGAGAGTGACAATATTTTAAAAAGTTAAGAACATCCTATCCCCTTGGTGTAAACATGAGACTGACGGTCCAATTAGGACATCCATTAATGTCCATGTTGTAGGGGTTACAAACTATCCATTGGCACACAAGCATTTTGGTAAACACTTAGACGATATACTACAAATATTTGACTTGCAATCAATAACATAGCAAAATTAACATGTGATTCATGCCACAAATTGGCTTATTCGAATACAAATACATAATACATGGAGGAACAATTGCATTACACTACTGGTCTTTACATAAACCTCTACGTACCCATTGACAGCTTCACAAACACCTATTGACCAAGAGCAATGAAAGCAATATGATTATGGTCTTCCATTTGTTCCCTTCGCTAGCTAAGGAAACTCAAAATTGAATGTCATTGCCTTTAAATGGATGGAATTGGAAGACTTTAGGCATTCCCAAACATACCTCGGCCTTCCCCAAGTGTTAGACATTATCTCCTTGTTGTTTTTGTTTGTACACGACTTGAAGAAAAGGATAAAATCCACATACACAACTACAGGTGTTCCAATTGAGCTTCTTGATGTTTTTGATATTCCCAGACCCTACTGGGTTTTTAAACAACAAATAAATCTGCATATCTTCCAAGCAAATTGTCGACCACTCGAAAAAATATCTCTGCACAGAATTGTGCTCGATGGTAACATCAGACAAGACTCAGTTGGGTTAGAAACTTCGAAAACCAATGCAATAAGACTTCGAAGACTTACATCACCAATGCAATAAGAATCATAAAGTGTTTGATGAAATCTATGTCATGATCATATTAAGTTCAAGCATGAACCTGCATGGAAACCAAGGTCTCCTCTAAACCAAACATATCCAAGCCATAACGAAAATAAATAATTAAAAGTAAACTCACTCTTTCTTTAGCCATGCAAAATTGTTCAAGTCCATTGACCTTTTTACGTTTGATTGATTTGAAATTAATTAAAAATTATAACTGTAATTTGTGTATTTTATAATATTTAATTAATTTAAAAATTGCCTTCGGAAATCATATCAAGTCCATATTGATTATATGTGTAGCCAAAATCTGCATAGACCAAAGATATGCCTTTGAACAACACAAAACCATTTTGGTTTACATTGGCCATTACTTGTAAATTTAGAATGCTATCTTGAATGAACCCTGAGACCGTGTTGGAAGAAAAGTGCAAGATTTGGAGGTTCATTAACTGCCCAATTTCTAAAGGAATGTTACCTCTAAAATTGTTTCATGTCATGACGAACCCTGTTAGCTTTGATAATTTTTCAAGTAGCTTTGACAACCGGCCTTGAAAAGAGTTGTGTCCAATATCAAGAACTTGTAAGTTTGAACAATTTGATATCGAATGAGGAAATTATCCCTTAAGCTTATTACTATCACTACTATATAGGAGGGTCATTTGAGACGATAATTTAAGTCAATATTTAGACTTTTGTTTCTAATCAAACTCCCGCATTCACAGAATCCAATATCAAGGGCTTAATTCGCAGACAGAGAGAATAACAAGCTGCGGGATAAATTCAGCAGCTGACAGAGAAATTGAACGAAAATTTGAGGGCAGATACTTCCCATTGTTTGTACGATCAAGAAGAATTTGCGAAACAATAATTTACAGCTGAGCGCCATTGTTAATTGCGGTAAGCGATCCATTCAATCTCGCCCGTTTGAAACCTGTGATTGTAAAATAAATGAATTTTTACATTACAGTGATTGCGGAAGCAATTTTATGATTTGTTTCAGTTACAGAGTAGGAAACACACTTAAATTTCACGGTAAAAATATGTAAGAATTAGAAAATCATATAACCGATCGTGCTAATAGGTTTACATTTTTCTTTTGGTGTTTATTTTGTGTGGCGGGATTCAAACCCTTGTCCTCGAAGTGGCCTGGTCTGTGTAACCGTTACCCCCTGCCCCCAAAGTGGCCGTCCTTTAAGCCGAAATTATTGTGTCAGATCTATGAAAATACATCTTATTCTTGTATTATCTTGGGAATTAGGCATCGTACTACGGTTATGTCTTAAGTGAAACAATAAAAACCAATGCGGCTACCAATTTAGGCATTTGGGATTTTCTCAGTCTATTGTTTGATTAACCTGCAAATATAGAATTCATGCTTTTGGTCACCCTTGATTTTAATGGCAATGATGAATTGTTTATCATCAGATGGAACCTAGTTTTCCCCTCAAAACCCAGGTCATATGAAAACCCTTGTGCGAGTTAGGCTCCCTTACCTTGCCCATGGATTTAATAGCCTTGATATGCTGCACAGCATTGGATCAATTTCGACAGTCGTCCACATTCAGCCTCAGACAGTAATGACAGAGACTTGCAGTGTAGTAAGCATTTTTGTTGAGATAGATCTACACCCCAAAGCTTTGGGACCATCTTACCAGTGGAGAAGTATATCTGTTGGTAGAGGAAAACCTGTGAGAAGAGATTTTGCAGAAGCAGTTTTTTCGATTCATTATGAACTGTGGAAGCTTGAATACACTTATATACAGGGGCCTAATACAGATTCTAAAACAAATTGATGCAGGGTGCCTACAAAAATGACTTCATTGGCCTTGAATTTGATTCCTTGGTACCTGAATCCACTAAACTAAACGGTGAGTATGCAATTGAAAGCTTGTTGGAATTGAGCCATTGTATCAGAAAGTGTGATAAAATTCCCAAGCCAAAAATAGTTGAGTTCATGAAAGAGCAAGAACAAGCCGATGCAGCAGTTGCTTCAAAAAACCGTTTTAAAACAATACCTCTCCAAAGAGGTAGATCAGGGAGACCACTTATAACACCTGCAGCGGCGAGTCATCCTTTCATTGAAAGTCAAACTCGAGCTCATTCAGTTGCAATACCAGAAGCTGATGATGATACAGATGCCACTTCACGGAAAAAACCAAAAGGACTATTGGAAAAAGCTTTCAATGTCGCACAGAGGGACATTGCTGATGAGTTGATTGCTAGATGCATTTATGCATGTGGGTTGCCCTTCAATGTTTTGAGATCGCCTTATTGGCAACAAATGTTGAAAGCGGTCAATGAAGCTCCACAAGGTTACAAAAGCCCAAACTATGAGAAAGTTCGCACCACACTCTTGGCCAAAGAAGTAGAACATATTCACACTTCTTTGCAGCCAATTAGAGATTCGTGGAAGGATTCAGGGGTGTCCATTATTTCAAATGGATGGAAAGATGCTCGAAATAGGCTTTTAATCAATGTTATTGCAGTATGCCCTAAAGGGGCAATGTTCCTGAAGGCAGTGGATTGTGAGGGCGAAGTGAAAGATGCTCAATTCATTGCAAACATTTTGATAGAAGTTATTGAGTCTGTGGGCTCCCAACATGTTGTCCAAGTCATCACAGACAACGCAAAGAATTGCAGAGCAGCTGGGTTGATTATAGAGAGCAAATATGAGCACATATTTTGGACACCTTGTGTTGTCCACTCCCTCAACTTGGTGCTGCAAAAGATTGGTAAAATTCAATGGATAGAGCAAATTTATGCAGAGGCTAGTGACATTCAAACATTTGTCACAAATCATCACATGTCTCAGGCCATCTTCAGAAAATTCTCAAAGTTGGAGTTGTTGAAGGTAAGAAATTCGAAAACAAATTCTTAGTCTTACTTTTGAAGTTCTTAATTTTGAAGTTATAACTTTTTAATAATTAATATTTTAATTCTAGTTGTTTATCAACGTTTACAGTTTGGACAATTAAACTTGGTATTATTTTTTTTGTAGATTTTTGAAACTAGATTTGCTTCTCACACGCTCGTCTTGAGAAGACTTGTGAAGTTGAAAGAGGCACTAAGCAGTATGGTGATAAGCAATGTTTGGGGTGTGTGGAGGCAAGCAAGCACCACTGGTATTGAAAAAGCCAATAAAATCAAAGCATTGATTCTTGATGATAATTGGTGGACCAAGATTGAATATGTGCTCAGTTTTACAGAGCCTATTTTATCTATGATCCGATTTACGGATTCAAATGCAGCTTGCATGGGAGAGGTTTATGATGGGATTGATTCCATGCTTGAAAGTATGAGAGAGATCATACAAAAGAAAGAGCAAGACCCAGAAGAAATGTTTTATAATGAAATCAAGTCTTTGGTCATGAAGAGGTGGAATAAAATGATCACCCCATTACATCTCCTTGCTTATGCTCTCAATCCGAAGTATTATAGCAATGAAATACTTCGACTACCCAATAGGCAACCACCATATGATGATGTAGAGGTTGCAAATGGAACTAGGCAAGTATTCAGAAGGCTTTTTCCTGATCCATCTGTAGCTAGTGTGGTCCGCAACGAAATGGCCATGTTTGGAGCTTCAGAGGGTAGCATGGGAGAAATTGAGGCTCTTTTTGACAAATCTAGTTTGTCTCCAATCAGGTGGTGGTATGTACATGGCCATGATGCCAAGTACCTACGACCTATTGCAATCAAGATTTTGTCACAGGTATTCAATTTGAATTAAATGAAAAAATTATTAAGTTATTGACATGTTTTTTTTTACATTGTTACAAATTTTAAATTAAAAAATTCTAACAATTAACAACTTTTTTTTGTGATAGGTGGCTAGTAATTCTTCAGCAGAGCAGAATTGGAGTACATATGGATTTATCCATTCTGCTAAAAGAAACAAGTTGGCATCCAAGAAAGCTGAGGATTTGGTATTTGTACATTCCAATTTGCGCCTCCTTTCACACAAGTCTGAGGACTATATGCGAGGGCCTAACAAACTTTGGGATATCCTTCCAGAGAATATAGACTTGGATGCCTCCACATCTACATTTGCCCAAGTTTCATTACTTGGTGTGGATGATGTTGATGACAATGAAGAGGATTCAACACCAGGGGTGGAGGGTGGAGCTAGTGGGAGTTGTCCAAGTGGAGCTAGTGGCAGTAACATTCATAATTATTAATTATGAATATGAGGACAATCTAGATGAATTATGAATCGATGATTTATTCTACATTTGCATTTTGAAAATTTGAATGTATTTGCAATGTGTACTTTGAACATTTTGAAATTTGAAGCAATGAATGAACAAACACTATGTATTTACTATTTTCAAGTGTTTTACAAAAAAATTGAGTAATATGCATATATATATATATAGAGAGAGAGAGACGTACCCACGGCGTATCCAAATCAAGGTTTTAGAAAAATGGCGTACCCACGTACCCGAATCGTACCCGTACCCCTACCCGTATCCAAACAACGTAGCTAATGTCTGAATGTGCCTTTACGGCTTTGTAGTACACCCACTCATTGATGCCCGACAATTCCAAAAGGGCTTCTTGCATTTGCACTCCTAAGGATAGGTTGATGCCCATCGCTCCTGTAACTTTGCAGCACACCAGTTTTTAGTTCAACAGTTTTCCTGTTGCATTAAGCACTGTCAAAAGAACATCAGGAACCACCTTAACACATGTCAACACACCTTAGCACAGATGCAAGAGAATCTAAACTGACAAAATTTCTATCACACCTGGATTGTTTCTTTTACATCATATCTTGACAACACTTCTATCTTTGATGAAAACATATTCGAGCTTGCAGCAACATTTCTCCAGTCCTTACAGTCGACATATCATACTCAATATTTCATGTTTTTTATCCAAATTTTTAAGAACTTTATTTTAAAAATGTAGTAGCACCTTAGTTGGCTCTGCCACTCAGCACATACTAGAAAAATATGAGACACAATGTTATTATGGTTTATTGAAGGCAAAAGCCCAGTGCCTTGACAGTAAGACAAGTTAACCTGGACTGGGAGATGTTGTGGACTGGGAGGAGCATTGTGATTGCAAACCAGAGGAATGATTGTTGAAGCAGGTGTTATGTTCAAAGTATAGTCATCCCCAAGGTGTGGCCTGGTGGTAATAATATTTAATTATTAGTCGGAGTTGGCTCATGATTAATACATACTTATATGAAGTCAACAAATGAAAAGGAAGGTAATCTTGGATTCTGTTCAGCATGTTATCTTTGAAAATTTGGATATTGGACCCTCTTAATTTGGTCTGCCTTAATTATCAGATCATACTTCCTTTCATGATTCTTGGAGTGGTGCTCCTTGTCATCGAACATTGTCTTATCACTCTCATATCGTTTTCTTTAGTTGAATTGCATTATAGCAACTCTGCACCATCCTTGTCAGACAAATTGCTAACATAGTATCTCTGTCAACTGAACCCAGTCCATACAATACCATTGCCTTGACTTTGCTGCTTTTATTATTAAAATATAAAATATCAATTTTAAAAAATATGGGTTGAAAATATTTCTGTTATATGCTTATTTACGAAAATTAAAAGTTCTAACTTCTGTCTCATAACGCTTTTTCTGGATAAATAACTTGTCAAGAGATACGTTTGTTTGCATGTTCAGAACAATGTAATTCAATATACAGTACTGAAAATGCTCTTATTGATGCCATGGTTTTTAGAATGCACCTTTTTTTTATGGCTGTAGAATGTGTTTGAATTACTGCATTGCATTTTACAGTCTAAACAATAAATTGTATTATATGTAGGAAGGGATGTAGAGTAGGGCTGGTTGTTTTTTAAATGAAGACTCAGGGAAATTCCTGAGTTAATCAGTATGCATGAATGTTGGTTGTCAACGTAAAAAAATTTCTCTGTTAATAGGATTCAACCTCACAACCTCTCCATATTGACTGTAATGACCTGACAGTCTGGACTGCGTGTCCATATTCACATTAGCCCTCCCACCATTCCAGCTCTGGTCTAGTGCCCTCTCTCCATAAGCTTAACTAGGGAAGAATGTATAAGTGAGCAGGCTCTTAAAAGATCCTTATAGGGTGAATCTGGATGATTCTGTGTTGGCTTTAGATCTAGCTAACATCCTTAAGGTGGAATATTTCTCTTTTTATTTGTGTGATGAAGCAATGGAGCTTTCCAAAGTGATTCTTGAGATAGATATTTTAGATGAAAACACTTATTCCGTGGAACAAGATAAGGGAGTTAGATCGTTGTTTTTTTGGGATTTTGGAGAAGAGGCTTTCAATGGAAAAAATCATTGACTAGTTTATATATTCTTGGCCTAAAGTATTTGTTTCAGAGGTGTTTCTTTATAGGAAACTATGTCTTCTTAGTGGAATTTACTTTTGGGGACGACTCGGCCAGCTCCTCTGATGTTTTGAAAATTCATAGGCTGCCTGCACTAGAATATCCAGCTGTGCTCTTTTTATCCATGTGTGGAGCTGGTCTGATTGTCAGGTCAGGTCGTTAACATCAATTTATATTGCCAAATCTATATATTTTTGTCCGTCACGATCTTTGTCTATCTGACTCACAAAACTTACCCTTTAATGAAAAAATCGTTAAAACCCCCAAAAAATCGTTAAAAAATGTCATAAACTTCATATGGACGATTTGTTCTCCGGATTTTAGCCAAGAGAGTAATCGTAGTAGCTTTTTCTTTCATGTGCGGTCTGATGGTCAGCTTCTCTCTCTATTTTTAACTTTTGGCTTTAAGAAACTCTTAAATATCCCATTTAACCTGCAAGCACATGCATCTCGGTATCTTCTTAAACATTAATAAAGTTCTAGTGTTACCTGATATGCTGTAAATATTACAATTTATCTCTCAATAAAAAAGAATATCAATGAAATTCATGGTGTCAAAACAAATTACTTGGTATGCCATTCAAGTATGGGTGTATTTTGTTGAGCCTGCTTGAAAATCCATTATGGGGAAGGTGTGATAGAAACAAAGTGCATCATATTCTTATGCATCATATTCTTATATGTTTTCTTTTTTAAGTGTCTTTTAAGGTACTTCGTATGTCAAAACATACATTCTGAGAGACTGGGTGATGACAGACATTGAGGAGGCGAGACGAAATAAAAACTGGATGTGCCCTCATTGTTCAGAAGAGAAATGTATTAACCCTTAGTGGATCTGTGACAGGTACCATCGAAAGTTTTTAACTCTGAATTCATTTTGTAATGTTATTATTCTTCAAGAAAGTATACATCAACTTTAAGAACTCAGAAGCAAAGTTTTTTTAAGCCTTTACATGGAGGATGAGATAGAAGCATATCTAGAGAATATGTTGCCCCCGATATGAAAAGTTTAGCTGTCTCAAAGAATGGACATTTGTCAACTGGTAAATAGAACAGAGGAGACATAGATGTTGAGTTGGAATACATTTTATAGAAATAATATCATGCAAGAAACTTATGTCTTGTGAATCTGTGTTGCATGGTAAATGTTGCTCCAGTGCCCGTTCGTCAATCAGGTGCTTAGAAGTAGATAATATTGGAGGTTCTGGGTACATATTTCTGAAATGGAAAGTTGCATGCTCTATCAAAACTGTTTATGTTTTGGACAAGAGGTATGTTTAAGTAATTGCATATTAATTTCATCAGGACACCTATTTATTTCAATATCTAATATAACTAAGAAAAGCTTGAAACAGAAGCAGCTGGCTTGAACACATCATAGTAGTAGACCCTTGAAATTTGTTTCATCAGTGATTGTGTGGTTAAGGGTAAACCATAGAGACATGACTTATGTCAGCCAATAGGTGCCCCATTGTATTTTGGAGCAACTTGTTGGAAGGGGAACCTGTTTGTGGTCCATGTTGCATGTTTTATATCTCACAGTTTTCACCGTATGGAGTGTATATTGTTTGCTTACTACTCAAACAAATGCCTACTAGATTGAAATCTTTTGTGTGCGTATGCCTTCTTTGCGGATAGATTAGGTCATGGTTGCCAAGGCCTAATTACAAGACTACCTTGAGCAGGAATTTCTTCATGAGCTATGTGCTCAGCGTTTTATAATTTTTTTGGTATTAGTGTTGATGATTTACATGATCATGACATTTGCCTAGTATGGTTTTTTATACCTTGTTCTTATGTTCTTGGGGTTTTATATGAGCATGCATGTGATTCCACCTAATAATCAACTTATTCTATGTGATTTGATTAACTTCAAGGAACTGTTATATGATACATTCCCAAGACTGCCACTGAGAATATAATCCTGAGATTTGTATATATCTTGAATCTCGTATTCTTAGATTTGAATTCAATAAGGAGTCTGAATTATAACTTGATATGGTGTAAGATGATTTTATTTTCCCAAAAATAACTGGAATGGATTTTTATTGGTTAAGCAAGAAACGCCAAGGTGACTCAGAGAGGACAGACCCTCCAACAAAGAAATAGCAAGTTTACCAATAGCAAGTTTTTCACTATGGCCATAGATAGCATTTTGTTTCTCCTACTCCACATTGTGTATCGCAAAGTTCAAGTTAGACATATGCCAGCCAAGCTTTCTAACAATGCACAAACTCTTCCATTTGAAGATGTGACCTATCAAGTGCATGAAATGTATACATCTTATTCTTGATTTGAACTCAGCTGCAACCAGGCCAGCACGTTATTGCTATGTTGAATTATAAAAATGTTGTTTCAATGTAAAAGAGATTCACAAAAAAATTGAACTTTCACACACAAAATAAAACATAATTTTATTACTCAAGACTCCTGCATACAATTTTTTGTTCTTCATTTTATTTCCAACGCCCCTGTTTTGCTGCGCTATTTTATATTTCTACTTACAGCACATTGGTAAAATATAGACATTCAGTTCTAAATTTCCAGCTAGTTTTGGAATGTTTTATTTTACAACTGTAACTCACTATCCAGTATTTTAGAGAATTCTATTGCTTATACAAGAAGCTAAAACAGTCTAGAATAATGTTAAATATAAAATATAAAGAGTGTTATTTACGAGACGTTGGAGGCATTAAATGTCTTGTACTAGTGTTGGAAGAGCTACAGAAATCCTGAGCTGTGGTTTATCTTGTTTTATGTCAGTTTAAAGGGCATGACTGATCCGTATTCAGGTTATTATGGTAATCTTTAAATGAGCTACTGCCCAGTCTATGGCCTAGGGATTGAGGCAATAGATATTTAGATATGTTTGTGCCCAGATTTCCATAAAATTCTAAGGATTTTGGGTCAGGGAAGCTTGAATGAATATAAAAAAATACCTATAAAATCATTATGTAAGATAAAAGAAGCGGAGTGAATAACTTTCTGATCCGAGGACCCTCTTTTATAAAGGTAAGCTTAACACTATCAATTTTGGTGCTTCCCTCAGACGGAGCTCCTTTGATGAAAATCTGGTTGGGACAGGGATGATAGATATTAACAGAATCTCTTCTCGCACTTCTCATTTTGATAAGTGAAATAAATAGCTCCTGCAATGCAATATCAAAGCTTCTTCAATGTAATGTCAAACTCTTTATAATAGTTTACCACCTATTACAGCTGAATCGTATAGGAGGGTATTGTTTTATGTGCCACTAAGGCCAAAATTTCCATTGTCCAGATTGACCGATATTTTTTGCTTTTTTATGGTTGGGGACCCCTTAAAATCCCCATTGTACCAATAAAAAAATATTGCTTTATATTACCTATAAAGTATAATATATACTTTAACCACAAGTAATAATAGATCAGGAGCATTGTCAAAGAGTCACTAAGAAATTAGCTCACGATTTGTGAAATTGATTATTGCACCTATTGTTCTTTTGATGGTACCTTGTTACATTTAGCTGATTTATGATTTTCAAAACACTTTACTCTGTGTTGTATTATTTTGAGAAAGAAAACACACGGATTTATTTACTACTTTCTTTCAAATGCACACTTTCTTTGTTGGATGTGTACACACAAAAAAAAATAGTTCGCATGCTTGCAGCACAAAATTCAAACCACGTACATATCCTCTATCATTATAGAATACACTTTCAATTGTGCAGGGCTCTTTGTTGTCTTTGTCATTTGTTACATTTGTGGAATAAAGAAGCAGCTCTGATATAGTCCCCTTTAATAACCAAGGATTTCACGGGTCTTTTTTCTATGAAAATTTTGTAGAATTTGATACAAGCATACGGTCAAATGAGGACACAAAAGTATCACATAGAATTAATCTACCAATGTCATTAACTCCTCTCAATGTGTTTTACAATGAGCCACTATGTGTGTATGATACATATCTAAATATATGGTGGACACTTGTTGCTTATACAACAACTACGGAATCGAGACATCAAGCATCATTAATAAGTTGGTTCACAATAATGGGCTGTGACCCCCTTATATCTAATAGCGCACCTCAATATGCTTGATGTGGGCTTGGAACACATGATTTTTCGGGATTTTTAAAAAACTTTTATTTTAGCAATGGATTTTTTTCAGGTTTGACAAATGAAGACTAAGATCTCTGAGAACTTATCTTAACCAAAAAGCCTCATGTGCTTAGCATTGCACTCTGCCTTAGTCGATGAAAGTCAAACATTGGGTTTTGATTATTATTGTTCCAAGGCACAATTACTAAAATAAGACTGAGGCAATATCTTGAAGTTGGTCTTTTGCCATCTCTGCAACCTGCCCACTCCCAGTTTGAAAACTCCTCAAGTCTCAAGTTGTCATTGAGGACATACTCCAGGGCAGATGGAATGGAGTAGACCGAGTTGCAATATAGACTGAGATGCAACATTCAGACATATCAATCAATCTTTTTAAGGTCCTTATGGTCTATAACCATTCAAGAATCAAACAATGGTGATGAAGCAAGGAATGAAGTAGGTAGGTTTGTTGTATCCACTTTGCCTGTAGAACAACAACAACAACATCAATCAGGTTGGATTTGGCAGTTCCAAAGTAGCAATGGCAGGCCAGCTACTGTTCCTGCTCTAATTTTTAGTAGTGCATCATCATTAGGATTCTCGCCCCAAATAGTTTCTGTTAATTCAGTTGTAGCTGTTCCATCTTGGGGATTCTGTTATCACATGGACCATTCCCTCGACAACACAAAAAATCCCACATCTCAAAATTCCAGTTTCAATCCCCCCCAAGCCAAGAAGATTAAAGGCCTAAACTTACCCAACAATATAGACTGATCGTTTTACAGTTTTACAACTTCTTTCTAGCTTCTCTTGAAGTCATTCAAAGGGGACAGTGTACGGGTTTGGGTAACAGTGTGCATTTGAAGGAGTTTTCTAGACCATCAAAAGTTTCTTTTGAACTTCATTCATCTCCCTTATCCTGCCAATACTCTCCAAATACTTACTCACACTCTCCCTCTTGACTTAACACTACACTCACTTGGGTTGTCTATGCAAGACAGGGTATACATTTTATGACAGGGTTTCCACATTCAGAACTTACACAATGTTTTCTAAACCCTACCTGGGTTAAAACATAATCTTCCTCCACCTTACTATATCCTATAACTCATCTTCATTGAAGTCCATTCATCCCCTTTGGTGCTTTGCACTCTCTTGATACTTAGACTGTGTCAATAACCTAATTCCATGCAACAGGGTATGTGTACGAATCAAACTTGTAGGTGTTCAATATTCTTTCTTTTCATGTATACTATCACCAGGCCTTTCTCTCTGTCCAAGAACATTAACAACTTCTTGTCATTGTCTTCACTCCTTTCTTGAAAGGCTTGATTCATCCAACATTGTCTGTTCTGGCTAGACAAGGAAATGTCGAGTTAGTTTTCTCCAAAAACAATCTACATTCATATTAGATCGGGTTGTATATTCGATTAATATTGAATTATTATATATATTAAAAGGATTTTGCTCCATTTGTTTAACAAAGTGATTGACCATTAAAGCCATAGATTGAGAGAAGGCATGGAGAAGAGTGCAGAGTTCTAATATTGGGAGCTACAGGATACATAGGCGTAAGAATTGTCAAAGCCAGCATAGCTCTAGGCCATCCTACTTTCATTTTGTTTAGGTCAGAAGTGGTCTCTGATGTTGAGAAAATGCATATGTTATTGTCCTTCAAAAAGGATGGTGCAAAACTTGTGGAGGTAAATCTAGGATAAATTTGGGTAGTGTAGTTTACTAAATATATTTCTTACTTAATTGTACACATTTGATTAGATTTTCTCACATTAATGCACTTAGTTCGTTCTTTCTTTGTTTGAGGTGCAATTTATGAATGATGTACAGACTTCATTTGATGAATGGAAGCATATCCAGATCACCAATAGACAACTTTCTAACCACCTGGATCTCCCCTAGATTTCATTTGATTCCTACAACACAACTTGTAAGAGATCTAGAACTGAGTTCTATAGTTTTACTTTTCCTCTTTTGTGGACAGGGAACTAGTCCAAGGGGCATTTTTCTCTTTTCTAGGTACATATCTTCAGTTCTGTATCCTTCGTGGAAACTGAGGCATCCTCTGATCCTTCAAATGGCCCTTCTTGTGAATCTTCAAGGTGTCCAGCTAGGTAATTAATGTATCTACCTCAACTTCTGAAACTGGACTCTAATTGATATCGATTTTAGCAACATGATTCTTGCTTCACAACCATGCTAATCTGCACACTTCCCTTGCCTTCTGCTGTTTGGACCTTTCTCTTTTGCTTCTGAGAGTTGGATCGCTTCCTTGACAGTTGTTGTATCTATCTTTTTTTGGTCATAAAGACAATGTTAATTGCATAATTATATAATATTTTTGGAAAAATGGTCATAGCGATGAGGTTTTAAATTATCTATTTTCAAGGACTAATTATGGGAAAAATCCTTAGTGTAAAATGCTTAGGAAAATATGCAAAATACTACATATGCTTTGGTAATGGATTCTTGGGATATGTTATATCCTGACCATCTTAATGTTTTGGCAGTCACATAAACTGCATTGTTAAAATTAGAAGGGAATACGCTAAAATACAGGGAAAATTCTGTAATTATTTTTCTAGTGTACCACTGTCATGGAATGCAAAGGTGGTGACAAACAGTGATCATATGCTTCAGTGTTCTTTCCTTATTGGAGTTCTGTATCTGTTTCTTGATTTCCATTGAGAGAGACTTATTTGCACATCTTTGATTACAGGAAAAGAAAGGTCGTGGTCCACCTCCACATTGGTACCTCAGCAATAATGAACCTCACTCTTTTTCAAGGTAATTTCACAAATCAGAGTGCAGAGGGTGCAAGCTACATTCTCTTTCACTTCAAATTTAGCTACCTTTAATTAGTACAAAATTTGACACAAATATGTTGTTAGAATTAGAACCCAGTTATCAGCTGTCAAACATATTATATGAGATTGTTAATGCACAATTTTTCTAACAGCTATATGAGAGGGTGTCTCACACTCGATAAGATTAATGCTGCTGTTGATGAGATGGCACAGTATGTGGAGGCTAATGCTCACCTAATAGCAACACCCAGGAATAAGGTCTGTGCTGTATTGATTTCTTTTATAAATTTATATTACACAATTAAACTGTTGGGTTGTTTGGAACTATTTATCTTTCATTCTTGCCATGATAGCTACTGTCAAAGTGATGCTTGTGTTTGCATCAATCTAAATGTATTCTTCTCTAACTACCTTCTTGTGTGTAAATGTCAATGTAGCTGGGAGAAGATCTAACACAGAGAGAACTTGTAAGGACATGATTTTTTTTGCAATCAATAATAAAAATTTAGTTTAAAGATATTGGGCACCTGAACATACATTTTTAGATAACTCTTTGTGAGTAGGGAATACATGATATTACTACCTCAGAGCCAGTCAAGGGGAAATATTTTTGTCTCGAGACAGATCTTAAGGGGCCTGTAATGAAGTTGGACAACACTGGGAAGGCAATACTTACTGTAAGTAATGGGAAGAGAGATTTTTCCTTGGTTCATTTAAGAACAATATCAGTTCAAACAGATCTGAACATTTTAATCTCTAGTAAATTTAAGGTGTTTGTTGATATCAAATATGGTGTATAGGTACTTCGTCATCTTGGGCGTGTTCATGAAGCCCGAATTGGATGTCACCATGTATTAATCCTTGCAAAACCTCATTGAAACTTTAATAGGTTAGCTTGCTATTTTGTTATAGGATATACGCTTATTTTCTTTCCATTATTTCATGCATCTGAAGTATATATTGGATTGGAGAAGGCTTTGTTACATATGGCATCATGCAGTCAATATTTTCGTGCGCAACTTTCTCTGCATAGTGAATTTGGAAATGATTCCATTTTTTCTTAACTTCTTACATTGTGTTATCGTGTTGGGGGTGTAGTGTTTGAAATGTGTATCTCTTCAAAAGTATCTTTTGGACGTTGTTTAGATTGCTCAGGTCTATGTTGGAATCGTACTCTAGCAGAGGTGAAAGGCATTCATATATTGGTTATAGCTGTGTCTTCTATTTTATAATATAACAATGATGAATTGATTGTGTTTCGACATTAGAAGGTTTGATATTTGATCATAGATTTCTTGAAGTATGCCACACTAAGATTAAGCACCAATGAGATTTGGGCCTTAGTTCCTAGTGCCAGTATTTTGGCCATCATGCCTTGTGGACCATCTCTACCCTGTGGTTGTTATCATGTGATGTAATACAAGTTTCAATTATAAGCAGTTTACAAACCAAGTGGCATATCTCTATAGTTGAGGATTTTATTCCACCATAATACCTTAACAAGCGTAAGCACTCAGAAAACACTATTATCAAGGTTGTATGATAAGCCATTACTGCTATAGTTTATTTTCAAATTTGTATTGGTGTACTTCTCTGTTCATGCCATTTTTATGATGGACATGGGTGTGCACCAAGTTTTTGTAATTGAATTTTTAATTTGCAGATGGCTTGGAAGGTGAATTATCAAATCAATAGAGTGATAACCTTCATTTGAAGGGAAATTGTTTGAAATTGAAGTGTCTTGCTGGAAAAGACAAACTTCTTTTCTCTTTGACTATCAGCGGCCACATACACTGTTGCTTGAAGTTATCTTTGTGAGTCCAAATGGTAGGATAAAGATCTATTTTTAAGAGAATGCAAGGAGGGAAGTATCATATAACGGAGTCACACGTCATACTCAACTCTTTTGTTTTTTTTTCATTTTTGTATGCATGGTGGTATCAAAGATTTATTCAACACTCATATAACGGAGTCACACATGTCATACTCAACTCTTTTGTTTTTTTTTCATTTTTGTATGCATGGTGGTATCAAAGATTTATTCAACACTCCCAGGTAGAAATATTTCTAATATTTGTAAAAACTAATGATCATTTTATGAAAAATGGATGGTAGGTGTTGGGTTGGAGGCACATTGAAAATGTTAACAAAGTACTGGGTTTTTGATGGAGGTAACTTTGAACAAGGATCAACAAAGGAAGAAGAGTAAGCTTTTTGAATTATAAAAGAGCGGTAACACACTGAAAGTTGGTATAGTGAGATTGAAAAAACTTAAGGATCATGAAGTGTCCAGATGAATCACATAGTTCCAGGTATGGATTTTGCTGAAATATAGTGGATTTCATCTCTTTATCATTCTAAACGGTTAACGGCATCTAGGCAACCTTTTGTGTTTTTTTTTTATAAAATAAAATACTTGTAGACCTACAAGTTGTGGGCACAAGATTATTCCATCCAAATTGTTTTATGATTTTTTTTATACTAATAATCACGAGATGTTTCGATATCTTTGACAATATTTATCGATTGGTTGCATAGGGAGTTTTTTTTTTAATAATTCATTAAATTAATTTTGTCTCTTGAGAGACAATAGTTATGATATTGTCTCTTAAGAGACAAAAAAAATGGTATTTTGTATCGTCTCTCTCGAGAGAAATAATAGTCTCTCAAGAGACAAAAAAAAGTATTGTCTTTCGAGAGACAAAACAGTATTGTCTCTCAAGAGACACGATATTGTCTCTCAAGAGACAATATAAGTAGAGTATCTTATATTGTCGTTGGGGAGACAATAATTAGAGACACCCATTTTGAGACGATATTAGAGACAATACACGACTTTTTTTTTGTCTCAATTTTAGAAAATTTGTTGAAGTATTGTCTCAAAACACCCTTATGGGTAGTAGTGTATGAACATCTAATGAGTAGAGTTGGCTTAACTTACCAAAGGTGTGCGGTAACCTTCCCTCCAAACTATTATTTCCCAAGTTCAGTACTTGAAGCTGAGAGCAATTGCTAAAACTTGGATGTATGCTTCCATTCAAACTGTTGCTTTCCAGATTTAGTAGCTGAAGTTGAGATAGGCCGCCCAAGCTTGGAGGAATATTGTTGGCAAACAAATTGTCATTCAACAGCAATTCCGTTAAATTTGGAGACCACATTGATGGCATGGGTCCGCTCAATGCATTCTTTGACACATCCAATCTGTCGAGTTGCATACAACTTGAAGTATTTGCCAATAGTTGCCGTTGCAAATGATTGCTTGATGCATTTTCATTTTTTCAGGAGAGGACCAAGAGGGAATCTCTCCAACAACACTGTTGTTAGCTAATTCCAAGGACGCAAGTGAAAATTGAGTCGAAATCCATGCTGGAATTTGGCCATCAATGTTAATTGATATCAAATATAACTGGTTTAACTGGAAGGAGGGAATCCACATTTTGCTAATGTTGAGAACACAATTGGATAGATACAACAAACTTAATTTGGTGAGGTTGAGAAATAGAATTTCTGAAATTTTCACATGGTCATTAAAGGAGAGGTAGGAGGAATGTATAGAAGATGGCAATGTTGAGGAAGTAATGCTCTCATTCAATCGATTGCCATAAGCGACCAGACCAACAAGGGAGTAGAGACTACCAAATGATGAGGGAAGAGTGCCACTTAATTGATTGTGATGAAGCCAAAGCGTGGTTATGGAAGAAAGATCGCCAAAGCAATTTGGAATCTCACTGTTAATTGATTGTCAGAAATATACAACTCATTAAGCGAAGAGATATTGGCCAAGGAGCAAGGGATGTTACCGCTGAGTTGATTCTAGTCAAGATAAAGTATATGTAGAGAAGAAAAAGTATGTAGAGAAGAGAGACTTGTTAGAGAACTGGGTATTCCTCCACTTAGATGGTTAAGGAAAAAAGATTACTCAAACACGATGGAATATTTCCACTGAATTGGTTTGCATGCAGACCGAGAAAAGTAAGTCTGATAAGATGACAAACTGTATGGGAAATATTCCCACTCAACTTATTGGTACATAAATCTAGATGCTGAATATAGGAGAGGTTTTCCAAACAAGAAGGAAGAATACCTGTTAATTCATTGTACTGTAGATCCAGGTAGGTGAGAAAATGAAGTTGGCACAAGCTATCTGACAGGACACCTCCATGGAAGCTGTTATGGGTGATATTAAGTGTGAGCACATGATTGGTGTGACTGTGGCAGGATATGCCAGCGGAGAGTGTGCAGCAGTTAGTGCCATTCATCCATGACTTGGGATTGCCATCAGAGTCATTCCATGTTGCCTTGAAGGCGAGAAGAGATTGAGATTCATGGGGATGGCATTTGGGGAGGCAGAGACATGGGAATGGCTTGGTGAAGAGGATAACAAACACTGCAATGACAATAATAACAAAAAGATTACGGGAAGCGAAAGCCATTGGGGAGAAATGGGTTGTGATGATATCCACTCCATCACAATGCATATATATATTTATAAATATTGAAGTGGGGAGCAGTGTTGTATACTGTTAGATTACAAATGTGGTTTGAATGCGAGATAGTCGGAGATTACAAAAATGTTAAAAAGAGCATAACAAAGACGCGGCTAACCAGGGGGTAAAATATTAAGCAACGGTTAGCTGCCTTAGTCTTAGGTTAGAAAATGTAAGACTATCAACTTCAAACTGTAAACCAGCATTATAAATACGCTGTAACAAGGCAGAAAATAATCTCTGTCAGCATTAGTGCCTATTCTATTCTACGAGTGTTTAATGCTTTCCATCTACTCAGGGGAGACCTGCCAACTAATCCCCACCAAAACCCTGGAATCTTCACTATTGCAGTCACTTTTATAATAATGATGAGCAAAATGAACAATATTCAACCCCAACCTGATATTTATTGAACGTAATTAAATGTCCACCAATTAATCATAACATGGAAATAACATATACATCTTATATAAATCTTACTAATATTATTTTTAATTAATTAATTAATTGTTATTAGTTAATTGATTAGTTTTAATAATAAAATTAATACACATAATTTTAAATAACAAATGAATCAAATCATAAATCTCAAATAAAATCACCAAATCCTAAATCAAACTAAATCAGTCAAGTTCATTCCTCATCAAAGCAAACCCATATCTCTTCAACTTCATTCAATAAGCTAACCCCCCTTATTTAATGAGAATGTTGACTTAATCGTGGCCATCCAAATCGAAGGAAATCTAGCCATTGATTTCTCCCATTCCAAATCTATAATTTGAGCTCTCCTTCATTTCTGACAAGTTTCAAGAGCCTTAAGAGACCGTGTCCAAGGAGACTAAAAATCTTGAATAGCCTAAGGAGATTATGTTCATTGTGTGAAAAACCCTTTGATATCATCCATCATCCAATCAAGCAATCATCTATCATAGGAACATGTTGCCAAAATTCTTGCACGAGTCTGTGTGAGCATCCACAATCCAACAATTAAATTGAGAAAATCTACACAACAAAGAGGTCTTCATGGTAATTGAAGGTATAATTCTCTTGTTCTAGCTCAATCCAAAGTTTGTGTTTGGTTCAGAGTAGAGATTTGACATTGTTATTGTTGATATATATTATATAGCTCTAATTTTGATGTTTATAAGTGTTTCATCATTTAAAAAAATTATGGAGTGGATTGATGTTTCATGCTTTATTTCATCATTTTTCTATTTCATTTTCATCATACAAAACTAGTATATTATCCTCCTAAAAAATTTATTATAGATAAATATGTCATTGTATTTTGTATCATCATTCAATAAAGATTCATTAACACCTATTTAACTCGAAATTGTTTTCAAATTAATTTATATAGAATTTAGTAATATTATTTTATATTAAAACAATAATTAATGTTGAATAAATATCTTAACCTTTTTTAAAAATTTTTTATTATTATTTTCTTATTTTTTTATATGTATATATTTTTTTTAAATAAAAAATTTAATTGCTTCATGTATTAGCCTTTTAACATGTCTTTTCCAAAATTTAACTGAACCTATGATCTATATTTATCCTATACATTCAAATTTCAAACAAAATATCATGAGAACAAGGAAAATGATGAATCTTTAGTAAATCTTTTGAGAAATATTACAGATATTTTAAAGTTTTGAAAATCGAAAAGGATAAGAGGGGATAAAATTAGTTTATGTCCTTTATAAACTATGCATATCATATTAAATAAATAACATCGACTAAATTCAAAGGACATACACCAAGCTTTTATAAAGGGTGCACCCTTCTATTTACATTTTCTTTTAAATTCTTATTTCCCTCTAAAACACCATGATTATAAGCTTACATGGTCCAAAACTAGCACACATACCTCCAATCTACTATAAAGGAACAAAACCAAGTTTATAAGATGTTTCTACTTTCATATACATATTTAAATAGTCAATTACATTTAATTTTTAAAAAACATTATATGGGTTTGTATAAGGGAGAGCATATTTTTTAAATATATTTATTTTAATATTAAATTATATTTTTTCATTATTATTTAACTTTCAGATAATATAAATTACTATGATTGTTATATATCATTAGAAATAGTTTAATAATTTTTTTTACGATTAATATTTTTTTATTAAATTTATATTGACCAATCTACATGTCATGAGATATATTATAGATTAAAAAGTCAAATTTTAAAATATTAAAATGAAAAGATTGTGTTCAAACACTTGTAATTATATTTTTCAACTTTCTTGATATGTTATATATATAACCAATCTATAAATTTCGCTTATATGTCCAATTTCATGTAAAAGTGATTTTGTTTACTTCAAAAAATTATGTTCATATAAATGTATATTTTATATTTTTTCAAAGAACAAAGCTATATTATCGTAAAAAAATCATCAAATTGACAATTTTTTTTATAAGATAGATTCAAAATTTTACAATTCATCCTTTTACATTATCAAAACACTATTTGTGAAAGTGTTTATTAATGTCCCTCCAAGTTCTAGTAATGTTGCTTTTCAGGGAAAATATGGCCACGTAAGACCCCCATTTTGACCTCCGTTGCCCTGCACTAAACCCTGTTATTTTTTAATGTTTTGAAGGAAAGATAGATTATGCATTGATCAAATCATATTGTATGATATGCATCACTTGATAGATATACCCACTTAGTACTTATTAAATCCTTGTTGAATAACTATCTATTTAAAAATAGATACATATGACCTAAGAAACATGTATGGATTAATGAAGAGTAATAGAACATGTATCAAACCAGTACGCTTCATTTGAGGTTTATTTGTATTCAAGGATACAAGTGGACTATAGATTGATCCTATTCCCTTTTATAATTTTTTACACCATGTAATGTGGTGATTGAATTTGATTCAAAAAATTTCCCATTTTTTTCAAAGTTAGAGATCCAAATCTAAGTTAATTCTAGTTTATGTGTGTTGCATCTAGGAAATTATCTCAGGGGGTAAGGTCAACAAAGTACTTTTTGAGAGACTTGATGGAGCGAATTCTTAGATATTCTGCCAAACAAACATGAAATATGTATGTATGTATGCGCACACATGCACGCATGTGCGCACGTGCATGCGCACACGCACACACACACGTGTGTATGTGTGTGTGTGTACATACATACATATATAGTGTTTATCCAGCCATCCAAATATGATAATAAAGTTAGTTCATCAATTGGATACTTCGATGTAAAGTTACACATTTTAATGAGCAATGTTTTCTCATTTAAGAAACTTTTATCCACGAGACAAAATGTGTATCCATTTTATCCTTATTCTTAGTGGTGGAGAGAAATCAAGTGGAATGTTAGAGTACCCTCTTGAGAAACCGTATGAGTTTATTATTGTTTCCTAGTCCTCACATATTGCATGCAATAAGCTATCAAACTTTGCTCATTTTTGCTTGAAAATTGAGAATTCTCTCCTTAGGGATGGTGTCACAATAATGCAATTTTGGAGTATCAAGGGAAATGAGAGACTGAATGAAAGTTACTACTATGGTTTTTGGCTCTCCTAGATTTGTACACAAATTTAGTTCATCAATTGGATGCTTCAATGAAAAGTTACATTTTTCACTAGGCAATTTTTTCTCATTTAAGCAACTTTCAAACTTATGAAAAAATGTGCCATATATTTAACATCATTTCTTAGTGGTATAAAAACATTAGCGGGAATTTTAGAGGCCCTAGTCATTAAATTGTATGAGTTTATGGTTTGTCTCTACACTTCTCTTTTTGCACGCAGTGAGTTGTCAAAAGACTGCATTTATTTTCTTGAAAATCCCCTCTTAAGGAAACATTTTGAAGGAGTGTAGGTTGGGATTATTGTGGGTGAAAGGGGACTAAAATAAGGTTTTTGTTATGGTTTTATTCCCTCTAAAACATGACTATGAAGTTGAGTTTTTGACTTGACGTACCATTGGAAAGTTACGCATTGCATAGAACAAATTTTACTCATTTAAGAAGTATTAAAACTTGAGACAAAATGTTCTAAATTTTTTCCTTGTCTCGACTAGTAGATAAAAATAATGAGGATTGCTAGAGGACTCACTTGTGCAACCATATGAGTTTATAATCCATCGTTATGCCTATTAGTGTGCATGCAACGAGTTATGAAAGGTTGCATTTATTTTCTTGAAAATGCCTACGTTATCTTAAGGAAAATGTTTTGTGAGCATGCAAGTTTGGAGTATCGAGGGTGGAGAGAAATTAAAATAAGGATTTTGAATAGTTTTATGCCGTTTTGTATGTGACTATGAAGTCTATATTTTTATTGGATGCTCCTCATTTGGTCATCAAGAGCTTATAATTACTTATCTAACACACTTTTGGAGCACTTTGTTGGCATTGTTACTTTTATGAATTTTATGTTCATAGACATATAATTACTTTATACACTTTAAGGGATTCTAAAAAATAAAAAGAGAAAATACTTACCCTATCTACACATATTTCCAAACCAAACCCTTCCCAATTTCAGTCTTGTAGGATTTATCCATTTCAAAAGAGACAAAACTCAAAGCACAAGAATTTGGAAGAGAAGGTGACAAATTGAAAGTAGGCAAACATGATAAAAAAAATTGTGTTAGAGAATTTGAGACTCTGACTAGGAATGTTTGTATGGTATTGAAATTATTCCATTCTGATCTAGATTTGATTAGTGAACAAGTTTAGATAGTTTTAGATTGACGTACAAATGATGTGGTCATCTTTAAGTAGTGACAATAGATTCGGAAATGACTCAAAATCTCTTGTTTACTAGAATAAAAATATTTTTAAATGACAAAAATATCATATCTTCTTTTATGTTCTCTATATTATGAAATCAATTATATATTATTTGCTATAATTTTTGGTGTTTTATAATGCTTAACTTAAGGTACACATATTTTACAAATATGTAATTCTACTCATGTTTGGCCCTAGAGAGTTGAAATGGCCTTTAAATTATTAAAAGACATAAGATAAATTTGATCTTATCTAAAACTTATGTAAATATTTTAAAGTAGCGGGGATTGTGTATTGACATTTATTTTATGCTAATAACAAGCTTTTGAAAAAAAATAAAATGTGTATTAACATTTAATTTTATATTAATAGTAAGATAGTTTATAATGCATATAAAATTACCTTGTATTTTTGATATGTGGGCACTTAACTATAATTTAAATACGAGTTGTACACATATTAAATCCTACAACATATACTAGATATAAAAGACAAATAAAAAATAATAATTATAAGTATTGAATGCAAAGAACAAATACAAAGAAATAATTGAATGTAGATATAAATTGTAGAATATAAGATATAAAATTGAAGCCCATTTGGCTCTTGGTTGGGGCTATCTAAATTCTTCTGGTATGAAAAAGAGTTTTATAATAATAATGCATTAAATTTCATTAAAGCACTTTTTTTTATCTTAGTAAAGTATACAACATTAATTATTATATTTTTGAGTTTAATATAATAGTAACTCACCTATAAATTTACAAATGCATACTTATTGTGAACCTACTTTTTTTGACTAGACTACTCATCTTTTAGATCTTTAACATAATTTTTATATAAAATCATTTCATTCTAGTAACCTATTTCACATATAAGTAAATATTAAAAAAATCATAAAATTATATAGAAATAACATCCACTAGATTTCTCTAGCGCATTCAAATCTATTGCAAACACTTAAACATAAATGAAAGGTGTAACACAAAAATTTAGAAGTAGTTTTCTTTTATGAAATATATCTATATATTAATTTACCAAAAAATATACAAATAATTCACCAAAAAAATAGGTGGTATGAGAACACACTACGCAGTCACACTAGGCACAACCTAGGAACCAAAATAGAAGCACCATAAACAACTAGGTCCTACCTAGGAACACATCATAAAGTCATCATAAAATAAAATATTAAGTAGCAAGAGAAAGGCCAAAAGACAAAGGATCCATATATTCAGGACCCTAGCCCGAGCTTGGCAAGTCATTTCCATCTGTAATTGGTTCCCACCCAATAGCTTGTGTAGTGTCCTTGTCATCTTATTTTTCCTGTGTTCGAGTGGACGAAATGGACAAAGAGAGCTTGGGGAACTTATCCAGCACGTTTGACTGACCTCTAGGTGGCACCCCCTAAGCATCTGATCATAAAGGAGGAGGAGCATCCCAACCATCTTGCCTAGCAAGGGAAAGAGGCAGAGGCTACCACCATTGTTGTTGCCCAGGAGGGGTCATGCACCAATACGAGGTGCTGCTGTGAGATCAACACTGAGATTGGTTGTGTTGGTGCCCACCACGAGATGATAAAGTAAGTGTATTCTCTAGTCTGTGCTCCTTAGGTGGAGATGGCAGAACTCGAGCCATGGCACAAGGAACATCTTCCTAGTGGGATAGAAGATTGTGAAGGTGACCAAGCTCTATGGTAACTTTGTTGGCTTGAACTTGAATCTACAAGAGAACATTGGAAATGATAGAGGACTTGCTCAAAGTAGAAGCATTACAATCTATAGAATCATTATTAAATACAACATTATTTATTTCTTTCCATAGCCAAAAGAGAATCTCCACTCCAAAAAGGATGCCAAACTTGGGTAAATTTAAAGGGCAACACAGGTTTGTATCCAAGGAGGATATGCTACCAATGAAATAATTCAGGCTAGAGAGGCTTGAAGAGGTCATGAATCCATGCACATACCCTTTGAGCTTTGGAGCAGTACTAGAAAGATGAGGGAGTGTCTCCAAATTGCCGAAGAAAGGGTAAATGGGGAGGGAAACTCCTAATTAGATGAGCCTTTTGCCACTAGGTAAGGCTTGGTACAATATACACCAAGCAAAATGAGCTAGTTTGGGCTCCATGCAAGCACCCCAGATAGTGTTAAAGTGGAAAGCCCACGTATTAATAGAATAATGTAGACCCCAACATGAATTGAACTTATCCACCATAGGCAAGTGGGGAGTAAGCCATCCATAGCTAACCTTGGGGGTGTAATTGCGAAAGGGAGTTTCAACTAACCACTTCCAGTCCTTCCACCAAGGACTAGTGGAGTGAACATAAATTTTGTGGAGTATGACGAGCGACACAACATTAAGTATCTCCTGGTAGGATTCTTGATCAGAATTGGCTAATCAGAATTTAGTTTTCACCTCTTCCCAAGATAGCCAGGAATGAGATCCCCTGCGATAAATATGTTGGACAGTTTGAATGCCTCTATGAAACAACTTGAGAGCATTAATCTAAGGGACCTCAGCTAGAGGAACTTTGTTAAAATTAATAACAGGTGACGACCATAGCAAGTGAGAATTAACCGATAGCCCATTATGAAATACTAACCCATTATAGAAAAGCCATGATTTGATCTTTTCCCATGTCTTCCAGATGCTTTTCACCACAAATGACCCTATGATTTGAACGGGAAATTTAATGATAAAAAAATTGGAAAATTTGAGCCCTTTCTAGGTTTTCTTTCCCTTGGACAAGCTCGAAGAGATGCAGTGTTAGAACAACACCTTCTAAGCTTCTTTGCCCTCAATGGCCCACACAATCCATTTGGCATATAAGGCAGATCCTTGTCAATATATGTCGATGAGCCCCATATCTTTGGCATCCTACGTGAGGCAACAATATTCCTAAGCCACCCTATGGAATCTGTTACCATGAGAAGAATTGGCCCAAAAAAAATCCCTAAGGTATTTCTCTAGCTCTGGTAAGATTTCTTAGAAGGCACCCAATATGAATAGTAGTAAACATGGGTGGTAGTAATCACTTTGGAGTAGATTTAAAATTTTATTGATAATGAGAGGGGCTTGGTCACCCAATATTCTAGTTTTTTAGCAAATTTGTCAACAACATATTGCCACAACAAGGGTGGCAAGGCATCAAAAGCAAAGCCAATAAATTTGAAATTTTCATCATGTTGGATCCAGGCCAAACCGTATTTAGTAGCCCATGCTAGTGGGGGGAGGTATGATTTCTTGTAGAAATGAGTTTTTTTTCATTAGATGTTGGAGCCAGAAGTTAGGTAGAAGGCGTTGAGACACTACAAGGCATTATCCATATTGGCCTCATCCTCAATTAGAGTAAAGAAAGAATCATTTGCAAAGTGGCCATTGAGCAATTGCATATCTTTGTGCATATTTGTTGTATCTAGAGGGAGATAAATTCCATTAATAAGGCCCCTAGCTTGGGCATTGCTAATAAAATATCCAAAACCTTCAGCTGCAAGCACATACAGGGTAGGAGCCAAAGGGAACCCCTGGTGGATAGAGCAGAATAAACCAAATTACTCATATGTGACTCTATTAATGGAGAGGATGGCCAAGGCATCTGCAAATAGCATCTAGATGGTTTGAATGAAATTGGGCCTGAAGCTCGGGGCACTAAGCATGGCCAGAATGAATGACCACTCTATATGGTCATAAGCTTTTTCAAAGTCAATTTTAATAAACATATATTATTTCTTAGACCTTCTAGCCCAGTCCATGCCTTCCTTGACTACTATGATGTTGTCTAATATATATCAACTTCTGATGAATCTTGTTTATTTAGGGCAAACTATGTGTGGCAACATATTATGCAACTAGAGCGCCAGAGCCTTGGCAATGATTTTTTAGGAAACATTCAAGAGGGTGATGGGCCACCAATTACAAATCAACTCAAGATCCCCATGCTTAGGTATGAACTTAATGTTTCCTTTAATTGTATTCTTTCCTAGAGAATGAGTGTGAAAGGCCTCTTGATAAACATTATGCAAATCACTGCCCACTAGATCCCCAAGGGTTTTATAGAATTCACATGGGAAACCATCAATGCTTGGAGCTTTGTCATTTTCCATGTGAGACACCACCTCATGCAGATCATCAATAGTGATGAGCCTATCGCAAGCCACCCACTATGTGGGAGTGAGTTTGTAAGGTACCACTACAAGACATTGTTGAAGGGTAATTTCACACTTTGTAGAGGAAGCTTGAGATTTGAACACTTGTTGACAGTAGTGAAAAAAATCTTGAATAATATGCAGAGTCTCTAAGAGTCTATTGCTAGCCTCAAAGATGACTTGAATTTGTTGCTTCAAGTTCTTGTCTCACAACATTTGAAAAAACTCCTTTGAAGCTTTACCCCCTATCTTGAGCCAGTGGAGCATGGCTTTGACTTGAGCTCCACAAGCATTGTAGTTTTCCACTATCTAGATGCAATGTCGCAAGGAGGATACTTGGACCTGCAAGATCTCATTAAAGGAATCCTTTTTTAGTGCTAAAGCCGCACAGCTAAGCTCTGAGGAAGTAGCAAAGTAATAGTGTCTTCAAATTTTAGCAAGTTGGTGGCCATAGATTTACAGAAAGTGAGAGGTCCTTTTGATGGCATCATCCTACCAATGAATCCACCCAGATTCTTAGGATGGATGTGGATCCAAATTCCATACTCTACTAATGTATGCCATCATGGGCCCATGTTTGAGTAGAGAAGTGTTAAGAAATAATTGTGTTTTGTGTACTTTGAGTTTCATGAACTTCCACATAACTTGGAACCAAATAAGGGAGTGGTTGGAAAGCCTAAAATCTGGCAGTGCCTATACCAAAGGAGAAAAACCATTATCAAAGGATAAGTACAGTTGGGTGGACATCATTGCCCTATTTAGGCACTTTAGAATCCAAGCAGGGCCCTCCTTGAGATTACTCTAGGTGTACCATACTCCATCTACAGGCTGGTGCATTAAATTAGGATCATAAAATCCCCATTTAGTGCACATATAATACCATGCCTCCCTTTTGCCAACTTTCCAACACATTGGTAGGTGGCCCACTTTATCTTCGAGAGATGCCACCATATTAAAGTCACCACATAAGACCTAATGGGCATCAAGGAGATCATCCACAATCCATCGCTATAAATGAGTATGCTCAAAAGCATCATTTAAGGCATAAATCTTAATAAAACCAAAAGAGTGTATTTTAATGCTAAAAAGAGTCCATAGTAACAAGTTGGTGGGGTCCATGCTAGATTGTACTAAGTGCAGCTGCCACCTTGGAGAAATGAACATGATCACCCCTCCATGTCCTACTTCATGATTGCTATGTAAAATAATACTATCGTGCTAGCTGGAATTACTGACAGCCATCAATAAAAAATCTACCACCTTGAATTCTTGTAGCCAGAGAATGTCCATCTCAAGAAACTTCCTTTTAAAATCATGCACAAAAAACTTGCATTTTGGGTCTATGAGAACCTGAACAGTCCATGAGAAGCAATTCATAGACAATGGGTGTCGAGGGACATGTCCTCAGAGTCTAGACCTTCCAAGGCATCATATCAGTTCTACAAAAAATGCCCACTATTGGCATTTAATAAATCATCAAATTTCTTCCTCATAGTAGGGTCAACCTGATACTTTCCTTCCTCTACCTCATTAGTCCTTTGAGGAGGGCTATGCGAGCATTTGGGTGCATCTATTCGAGCGGGAAGTGGAAGAGCGGTTGGCTATGTGTCTAAAAATCTAGAAGAATTAGGCAAAGGAGCCTTGAGACCTTGGGATAAAACATTATCATCCAAAGGGGTGTTAAAGACCCTGGGTTTTTCTAACAATTTTAGGGCTTCAACCTGGGGAGGCTCTTTCTCAGCAGGAGCCTAATCTTATGAGCCATTGCTTGATGATAGATGTTGGTTGAATATTTTGTCTATCAACGTACTGGCAAACAAAATAGGTCTTATCAGCCAAAGCAAGAAGATTGGTCGTCCTAATGTGTAAATTTATCACATCAGAAGGAGACTGTTCTCTCCTCTCATCAAGGGGAGGTTTCCTATGGTATGCTATGTATATATATGAACAGAAAATAATACTCAAGGGTAGGACCAGACATCCATCTCTCTTTCTTCAGAGATGATGTATACAAAACAAAGGAAGAACTCAAGAGAATGACATACAACACTCATCTTCTTTCAGAAGAACTGTTCAACCAGCCACAAGAATACTCCTGTAAATATAAGCAGAATATGACTAAAGTGTGGTAACCAGCAAATCAAGACACAGCACAAAGTCTGCACATGAAATACTCAAGAGTGATATACGAAGAACAATGAAAGCTCAAAGTCTTTTCAAAGTTCTTTACACAGCAATGAAAAAAAACAAACACACTGAAGGCAGCTATGGGGGCACAAAGTCTCTCCACAGTTGATTCTTCAGGACACCTTCTTTACAAATTTACTAATCCTGCTTATTAGATCAATGAAACAAACAAGATATCATAGCACAAAGTCTGAAAAATCCCTTGTTTTCATTAACAAAATATGATAAACAGATTGAGCACAAAGTGTCAATGATGCCTCTCAATTTTGGCATAGTTTCATTCAGATTATCAAAAAGAAGATGATTTTACAATGATAGGAAGTCCCTTATATAGCCACTTTCAAGAAGGACTCGGGAACAGTAATACATCATGATGCATTGGGAAATGTTAGGAAGACAAGCTAGAACTTTGGGGCCTTTTACCCATTTGATCTTCTCAATGTAGATAGATAAGTCGTGCAATTGAAAGTTTTACAACTTTCAATGTCTGCCTGGCGGTCTGATCTTATCTTCATCGTTCCTCCCTTTCTGATTAATTGAATCGGGTCCTGGATTCAGCTTGCTGTTATGTTCCTTCCCCACTTTTTGCTGGTCTTGGCCTTGAAAATTGTGAATGTATTCTATTTTGTATGTTTAAAGGATCAACAATTATTTTGTTGTCTTCAATTTGACGTTCACGCACCCGTCACTATGTTTCCAATGGCTAGTTGACTGTGTTGAATTTGACGTGTTCGGGCACGTCACCCCTTGGTCTTCTTTTGGCTTTCCGCTTGGCACTTTTCCAGATTGGACTTTGCCCTTTTGGGCCTTGAGAAATGATCCTTCAGCTTCGGGAAGTATCCTCAAATTAATGGTCGAGAGTTCCCTGCAAGGGCACCTGCCCTTCGGGGTCCTTCATTGGCCCTTCGCAAATTTCCCCTGGGTTTTTCCTCGGGCCATTCCCTTTAAACATTTCCTGCGGACATTTTTCCCGGCCTTTGAACAAGCCGCAGGGTGCTTTGGTCGATGAAGTGTCCTCCGCAAGGGCACTTGTCCTTCAAAAAAGTTCTTTAGCATTGAACCGTCCCTTTGAACTTAGTCTATGAACCATTTGTTGAACCGGTTCAAAGGTTCAATGAAGCGTGCCAAGCCTTTGAAGCAAACAGTCAATGAACCATTGAATGCACTTTTTGCCATTAAACCAATACATTGAACTAATCAGTTGAACCAAGGCTTTGAACCAAAAATGGTTCAAGCCAATGGTTCAAGCCGATGGTTCAACAAATAAAACAGGCCTATAAACTAAGCATTGAACCCAATATTTGTACTTGCCTTTGAACCGAGAGTTGAACCATTTGATTGAACCTGTCCGTTGAACTGGTTCAACGGTTCAACGAAGCATGCCAAGTGCCTTTTGAACCAAAAAGCGATAAACTTGTTGTTGAACCTTTCTATTGAACCAAGACGTTGAACCAAAAATTTGGTTCAATGGTTCAACGAAAGCCTTGAACCGACTGACAAACCAAATGATTGAACCAAAAGACGCTGAAACAAAGGAAATGAACCATCTGAGTGAAATAAAGCATTGAACTACTTGGTTGAACCGAGCGATTGAACTGTTCCTTTGGTTGAATCAACCGTTGAACCTTTGAACCCGTTGAACCTTTGAACCCAATTGGTTCAACAGTTCAAGTCATTTTGATTTGACCTAATGTTTGGAAGCCGATGAACCTGTTGAAGCGACTGAACTTTGAACCTTTATGAAGCACTTAACTTTTGCCAATGACATTGAACTTGTTGAACTTTGAACCGGTTGAACCTTTGAACCAAATTGGTTCAATGGTTCAACGGTTCAATGATTCAGGTCTCCTTTTGTATTCAGATGCTTGCTGATGAAGATTTTAAATTGAACCAAAACTTTGAACCAATCCTGGAAAATGAACAAATGTTAAAAATCAATTCTTTTGACTGAAAACCTCCTGTAGAGTCCGTAGATTTTCCTTTTCCTGCAAAGTTCGTAGATTTTTCTTCCTACTAAGTTCGTAGATTCAAGCCTGCATAGTCCATAGATTCAAGCCTGCAGAGTCTGTAGATTTAACCCTATAGAGTCCGTAGATTTTCTAAGAAGCTCTAAAAATGAGAAATCTGAATATCTAAGACAAATTTTGAAAATGGAAGATATTGTTTTGGTTTGTATAACCAAAATAATTCAAATGTTGTTCCAAAAATGACTGTTATTTTTGGGAGACAACAATAGCTTACCTCCATTGGGAGTAGCATTTGAACTCACAGCTTTGGTACAACTATTCTTCTTTCCTAATGTAGTCCATTTATCCTCAACTAACTTTTTGCTAGATTTTGGAGAGGGCTTGGGGGAGAGGAAGAGTGGTTTGACACATTGTTGCAGGATAACTAGAGGGGAAGTCTGGAATCTTACAGTCCGTGTCTTGGCAATAGAGATAAGTGCTAGGCAATTTGATATATAAGACTCGTGAGTATCTCATATCCCCAAATTGAATTTTCAAAAACTCCTTGAGGTCCTAGGAAAGGTCTACTTATACATAAACTTTCTTTTATGGTCTAGCAAAGTAGAACTAATTTTGCTCATGGTAGATAACCTGACCTATGGAGGAAGCTATCTGGTGCATGGAGTGCGAGCAGGGCAGTAGAAGCCCTGAAAATTTAACCCAAATCAGAACTTTAAGAGTAGTGTGCTCTGAGACAACAAATTCTTGTGTTTAAGGGGAGCGAGTACCTGATATACCAAGTGGCAGACCTATGGAGGATTCCTCTTGCATGGGAAGGGTCAGCAAAGTAGAACAAAAAACCCTTGGTCATATTCTAGATGCTCTCCAGCTTAATGCCATAAGTTGCCCAGTGGGTTTGCACCCAAGACCTCAACATACTTTCAGAGGGAATTCTCCCAACAAAATATCCTATCAAACAAAATTTCTCTAACTTTTGACATGCAAAATTAAAATCAAGAATAGGCAATATAACATAAGGTATGAAGTGTTACCTCATGATAAACCTTCAGGATAAACTTTCTCAGGTGCTTGTAGGGGGCCATTGCTCGATGCTCTACCATTCTTCTCTACAAATAAAATAACTAGGGTAGAATGGGAGAAGTAATTATAAAGGTTGGCCTCACCTAAAGGCGAGAAACCCTAAAAATCAATACATGCAAATCCCACAGGCAACTTAGGGGTTACGGTATGACACAAGCTGGATAGACAAAAAATCAAGGTCCGACTCAATGGCTTGCATGGAGGAAACCCTAGTAGAGCAAAAATCCCAAAAGAACTCCAATCATTAATTATTTTTATCATAAAAGTAGTTTATTTGAAAATCTAACTTTATTTGATGATTAAGTCTATGCACAAGAAGCTCTTAGCTTTACTCTCTACATTAAACTTTACATTAAAATTAGGGAACTACATGTTCATAATGTCTAGTTATTGAGCCAAGGAAATATAAACTTCAAAATAACATTAATTTTTTCAAAGTATTTCTTTCTCCACTTCATTGTTACTATTAGTAATGATGTAACACCTACAAAACCTACCCCATATGACAATCCCACTGCAATACTATACCAAGGAATTTTCTTTCTCTTTTCTTCTTTCTTAATAGGTTGAGAGGAGGAGAAACAAATTATAGAAAAGTGCAATTCTTTGGAATGGGACATCCCTATAAATTTGGGTTTCCTAAAAATGACGAATTTGGAAATGAGTTTATCTTACCTCTTTGGGGTATACCTCCTGAAAAGTTATTATTAAACATTTTTAATGTGCCCAAAAATCTTAGAGAATCAAGCTTAGAGAGAATCTTTCCAGAGAAACTATTTTTAGAAAGGTCCAAAGAGTTTCGCTGAATCATTTGTCCCAAACTATTAGGATTAGTCCCACTCAAATTGTTCATTCATACATTGAGAAACATCAACCCCTTCAAATTCCCAAAATCAAAGGAAGTTCCCCCTCCAAGTGATTGTTGGAGAGATATATGGAAGTCAAGGTTGAAGGAATATATGGATAGTGTTAATTTGTACCTTTAGAAATCATATCCAATTCATCAATATATAGATAGCTTTGAAAATCACCAGATTAAAAAAAAAATCTTTGTAATTTGACAACATGAAGACATTTTCTCTGGGCAAGACCAATTCTTTTAAGCCTAAAATGTTGTATGGGATAAATCTTGATATATTATTAAAGATAGGTCCAAGATTTGGAGGTGTATCAGTTGGCCAATTTTTGAAGGAAATTTTCCTATAATATGATTCCCCTTTATTACTAATACTCTTAACTCTGTAAGATTTCTAATTGAATTTAGAACTTGCCATCTTATTGAGTTGTGCTCAATAACAAGAACTTGTAATTGTGTACAATTTGTTATTGAGGAAGGGATTGTGCAAAAATTGTTATTGAGGAAGGGAATGATCCCTTTAGCTTGTTACTCCCAACCACTAATGAGTATAGTTGGTTTAATTGTCTGAGCTCATGGGGTATCTTCCCCTCCAAACTATTATTTCCCAAATTCAGCGCTTCAAGTCTAAAACAATTAGCCAGGCTTGGAAGGATGATTCCATTTAATTTGTTATTTTCCAAATGTAAAACCTAAAGGTGACATAAGATTCACAAGATTGGAGGAATATTTTTGGTAAACAAATTATCATTCAAAAATAATACTACTAAATTATGGGACCACATTGATGGCATGGGTCCACTCAGTGCATTACTCGACACATCCAAGATTTAGAGTTACATCCAACTTGAAGTATTTGTAAAAAGTCATCCTTGCAAATGATTGCTTGATACATTTACAAATTCTAGAAGATGAGTGGTATGCCATAGCCAAGAGGGAATCTATCCAAAAAGACTATTATTATCTAATTCCAAGGACTTAAGTAAGAATTGAGTCGAAATTTATGTTGGAATTTGGCCAACAATGTTACATGATGGAAAATATAACCTTATTAACTTGAAGGTTGGAATCCATGTTGGGATAATGTTGAGAACACAATTGGATAGATATAGCATGGTTAATTTGGTGAGGTTGTGAAATATAATTTTTGAAATTTTCTCATGGTGGTTAAAGGAGAGGTAGAGGGACTGCATAGAATATGGCAATGCTGAGGAAACATTGATTTGATTGAATCTATTGTGATCAACCAAGAGAGTAATAAGGGCGGAGAGATTAGCAAATGATGAGGGAAGAGTACCACTTAACTGGTTGAAGCCAATAAAGATAGATTACCCAAGTAATCTAGAATTTGACCTGTTAATTGATTTTAGGCAATATATAACCTATGAAGGGAAGAGATATTGGCCAAGGAGCAAGGAATGTTATTGTTGAGTTGATTATCACAAAGAGGTATATGTAGAGAAGAAAAGTTACCTAGATAAGATGAGGGCAATCTTAACCAGCATGCACTAACCACCAATGTGTTGACATCAGTTGTTGGTCTTTGCCAACTTGTCCAACATCAAGCCCAAACTGTCTTCGAAACTGTAACCCACTGAAGTGCCATAACCCACACACTCACAACCAACATTTCATTTGATCACCATTAACCAAGCCCACCACAGTTACCATTGATGCCACTGTCTAACACGATCAATGCTACCTATGACCATCACCATCATATCTACTAACCATCAAAATGTCGAGACCATCAACCATGACTATACAGGTGTACTCATCTTGCCACATGGCACAAACCCAACATGATATACGAATGATTCAATGGTAAACCTTGATTATTATGCTTAATAAACCCTAATTATTGTGCCCTATTATCATTAGTCATGAACCTCCTATGGCCCTAATTTTATTCGGTTAAAGTGTAAAAGCCAAACATATGTCATTTACTATTCTCTCACTGTTGGATCCAAGGTGGAGGGAGATACCTCAATCATGATAAGTTAGAATAAGGTTAGAAACTACTAGGTTTTATCCTAGGTTTAAACTAGTTCATTCTGCCAGGTTTTTAAATTTGATAAAATATGTGCATTTTGATAAAAGTTGATAAACTAGTTAACAATCTTTTTGACTGAGTCCATTCTGTTAAGTTTTATCATTTTGACAGATCCATTCATATTTATGATCACAGTATATTTAAGGATGCATAAAATATGCATATGACCCTACATAAAATGTGCATATGTTTTAAGGTTAAGCTTAGTGCATTAACAACTAATATGATCCATTTTGTGGGTTAAATGTGCACATAACTCTGCACTAGGGATTTAACCAACAGAGGTCTAGAACCCCATTAGAGATAGAGCCTCTGTTTTGAGAAGGGAAACTGGACATTGACTATTACCAACCAAGGAATAAGCTGAACAAGGAAAGAAATAGTAGAGTTTTTATAAAATGTGAAAAAAATGAATCCACAACTTATTAACATAGATAAAATCCATAACATATGAAGCAAGAATAGATATGGGGAAAAAAGGAAAATGCTTTAGATAAACACATTCACAGTGTGTTCATAAGCCTCCTTTGCATAAAGGTGTGAGGGAACATAAATTATTTATATGAAAATGCAAAGAAAAGCAGTGAAGATTATAATAAATCCTTTAAAAAGATACTTGTCTTTAATTTACCTATACCTATTATTTCTCAGGCCCTGTTTATCCTCGATAGAGGCCCACTATACATAAGGTTAAGCTTGCCCAAGATTTTGTTTTTGTTAATAAGTTATTTTTATACATAAGGACAAGCTCTCATATGCAGGGTCATATGCAATAGGAATTTGATAAACAGAGCTCTAGAATAGGGTAGAACAGGGTGTATAAGAGCCTCCATAGTATTTTCCACACTTTAATATCTTGAGCTCTGTTTTTAATTCATGTGTTTTAATTCATTGTTTCATGTGTATTTATTCTTATAAGTGCCTAAATTTACTTTATTCTTGTTTATGAGGTGTGTGGATCGATGAAGCTTCATAATTCTTTGTGATGGGGTCATCATGTATGTGTGCTTTTAAGTACATTGAAAGGGTTACTCTTATCATATTTCATGTGTTTGTGTAGACTTTCACTTTGTAAGAGTGTGTGAATCCATGTTTACTGTACTCCCATTGTAATATATAGTGTATACTTATTATTATTGACTTCTTCATTTGGAATGTTCACTAAGCTTATTAAATATTGCCATCAACCTCTTTGATAGAAGCTACAACTGAAATTATTTTTTTGCATACAATCTCCATGGACTTGATATTCCAAGCTTAAAAAATATTATTGCTAACCTTTGAAATTTACAACAAGCATGTTTTGGTTCCTTTAAAATTTTCAAAATGTAATGTATCCATTACATTTTCTCTATCTCATCTACTACATACAAATGTTTGATTAGCTTGTCCTTGAATCACCACATGAGGCATTGCCATATTATATAGATTGTTTCCAAATGAATTGGTATGTTATGTTTCTATAATGTGAAAAGACAATCTCTTCTTTGGAACCTTACAATATCTAGAGAAAATGTAATGCCTTCTTATATGTACATTTCCTTGTTGGAGGCTCATAATATATACTTTTAATATACGGTGTCAATTTCATGAACATTGGTTTCCATAATTATTCCATGAATGCTATGTTATGTTTCCAACTACTCAGATTATTATGCCTATCGACACACCATTGTTCTCTCGTGGCAACCTTTACGGTGATTTTTTTAAGAAGTTCATAGGTAAGGGTTAGTGTTGTAAAGCATATTCTTAACTTGTTTGAATGTAATTTGTTGTTTGTTGTCAACTATTACTATGAATGTTAACTTCTCTAGATTTAAGATGGATGAGTCGGAATTAGAAGATTGCCTCAAACAACTTTATGCTGAGACTGAGCAAATGGTATGCATTTTTAGCTACTACACTCAAAGGTGAATTTGAGTTGTATTATTTTTTTATTGATGCTAATCTATTGTGACATGCATTGTGTTAAGAGAAAGAAGTCGGTCAGAAGTCCTAATTATGTGCAAGGGCTTAGTTTAGACATTCCCCTCACCCCCTCGTAGATTGAATGAGGAATATATATGGAACATCAACCATTAGGGATGGTATTCCTACTATTCTGAGATAGCCATACCCTACCTATGAACAACCGAGGGTGCAATCCCAATGCAAGATCGATTCTTTACTAAATAAATATGTAGACAAGGAGATAACACAGGTAATTTTATTGATGGTCTGTGTATTTTCAATGCCTAATTTAATATTCTTGTTGCATATGTAAAATGCTCAATATTTATGAATTTTGCATCCATATTTTGACTCGTTACATATTTTTTAATATTGCAAGAAGAGGGGGTGGATTAGATCTTAGGTGAAGAGGGTGCCCTTGAAGTGCCCAATGACTATTTCTCAAGAGATGTATGGGAACGTTTGGCTGCCCTTAATGTTTGATTGCTCCTCATGTTAAATAATGTTTCTTTCTTTCCTCTTACAATAATCAAAATTAGAATACTTTTGACACAGCATATGTTTTTCTATGTTGTTTTTATTTTGTGTTTTATTTGGAAGGGGTAGAGTGAAGCCACATGGATGTGGGTGATAGTCACTTGCATGATGACTTTGTCCCTAAAAATGTGTGTATTTTTTGTACTTTCTCTTTCATTTTCCATGCTCATACATGTTTTTTGTTCCATATATGTTTGGAGTCACATATTTATGTCGACCTATGTGGTAGAAGGAGATGGAGTCATATGACCTCGATGATAATGGTGATGAGGATGTTGACAATGATTGGCTTCTGGACGCTTTGCAATCTGAAATGGAGGAGGAACCAAATGATGTAAGAACATTTGATTATCTTTGATGATGTTATCTTATGTTTATTGATTTATGATTTTAAAATTTTATTGTGTTTGATGACATTATATTTTTTTTATTGATTTATGCTTTTAACCTCACATCTCTTCCTTGTTGAATGACAGTATGCAAGGGAGTACAATATCGAGGATTGGGGTATTTCAAGGCAGAATGTGCACCTTTGCTTGTTGAGTACATGTGACACATTTATAGTTAATGGTGGTCATCCATTTTGGTCACAAGACAGACTTAACACTCACCATCATAAGATTCATGGTCGGTAACCCATTCTAAGGAGCCCCCTGGGCATGCTGGAAGTGGGAAATGTAAGCTGAAGGGAAGAGAAATCATGAAAAGACAAACAAAAAGTAGGCTAATAGAGTGACTCTTGAAAAAATAGAGCATCAAAAAGAGATACACGCTGGAAAGATCAAGGTTAGTTAGGAAGAATGTCTTCGAGTTATGTTATCTCAGTGAGATAGCCTTGAATTCTATCAATGACAAGATGGGTGCATATGATTTGAGTGAAAACTTGGCATGGAGAAGGGAAGCCTGCATTCAGAAAAGAGAATATCCTTGACAAATGGAATTATAAAGAGAATGGGTGGAGTAACAACAAGGTGCATGTAATAATGGACCTCAGGTTAAATGCATTATGTTCATTGGTTTTCATGAAGTTAAAGTTAAGTTCAATTTATCTTACTAATATTAACATTGATATTTCAGCAACAATCACTGCTCTAATTACAGAGGGATGACCCTCAAGCCCATTCTAGTGATGACGATCACATTAATTTGAGAGAAATGCATTTGCGGAATGGTAGATATGTTTGTCATAGGGGGAGGGACATAAAAAATAAAAGTGTGCATGACAAGTTTCCTCAGAAATTGATATTGTACTTATTACGATGACTACGTATTATATGCACTCTTCTTTATTCCCCTACCTTTCTTTCAACCCTATCATTAAATATTTTGATAGTTTGTATATTATTATTGCATATAGGCTTTTATTGGAGATGATTTGGTGTAGTCATAGGCATGAATGGACCATGTTTAGGAGCCATGATAGTTACTTCTTATTTACTGAAACAAACAAGTTTATTCTTCATGTTTGTGTCTTATTCTTGCTTTTTGTCAAAAAATTTAAAATGCACATTTTTAAATGCAGGTGTCTAGGGTGACATATGCATATACGTGCATTGATGTGATTGATCTGTTATACTTGTTTGTCCCTTTAAAGAGGCCTAATGGCCAGGGCATAAATATTGATATTTCCTTGTGGCTACTACCTTGGACATTATTATTTATATACATACATTTTGGCATAATATGTATAAAGTGTATGATGTATTGTCAAACTTATTATTTGGACAGGAGATTTCAAAACAAGTGTTTCATTTCTAGTTTGTGTTAGATACGTAGTTTATTATTTATGTACGACTTAAGCAATGGTTTGGTGGTTAATTTTCATTTACCGATGTATTTCACAATGATGCATGGTTGAATGATACAATGTTTTCCCATGTACTCATCATATATTTTTTATTTTTAAAATATGTGATGTTGTTGACAAGTGATCTATCATGTTCACATGTATACTCTATTCTTCTTTTATTGTTTCACATGTTGGTGACAAAGTGCACATGTTTGCATGTCCCTATGTCTCTATAAAAGTAACCATGGTGGGAATGAGTGAAACATAAGATTTGTACACATGGCTTGTCTCTCTAACATTCCTTTGTCTCATATCATATGTTTGTTTGTTTAAGTAATCAACATAATAAATATCGATGTCTATGGGCCATGGTTTGAGGTAGGGGAGGAGGCGTGAGAAGGAATGGGGAAACACTCCAATACATTATAATGATCATGGCACAGGTAAAGAATGATGGTATGATTTGTTGGTTTTTGGTGTTTCAAAGTAATTTGCAAATTCATCATTAGCCATTGTAACATGCAATACTTTCCATTTCACTTTCCCACTTTTCTCATTTCTTAACATTGGGCTAATATAATGATTTCATTGTTTTCATTTAAGTTAGAAAATTTTGTGTGTAAGGAAATTATTCATAATATAAAAAAATTGGATGTTCTTAGCTTTTGAATATTCTCGTGGAACCTCATTTATGTTTAGCTTATAAATGATAAAAATATTGAATGCTATCATTGAATTTCAAGTGTATTTTTTGTAGATGAAGTCCTGAATCCAGAAGAGAATGTGGCTTCCCAATTTCTTGGGGACATGGAAGAACTTATTGCAAGGATGAGATATGAGAATGCAATGGGTGCAGAAGAACATCTTGGTTTGAAACTATCACTAGTGGCTGGAAAAAATAATCACTTAAGAGGGAAAAGTAGTTTTTGTCTGAGCTTCTTGATGGTGAAAGGGCAAAGGTTATGAAGTTGGAAACTATGCTAGATGAGAAGATCATAAAGGTCAAGAAGTTTCATCATTCACTTCTCACACTAAGGGATGAGAATATGGACGTTGAAATAAAGTTTGTCAATCTAGAAGCTTCCAATGCCTAGACAAAAGCATTCCATGATGCAAGGGCAAAGATTTTGCGGACCATGCAATCTAAGCACGAAGGAATAGTTGCCATATACGAGCACTAGTTGGAGATTTTGAAGGTAAATTTTGATATCTTATTTGCACAAGCCAATGGGATGTCTCCAAATAGACATGGTATTCTTTACACAAACAATGATAATTAGTTTTGTACAATGACTTATGTGTCCAATATTCCATGTATGCTTATGACTTTGGATGCAAATCAATTGAAACACATACTTGTTTAGATTTTAATCTACAAAATCAAGATTTATTTGCCACCACTTGCTTACTTGATCTTGTGTATTTAAGTTGTTTATGAATAAATGAATGAGTAGGCTTTTGTAGTCATATAAAATGCAAAAACTAGTAACTTGAGCATGGCTAATGAAACCCAACCTTTAGGTCCCTCTTACTTGCTCTTGTGACCCTCATAAGCATATTTTTACTGATTCTCAATCACCTGTAGCCTCCCAAACTTAATCTTCACTCAACCAAATTGCTCTTTTCATGACTAATCCATCCCCTTAGGTCCCGTCTACTTAGGACTATAACACCCACCTTGGACTATAAGACTGGTGCCACTCCTATCCACTTTTAGTGCTCCTATCCAAGTCCATTTCTGGCCTAAATGGTTAATTTCTTCTAGTTCTCCATCCTTCTCCTTATCAGCCTAAAGCGAGCACATTCAACCCATGACCAATAGATCCATATAAAATCCCATTTAAAAATTATTTGGAAAGGATTGAAAAATACCACTAAGAAAGCAAGAACACAAGCAAGACTACTCAAGCAAGCTTCTCTATTCTCTGCATATATCCAACCTATACACTTTCAAGCTAATTCAAATCCTTATACCAGTCCCTAGCCATCTCAAGCACATCTAATTTAGCATTTTGCATATTCATACACTCAATTACACAAAGCACATCAAGTGGGAGAACTACATATGGCTTGATCCCTCTTCGGGATATTGGTATGTAGGCAACGTGCCCACACATAAGGTGTGAAGCACATTCAGTGTATCTCACACACACTAACCCCCCATCTTTTTTGAAATTGGTCAAAGCACAATGGAGTATAGGGTTTGAAGGAAAAAATTGATCTACAGAGAGCTATACAAACTTCTAGTTGTCAAAACTTCATGAACATGGTCACACAAACCTAGCGAACAAAACATAGAAAGCTCAGATCCTCAGAATAACAATGGCAAAGGTGGAATACAACACCGGTGCCACTCTTATCCACTTTTGGTGTTCTTGTCCACTCATAAAATAAAATTCAAATCTCAGTTTGTGACAATGTCCTAGTCTTGAATAGTGAATCTCAGACCCTGTCTTACCCGTATCAACTAGTTTTTAGCTAAGTTTAATTTTCTACCTCTTATTACTATTTTTAGAAAGATCAAAATTGCAATCTAGTTTACATAAATCAGTAGCCTAATATTGCATATTTATTTACTAATTTTACTACTTAGACCCTTTAACTAAATAAAGAATAATACACCAATATTCTCAAAACTTTTAAATCATTTGGTGAACCGAACTTTCTTCGTTTACACACAAAAATCCTAGAAACCCTAGGGTAAAATTTATACTAATTTTTTCCTTTATTTTTTTAACTGCATAATAAAATAAAAATTTAGCATTAAATTTTAAATTTTCATAATAATTTTCTTTCAAACCCTAGTTGTCCATACTAGGTCCTAGTATTTTTCCAATCATTTTTTGAATTTTTACTAGCATATTTAAATCAAAAAATCCATTCAAATTTCAAAATTCAATAGTACTTTTCAAAAATATTTATTTTTCAAAACCCTAGTTACATACACTAGGCCTCTCTAAATCACAAATTCTCCAATAAATTTTTAATTTTTTTACTTGCATATTTAACTAAAAAATTCACTTTCAAATTCAAAATTTCATAATAATTTTCAAAATATTCATCTTCCAAACCCTAGTTGCATCTACTAGGTCTCATTACTTCTTGAGGTATCACCTTACATGTGTGTGAATTTTGTATCCTTTTTATGCATATTCAAGTTCCTTGATTATATTATATCTACTTAATCTTTTCTACTATTATCCAAGTTGTTTTCCTTATGCCACCTAAGCTCCTTGTATCTCTTCCTTTGAGATGAAGTGCAAGACTTAGTGGCAACCCTCCTAAATACACCCATATTCCTTCAACTCGACCATATATCATGGATAAACAACTAGTTTAGACTCCAGCTATAGATTCTACACATCTAGATTACACCAATTTCAATGAGGATAATTTAGACAATGAGAAATATGAGAATAACAATGATGATGTACACACTGATGCTCATGCTCCACCACATTGGACTACTGATCCACTTCCACCAATTGTTGATAATGAAGTTGTCCTCAACAAAGATGTGATTCTATAGAGTTTTAGAGAAAGACTCAGGGAACAACCCTAAGATCATAATCTTATATTACAATCTATCATGGAAATTAAAAAGGCTAAACAAGTTGAATCTTCCAATCTTTCAGAGCAACCAGTTACAATGACACTATAGGGGCAACTATGTCTCAACAACCCCCTATAGCAGCCCAACCTTCCTCTATGCCACCAACTATAACTAGTACATCTTGGTCTCCTGATGTGGTAGCCCTTGTGTAAGAGATAAGATATCTTCAATCCAAGGTGTAACATATTAAACAAGGTGCCTCTAGATCTACTTAGGCTTTAGATTCTTTTGCTCAACTGCATACACCATTGTCACGTCATATTGATTCTACACCCTTGCCACAAAGTTTTGTTCAACCCAAGCTTACTCTATATGATGGCCAGGGTGATCCAGAGACACATTTGAGAGATTTTAATGTAGCATGCTTGGACTATGTATCAAATGACTGGCAACTTACTAAGCTATTCCCATGGAGCCTAAAGGATTATGCTTTATACTGGTTCTACAATCTACCAAATTAGTCGATCAATGCACTAAATCCTTCAACCAACATGTTCCTAGCTTAAGTAGCATTAACATTAGTGATAAGGTTTTAGATGTCCAAGTTACATAATAGAAACAAAGGTCAAATGAACATCTCACAGATTATGTTCTTCGATATGAGACTATCTTGGCGAAGATGACTAGCCCCATGGCCGATCAAGAGTTACAATATCTCTTTAAATAAAGTCTTCTATCAGCTTTACATAAATCAATTATGTTCAAAAGATTCTCTTCCTTCAATAAATTGTCTCACAAACTAAAGGAAAGAGAAGTCAAGTTAATTTCAATGGGCAAACTCAAGTACACAAGTATCTCAAAAACAACCAACAAGAGTAACAAAAAAGTCCCATATAAAGTCAAGGTCAATGATAACAAGAGTCAGAATCAATCGATAGTTAATGCGGCTTCCAAGTCCCCTCAACATGTGGTTTTGTTAGCTCCTCCTCAATGTACATTTATCAGTCTACCAATTTCTCTAGCCAGAGTTTTACAGTAGCTATTAAAATGTAACATCATATCTCTCCCTTTCAAGAAGTTGACCCAACAAATCCTCTTCCATGGGGATATGATCAACATGCATTTTGTGAGTTTCACATGGCACCAGGCCATACAATAAATAGATGCATCATTTTGAGACACAAGATATAGGATTTTATAGATGTCAATCATATTGATCTTGGCACTTCAGTTGAGCCTCCTCAGGCAAATCAAACATAGGATAAATCTTTGAAAATATTCTTAGATCCTTTTTTGCAACATTCTAAACAAGAGATAGGGGACACATCAAGGGTTCATCATGCATATCATGCACATCCAACCACCAGATCCATATAAGGCACCTTCAGTTGAGACACATCCTTTGAGTAACATGATTGGTGTATACAATTTTAGAGTTCCAACTAGACCTTCCATCTCCTTCTCAGAGTAGGAGATAATCGAGGATGATTCAGATTATCATGCACTCTTTATCAGAGCTTACATTCATAATCATCATATTCATAGTGTTTTCATAGATAATGGATCTAATTTGAACATGTGCACTATGACATTATTGTAGCATTTGGGATATTCAAAACAAGATATTACCCCAACGGACACATTTATCAACATATTCAGTGGGCACATACAAAGTTCATTGGGTGAGATCTTACTTACTCTACAAGTTGTTCCAACACACATGGCCACACCATTCACTATTGTTCCTAGTGCAAAAGTTTTTGATATATTCCCTGGTCAACCATGGATTCAAAATTTTTGAGTAGTACCGTTTATAGTTCATAGATACGTGAAATTCATTCATGCTAATTACGTTGTTACAATTGGTGGAGTTCTATATGAGTTACCACTCCCCACTTTAGAGCCATCTTCCACTTTGCAGTTACCAGTTTTAGTTCAACCTCTAGTTCCAATTGTTCCATCAGTTATAGCTCCTCCTCCAGTTCTGATTCAGACATAGTTGAGGTATCCATCGCTAGCATAGAGAGCTCATACACCTCCACAAGTTTAAGATTCTAGACAGCTTCTAACTATAATATTCACACCTAGGGTAGTATCATTGAGATCTCATGCATCTAATCATAAATCACATGTTCAGAGAGCTTCTCCTACTACCAGATGGGTCTCTAAGATCCCTATAATTACATCAACTTCTTGAAGTTATAGGGGGACCCCACACTTAGTTTCTAATTTAGATATTTCAGAGCATTTATAGCATACACAACTTTTAGAGTCAAAATCTCAGCATTTCCATCGTGGTTCTTGATCACGCACGATTCCTCTCCTTGATATAGGACACCATGATAGGGAGTCTCCCATGAGACTCATCATTTAGTATCATCTCTTCTTAGCCTTGCATGTATATAGTCTCCTTATGATTGATTGCGCATAGCTTCTTTCATTTTCTTGAACATAATATTTTTGTGATTGATTGTATATAGCTCAAAATTTCAAAAATATAAAAATAATACATCTCAAAATAAAAAAACATTCAAATATGTCAAAAGACCAAAAACACTTTGATTATATGCATCATCTATGCTTTACATTTATACTATCATGTTAGACTTACATCTGTTGTTCTATGCTATTGTTTGTCGATTTATCTACATACCATGCTTTATTTGATCTCCTTTGAGTGTGCACAGTGACATCTAGTGCTTTGATTGCTTCACTCTACCCATTGTTGGGGCATCCTACTTCTACATCAAGACATACATCGATATACATACCCACTCCTACATGACTACACCATCTAGGTTATGTCATTCCTACACCACATGCTCTAGTTATCATGTTGATGTACATTATTTACTAGCTTACATAGATTACTATATCGATATCTCACTAGTATATAACACTTATGTATTTCTTAGCATATACCTAGTCTTGTACTAATGTGTCTTGCATACTTTCCTTCTTGCTTTGATTAGTTAGATGTGATTATATTTCTAGTTATTACATGCTTTACTTTCTTGCTTAGTGTAGCTAGATTATTTGCATTCCTTGACTTCTGCTTTGTCTCTTGTATGTGCTTTAGGACATTTTCCAATGTCCTTTACTTCTATTCATGCGTGTGACTTAGAGCATTTACCAATGTCCTTTACTTGAACTCTTCTATGTAATTATGGATTTTATGCCAATTTTTATTGTTTTAATTATATGTGTATGTGACATTTGAACATGCCTTGTATGCTTGATTTTTAGTTTGAGTGACATGTGCCCATGTCCCTTATTTTTTTGACCCCTTGGCGACCCTTGTATGCTTCTTGTTTCTTGTCTTGTGTGCTTGTTTCTTGATTACTTTTCAATTATTTGCAATGTCATGAACTATGTCATGCATTATCTTGCTTTCTTGGATGCCATGATGGACATCATGCTTCATCCCTCCATGCCATCTAACAACTAACACTTCCAGTTCTAATTTAGTACATTGCATATGCTATTACATTGTTATATCTATCTAGGCATACCCATATTGATCTAACAATCTCTCAATACAAACCATGTTATATCTGGAGATATCTTGTCGATTATCATTGTTATATCATGTATCTTTACAACATAACACACTTACAGGGCTCTTTATTCTGAGGGTAGTCATTGTAGGGTCTTCATTCCTACCCTCAAAAGAGGGGGTAATAAACAAGGGGTTTTGTCACAAAGATCAGAGCTCCTACCGGTAAAAAAAATCAATTTTAGAACACTCAGAATAGTAACCAGTCATCAAACCAGTCAGAACAAACTAGGTAGACAATGAAAATGTCAGAATAGTCATCAGATTTAGCCCAAGAAAATAGTGCCGAGATTAGACAACAACATCGGTGCCATTACTATCTATTTTTGGTGCTCTAGTCTAAATAGTAGAAAAACTAAATTTTTTAGAAGCAGGCAAAAAATTAGGTTCAGCTACAGTTTTTCACAGTTAGACCAGTTTAAAATCAGCAATTTTTAGTACACTTTTACTCAGAGAATCCAAATATAGGGAGCATAATGTGCACCATGATTGGATCTCACTTCCAATTTTAGATACGACAGTTGGTATAACTTCCAGATTAAAATCCATGTTTTAGACACCAGTGATTGGGGGTAATGTGTGTGGCATATTTGTTTTTTATCTTTTCGAGTTCAGCATTACCCAGGCATTATCAATAGTTGCATGTCTTATTTCATATGTAGATGGTTGGCATCATTTTGGAGTGGCTTTCATATAAGCCTAGTGCACAAGTTTTGGAGTTGCTTTCATACAAGCCTAATCTCCACCTTTCAGAGTGGCCAAGAGTGGCCTAGTTTCTAGCATACATTCAGCTATCCACACCAACATTGTGAGATTATAGAGCATTCATGAACTTCTAGTTCCATCTCAGTTGACACACATTTCATACCAGTATCAGTTTATAGTTACATTTCATGGGGCAATGCTGAAGCTAAAGAACTAGCTAGCCTTTGTATTCTTGAACCACCTATTTAGAGAGATTGGACACACAATCCAAACGTCGATCATCACATGCATGATCATCTAGCTTCACTTAGTGGGTGATAATGAAGCCAAAGGGATAGCCTTTGCATTTTTGAGCCACTTTTTGGGGAATTGAGCACTCAGCTCCATTCATGATATTACTCTTGGTACAAGATCATCCAACATATCCAACATTACTCAACATCACTCAACATCACAACAGGTTTTGTATTGGTCCACATACTCGGTGAGGTGTATTCATTCCTTTCTCTTCCTCTCTCTTACCCAAATTTGTACATTCTTATTTTAGATATAGCGTATCTAGTAAGAATAGATCTACTCTTTGTTTTCTCTTCCAGATTCACACTTCACAGCGTGCTCTCTCTATGCACACCCAACATCACATAGATTCATGAACTTCACCCTTATGGGTAAGTTTAGGTACGCTTTCTACTTTTCCCTTATCCTAGTATTTCACTTTATTGCATCACTAGAATAAAGGGGGGGCAAATGTAGTCATATAAAATGCAAAAAATGGTAACTTGAGCATGGTTAAAGACACTCAACCCTTAAGTCCCTCTTGATTTCTCTCATGACCCTCAGAAATATTTTTACTGATTCTCAGTCACCTATAGCTTCCCAGACTTAATCCTTGCTCAACCAGACTGCTATTTTCATGACTAATCCATATCCCCAAGTCCCATATACTCAGGACTATAACGCCCAACTTGGATTGTAGCATCGGTGCCACTCTTGTCCACTTTTGGTATTCCTATCCAAGTCCATTTTTGCCTTCAATGATCAATTTCTTCCAGATCCCCATCCTTTTCCTTGTCGGCCTAAAGCGAGCACATTCAACCCATGACCAATAGATCCTTATAAAAGCCCATTCAAAGATCATTTGAAAAAGGTTGTCAAATACCACTAAGCAAGCAAGAATACAAGAAAGACTACTTAAGCAATCTTCTATATTCTCTACATACAACCAATCTATACACTTTCAAGCTAATTCAAATCCTTATACCAGTCCTTAGGCATCTCATGCATGTTCGATTTAGCATTTTACATATTCATACATTCAATCACATAAAGCACATCAAGTGGAAGAACTAAATATGGCTTGATCCCTCTTTGGAGTATTGGTATGTAGGCAACATGCCTACACATGGGGTGTGAAGCACGTTCAATGCATCTTATACACACTAACCCCCGCCACCCCCCGCCTCGCCCCCTCTCCTTCTCAAAATTGGTCAAAACACAAGGGAGTATAGGTTTTGAAGGGAAAATCTACTCTATATAAATCTATATAGACTTAAATCTATCAAAACTTCATAGATAGGGTCACACAAACATGGTGAATAAAACCCAAAAATCTCAAATCTTTAGGACAATAGTAGCAAAGGTAGACTATAGTGTTGGTGCCACTCCTGTCTACATTCAGTGCTCCTATCCGATCACAAAATTAAAGTTAGATCTCAATTTATGACAGTGTCTCAGTCCTGCACAGTGAATCTCAGACCCTATCTTAGTTGTATCAGCTAGTTTCCAACTAAGTTTAATTTTCTACCTCTTATTACAAATTTTAGAAAGATTAAAATTGCAATATAGTTTACACAAATCAATAGCTTAATTATTACTTATTTTACTACTCAAACCCTTTAGTTAAATTATAAATAATACACCAATATTCCCAAAACTGTTAAATCAACTTTCAAACTTGTTGAAGTAATTTTTAACTTGGATCAGGACTTATACTGTTTAAACTCTTGCTACTCTATTTTTTTGAGAATACACAATGAGGATAATCACATAAGACACATGTAGTTTAATGCATGAATTGAATTTGAAGATTGGAATAGTTTAAGGAGTGTTATAATCATCTATTACAAGTGTCAAAATGATTAAAATATGTTCCAGGCTTCGTGAACAAAAAAAAAGAAGCTCTCGGTCCGAGTGTACCTTGATAAACCCTACAACAGGGTTTGGAGATGGGAAAAGAACCATATATTCATTTTTAATAGGTGAAGATATTAAAATATTTAAGAAGAGATGATAGAAGGTGTTTAAGATCCATTCCAAGTATTACAAAGTGGTGAGAGGTACAGTAAAATAATCCTAAGGTGACTATGTTCAGAATTTTTGTAGGTGCATGTTAAGAGACATAGAAAAGTATGATAAATGATTGTTTAGCAATAAATTTTGACTCCAAATCATGTATAAATATGTTTTCATTCTAGTTGATCACCATACAATGATTTTATAATGATTTCCAAGTGATTGGAGGTTTTATAATGTAAAATAAGTTCATTTGTAAGTTGATTGTGTAGAAGGTAGAATAGATTTAGAAGGCAATGTGAATTGAAGGTTTGCTTCATTCTTTGACTCTCAATATTCTTTGAAGGTGTCTCAATCTTGTGTTATCACTTTACAATGGTTTTCTAACATAGTTTTGGTCATTTGGTGATTTTTTCATGATATTCAAGAATCTAATGTAGAAGTTGTAAGAATTACAGACCTAAGAAAGAATAAGGTGAATAAGGAAATACAATCTATGCAATACACATAATTATTTTGTTTTTCACCACAATATGTATCAAAAGTTGATATAATAATAAAATTAATACAAGAGGAACTCAAAAACATAAACATGCCTTCATAATGTGAATATACTTGTATATACCTACTCGCATACTTCGACATTTTCATACACAGTCCTGACAATAGTGCTCGAGAGCATATATAAGCACTCACTTTATATAAGACAACACACAAAAATATATAAAGGAAAATTTTAAACTCATTTCAGTCCAAGGAAATCCTTTTCTTCATTGATCAAAACATCAAACACTATTAGATACCTATTGTAAAAGATTAGCAGATTCTTGATCAATATGGTTGCATGCAAAACTGAAGGTAGAATTTGAATGATACGAGTTAGAATTAGAACTTCAAGTAATAGACAAACAAATATAAAATTTATTTATATATAAATTAAACATGTTCAAACAGAACCGATTACAAGACTAAAAACTATTTATCAATATTGAAAGATATTTCTATATAATTATTTGATTCACGTTCCAAACCATCCCTATCATTTGATGGATCGTAATCACCATCACTGTCATCATGTACAACATGTGTGAAAAAATATAGTGGTTCTATTCTTGAAATCCTTTTCCCCAGTTGGATGAGAGGAAAATCAATGTTGTGGGAGATTGTGTACCTCTTCCACATTGCTATGTATAGTTGGGATGGATAAATTTTGGAGGGATAAAAGTGGTTATTGTGAATGTTGTATAGTTTGAAATGCACTCAGAATGGTAGTTTTGTACCAATGAATATATTTCATACCTGATCTGGATGTGCATATGCATACGGATTATTAGACACCTTTGCTGGAAATAAATTCTCCATCAAGGGCCTCAAATAACCTGTAATAGTGCTAGGAGTATCCCACACATCGGGCAAAAATAACATTTTCTCTAGCCATTCATATGACCACTGTATGTAGAAATTAGTATCGGTCCTATCTATGAATGTCACATACTCATAATTCACCATAGTAATGTGATAAGAAGGATATTCCATGTTTTAATTCATAAGAACATTGACCCATCACAATCCATCAGGCTGGATGAAATTTTTAGTGCATCCAAGCCCCCTCGAGTTGATGGAAGTGGCCACCACACATGAGATCTGGTACATTGTCTGACGTTTCACATTTAGCTCCTCCAATATATATTTTTTTCCATATGAATATGTGAATTTTGTCTTGTTTCCACAACACTCCCCATGTTTTATAATATTAATGCCACCTGTCACATAATTACAAAAATTATTTAGTGATAATTTCCAAAAAAATTCACAAACTGTAGTTAATTATTATGCATGTAGTAATCAACATAGTTAAATGTTATGGGTAATAAACATTTAGTAATCAACATGTAGTAATTATCATAGATAATTTCCAAAAATTTCACAAACTATTGTATGTAACTAGTTAAATTTCAAGTAAATGAAAATGCTATGTACAAGTGTCGACTACTGAACAAATAAAAAGAATGATGCAGAGCGTCACTAGTTAGTTCAGGGGTTAAGAATGTAGTAAAATTTGTAAGTTGTTGCACAAGAATCTAGACACTTGAGAAAATTATAATAATGAAGACTTTAATACATGCTAGGCAGAACATGAGGGAAGGAGTAAAGAAAAGAATAATGTACACTCTTCAAGAAGAATGGATTACATATGTAAATTTTGATGGTGCATGTTAATAAACACATTTTTTTTGTGTATGTTTACTCTCCCATGAAAGGTATATGGATTGTTATTCATTATATGTTCCCTTTAATAGGCTTTTGAATCTATATATAGAGAACTATTTCTGTTGTTGCAGGTATTAATCAAGGAATGCAGGGTGATAATCCAAAAAGAAAGTGACGTTGCAGTTAGAAAGAAGAAACTTGAATTGCATATAAGTCTATTGATATATGAAAATAGTTATATGTTCAATCTAATGAAGTATTTAAACTATGTAAAGCCTTGGGATGGTCATTTGTGGTGCTAGAAATATGAGAAATCAAGAAAGAATTCTCTCAGCCCTAAAATCTTATTGTATGTTTGAGACAATCAAGTAAATGACTGATTTTGAAAGCTTTAGAGGATGATCAAAGCAAGTATAAACATGGTATGATTTTATTAAAGTTATATATGCATCAGACAATTCATTATGGTGTCATTACTTGCATGCTAAAGTGAAAAATCAAAAGAAAAGAGAAGTGGGTCCCTTGGAATTTTGTGTGTGTATGTCACGGTTGACATACTAGGAGAGTAAGGTGTTTTAGCTCCTCTCAAGAGCTTTAAGGTCTTAAATTAGGAATGAATGTTGTCATTGAGTTTATAGGGATCCTTTGAATGCTCAAGCCTAATGTGAAAGGTTAAAAATAGCTTACAATCAATCAAACTTCATGACTCTACCTGTACCTTATCCTGAGATAGACAGTCGCATTGAAAAGGAGAGGTAAGACCCTTTTGTATCCAAGAAATGAATTCTATTACTTACTCTTGGTTTAGTATTTTATACACAGGTGAATGGAATATATTGAAGGTCTTAAGATAGACTAAAAAGAGCAAGAATTGATTTAGACTTCATTATATGGTGTCTCGATCTTGTAGGTTGTCATTTTTGTGCACAATAAAGTTTAGATCCGAGGGTTCAATAATATTTGTGACCTTGGAAAGATTAAATCCAATGTGTTTGAGTGTGTTTTGATTACACAATCCTGATTCATCCAATTTGAACATTGAAACCCATTTTATACGCATGAAAACCTTAATGAGTCCTCCTCGACCTGTGTACAAACCCTAAATAGGGTTTGTTGACCAAATATATGTTTTGGTAGGTAGAGAAGGAGTTGGGATATAAAATTTTGTATGAATTTGGGTGATGTATAACATCATTTAAACTCTGTCACAATACAAAGTTTCTATCTTTCAACTTAAAACCCTTGTAATCACACTTCATCAATATCCTTGTCAATAGTTCCTTGGACCACTATGTCACTTCCTAGTTTTTGATTTCCCTATATTCATCTATGGGCTTTTTTGTCATCTTCAATATACTTATTACAAACTTTTTAATTCTATCTATATACCTTCCATTCATTCTTTTTAAACTCTGTCCCTCAATTTGTTTCTTTAAATTTTCATTCTTAACAACTTTTTCCATAATAACCTGTGTATGCTTGTTTTCAAAACAAATTTGCTCACGAGATGTGATTCAATTTTTTAATTCACCATCTGATTGTCATTCTTTCCTTTCCTTAAATCAAAACAACACAAACTCCACAATTCATTTTCCAATTATTCATTCATAGTGTACTCATTTACAAGCTGCCCATAGCAACTACCACAATGGTTAAGAATGCTAAAAACAACTTATGTTTAACAATTTCATCATTTTATACATGTCGTTACAAATAAGATTTCCACATTTAATTTTTAATTAATACATCTTATCAACAATCACCTTTTGAAATTAAAAACCGCTTTAGTTTTATATCTCTACTTTACATAGCATGTGTACAAGCATTAAACTGAAAGTTCATGAAATATATTTACAAATACTCAATCTTAACATGTGGGGGATAGTATAAATTGAATCTAATATTGACCCATCGGTAAACTTGTATTCCAAGTAATATAAAAAAAATCTCAAAAAAAGCTTCATGACCCTGCAAAATTCATTATCTAATGCTCGTCAAGGTTTTTTCAATCTTTACCCATTCACACTTTTCTCTTTAATCACCACTTGTCGATGTTCTTGTGATTCCTGGCACAAGTTGATATAATTTTACGTCTCCATCAATTTCAACGCCCACTAAACGTATATGCCTCGCATTTGCATTATCAATTTTTTTAACAACTACAAGTTAGATAGAATACACATGGTTTCATTATTTAGTACAACAACATTGACTTTGATATAGATTATAATTGAATAAGGCCCTAAGGCATTCATAAGGCATTCAACTTCACTCCTATCCAGATATAACAACACTTCATTCTCTCATTCTTTCAATTATTTCCATCAACACATAATTCATTCTACCATTTTCACTCATGAAATCAATGAATATACACCCAATGCTGCAACTTAAAATCCATCAACTACAAATCTTGGAGAATCATAAAATCCAATCTTGAAACATATATGAAATCAATCTCTTAGTACATAAAGAACTTCAAATACTTAATGGAAACAACTTATGGTAATCCACGGATGATAATGCAACACATTTTTATTAACATGCTTCTCACATATTTTGCTTATGCATTCATTGCCAATATTCACATAGAGAACGTAGCCCTGTCAACTGGATTCCCTTCAAACAAACAAATATATATATATATTGGGGGTTTACATATTATCTTTCTAATCCAAATCCCCTTACCATTCTCATACATTGAAAAATGATCTATTGACTGAACAACTATCTCTATAAAATACTCCTATAACTAATTCTTGTAACTGCCTTAACTATTTTCTTGCAAGCCTCCAAACTCGTTATTGAAATTGCCACATTTGGACATACAAAGGCATTATGACTTAAAATGCGCTCAACCAAATATTCTATAGTTTCTATCAAACCCTTTAAAGACTCAATACTTATCATTAAAAAAACCAACCTAAAACCTAAACATATAAATCAAATCAAAAGTTGAAACTGACCAAGATGCCCCTACATCATACTACCAAGGGGCAAAGAAAATATTTCCCTAAAAGTTATGAATAATTGCCTACAGGATGTGTTTCACTTGTGGACCTTTGATCTCCTCCATTACTTAGCCTCCTGTATCCCAAGGCCTCTTTGAAACATATAGGCCTTTGTGATGCATGATCATGATGGATTATCTCTACTTCAATCTTTTTTGCTTTACTCCTCTCTTGCTCTTCCTTTTGCTTTGATTATTCAATATTTTCATGGATAGTTGTTCATATATTTGCTTCTAATAACCTATACATGGAACAAACATGTCAATAAAAATCACCTCCTGCTTGCTCTCTTACAGTTCATATTGCTCCTTTTTAGTTGCTTGCTCTTGGGCTACTAACTTTCCTTCTTCATCTTGTCTCAAGATTGCTTGTTTTGAAAACTCAGTTGCCATGATATTTTCTTGGTCTCCTATGAGACTCAATTCATTTGATTCCTCCATGATATGCTACCATATTTCTTCTTCTTCTGTTGTATACTCATCCACATCACCTTTGCTTTCCATTGGCACCTAACAAAGTACTCCATCATGCTGCAACTCAGTTCTTTCAATCACTTCAGCTTGTGCTTTCTCTTCATTCTCTACTGCTACCATATCATGTGTGTCCCATACTACATTTGGTACCAATATACCTTCTTTTCCTTCAGCTAGCACATTCATTAATTCCAAAGTACTCTTATACAAATCATCCTCTTCTACATTCATATCAACATATTCATCATAAATGATATTGAAATGAATACCTTGTATTTTTATACTCTCCTCCATCCTTTCATGCAATTCTTCACATGTGTATAAAAATTCAAATAAATCATTAGTTATAATCACTTGAGGCTGATTTGCCTCCTTGTTTCTCTCTTTAGGCTGCTTTGTTTTCATCCTCATCTTTTGTCTTCTCCTTCTTTCCATCAACTGTTTGATTGGCCACTTGAGTGGCTTCTTCTTTATGACCCATCCGAAATGTGGGTTCACAATCTCTCTTAGCTACTTCATCTTGTTAGCATCTCATCCATTTGCTACCTCATCTTAGCCATCTCTTTCTCCATCTCAATCTTATTTTTGGTGTCTTCATGACCTTATCTTTATGGTGGCTCTTATCCATCTTGCCCTTTTTCCTCTTTTCTCTCTCTCTCTCCTCATCTCAATCATGATGCCTATTAATTCTTTGGCCTCATCTAGACCTATCCTTCCTGATGAGTCTTCCATCTTGTCTTCTTGACCATTCATGTTGTCTTTTACTCTTCTTTTGTCCTCACTTGGGACTATTCTTCTTTCTTGTCCTACCTATAGGAATCTGTCAAGATCACCTATGAGCTTCTTTGTTGAGCTTCGTAATAGCTCTTCTATTCAAGCCTTCTTGGCTAAGCGTTATGCCACATCTCACTCTTATTTCAATTATATTACTACCTCTCCTTCATATTCACTTGCAGCATCTTTACTTCATTCCTGCAATCTATGTTCGCTTCTTCATAACTATATTTCAAACAACATTCAACATGCATTCAAAAAAATATTCTTGCATATGATATCAACACAATGTACAAAATCAATTATACCTTATCCACAGTCTCAACCTGCTCTAATACCAAATGATGTAGAGCATAATTTAAACTCTGCCACAATACAAACTTTCTATCTTACAACTTAAAACACATGCAATCACACTTCATCAATATCCTTGTCAATAGTTCCTTGGACCACTATGTCACTTACCGGTTCTTGATTTCCCTGTATTCATCTAAGGTTTTTTTTGTCATCTTCAATATAATTATTACAAACTTTTAATACTTCCTAATTCCATCTATATACCTTCCAGTCATTCTTTGTAAAATCTGTCCCTCAATCTGTTTCTTTACATTTTCATTCCTAACAACTTTTTCCATAATAACCTATGTATGCTTATTTTCAAAACAAATTTGCTCACGAGATGTGATTTAGTGTTTTACTTCACCATCTGACTATCATTATTTCTTGTCCTTAAATCAAAAGATCACAAAATCCATAATTCATTTTCCAATTATTCATTCATAGTGTACTCATATACAATCTGCCCATAACAACTACCACAATGGTTAAGAATGCTAAAAATAAATTTTATTTAACAATTTCATCATTTTATTTATCATTCTATGCATTTTGTTACAAATGGTATTTTCATATTTAATTATGACTTAACACATCTTATCAACAGTCACCTTTTGAAGTCAAAAGCTGCTTCAGTTTTATATCTCCATTTTATACACCATGCGTACAAGCATTAAACTAAAATTTTATGAAATATATTTACAAAAACTCAGTCTTGACATGCAGAGGATAGTCTAAATTGAGTCTAATATTGACCCATCGATAAAATTGTATTCCAAGTAATATAAAAAAAACCTCAACAAAATCTTCATGAACCTACAAACTTTGTTATTTAATGCTTGCTAGTATTTGTTCAATCTTTACCCATTCACACTTTTCTCTTTAATCACCACCTATCGATGTTCTTGTGATTCTTGGCACAAGTTGATATAAGTTTACAAAGTCTCCATCAATTTCAACTCTCACTAAACATCTCTACCTCACATTTGCATTCTCAAAAAATTTAACAACTATAGGTTAAACATAATACGCATGGTTTCATTATTTATTACAATAACATTGACTTCAATATAGATTATAATTGAGTAAGGCCCTAGGCATTCAAATTCACTCCTATCCAGATATAACAACACTTCATTCACTCATTCTTTCAATTATTTCCATCAACACATAATTCATTCTACCATTTTCACTCACAAAATCAGTGGCTATACACCTAAGGCTACAACTTAAAATCTATCGACTACTAATCTTGGAGAATCATAAAATCCAATCTTGAAACATATATGAAAGCAATCTCTCAATACATAAAAAAATTCAAATACTTAATGGAAACAACTTACGGTAATCCATGGATGATAATGCAACACGTTTTTTATTAACATACTTCTTACAAATTCTACTTACGCATTCATTGCCAATATTCACACAGAGAACGTAGGCTTGTCAACATGATTCCCTTAAAACGAAAAATGGTGTGTGTGTGTGTGTGTGTGTGTGTGTGTGTGTGTGTGTGTGTGTGTGTGTGTGTGTGTGTGTGTGTATATTTGGTGGGGTTTACATATTATCTTCGAATCTAAAGCCTCTTACCATTCTCATACATTGAAAAATGATCTATTGACCGAACAACTATCTCTATAAAAGACTCAAAAGACTTCTATAGCTAATTCTTGTAACTAATATATATATATATATATATATATATATATATATATATATATTTGGTGGGGTTTACATATTATCTTCGAATCCAAAGCCACTTACCATTCTCATACATTGAAAAATGATCTATTGACTGAACAACTATCTCTATAAAAGACTCAAAAGACTTCTATAACTAATTCTTGTAACTACCGTAACTAATTTCTTGCAAGCCTCCAAACTTTTTCTTGAAATTGCCACATTCAGATTTACAAAGGCATTATGACTTAAAATGCACTCAACCAAATATTCTATATTTGCTATCAACCCCTTTAAATACTCAATACTTATCATTAGAAAAACCAACCTAACACCTAAACATTTAAATCAAACCAAAGGTTAAAACTGAACAAGATGCCCCTACATTGTACTACCAAGGGGAAAATAAAATATTTCCCTAAAAGTTATGAACAATTGCCTGCAGGATGTGTTGCACTTACGGACCTTTGATCTCCTCCATTTATTCGCCTCCTGTATCCCAAGGCCTCTTTGAAACATATAGGCCTTTGTGATGCCTGATCATGATGGCTCCAATCTGCTTCAATCTTCTTTGCTTTACTTTTCTCTTGCTATTCCTTTTGCTTTGCTTCTTCAATATTTTCATTGACAGCTACTATTCATATCTTTGCTTCTAATAACCTACACATGCAACAAACATGTCAATCAAAATCACCTCCTGCTTGCTCTCTTGCAGTTCATCTTGCTCCTTTTTAGTTGCTAACTCTCCTTCTTCATCTTCTCTCAAGATTGCTTGTAATGCAAACTTTATTGCTATGATATTTTCTTGGTCTCCTATGAGACTCAAATCCTTTGATTCCTCCATGATATTCTACCATATTCCTCCTTCTTCTATTGTATACTTATCCTCATCACCTTTGCTTTCCGTTGGTGCCCAACAAAGCACTCCATCCTACTACAACTCAGTTCTTTCAGGGACTTCAACTTGTGCTTTCTCTTCCTGCTCTATTGTTGCCATCTCATGTGTGTCCCATACTACATTTGGTACCATTGTACCTTCTTTTCCTTCATCTAATACATTCATTGATTCCAAATTACTCTCATACAAATCATCCTCTTTTACATTCATATCAACATATTCATCATAAATGACATTGGAATGAATACATTGTATTTTTAGACTCTCCTCCATCATTTCATGTGATTCTTCACCTATGTATAAACATTCAAAGAAATCATTAGCTATAATCACTTGAGGCTGATTTGCCTCCTTGTTTCTCTCTCTAAGCTACCTTGTTTTCATCCTCATCTTTTGTCTTCTCCTTCTTTCCAACTATTTGATTGGCCACTTGAGTGGATTCTTCTTTATGACCCATCCAAAATATGGGTTCACAATCTCTCTTAGCTGATCTATATTGGTCAGCATCTCATCCATTTGTTGCCTCATCTCAGCCATCTCTTTCTCCATCTCAATTTTCTTCTTGGTGTCTTCATGCACCTTATCTTTATGGTGGCTCTTCTCCATCTTGCCATTTTTCCTCTTTTTTCTCTCTCTCTCTCTCCTCATCTCAATCATGATGCCTATTAATTATTTGGCCTCATCTAGACCTATCCTCCCTGACAAGTCTTCCATCTTGTCTTCTTGACCATTCACTTGGTCTTTTACTCTTCTTTTGTCCTCACCTAGGATTATTCTTCTTTCTTGTCCTACCTATAGGACTATGTCAATCTCACTTATGAGCTTCGTAATAGATCTTCTATTCAAGCCTTCTTGGCTAAGGGCTATACCACCTCTCACTTTTATTTCAATTTTGTTGCTACCTCTCCTTCATATTCACTTGCAGCCTCTTTACTTCATTCCTGTAATCTTTGTTAGCTTCTTCACAACTATATTTCAAACAACATTCAACATGCATTCAAAAAAATCTTCTTGCTTATGATAACAACATAATGTACAAACTCAATTATACCTTATCCATAGTCTGAACTTGGCTCTGATACCAAATGATGCAGAGCATCATTTAAATTCTGCATACAAACTTTCTATCTTGCAACTTAAAACACTTGCAATCACACTTCATCAATATCCTTGTTAATAGTTCATTGGACCACTATTTCACTTACTGATTCTTGATTTCCTTGTATTCATCTATGGTCTTTTTTGGTCATATTCAATGTACTTATTACAAACTTTTAATACTTCTTAATTTCATCTATATACCTTCCATTCATTCTTTGTAAACTCTCTCCCTCAATCTATTTCTTTATATTTTCATTCCTAACAACTTTTTCCATAATAAACTATGTATGCTTGTTTTCAAAACAAATTTACTCATGAGATGTGATTTAATGTTTTGCTTCACCATCTGATTGTCATTCTTTCTTGTCCTTAAATCAAAATAACATAAACTCTACAATTCATTTTCCAATTATTCATTCACAGTGTACTCATATACACTCTGCCCGTAGCAACTACCACAATAGTTAAGAATGCTAAAAATAACTTTTGTTTAACAATTTCATCATTTTATTTATCATTATATGCATGTCATTATAAATAATATTTCCACATTTAATTTTGAGTTAACATGTCTTATCAACAATCACCTTTTGAAGTCAAAAATCACTTCAGTTTTATATCTCCACTTTACACAACATGTGTATAAGCGTTAAACTAAAAGTTTATGAAATATATTTACAAATAACTCAGTATTGACATGCAAAGGATGGTCTAAATCAAGTCTGAGATTGACCCATCAATAAAATTTTATTCCAAATAATATAAAAAATTCTCAACAAAAGCTTCACGCACCTGCAAAATTTGTTATCTAAAGCTCCCTAGTATTTGTTCAATCTTTACCCGTTCACACTTTTCTCTTTAATCACCACTTGTTGACATTCTTGTGATTCTTGGAACAAGTTGATATAAGTTTACAAAGTCTCCATAAATTTCAATGCCCATTAAACATCTCTGCCTTGCATTCGTATTCTCAGTTTTTTTAACAACTAAATGTTAGACATAATACACACAGTTTCATTATTTATTACAACATCATTGACTTTGATATAAATTATAATCGAGTAAGGACCTAAGGTGTTCAACTTCACTCCTATATAGATATAACAACTCTTCATTCTCTCATTCTTTAAATTCTTTCCATCAACACAGAATTCGTTCTACCATTTTCACTTAGAAAATCAGGGGCTATACACCCAAGGCTACAACATAAAATCCAATCTTGAAAAATATATGAAAGAAATATCTCAGTACATAAATAACTTCAAATACTTAATGGAAACAACTTATATTAATTTATGAATGATAATGCAAAATGTTTTTATTAACATACTTCTCACATATTCTGCTAACGCATTCATTGTCAATATTCACACAGAGAATGTTGTCAATAGGATTCCATTCAAACAAACAAACATACACACACACACACACACACACACACACACACACACACACACACACACACACACACACACACACACACACACACACACACACACAGACACACACACACACACATATATATGGGGGTTTACATATTGTCTTCTAATCCAAAGCCCCTTATCATTCTCATACATTGAAAATTGATTTATTGACTGAACAACTATCTCTATAAAAGACTCAAAATAATCCTATAACTAATTATTGTAACTACCATAACTAATTTCTTGCAAGCCTCCAAAATCATTATTTAAATTGACACATTTAGACTTACAAAGGCATTATGACGTAATATTCACTCAACCAAATATTCTATATTTTCTATCAACCCCTTTAAAGACTCAATACTTTAAAGGGGTTGATAGAAAATATAGAATATTTGATTGAGTGCATTTTAAGCCATAATGCCTTTGTAAGTCTAAATGTGTCAATTTAAAGAATGATTTTGGAGGGCTTGCAAGAAATTAGTTATGGTGGTTACAATAATTAGTTATAGGAGTCTTTTGTGTCTTTTATAGAGATAGTTGTTCAGTCAATAGATCAATTTTAAATGTATGAGAATGATATGGGGATTTGGATTTGAACACAATATGTAAACCCGCCATATATATATATATATATGGGGGGTTTACATGTTGTCTTCGAATCCAAAGCCCCTTATCATTCTCATACATTGAAAATTGATCTATTGACTGAACAACTATCTCTATAAAAGACTCAAAAGACTCCTATAACTAATTATTGTAACTACCATAGCTAATTTCTTGCAAGCCCTCCAAAATCATTCTTTAAATTGACACATTTAGACTTACAAAGGCATTATGGCTTAAAATGCACTCAACCAAATATTCTATATTTTCTATCAACCCCTTTAAAGACTCAATACTTATCATTAAACAAACCAACCTAATACATAAACATCTAAAGCAAACCAAAAGTTGAAACTGGCCAAGATTCCCCTACATCACTGGGTAATGGTGACCTCAAAGTGAATCAAAGGGTTTTGAGTGGATTCTGCATGTGTAGAAGCCAAGAAATGCAAAACTCAAAATTGGAGGATTGAAGACCTAAAGAAGACCCAATTAAAGGACAATTTGAGCTAGTAAGTACATCACTATGGATTAACAATTTTTGAAATTATGCACATAGTTACAAAAGGATAAAGGGTACTAGAATATATTCCTAGATTACCAAGGTGAGTTGTGGAAATTCCCAGATAAGAAGGTTTGTATAAAAAAGTGCTACAAGGAAACAATCTCATTATTAAGCTTGAGGTGTATAAGTGGATGTTGAGAGTGAGTCAAGGTTTTAAATGAGATGAGGTTGGTATGTTATGCCTTGGAGAGATCATCTATCATGAAGAGTTGCACTCAATGAACCTAAATCAAGAATCGAGGTATTTGAGTTTTGAGGAGCTTATAGCCTAATGGAGCTAGTGAGTGAATGAAAGGAGATGGGATTAGTATCATTGTCTTGGGATTGGTAGCATTGTTTAGGGATTAGTAGCATTGTTTGGTGTTAATTATGATGTTTCAAAGTGTTATAAAGAGAAGCCTAAGTTATACTAATGTTGTATGTAAGGAATCTTGAAGGTCATTATAGTGTAAATAGGGTTTTGAGAGGTTGTATTGAGTTTGGATAGACATAAACAGTTCTTAGATCCATATGAAAAGTCTTATGATTCCTTAAAATGAAAGAGACCCTTAACCCCTGCACCCAATCCTTTTTAAGCCCATAAACTCAACATTTTGTCCTTCTCGAAGGTGTTTATAATATGCATGCATTATTGCCGGAATAACTAATTAGAGTACAAAGTGTTTTTGGATGTTTTATAAGGTGTCTCAGACCTCTTCAATGTGAGGGTGGTAAGAAAAGAGTCATTTTGCATGTTTTAAAGGATATAAAGATTTAAATTTCATGTTAGATTGGGTGGTTGTGATAGTAGTGTTGACGTTTGGATTTGCACCCTTGAGGAGATGCTCAACTCTTCTCATCCAAGCGGCAAAATGGAATCATCTCTCTTCTTGTGTGTGATAATTTCATTGAGATGAATCTCTAGATTAAGGGCTATCTCCCCTTGATGCACCTTTCAGGCTCGTATTCCTACTATTAACAACTCGAGGGGATGAAAAGGGTTAAAATAAATGAAATTTAAACATATTCTACTAGGGGTGATGCACCAAAATATTTTTTCTACTCATACCTTGAACACACACTTGAAACAAGGACAAGTTACATATACACTTCACTCAATATCGACTCTCTCTCTCACATGGGTGTTTCAACATGGGGTCCAGGAGATGGTATAGATTTAGGAAGACTTAAACAATAGGTGTTCCAAGACACTCTATTGAATTAGCTATTCATAGTATCTACAATCTCTTCAAACACTTCTTGTTGATTTGCAAGAAGGAAATCACAATACACCAGGTACTAATGGAATCAACATGTGAAGGTAAACAAAAATTACACTTGCACAAGACTCATACCAAGCATGTACACTTAATGTACTCTTTGAATGAGGTAAAACACTTGTATTATTTGATTCAAGATAAAATTTCGGTAGGGATTTTCCATATCAGGGAGAGAGATTCTCAAATGAGCCAAGACAATGCATATATATAGCCTTGAGAGGGAGAGCAATCAAAAGAAATTCAAGGGTCACTTGGACATGTGTCCATATAGCCTTGAGAGGGAGAGATTTTTTTAAATGGTCCACCTTCCCATGGAAATAATCTTTCAGACTTTTTGAAAACATCCCTTCGGAGAAGTTGAAATGCCCTTCGGGAGAGTTGAAAATGTCCATTAGCTTGAAAAAATCCTTCAAAAAAAGTTGAAACATACCCTTCGAAAAAGTTGAAGTGCCTTTCAGAAAAGTTGTCTCGGACAAAATGTCTGAAACAATTCCTTCGAAAAAGTTGTCACATACCTTTCAAAAAATTTGAAGTGGACCATTTCTTGCGAGAAAGATACCCTTGGGGAAAGTTGTTTCAGACAAAATGTCTAAAACAGTTCCTTCGAAAAAGTTACAAGTTGCCCTTTGAAAAATCTGTCTCGGACAAATTTTCTGAAAGAATTCAGCACTTAAAGAAAAAAGCCAAAGATAAAACCTCAGAAAGAATAAACACTTAGAAAAATACCAAAACAAACCCTTTGAAAAAATTAGACTTATAAATTTGTGACGAGTTTTGTCTAAGAACACTCATTCGAAAGAAAAGCTAAGTACTAGACCTGGCCAAAGATATAAACTTAGACATTTTTTTCAAATAGGGGTGCACAATTTTGGCCTAAAGGACCAAAATTTGGTCAACAAATTGGTGACTCACAGGGGTAGTATGCCTACTATACTGACTAGACTAGTAGCTTAAATAGTCTATTGGGCATGGAGTTAATTAAGGACTAAAATAAACTAGAAATCTTGATCATGATTCAGAACTTGATCAACAAGACAACCATTGACTACTTCCAACACACAAAGGAAAGAGACACATAACAAAGACCAAAGTAAATACACATGTGCTACTTAGCACTTAGGAAAAGACAAGACATAATATAAAGAAAACTAATTATGTATAGTTAACCAGATATGCTCTTCCCCCTTTTGGATCAAAGGGAAAACTTGTTAGGTCTCCTCCATGGTAAGAAACCTCATGATGCCAGACAAGTGGTTGGTTGGATTAGGAGCTTGGTGACTCATCCTTCTTGCTTACCACCTTTATTGGCATGTATCCAAGTGGATCAGGTTTAAACATGTCTCCAATATATATGTACTCATCTTGTTCTTTGAATCATGTCTCATGTTGGTCCTTCATGCTAGTGTAGTCTATTAATGGATCAATGGTTGCTATCTCATCATCATAGGGCTCATTTGGCTCATGGCCCTCTTGGTATGCATCATTGACCAACTCATTCTTTTATATCTATTTGAGAAGCTTGTCAAATTGATCTCTTGCTTCATCATGGCTTTCTTGAATAAGGATGGCTGGTGTGATGTTTGAGTTGAGACAAAAAAATTCTAGCTCATTCCAAAAATCATCATTTTCTCACTCAAGAACTCCTTCTTCAAAGTCCCTATCAAAATAATCAGACCTATCTCCTTCTTGCTCAAAAACAAAAGTCTCCAACTGCTCAAAAACAAGGGTCTTTAGTTGCTCAACAACATGCTCTTGAACCTCATTCAACTCAGATCCCATGGCTCGACCATTATCTTCATCAAAGCAACAAGAAGGTTCATCAAACAAAGGGAAAAAGAGCTTGCCATGCTTACATTCTCCATCCAACGTTGACAAGCGAAGTTTGTCAATCTCATCTTCATATTGTTGAAACATTTGCATGTATGTGTGACCTATATCTTTTCCTTGAATCATGTCACCTTCAAGAGTCACTTCTTCAACCTTATTTTCATGAAAACCTCCTAGAATAGCCACCTCTTGATATATGATTTGACCATGTTCTTCATCTTTGATACTACTTTCCACTCACGCTCAAGATGGTAATCACCATGATGATGTTCATATGGAGTACTTATGATGATCTCATCTTCATTCTCTCTCATGATAGTCTCTTGATCAACCAATAATTGCATTTTCTCTTGCTCACTTACCTCCCTTAAAATAGGTTCTTCTTTAGGATGGAATGAAATGAAGGGTGAATGGATAGGTTCATGAGTCTGAAATGTAGGAGTTGGAGTATGGAAGGTAATGGAAGGTGAAGGGAGTGAAAATGGAGTATGGGATGAAGGAGAGGACTTAGGAATGATCTTTGAAAAGAGGCAAGCACTAGTGAGCTCAAAATCAGATTGGGAATGAGAAGTGGGGTTTTCTTTGAGAAGCTCATGAGGAAGAGGAGGTAAACCTTGGGCTAAAATCAATTGATTCTCTTCCTTCCACTTGATCAACTCTTCATCCACATCAGATATAACATGATAAATCTCTTGAAGGGGTGTAGATGGGGTGTGTTTAGACATGCGATCTTATATTGGGTCTAAACCGTCTATTACACCTTGACTAAGAAACCTTATTCTTGACTCTAATTCTTCAATCTTTTTAGCTAGATTCTCTTGGAAGATTTTTTCTTGTAGATCATGTGCATCATCATGATGAGGAAGAGTAACTTCTTTTTTTGATTCATACTCTTGCACAATACTCTTCTCTTCTTTCTTACCCCATGATTCCACTATTTCATTCCAACTCATGATCTTAAGATTGGAACTCTCGAGGATAGGCAACAACTTCATCTTTCTCAAGGTCTTGAGCTAGTTCATGATAGACATTTCTCAAACTTGGAATCTTAACATCATGCTGAGGGGATTGAGAAGATTGAGGGGGACTAGGAAGAGTTTGCACATACATAGGAAGAGTTTCTTGAGGATGGACATGTTGTTTCCAAAAGAAGTAGGATGATTTTCTTCAAAGGAGGGCTCACAATCTAAGGAATTGAAATAATTAGTTTCCATATAAGGCCATTCTAATGTCCTTTGGTGTTGGATTACTAGGTGCAAAGGATTAACAACAAGAGTAAACAATACATTAGATGGGTTAGAAGGTTGGCTCATTTTATTTTGGTGAATAAGTGTTATTTGATAAAAAGGATTTGGTGTATAGGGGGAGGGTCTATTTTGTATAGGAGAAGGTTGTTTTGGGATGGAATAAGGGGTACAAGGTTGATTGCCTTGAGTGGATTGACTTCTCCACCTTACTATTTTCTCCTCCATGGATTGCATGACTTGAGCTTGCTTAAAGAAGCATTCCTCCTTGTACATAAGCTCTTTTTGATATTTCACTCATTCAACCTATCTATTTCCAACATTTGGTTCTCAAACTCCAACATTATCTCCCTAGCACTCTTGGATTCGCTAGGAGAAGGATAGTTAGGAGGGCTGCTTGAGGTGATTCTATGAACAACATGAGCTTGATCAAAACTATATGAAGGAACACAAGATCCATACTGCTCAATAATGAGATTATACATACCAAATATGATTTCTTTATGCATTAGGGTTGCTTGACCATTTGATTCAACTCAGAGTTGCCATTGATGTTGATTGAAGTGCCTCCAAAAGGCTGATTGGTTGAAGAACACAACAAGAATTCTTCAACTCCTTGGACAAATTATCCCACCAGGCATGCCAAAAATTATTAACGCTTGGATTTGCACCCTTGAGGATATGCTCAACTCTTCTTATCCAAGTGGAAAAATGGAATCATCTCTCTTGTTATGAATGACAATTTCATTGAGATTAATCTCTACATTTGGGGATAGATCCCCTTGATGCACTTTTTAGGCTTGTATTCCTACTATTAACAACTCGAGGGGATGAAAAGGGTTAAAATAACTAGAATTTAAACCTATTCTACTGGGGATGATGCACCAAAAGATTTTCTCTACTCATACCTTAAACATATAATTGAAATAAGGACAAGTTACATATACACTTCATCAATATCGACTCTCTCTCTCTCTCTCACATCAGTGTTTCAACATGGGGTCTAGGAGATGGTATAGATTTAAGAATACTTAAGCAATAGGCATTCCAAGACACTCTAATGAATTAGTTGTTTACTATATCTACAATCTCTTCTTGTTGACCTGCAAGAAGGAAATCATAATACACCAGGTACTAATGGAATAAACATGTGAAGGTAAACATAAATTACATTTTCACAAGACTAATACCAAGCATGCACACTTAATGTACTCTTTGAATGAGGTAAAACACTTGTCTTTATTTATTCAAGGTAAAATTTTGGTAGGGCTTCACCATACCAGGCAAAGAGATGCTCAAATGAGCCAAGAGAATGTGTGTGTGTGTGTGTGTGTGTGTGTGTGTAGCCTTGAGAGGGAGAACAATCAAAGGAAGTTCAAGGGTCACTTGGACATGTGTCATCTTGAGAGGAATAGTTACATCTGCATTCAGGATAGAGGTGGGTGAGTTGTGTCATGTCACTAAATGAATTAGTTACAACAAGTTACAACTGAAACAAAAGTATCAATTACATTTTGTTACGATTGAACCAAATGCCTCAGTTATGTTTGAATTAGCTATAGTTGAATAAGTTACAATTGAACCAAATGCCCTGTTTATAATTTCCATTTGTCACCTTTATACTCACCTTTAGATTTCCCACTGAGCCTTTCTATTAAACTCCAACAACTAGTTTTCGTAGTCTAAAGTTTACATTTTGTAGGTTGTCACTCCTCAAGCATTTCTTTCGGACAAGTTTTTCAAAATAATTCCTCAGACAATCTTTCTGAAAGAATTCATTCTTTCAGAATTTCAATTTGGCCCTTTTGGTTCTTATGACCCTTCGGCTAAGTGAAAAAGGCCTTTCCTGAAATGAACATATCTTTCAATTTCTTGCAAGTGACCCTTTGTAAGAGTTGAAAGTGTCCTTCAACTTTTGGAAATGATCTTCTGAAAGGAAAAAATACCCTTCAAATTTTTTGAAATGGTCCACCTTCTCATGAAAATAATCTTTCAAACTTTTTGAAAACATCCCTTTGGAGAAGTTGAAATATCCTTAGAGAAAGTTGAAAATGTCCATTAGCTTGAAAAAATCCTTCAGAAAAGTTGAAACATACCCTTTGAAAAATTTGAAGTGTCTTTCAGAAAAGTTGTCTCAGACAAAATGTCTGAAACAATTCCTTTGAAAAATTTGTCACATACCTTTTGAAAAAGTTGAAGTGAACCATTTCTTGCAAGAAAGATACCCTTCAAGAAAGTTGTTTCGAACAAATTTTTTGAAACAATTCCTTTAGAAAAGTTGCAAGTTGCCCTTCAAAAAATCTGTCTCAGACAAATTGTCTGAAAGAATTCGGCACTTAAACAAAAAACCCAAAGACAAAACCTCTGAAAGAATAAACACTTAGCAAAAGACCAAAACAAACCCTTCAAAAGAATTAGACTTGTAAATTTGTGACGAGTTTTTTCAAAGAACACTCCTTCCAAAGAAAAGCTAAGTACTGGACTTGGCCAAAGATATAGACTTAGACATTTTTTTCAAATAGAGGACCTAATTTTGGCCTGAAGGGACAAAATTTGGCCAATAAGTAGTGTGCAGAAGGAGATTGGAAGGATAATAACTTTGTAGGAGGTTGAGGTATAGGTCCAAGAAGATCAATAAAAGATAAAAAAAAGTTGCAAACGTCTGTCCCTTCTTCATAGGTTTTGTATATGACTGTTATGTTGAATAAAGATAGTAAAAAGTGAAAGTGTTATTAAGAGAGTATGTTGATTTTCTTGTACTTATTGATTTGTATCTATTCTTACATTGTTTTGCTTCTTTTCAATGGTTGGGGTTTATTATGACTTTCCTGCAGGGGTGAAAAGATAGGGCAAACCCATGAGAACTCTATGTGTGGGTAGATAAGGATGATAGACAAATAATAATTAGTGATGTGTGTTTAGAGTTAATTGAATGGTGGTGGACCAAAATCAATATAGAGAGTTTGTATAGGTGATGACAGTCCCCTTGGAAGTTTGTTAAACCCTTAAAAGTGTAGAAGTTTTAGTTGAGTCTTCAATTACTCTTGAGAATACTCAAAAGTTTGTATCCATGCATGTTGGAGAATTTGGTGATGAAGTTTTGGAAAATAGGTATTGGAGGGATTTTAACAAGGTTTTGATAGCCATCATATAAGTTGAAGAATCAAGAGAAATTGTATAACAATCATTGGATACCACCTTGTTACTCCTCATGCTTGCACGGTCTTAGTATTCATCAAAATTTGCTCATCTTGTCCTTTTGAGACCTTCAATAATTGATTGAGAGCAAAGAACCTTTGGATACATTGAGTGGTGTGTGGGTAGACCCTACACAAGATTCACACCCTTTTTCCATCCCATAGTTCTATTGGAAGTACAAGAAATAAGTGAATTCCATGCATATAGTATTAGGAAGACATTAAAATTATACATTATTGGTTATTTCTTCCTCATGAGGATTGAATAGGGATAATTAACTCTTGAAAATGGTGAATCATGTTGGTATAGACTTGGGATAGGTTTTACAAGTGTCAGAAAGTGTCAAAAACTCCAAAAAGCTTTTTTATGTGTTCTCAGCCTTGTACAGGCCTACCAAGACAAAGGTTAAGGTTTCATTATTGCAACTCCTATAAATTATGTTTCCTCCATATGAATTTTACAAGACTTGGAAATAATATGTGTTTAGAGGTGATTTACAGGCTTCATGAGGTATCAGGATTGAGTGGTACCATACATTATGGTCTATAGTGTTGTGTAAACATCCCAGACCTAAAGAAGCATAAAGGATACCTACTTACAAAGAAAGAGACTGAGTTCAAGGGGTGTCTTAGAGAGTTAAGTATTCAAACTAATTGAGGAGGTTAATGGACCAAAAATATGTCTAAAAGTGTCAGAAGTTGGTAGAGATGATCTGTATATCCTCCTAGACAAGGAGGTTTATATGTTTTCAAGGCTACAATGAAGAGTAGGCTTTATTGCATTAGGGGCATTCAAAGGTTTTGGAAGGTGTCTAGATGATCCAATTGAGTTGTTTCCATTCTTATATGATAAAAAGAGGCCATCTATGGTGATTGCTTAATTTCATTTAGTTTTAATGAAGTTTGAGGTGTTGGAGCAAGGAGGAGCTAGCAAAGAGAAGAATGAAAGTGGAATGATTGAGGAGGCATGGTTTAGAGGCAAAGTTGATTTTCTAGATAATGAAAAGAGTTTAAGAGGAAAGTTAATGACCACGTGAAGTCCTAGTTATGATGTCAGAACATGGAATAATGAATGAGGCTTTGGGTCTAAGGGATATATATGAGGATTACCAAGTTTGATAGAAGAGTGGAGATTAAATATGTGAAGGTGATGGTTGAGAGAATGGTTTATATGATGGTTGTGTATGTCAAGGAGTGAGAAAGAGAGTACATGGATGGTAGAAAGGTGATATGTGACAAGATAAAGAAAGAAGTGTATGCATACAAGAGGCTTAAGTGTGTACTCTTGTTGTATTTGAAAGAATGTTCACCTAATTGCAAGTGTGAGAATGTGTATAGTGTGATGTACTATTGTTAGATTTAAATATCATTCAAAAAATCCTTTAACAGATAGTACATTTATGCAATATGTTACCACATGTGGTTAGTCTAAGAAAACTATTCACCTTCAAAATAAGCTATTTATTTTTCCTTGGTTTCAAATACAATTGGGAACACATCAAATGAATACAATTACATCAGAAGATATAACAATAGTATATTATCACTAACTGTACATGCATTTATTGTTGTTGTGTTATCAATGAATCCTACAAAGTGCTGTAATCAGGATGCATTATCTCTATTATGTCCACCCCTATCTCACTTCGTTATCCTATTAAGATCATCAACCTAGACTTATCATTTTGGATTGTTACAAAGTGGGTTTGGAAAAAGTGTGGTCTCCTGTGACATGGTCTAATGTCTCTGTCTACTCATACTTTCTGTGAAGTCTCTTTGTCTATGAGTGGAAGTTCCATGCCCATCCTACACTTTTTTGAATGGATGAGTCATCAGGTGTTGTGCATTTAATATCACCCTAATTTGTACCTTGTTGTAAACATGTGCCATATAGTTTTTTAAGAATGACATAGTTTTCATGCTTTTATCTACTGCACAACATCTCTCAAATATCTCTCATGTTCCACATATCAGGGCATCAAAATCATCAACTCAAAAAGTATATGGGATTTATTTATAAAATGAAAAGCATCTAGTTATAAATGTTGAAAAATATGAAAAAAATATGATTTTGAGTAGTTGCTAGACTTACACTATCAACCTCCCTCAACTGGTTTTCAATGTCATCTGTCAAATTTGATGCAACACCATCTAGTGAATAACTTGATCCTTGCATATCCATAGCTGATACATCATTCATTTTAGTGTGAAAACCTCTTACATCCATGCCTTCTTATCCCTCATTTTCAATTCAAACTTCGTAGTCTATGACTTGGGCAATGAAAATGTATTACACAAATGACAATGACCTTGAAGTTGTCAATGCATATAGTATGGGGGGAAAGAAAACTTACATGGTACTCAACATGAATGTTTTTTATGCTCTTATTAACACCATGTACTATAGCTACATCCTCTAAAATTACTTGACTTGTCATCTTTCTCATCATGCCCACCTTGACCACATGCTTTCAAGTGTATCCTTGGAGTAAAAACAAGTAATTACACATCGACAGGGAAGGCATTACATTGAATACATGATAATGCAACATCTCATCTTCCATACTTTACACCCATACCATATGAGGGTCACTATTATCAAAGGTAACATGATAATCTAGGATTTGCAAAGCTCGTACCCATGAAATACTTTCAAGTATCTTTACTTTGAAGTTTCTATGGAAATCGGTGTCCTTGCATAGCTGTAGCCACCAATAATATATGTAAACCAATGTTGTTAGTTGGTGAACCAACCAATCCACTCTAAGATGTGTACAAGTCTTTAATATGCTTAGGAAATGACATTTCAAATGGGAATGGTAAGATTCTATAGCTATATTGGTGTCTTTCCCATCATGCATAAGTGTTTGACAACATCGCGACCACATTCTAACCCTGTCTACCTAGCGTTATTCCGAGTATTCAACAAAAGTGGCTTAAGAAGAATGATATATTTATACAAAAAATCTGGACTACCTTGTAGACATGTCCTCATTGACACAACTATGCATTATTAACCCCAACTCAATAAACATCGCATGTCTTACATCATCGTATTTCACCTTTGCTATCAAATTCTTCAACCACACGTGATGAACATGCCAAATGCATAAGTAGAGCTCATAGTTGAATGTCTCCCTGCATAACATTATATTTTTGCATAAGTTAATGAAATAAGGTGGGGATGGTGTCTATGAACATCCAAATATGAATTTCATGATGCATATAGGAATAAAGATGATGCACTTGATAGGTTTTATCTCTGCGCCAGCATCATTGACCATGAAGGCACTAATTCCATTCAATGTATTTCAAATGCACTTTTTGAATAAGAATTTTCATCCATTATCTTATGTCAATAGTACAAGATTGAGACATAATGACCCATACAACATGCACACCTTCATGTTTGGAATCAAACGCCAATAATGTGTACAATAAGAACTGTATAAAATAAAAATAAAAACATTGGAACAACTACTATTATTACAAACATCAAAAAAACTAATAGTATCAACTACTCTTACAAAAATTGGCACAATACCTTCATTGCATTCATCCCAAATGTTACATCCATTGCCAATAAGCTAGGCTTCCCAAATCTCAACAACCATTGTAGCTGTTATGGGAGTTGGATGCACAAAATGAAGGGGATTTCCCCATACCCATCAAGCTCTCATCCATTGTATCCCTAATGTAAAAACCACTTATTGGGATTCACCAGTGCCCACTCCTAAACACTTTTTGCATCATTAGCATTGTACACGTATTTTTCCTCCTTGATCAATCGCTCTTTGGCGTATATGTCATCCTTGCTCAATACATCATCCTGATGTGTTTCATCATTAAAAAATATAAGTTTCTCATGCACCATCTCCCAGTGTTTAAGGTGGATAACATCACTAGACATTCCCAACAATAGTATCCTATGAACCCATTCATTAATTTGGGGGCTGATGTAAGGAGCAAAAAATTATTTCTTGCCCTTAAACTATTCATATTGTTGGTTGTGGTAATAGTTGCATTCATTGTTTGTGTGTTATACATGATTTCATGTGAGCAATACATGATCGGGTCTATAGACCATGCATTATGTACTAAAATGACAATGACAATCGCACATTATATGCCTTCGACCCAATCGAATACCTTTTCCAAAATTAGGCATTAAATAATTTTATTTTAGCATGGAATTAATTTCCTGAAAGTCATTGGGGTCATATGAACACCAGTTTCTGCATGATTATGGTGGAAAAATAAATAGTCATGCAAACTGAAAAAATTACATCAATAAAACATAATAGCATCTGAATAGACACCAACTTGCAATCTATAATGTGAGGCTACTTACATGACATATTCAGAGGTGGCAGTGATCCTGTTGCCTTTTCTAATAAAATGTGATTTTCTCTTGTGATGTGAAACATAAAAATTTGTAGGGAACAACACCCTTCTTGATTCTCCTTTGATGAAGTCATCAACCCTGTCATGCTCAACCCATGAAACTCACAAGTCTTCCTCATTGATGTCAGGAAAATTGTCCCACTTGATATAGCTACAATCAAATGAACCCTCACCTAGATTTTGCAATGCAAGGCACATTATTTCTTCCCAACTTTTTGCCATCTATTCTAGCCTACAAGGAGAACATTTCATTGAATAAATTAGCAATGGACTTTTGGTATTGAGTGAACGCAATTTTCCATGTATTACAGTGGACTTTTTTATTGATTGAATGTTATTTGGGCATATACTGTAATGTACAAAGGACAATGATTGAATAATGCATATAATATAAGCACATTTTGGTCCAAACAACATTAAAACATGTAAACATCATCAAAATGGGTAGTCAAACTCATATGCATCAACAAACATGAGAATGCCCTTTTTGGCTACATTTATTGTACCTTTCATTCAAATACATTAGTTTGCATGCATTATTACATTTAACCCGTATTGGGTTGTTCAAGCTATAAATATATTTTATAGTGTGTCGTATGTAAAAACATTAGGAACTTCATGAGACACCATATAAACAATCAAAATAAATTGTGTTTAAATATATGTATACAATTTTTTTTTGATCGATAGAAGTGCAACAGATATACAAAAAAAACTTTTCATGACATCCTTTCAACATTATATCAAGTAGGGGAAGAGAATGGAGAATAGTAAGGTAGCTAAAAACATGAACATTAGAGAAGGAGTAAATGAGAATCGATACATGTCATCATTGGTAACTATGTTGACTAATGGAAAATTGGTCAAAGTATCAAAAAATTCATCTATGAGAACATCCTATAAATCAATCATGGAAAATGCATCCATAGTGATTTCTCTTATTTCATTATATTTCTGCCATGATAATGCTTATTGAAGACATTTGTTTATGCAACAAATGTGAATATCTAGAAACAACCCATACATGAAAGTCACATCATCATGTAGCTCAACAAGAATACCTCCAGGCACATCCCTGTCCCCTATCATTTCATGATAAACATCTTTGGAATCTATCTCCACACACACACCTATTTGATCATGCAAATACAAACATAAGCCTAGCCCATCTATTAAAACAATGTAGGAGGCACGATGTAAAGACACTTCATCGATTAGAAAAGTGCCATATTGCTATATGATTTCATTTTTAGGAGAAAATAACATGCTTTTGATATAAATTTTCCTTCCTTTCCATTCAGACGTAACCAATAAACACACATGTTGGTCAAACATACTGCAAATAGAAGCCATGAACTGCATATAAAAATGAAAATATGAGAATTGAAACCACTTCAGAAAAATATGATAGAAAATATGAACAAAAAGGCTAGAAGAATGTACAAAACCTCAATGAAATCAATATAAAACCCTTCATAAAACATATCAAAATAAAAGCATGAAACCGTAAAAATGGACAAAATAGTGCATGCATGAGGGAGTTGCATTTATATACAATTTTAAGTGGCATGTATTAACTGCATACGTGTGGGTGGGGTGTAGGAATGTGATTTTTCTACGAAGCCCATAGATTCAAGAAAGGGTTTAAAAAAAGTGAAATTGCTAGGAAGCCCATAGAATCAAGATAGGGTTTAAAAAAAAGTGAAATGGCTATGAAGCCCATAGCTTTAGGAAAGGGTTAAAAAAAGTGAAATTGCTATGAAGCCCGTGTGATATTTTGGCTGTCCATCAACTAATAATTTGATGTATTGAATTTGAGGCATGGACATACTGGTATTTATGGGCACCACATGAAAGGTAATGTTGGTAGTGGACACAATAAAAATTTGTACATGTGTGCATTACAAATTGTATGAGCCCGTATAGGAATGCAATTTATCCCATTCAATTGTAATGGTACATTGCCTTATCACCCACAAGAAGGTCAAGGCATAACCCATATTGAGTATTTACTTTCTCCCAGCTCCTTTAATATCATTTGAATATTTACATCAGGGAAATAATCTACTATTGTAGGTTCATTATTATAATGTTATCAACATTATTAGGTATTCTAACTCAGAACTCAGTCAAAAACTAATTCTAATTATAACTCATGATAGGGCTTTGCCTAATCACGCTTCGCTGGAAAATGTCAACTTTGTAAATGGATTCAATGCCACATAAAAAATGCAATGGTGAAATAAGGGATGAGTTGAGAGGTAATAAAAAATTTCATTCACTTGTTCTCACTAAATTCTAATAGATTTTTCCTAAGTATAATGTAGCAACCATTATTATCAACTAATCTTTTGAATGAAAAACTTGAGGTCAGTAGTCCGATAAGTTACGACAAGGATATTTAACATGGATTATATTCTTTAATTCAGTTAAGGATACAAGTATAGTTAAAACATGTCTACAAAGTGAGGGTTTTTCATATCCAATCCAAAAGAGATTCATATGGCATAATTATAAACTGTTTGGGCATAGTCTACTAGGACAATGGATCTAAAAAGTAACTCTCAAGTACTCAAATCTATTCAAAGATATAACTTTATGCCATGATAAGTTAATTTGACTATTGAATTACTCTTAAGTATGATAGAACTAGGTTAATAAATAGGTGTGACCAGCTATAACAGGTATACCATGTTTAACCACTTGTGTAAAATGTCCTTAACGTGTCTTAGATCCATATAACATAATCAAACTTAATATTATTAAAACATACTATGGCGCTGATAGAAAGCAACATATAAGCTATTTGTTAATGAATTTCCAATTTTAGTGGTAGCTTTGGACATACTCCCCCAACTGAACATAAGCATACGATGTCATATAGGAAGTTTGAATATTCACCATAAAACTCCCCTATAAATATCAACTAAATGCTAAATAGATCATTTATACTCATGACAAATATGTTCTTTTAAACTAGTATTCACAAATTGTTAAATATATTTTCATTTCTATCAATTGACCCAAAAACCACCTACTTTAATCACTAAGATATCTACCTCTCAAATGTCTATGCCCTTTTAGATTCAGAGAAGAGTGCCATACAAAAATATACAAAGAAATCCACTCACACTGAAAAATAGATTTAGAATTAGATATTTGGTTTATTCATACCCTATCACTTAATTTTCACATATGAATAATGTTTCCCTTAAGATAACTGAAGTAGATAATACTAAGATCTTTCCTAGGCATGCATATTATCTCTATCTAACCTCACGCCTACTTATTATTGAAATAATTCATACTGTGTCTCCATGAAATTTTTTTTAACTGCATAATGGTACATAATAAAAAAAATTTGCTCTTGACTTTGTCACTTAATGCATTTAATAGACCATGTTTATGACAATTTCACACATATATTCCTACTCACACATAATGAATAAGGAAATAGAGAATACCAAAGACCAACTCAAAACATTACAGTGTCCAATAAGCTGAGGTAGACGAGAGCAGAGGTATATCATTGAGGCAGCCAAACCTACCATAGACTACACACTAGAGGAAAGAGACCAACTATGACATGGAAGAAAGAGACCGACTATGCACTGGAGGAAAGAGACCAACTGTGGTGTGGAGGAAATAGACCGATTATGTGTTGGTTATCACTCACCCTTCCCAGACAATAAGCAAGAGAAATTGGGGGAAAAATGGTAGGATTTGGATTTAGAGGGGTGCAAGTTTCAAGGGTCTTCATGGTTGCATAATGAATTTCCCCCTTACTATCATCAAAATATTCTCTAGTTGTAGATAGAGTTTCATTGAGAGTAGCAACAAGAAAATTTATAGTTGTAGATAGAGCTTTGTTGAGAGTAGTATCATGAAAATTTTGGTTTGTAGAGGGAGATTTGGAGGCACAATCAATCGAGTCCTTTTTTATTGCATAGGGAATTACATGGACACCATTAGGTAGAGCTCCTTCCCTTTTAAAGGGTGCATCTGAGAGACAATCAACATTACGTTTTTTAGATGTAGAAGGAATTTTACACAGTCGATGATGCCCTTTTCCACTAGAAATGTAGCATTCAGGAGAGAGTTGAGATTCTTTTCTTCTTTTCAGAATGTGTCATGGATATAATTAGGAGTTATTTTAGGTACAAAGACGGAGATTCAATTGCAATGGGAGGTTCCCTATGACTATCAATAATATCCTTTTTGGTCAAAAATGAAACTTCCCTCGGGGGAGCCTCTTTAGAGGTAGCTTCAAAGACATAATCAATAACACTTTCAGCTATAGGAGGAGTTTCGTAGAGACATTCAACAACACCCTTTTCAGTTGGAGCTGGAGCCTGCACAGAGACCATAAAGATCCTCTTCTATTGAAGAGAGAGCTTCATAGATAGTATCAATAGGAAATATTTTAGCTTCATAGAAAAATTCATCAACAAGATTCTCAATAGATTTGCAGGGATAATCAACTTGAGCCATTGGTGAGGGAGCTCTGTAAACAAGATTTGCTTTAGCTGGATGGGAAGCTTCACAAAGATTATTAATGGCTACATTTTTAGCTGGATCATGGCATAAACAATTGATAAGGATGATAAATTCAACTTCAGATAAGCTTTGCGGAGACAATTTGAAAAAGCATCTTGGACTCTAGATGAAAATTTATAAAGACAAGAAAAAAAAGGCTCCTAAGTTGCAGAGGGAGTATAGTGTAGACAATCAACAAGGACATTCTCAATTGCAAACAAAGATTCACAAAAATTATGAACAAGATTCTTTTCAGCTGCCGACAAAATTCCATAGTCATAAACCACAACAGACTCTTTCATACTATTTAGGATCGACATAACTGACAAAGTGTGCCCCTGAGTAACTTATAGATTATAATAACACCCACACTCTATAAGTAATGACAAAATATATCTATGGATTCTATAAGAGACTTGTATATTTCAATGTCAAGCTCCTAGTTTAAAAATAATGCAGTTCAATGCAACTTATAAAAATGAATAATCGAGGCAACCAAACTTATCATAGATTGTGCACTAGAGGAAAGAGACTGATTATGGTGTGGAGGAAAGAGACTGATTATACATTGGTTGTCACTCACCCTTCCCAAAAAATAAGATAAATGGGGGAGAAATTGTAAGATTTAGCTTTGGAAGGGTGCAAATTTCAAAATCTTCTAAATCTCCCACTCTTTTCTCAACCCATCAATGCTACGATTGGTGGGATGTGATAGTGATGGTGATTGAATCCCCAATGGTGGCCATTTAGTAGCATTTGTGGTCACGATGTTGGTTAGTGTATTGACGATGATGTTGGCGGTCATATGAAATGTTGGCAATGAGTGTGGTTACTACAACTGGTTATGGTTTCAAAGTCAGTGGGGGCCCGATGTTTGACAAACTGACGATGACCAATGAAGATCCATAGCTGACACTAGCACGTCAGTGGTTAGTGTGTGTTGGTTAAGTTCACTCGATAAGATGGTATGCTTCCATTCAATTGATTAATGCAAAGAGAAAGGTTTTGCAAAAAAGAAAGACTAGCTAGAGAATGAGGTATGTCTCCGCTTAGATAGTTATTACCAAGCCAAAGCCTGGTTAAGGAAGAAAGATTACCCAAGCATGATGGAATATTTTCACTTTGTTGGTTTTCTTGAAGAATAATATATGTAAGTCTGATGAGATGACAAAATGTATGGGGAATATTATTCCCACTCAACCTATTTCCATATAAATCTAGATGCCGAAGATAAGAGAGATTTTCCAAACAAGGAGGAATAATAAATGTCAATAATACCTATCAATTTATTAGATTGCAAATCCAGGAAGGTGAGCAAACAAATTTGGAACAATCTATCAAAGATGACACCTCCACGGATGTTGTCATGGACATCAAGTGTGAGCACATAATTGGTGTGATTGTGGCAGGATATGCCATCTCAGAGTGTGCAATAGTCAGTGTCATTCACCAATGAATTGAGATTGCCATCAGATTCATTCAAGCTTGCCTTAAAGGTGAGAAGGGATTAATATTCATGGGGATGACATTTGGGGAGGCAGAGACATTAGAATGGGTTGGTGAAGAGGATAACAAAGAGTGCAATGATGAAGTGAAAGCCATTAGGTGAGAAATGGGTTGTGGTGATATCCACTCCACCACATTGCATATATATATAATCAAAGTGGTGAGTAATATTGTTTATGGTTAATATTCTTAAGCAGTTTTTACCTGAAATGTAGAATAGAATAAAGACAAGCAAAAATTTGTAAGCCAAAGCTTGTTCAAATAGGAAGCTACTATCTTTTCAGTGTATTCAACAATAAAATTGTGTTTACATTTAACATTGGTTTGTCTTGTAGGAATTTAAGTTAAATAGTGGATAATCAATCTAAATATGCCACTTGATTTCCCATCCTATCATAACTTTAGTCTCATGCAAATGACTCGAAGATGGATTCTACCAAGAATACTAAAAAAAATCAAAAAATTATTATTTTCAAAGAGGCAAGAAGAGGGACAAATATTACAGTTTTTTGCTTTACTAAGGTTTTGAGTATTTGTGCAATTCAAGAGTTTTATTACCTCTTTTATTTGGTTGTTATACCATCTCTATGGAATATTTTAGGTTATTTTTAGTATTAATTCTTACATTTAATCTTACTTTTTAGATGTTTTTACCTTAAAATATGGCTCTCAATATATTGAGTGTAATTCTAGTAGCAAAACATAGGTAATATGGCACCAAAATAAGTATCTATTTTTTTGTGAAATTCTATAATCACATAATAACTAAGAATATTCCTTTCAATTTATAGATGTGTTCTTAGCTACTAATGCTATTAATTATATTATCATTAGCATGAGAACAATACTCTTTTTGCTTATTATGTTAGTTGTATCCCTTTAAACAAACTATCATCTCTTGGGTTAAGTATGCTTGGGAATTATATGGTATCAATGTCTTTAGAGTTTGAAAATTGATCAAAGGATTTTTTCTTATTTTTCTTCACTGAAACTCAGCATGTGAAAACACTTTTTTAAAAATATTATTGGTTAAAACAACATACCTTCACGGTGTTATTGTACCACTTTCATAATTTTGTGGTCTTAAAGCAAGAGTCTCTCAAAGTATCTATAAGGGTTGAGTTATCAAGATTTCAAATCCCATTATAGGTGTTTCTTAATGAAATAGTCAACCGTTTAGGTTGTCTTATTTGTCACAAGCCTAATACCAAAAACTGATTGACCCATTAAACAAGTTTGTGTGGAAGTAGACTTCACAACAGACAGTTGAAATAATCTCTAGATATTCAAGTGGTTTCCCACCATTTTTACCATATAAAGTTGTTTATCTCAATTATCCAACACTTCCACTAGTAGATTTTGAGCAAATCACGTCAAAAAGAGTGTCACTTTTTTTAATTTTTGAGAACTCTAAAATTATAAGCATTTATTCTAATGGTTGTCAACAAATTTTGTTGACCCAAATTATGTCAAATGAATATAAAATGCCTCCAATATTTTCCAAAATTTCTAAATTTGATAGTATTTTCATGAAGTATAATGCTATTAATGTTAAAAAAAATTGCTAACGCGATTTTTATCAATGAAATAAAACGCACTTCAAAAATGGTGGATATCCTCTAAATTTGACTAAAGTGCTAACCAGATGAAATCCAAAAAATATCGAATGCAATTATGATGCAAACATTGATATGAAAACTAACATAAGTATTTTAAATATATATATATTTTTTAAAATCCCTTTAAAAATTTAAATTTGTCCCATTCAAAATTTGAGAAAAGCCAACAAAATAAATCTAATGCAAGTGTGTAAGGATTTGCATCAGACCATACCATAAATTAAGAAAAAATAATCTCCAAAATTATATTAAAGTACCAAAATATTCATTTGTGTTTTATAAGTTAGAGAACAATAATAAAAAACAAAACAAGTAATTTGAAAGGGCTCATTTGTTGCTATTGTAAGATATTTGTTTGAATTTTACCTTATAATATTAGATTTACTATGTTTATATTTTTGTATTTGTATTTAAAATGACTGGCAAAGAAAAATAGAAAAATGAAGAATAAAATGAAAAGTCAAAGTCAAAGAGAATATCTTGTAAGTTTTGAATATTATTCTTTGTTTGCATTTTTTTAAAATGAAATGGATCTTTCAAAATAGGGTTTTTCATTATCTAACATTTTTTGAATTTCATTTTATATTTATTTTATTTTTGTATTAACTTTTTTAAAAAATTTTTTATCAAAACCAAGTGTTATATTTTTTTAACATATATATCTAGGTTTTGAAAAAGTAAAGCTCTGAGATTTTCATTTTTTTATTTTTTATATTTTTTTTAAATGTGTATATTTTTATCCATGAAGAAATTTAATATTGTTTTTTAGTATGAAGAATTTTTATCCATGAAGGAATTTAATATTGTTTCTTAGTATGAAGAATTTTTTATCATTATGTTTCAATTTATATATTTTTAGTTTAAAAATTGATTTTCAATGTTGTGTTTATTTTTAGGCAACGAGTTGTGACAAGAAAGATGATAAAAGATCATTGCAAGGGCGATGATGGAAGTGTTGATGATGATAATGATGATGTTTTTGATGATGAAAATGTATTTAATGATGGTAATGACAAAGAGATTGATGAGAGCTAAAAATAATAAAAATAAAAAATTACCTAAAATAAAGAAACAATTAATGATATTCGCAACATAACATTTCACAAAATTTGAATAAATTCAATCAAAAATTCAAATTCAAATAAAAAACAAACCAACACAAAAAAAAATCACTATCTAATGCAAAAAATTGTCACCAATGACGTAAAAAATTGACACCTCTAATGTCAATTATGTCAGTGTCGATGCAATTACATTAGCAAAAGTGTCACTTTTTCATTTCCCATAAATTTTTCCCTTGGAAAATTCAAAAAATTTAAAACTCAATAACTATGATGCAAAAACACTTGAACACACTTCCTAACGTAAATTTTGGTAACACAGACCTTTCATTGATTCCCCTTCGATTGATGTTGAATGTAAGTTAGCATCAGTGTCTCTAACACAAATTATGTCACGGAATATTTTGTGCCATCACATGAAAAATATATATATATGGAAAAATGCCCCAATTTTGATGGTCCTAGTGTTGCTTAAATATCCAAATCTAGTAGTGTTTATTTCATTGTTAAACTCTCAACCACAAGATAAAGTATCATTCACTTATGGCCCACTCTAAAACCAAATTGACCACTAAAACACCTTCAAAGGGAGATAAAGATGATGGTTGGACTATAAATTGTGGTAGAAAGACCACGATAATGCCCATAAATACTATTGCAAGAGTAGTATCTACCAACTCCAAAATACAACAATAATTTCTTTTAAAAAATGAGACTTATCCTCCAAAGCCAAACTTCACAAGCTATGACCACTCAAGAAAATATTTTAAGCAGTTAGACATTTGCAATGATTCTTCCACCTTCTAGGAGGTATTGTATCCCATCTCGTGTCAATGGAGACTCTTTGAGGGGGGATAACATGGTCAAACATTGCTCCTTTTCACTTCATGATTTTTGCATCCAAATAAACAATATCTTTTAGGGAATCAATTTGTAACAATAGTTAAAAATGAAAGTGGCCATGGAGAAAAACTCGTGGAAGGTTCCTCCATATAAATATTCTCTTGTGGAATGTGTGTGCCCTTCTAGAGACATCATGCAAATTATATGCGAGGGACTTTCTAATAGCAACTAGGAGCCTTTGACATTATTTACTTTCAACAAATCAAAGTTTATGATTTTCTTATGTTAAAAACTTTAAAGTGCATTTCCATGATTGACACTTGACAATACACCAACCCCTTTCACAAGGATGTGTGGCGACATGGTTTTGTTGATTTCATGGGGGTAAGATCCAATGCATTGTTCTGCATGGGTTACATTTGATATCAGTGCTCATGCCTTGCAACTTGTCAACATTTATGTGCATAATGATGGTCTGAAAAAGGAAGGGTTGTGGTATTGGCTTGTTGACAATCTTCACTTTCCAAATAGATGATATGCAATGATTGTTATATGATTAAAGTGCCCATGGAAAATGATGGTGCTTTATCAATGCGTTGGTACATTAAGGAGCATGAAGCTTGGTTTTATTTTTAAACCCATTAGGGTCGTTAGACTCTAACTTTCACTGGCAATTTGATAGCATGGAACCGTGGTTCACATATTGGTCAACCTTTTACGTTGGCCTTGGTCATGCTCTCAAACAGTTGACTTGTGTTATGCATGTTGAGAAACATGTTTTTAACTTTTAATTAAATAGCGGTCATGTTTTCAAAGCTAATGCAGAATTATTTCTTTCCCATCATATCCCCATCACTTAATGGCTTGTCTAGGTTGACAACATGAGTAGATTAACCCTGATTAGGGTTGTCTTTTGTGTCAAAATTAGGCCCAAATATAAATTAAAAAAACTCGTTGAAGTAGAATTTTTTATGACGCAAATTGTGTCAATACCTTTGATGCTAACCACCACAATTTTAACATTAGTTTTTAGCAAAAATGTTTTGTGAAAATTTATCTAATGCACAACCCTTCATTCATTTTAAATTATAAAATATAAATTTCTCTTGATTAAAATTTTTATTTTTATCGCAAGGCATGATAATATGATTGAAATTGCGCCAAAATTTATATATAATTACATAAAAAAATTGATGTTCACATATACATTTGAAATTTCGACATATATCTATACACTAAAATCTTGAAATTTCAACACATTTACATATAAAATTCAACATACTAATACACTTTGAAATTTTGACATCAAATTAAAATTCAAAATTTTGACCCAAGACTTTTGGCATCCATTTATTTGTTCTTTAACCCTCCACAACTCCAATTTCAATGTCCAAACGTCGAAGTCAATCTCCGAACATCAAAATATTGTAGTGAACAAACAAAAATAAAGCACTGAATATCTACATTGGTAAGGACAATAATTGTATTTTTTAAGTGGGAAATAAAAGGCCGCTCCCCTGAACAAAGGGTTGATTTTAGCTGGAATCCCATAATTTAAGTTGACGTGAAAGAGCAACTTATTTATGTGTTGGACTTGGGGGCCATGTATTTATTTGTATCAGAATATTCTTATGGAAAGATAAACACTATACCTTTTGCTATTACGCTAGAGTTGGTCAAACTTGGGTCTTTAATTTTATCGAAGGCTTTCAATTTTTTCGTGAGTATGAATTAAACGTCCCCACTGTTGTCCACACGTATTTCCATGAAGTTTTCGTGGGAATCTTTTACTTTAGAAAATTCATGGAAATTGCAGGGAAAGCATTTCAAACTTCTCTTGTGCGGAATAAGAAATATAGTAACATGCCACAAAGATTCGTATATATATTAATATTCGAATATATATTTATAATTATAATAAAATTTTATATTATTGTTTATAATATTATATAAATTATAGTAATATATAATATATTTGTAATTATTAATAATATAATATTATTATATTATACAGTGTATTATAATATGATTATGTAATTTTTAAGTGATAATTGTTAATTTTTTCGTTGGTATTGTCGAAGATCAATTTGCAATTATGTATCTGTGTCATTATCATTCAACATTAGGTGTTCTCGGCACACACTTCGTGTGACTCTTTTATTGTTCAATATTAACACAACATGGAAGTGGGTACAATATAGTGATGCAATGGTGGGGCTCTCTCAACCACTACTTACTCTCCTCTTCTTTCACAATGTTGATTCTTTTATCATTTTTTTTAATCAAATGCAAGAAACCTTAGCTATGCATTCCCTCTACAGATGGATATGTTAAGTGAAAAAACTGTGTACTTTTAAGGAGCCAACCTCATACAACTCACTACAAATCAAGTGTCACGAAACCTGAGCAATAGCTTCGATTGGGTGGTCTACAATAAATCTATTCTGATATCGCAAAACTCTTCTCGAGCTCTGGGAAATTTCTCCGCTCATTTCCAATTCATTATATCATCCAAAGAAACATTTTTGGACAAGTGGTAGAAGGTTGATGGCCCTGTTGGATATGTAATCATTTTGTATATTACACTGCATAGTTAGAAAGTTCCCCTAATGTCACATTTTGAGTGCAACAATTCTTCATGGGTTAAAGAGATGGGAAGCCAAAATCCTATGCAACAATCTCTAGGAGTACATATCTACCTCTTCACCACCTCATCTCAGCTCTGCTCTAATGCATACCTCCATTTCCCTCCACTATCCATGGTCCACATCCATGTTCACACTCCACATGTTGGTGAGGTAAGACTCCCTCATTCCATTTCCTCTACTACAAGGTTTACATCTATCACAATGTATAGACCTAATTTACCCCTTATGCATCCCAATAAGCATACTACGATTTATAACACAATTATTTTACAAGGACCTAATGCATTTCCAGAATGATTTTCCTCTTCCAAATCCCAATACTCATAGTGATTCTACATTTGCCCCTTATTTCCCCACAATTCATAAAGTTAAGATTCCTTCAATGGCCAACCCTAGCTCTCAACTCAATGCCATGACAGGGTTGACATTTGTATCCACATGTCCAAGTAAAACTAGTTGCATAAAACCCAATGCCTCTCCACCTACCATCCTAACTTGTAAATATCATGTTACATTAAATTTATTATCTATGGCTACATTAAAATTTGTTAATGGTTCGATTTTATTCCCTACCCAATATAATTTTAATCCATATCCAATCTAATTTTGCGATAAAGATGTTTAATTTTATTGACATATTTAATTGACCTACAGAAAGAACTTGAGCAAAAAGGACAAATATGGATTTTTATTTTTATTTTTTTATATAGACTCTAATTAATACGAAGGGTAGTGATTTGTGGCTTGTGGAAGACAATTTCTACTAGTAGTTTTCTCAAATATGCAAGTTATATCGGGCGGGGTCTTACTTGATGTTTCAGTTATGTAAGGTTTTGTAAACCAAAAGAGTATAAATCAATAGTTGTACCTCACTCAAAACTCATGACCATTGACTTTATTTTACTTGTTGTGCATGTAACATTTAACAACAATAATTAGATATTTTTGGTAGAGGTGGTGTGTTCCTTCATATAGTGTGGGAATGCATTGTGTCAGGGAGAGACATTTTGTTTCATGGTGAGTCAAAGTAATGGCAAAGTGGTGAAGAAGGGAAAATCCATGCAGAACATGAAAACGGTGAAATATTTCAAGGTGATTTGGGTGGTGATGGTGAAGTGAGATGACATGTATTTATGGAGATGGACTCGAAGAAACACAACCGGATATACATGCAAAGTTCAATGACATGCAATATATGAAAATGCAATGTATAACTTCCACGAAATTGTTTCAGTTACATAATACATGATTCAAACATGTGTCATTTCAATGAACACATGTGTCTCTTTGAGGTATTTGTCAACCACATATTTTTATGGCCAACATATATTTGAGAGTGTTTCATTAGGTCAAAGAGTTTGAAAAAATCATTTCAAAATCCTTTTTGTGCAAGTTGTATGTGATTATGTTATGAGGAATGTGATAATAATAATAGATATGTATTATTAATAATAATATATATTATATTCGTAATAATATATATATACATAATATTAATAATATTTATAAGAAAATAAATATTATAATATTAATATTAAAAATTTATAATATATTATATTGTAGAGCATATAATATTATGTATTATTAAAATATATTATATGAATATAATATATATACTATATTATATCATTATAGTATATACTATATAATATTTAATATATTATGCATTATAATTTTAAAATTTTATACATAATTTATAATAGTAAATATAAAAACTTATATGTATGCAATAATATAATATTTTATTATATATAATATAAAATATTATTAGATATTATATTATTTACCTATGTTTTTTATTCTAACTTGTTTTTAATGCAGTTATGTCTCATGGTTCTTTTACCACGTGTGCGCTTAACAGGGCACTTATCTCATTTATAACTTTGTGATAGCTACCTTAGCTAGACTGTGTGGTTAAGTTGTCCACCATCCCAAGTCCCACATGCACATTATAAAGCATTGTTTCTCACAGAGGTCATTGGATTTACAACTTTGTGATAGTTACCTTAGCTAGACCATGTGGTTAAGTTGTCCACCATCCCAAGTCCCACATGCACATTATAAAGCATTGTTTCTCAAAAAGGTCATTGGTGTTAAAGAGACTATCGACTTCAAATTTGATCAGGTTAATTTCCCTACAAAAGGCCCAATCCCCGTGCAAGCAATATTATCTCTCTATACAATCCCATCTCTGATATGCTTCATTCATAATCGCACAACAATTTATCTCCTCTGCTTTTCATCTACATTTAATACCCCTCTTGATTTTCTCATTCTCATTCTCATACTTATTTCTCTCTCTGTGAAGTTGTTGGCTAAAGCTTCAGATGAAGATGCAAGAAAGCCCTATCTTGTTTGCATGTTGCACTCCATGAAACCCCACCATTTTAATTTATGTCACCACTGTTATACTTTAATGTTGCACCAATTCTCATAATCAGATACTGGGAGTGAATTGTTATGTACATGTGATACATTACACCATGGTTTTTCTATGAGGCTGAGCATAAAAGAAATTAAAGCCACTAAGAATATGGATAAATGCTTGAGTATAAATTTATATACCAAAAATAATTTAAAACATAATTAAAACTCTGAGTATACTCTTCTACCAAAATGTAATGGTCATTATAATTCAAATTGTACAATTTTTCTTTAGATTTTCAATATAACTAATAAAATTTGAAAAAAAAATACTGAAAAAATAATAATTCTAAATTTTATAAAATGGTAATCACTATACACTAATCACAACCCCTAAACCCCTAAAGTTATTTGATGGAATAAAATTCATACTATCCAATGGATTGTGTATGGCTTGTAGAGACTTCAAGAAAATTGTCTATTGGAGATTCTTATCAATGACTAAGATCATTTGACATTATTTTATTTCAACAAATCAAATTTTATTATGTAAACAAATTTAATGTACATAAATGCACGATTGATGCTTCACAATACACAACCTATCATGAAGACGTGTGGTGGCATGGTTGTCTTGATTTTCCCTAAGACTTTAATGTTGTGAGGGATAGATCCAATACATCATTCAATGTGGATTACATTTTATCTAAATTTCCATGCCTTGGACTTTATCAACATTTATGCTCCTACTGGTGGTTCGAATAAGGGGGAGTTATGGTGTTGACTTGATCACAATATTTCTGTTTTTGACTAGATGATACGTGATGATTATTATATAAATGAAGTACCCAAAGAGAATGATGACACTTTTCCAATGCAATGGTGAGCTTCAATATTAGTTTTAGTTTAAAAAACCATGGGGGTTATCAGGGCCTAACTTATAGTGGTAATTTGACAATATGGAATTATGGTTTATGTACCGGTTTAACTTTCACTTTTGTCATGAATCCAGATCTCAAACAACTAAAGGTGTCACGTTTGTTGAGCAATGCATTTTCAAATTTCAATTAAATAGTGGTTGTGTTGTCATGGCTTATTTATAAATTATTATTTCATATTACAATTCTATAAATTTTTTTGGCTTGTTCAAAGTGATAATATTAACAGAAAAATGTTGATTAGTGTCATTTTTTGTATCAAAATTAGATTAAAATATAATTAAAAAATAAAAAATAATATTTGATACATGATTTTATGTGACATAAATTGTATCAATGTGGATGACGCTAACTATCACAATTTTAGTATTGTTTTTTTCTTAAAAAAATTACGGAAAATATATCTAATACATAATGTTTCATTCATTTTAAATCATAAAATACAACACTCTTGCCCAATGTAATGTTTAACATGAATTTTTTTGCTGTACATGTATACATCAAAATATAGACATACATGTGCATGCTGAAATTTTAAAATTTTAATATATTTATTTAGAAATTTTAACATATAAGTGCATGCCCAAAATATTAATGTCAAATTAAAATTAAATTTTTTGATCCAAGGATTTTGAGATCCATTCAATTTATTTCCCTTTTTTATCATGGTTATAAGCTAATAGGATCCGAACCTAACACACATATTTCAAATCTACTATTAAAGAATGAAATCAATGTTATAATATTTTTTCACCTTCACATACATATTTGAATAAGTAATTTTATTTAATTTTTAAAAATCAATAAATGATTTTGTAGAGGGAAAGCATTTTTTAAAATCAATAAATGGGTTTGTAGAAGGAGAGTATTTTTTACGCTATATAGTTTTTTATTAAAATTATATTTGATCAATCTACATGTTATGAGATATATTATAGAAGTAAAAAAAAGTCAAATTTTAAGATATTAGATGAAAAAATTGTGTTTATACACTTGTAATTATATTTTTTAACTTTTTTGAACTGTAAAATAAATAGTAAATATAAGTACATAAAGACACATGTTAATTTAAAATTTTATAAAAAGTATTATAACCAATCTACAAATTTTCTTTATCTATGTGTCCATTTAATACAAAAAGACATTATTTTAGAAGTTAAAAAAATTATGTTCGTATAAATGTATTTTTTTTTTTAGAAAACAATGATTTATTTTCATAAATTTATTGAATTTACATATTTTTCTTATTTGGTTATTAAAATAAATTTTATATTTAAAAACTAGATTCAAAATTCTACAATTCATCTTCTTACATTAGTAAATATTATTTGTTAAAGTATCTCTTAATGTCCCTTTAAATTTAACTATTATTATTTTTTGGCCATGTAAAAAACCCATTTTGATCCTCATTGCCCTACACTTATACAACTGTTATTTTTAAGTATTTTAAAGATAAGATGAGGCTTATGACTTGATAGAATCATATTGTATGATATGCATCACTTGATAGACATATTTTGAAGGTAAGATGAGGATTATGACTTAATAAAGTCATATTGTATGATATCCATCACTTGATAGACATACCCACATAGTACTTCTTAAATCCTTGTTGAATAAATTTTTATTTAAAAATAGTTATATATATATATATATAATCTAGGAAACATGTACATAATAGTGAAGAATAATAGAACATAGATCTCAAACCTATAAGCTTCATTTAAGGTTTATATGCATTTAGTCATGCAAGTGGACTGTGGATTGATCCTAGTCTCTTTTATAAATTTTTGCTCCATATAATATGTTGATCAAATTTGATTCAAGATTTTTTCCAATTTTTTTCAAAATTGGAGATTCATATCTCAGTTAAGTCTCGTTTACATGTGTTGCATCTAGAAAATTATTTCAAGGGACAAGGTCAATAAAGTGCATTATGAGAGACTCAATGGAGTGATTTATTAGATACTCGATGCCAAATAGAGATGAAATAAAACTTTTTTGTAGTGTTTATTTAGTGATCCAAACATGATTACAAAGTTAGTTCATATTGGATTAAAAATTTGCACATTTTAATGAGCAATGTTTTTCATTTAAGAAACTTTTATCCATGAGACAAATTGTGAATCCATTTTCTCACTCTTCTTAGTGATAGAGAGAAATTAAGTGGAATGTTAGAGGACCCACTCAAGAAACCATATGATTTTATTATTACTCCCTAGTCCTCACAAATTGCATGGAATGAGTTGTCAAAGTTTGTTCATTTTTCTTGAAAAATGAGAAATCTCTCTTTATGGATGGTGTCATGAGCATGCAATTTGGGATTATCATGATAAAATAGAGACTGGTTGAAATTTATTACTATGGTTTTTAGTTTCCTTGGATTCAAATGCAAATTGAGTTCATTAATTGGATTCTTTGTTAAAAAGTTACACTTTTCACTAGGCAATTTTTTCTCATTTAAGCAATTTTTATCCCATGACAAAATTTTACATCACTTTAACCTCATTTATCAGTGGTAGAAAAAATTTAGAGGGATTGTTAGAGGACCCAATCATGAAATTTTATGAGTTTATGGTTTATCTCTACACTTCTCTATTTGCATGTAATGAGTTGTCAAAAATCACCATATTCTCTTAAGGAAACATTTTGCACGAGTGTAAGTTTGAAATATTTTGGATAACCTAAAAGAAGTTTTTCATTATGGCTCTCTTCCCTCCAAAACATGATTGTGAAGTTGTTTTGTCAATTCGATGCTTCATTTGAAAGTTACACATTGCACTAAAAAAATTCTACTTAATTAAGAAGCTTTTAAACTCCAAACAAAATGCAATGCTAATTTTTCTCTATCCCAAATATTTGATGAAAAAATGAGTAATATTAGAGGACTCACTTATGCAACCATGTGAGTTTACAATTCATCTATATGCCTCTTGGTGTGCATGCACAAGTTTTGAAAGGGCTGCATTTAGTTTCTTGAAAATGCCCACGTTCTCTTAAGAAATGTTTTTGTGAGCATGCAAGTTTGGAGTATTGAGGGTGAAGAGACATTTAAAGAAGGATTTTTAATAGTTTTATGCCCATTTCGTATGTAATTGTGAAGTCTTTTTTTTTAATGGTATGAAAAAGAGTTGCATAATAATAATGTGTTTAATTTCATTAATGCATTATTTTTTCCCTACTAGAGTATATGCCATTAATTATTATCTTTTCAACCTTAACATAATACTAGTTGGCTTATAAATTTACAAATGCATACTTGCTATGCACCTACTTGTTTTGATTGGATTAATTATATTTTAGATATTTAATATAATATTTTTATATAAGAACGTTCCATTATGGTAACCCATTTTACATATAGGTTAATATTCAAAAAATAATAAAATTATATAGAAATAGCATCCATGTTATTTCTCTAATGAATATACAACTATTGCAAATGCTTCAAATTAATGAAAAGGCCTCATACAAATCAAATGATTACAATAATTTAGAAGTAGTTTACTTGAAAACATGGGTTTATTTGTTAATTAAGTCTAAGCGCAAGAAGCTCTTAGCTTTGCTCTTTACATTCAATTCTACATTTGAAGTAATGAATCACAACTTCATAATGTCCAATTGTTGAGCCAAGGAAGTACAAACATAAAAATAGCATCAAATCTTTCAAATTATTTCTTTGTCCACCTCACTATTACAATCATCAATGATGATACAACTACAAAACTTTCCCCATATGACAATCCCATTGCAATACTATACCAACGAATTTTCTTGCTCTTCTCATCCTTCTTGATAGGAGTTGGAGGAAGAGAACAAATTTTGGACAAGTACAATTCTTTGGAAGGGGACATGCCCATAAATTTTGGTTCCCTAAGAATGATGAATTTGGAAAGGATTTTATCTTTCTTCCTTGGCATATACTTTCTGAAAAGAATTATTGGACAAGCTTAATGAGCCCAAATAGTTAAGAGAGTCAAGCTTAAACCAGAGTTTTCTAGAGAAACTATTTCTAGAAAGGTATAAGGAGTCTAGCTGAGTCATTTGTCCCAAAATAATAGGAATATCCCCACTCAAAATGTTAATTTATAGATTAAGCAACATCAACCCCTTCAACTTCCCAAAATCAGAAGGAAGTTCCCCCTCTAAGTGATTGTAGGATAGATCTATGGAAGTCAAGATTGAAATAATATATGGACAGTGTTACTTTGTACCTTTAGAAATCACATCCAATGCATCCATATGCAAATAGATTTCAATATAATAATTTGAGATAGCTAAATCTTTCTCATGTGATAATATGAAACCAATTTATTTTGGTGAGATCAATTCTTTTAACCATAAAATGTTGTCTGGGATAAATCTTGATATATGATTAAAAGATAGGTCCAAGATCTGGTGGTTTAATAGTTGGCAAATTTATTAAATAATATTTTATTTAAAATGATTACCAATTGCCAATACTCTCAACTCTAAAATATTTCCAATTGATTTTGGAACTTGCCCTTTAATTGAGTTGTGCCCAATATCAAGAACTTGTAGTTGTCTATAATTTGTTATTGAGGAAGGGAATGATCCCTTTAGCTTTTTTCTCCCAATCACTAATGAGTATAGCTAGTTTAATTGTCTGACCTCATGGTGTATCCTCCCCTCTAAACTATTATTTCCCAAATTCAATGCTTCAAGTGCAGAATAATTGCCCAAGCTTGGAGGGATGATTCCATTAAATTTTTCATTTTCAAAATGTAGAACTTGAAGCTGCTCGATAAGCTACCAAATCTTGGAGGACTATTGTTGGTAAACAAATTATCATTCAATATAAAGCTTGTTAAATTAGGAGACCACATTGATGACATGGTTCTACTCAATGCATTCTTAAAGACATTGAAGAAATGGAGTTGAATCCAACTTGAATTATTTACAAGAAATCAACCTTGAAAATGATTGCTTGATACATTTATAGATACCAAGAGAGGATTGGTATGCCATAGCCAAGAGGGAATCTCTCCAACAAGACTATTGTCACCTATTCCAAAGACTCAAGTGAGAATTGAGTTGAATTCCACACTAAAATTTGGATACCAATGTTACATGATATCAAAGATAACATGTCTAATTGGAAGGAGGGAATCCATTTTGTGCTAATATTGAGAACACAATTGAACAGATACAACACATGTAATTTGGTGAGGTTGAGAAATAGAATTTATAAAATTTTCACATGGTGGCTAAAGGAGAGGGTGAGGCTCTTTAAAGAAGATGGTAATGTTGAGGAAAGAATGCTCTCGTCGAATCTATTACCAATAACATAGAGAAAAATAAGGGAGGAGAGACTCGCAAATGACGAGGGAAGAGTCCCACTTAACTGGTTGAAGTCAATGTCTAATGTCTCCAATAAAGATAGATTGCAAAAACAATCTAGAATTTGACATGTTAATTGATTATTGGAAATATACAACCTATTAAGCATAAATATATTGCCTAAGGAGTAGGGCACGTTACCGCTGAGTTGATTATCAAAAAGAGAAAGTATATGCATACCGGAGAGGTTACCTAGATAAGATGCTATGCTTCCATTCAATTTATTATGCTAAAGAGAAAGAGTATGAAAATAAGAGAGACTCACATATGACAAGGGAAGAATACCACTTAAATGGTTGGAGTCAATGTTTAATGTCTCTAGTAAAGATAGATTTCAAAAATAACTGGAATTTGACTTGTTAATTGATTGTTGGAAATATATAACTTATTATGCATAAATATATTTCCTAAGGAGGAGGGGATGTTACCATTGAGTTGATTATGAGAAAGAGAAAGTATACACAGAGAAGAGAGGTTACCTAAATAAGACGGTGTGACTTCATTCAATTGATTACCCCAAAGAGAAAGGATATGCAAAGAAGAGGGACTCGCAAATGATGAGGGAAGAGTCCCACTTAACTAGTTAGATTCAATGTCTAACATCTACAGTGAAGATAGATTGCTAAAACAATCTACAATTTGACCTGTTCATTGATTGTTTCAAATATACAACCTATGAAGCGTAAAGATATTGCCTATGGAGCAGGGGATATTATCATTGAGTTGATTATCAGAAAGGATATGTTGATTATTATTCTCAATGACTAGCAGTGTTTTTTTAAATCTACCATTCTTGAAGAAGAGTTTCAAATTAGACTCAAAATGTCTATTTTTTTATTTTTTTGAGATTGATGATTTGAAATAGAGTTTCATAACAATAATGTATTGAATTTCATTAAATTATTAAATTAATTCTATTGAATTTCTCATCCTTCCTTGATATGACACTAATTATTGTCTACTTAAATTTGACATAACACTAACTTACTTATAAATATAAACATGCATAATTGATCTGCTTGTTAACCCTTTTAGTTTTGAAAAACTTTTACACCTATTTGTTTTGATTGGACTACTTAACTTTTAAATCTTAAACATAAAAAATTATATAAGAACATCTCATTCTGAAAACCATTTCACATATAAATCAATATAAAAGAAATCACAAAATTATATCAAAATAACATTTAATATATTTTTCAAGTAAATTCAAAACTATTGCAAACATTAGAAGATAAATGAAAGGTCTAACAAAGATCAAATCATTATAATAAATTGGAAAAAAATTATATCTAAATTTGACTTTATTTTTTAATTAAATCTAAGCACAAGAAGTTTACAAGTAAGCAATTGTTGCATCATAATGTCCACTTGTTCAGCCAAGGAAATACAAATTTCAAAATAACTTCAACTCTTTCAAAGCATTTCTTTCTCCACCTCACTATTACTATCAGCAACGCCGTTATGCTTGCAAAACCTGCCCCATATGACAATTCCACTATAATACTATACCAAGGAATTTTCTTGCTCTTCTCTTCATTCTTCATAGGAGTGGGAGGAGGAGAAACAAATACCGGCCAAGCACAATTCTTTGAAAGGGGGCATCCCCATAAATTTGGGTTCCCTAAGAATGATGAATTTAGAAATGAGTTTATCTTTCCTTCCTGAGTTATACTTCTTGAGAAGTTATTAGACAAGTCTAATGATGCCAAAAAGCTTAGAGATTCAAGCTCCGAGGGAATCTTTCCACAGAATATATTTTTATAAAGGTCTAAAGACTCCAGCTGAATTATTTGTCCCAAACTATTGGGAATAGCCCTGCTTAGATTGTTCATTGATAGATTAAGCAGCCTCACCGCCTTCAACTTTCCAAAATCAGAAGGAACTTTCCCCTCCAATTGATTATTGGAGAGATCGATGGATGTCAGAGTGGAAAAAATATATGTATAGTGCAAATCTATGCCTTTGGAAATCATATCAAGTCCATCTTGAATATATGTCTAGACCAAATATATGTTTTTAGACAACACAAAACCATTTTGGCTTACGTTGGCCATTGCTTGTAAACTTATAATGTTGTCTGGAATGAAACCTATATATTATTGGAAGAGAGATGCAAGATTTGAAGGTCCATTAACTGACCAATTTCTAAAGGAATGTTACCTCTAAAATCATTACCTATTATAACTAGCACTCTTAGCTTTATAGTTTTCCAAGTAGCTTTGACATTTGGCCTTGAAAAGAGTTATGTTTAATATCAAGAACTTGTAATTCTAAACAATTTGCTATTGAGCGACGAAATGATCCCTTCAGCTTATTACTATGAACCACTAAAGAATAGAGTTGGCTTAGCTTACCGAAGGTGTGCGGTAACCTTCCCTCCAAACTATTATTTCCCAGGTTCAGTACTTGAAGCTCATAACAATTGCCCAAACTTGGAGGTATGCTTCCATTCAAATTGTTGCTTGCTAGATTTAATAGCTGAACCTGAGATAAGCTGCCCAAGCTTGGAGGAATATTTTTGGTAAACAAATTGTCATTCGGCAGCAATACTTTCAAATTTGGAGACCACTTTGATGGCATGGGTCCGCTTAATGCATTCTTCGACGTATCCAAGAATTTGAGTTGCCTCCAACTTGAAGTATTTGCAAAAAGTCGTCCTTGAAAATGTTTGCTTAATATATTTACATCTTCCAGGAGAGGACTAGCATGCCATAGCCAAGAAGGAATCTCTCCAACAAGACTATTGTTAGCTAATCCCAAGGACTCAAGTGAGAATTGAGTCGAAATCCATGCTGGCATTTGGCCACGAATGTTAGCTGATATCAAATATAACTCTGGTTTAACTGGAAGGAGGGAATCCATGTTGTGTTAAGGTTGAGAACAATTGGATAGATAGAGACTGGTTAATTTGGTGAGGTTGTGAAATAGAATTTCTGAAATTTTGACATGGTGCTCAAAGGAGATGGGGGAGGCGGCAGAAAAGAGATGAATGACATATGGGGAGGGGGAGGCGGAGGCATGGATATGGGTTGGGGAAGAGGATAACAAAGAGTGCGATGACAATAATAAGAGAAAGATTTTGGGAAGCGAAAGCCATTGGGAAGGAGAAATGGGTTGTGATGATATCCACTCCATCACGATATATATATATATATATATATATATATACATGAATTGGGGAGCAGTGTTGTAATGGGTTAGATTAGAAATAGTGGTTTGAATGCGAAATAGTCGGAGCTTAAAATATTGAAGAGCATAGCAAAGACACAGCTAGATAGGTAGTAAACTTGGTCAGCTGCCTTAGTCTTTCAATTGATCGTGTTTAAGGAATTTCTCTACAGAGAAGGTAGCCATGTTTATGGCATGTATATCATGGTTGTGTTCCCAAAGAGTCTCCATTGAATGCAAGACTGGTGGGCTTTCCACGACTGGACATATCACCAAAATATTCATTTCCATCGTGTTTAACTTTTTCTGTCGTTTGTATGTTTTATCATTTCCATAATTGAGCGGCACTAATATTCGTCTCCGCGTTTGTGTTGGAGGAGCACTCAGAATGTTCAAACAAAGTTCATTGAAATAGCGGGAACGCCCGGGGCCATGTATTTGTAAGGTAATCCTTTATTTTCTAAAATTATTGGAAAGATAAAACACATTTAAATCTTAAAGTTTGTTAAAGTTAGGTCTTTAATTTTTCCAAAGGTTTTCACTTTGTCACTAAGGATGAAATAAACGTCCACATCAGAACCTCTTTACATTGTATATTTTTGTCCACATGTATTTTCATATGGTTTTAAGGGAATTTTTTGAAATTCATGGAAAGATTACGTGTCACATTTCAAATTTTGTTGGGTGGAATAAGAAATTTATGTGTTTTATATAGCAGGTAAATCATATATTAAAATATGAAGAAAATTAGATTAAATGATTTTCAATAAAAAGTAAATGGAATGATTTTCAATAAAATTAGGTTTTATCATATTCAATGATTTATCATATTTTATTTTTAATCAATTAAGAAAAAATTTATTTGCCTCACATTATATGTTGGGTGGTAGAAAACGATTATTTGGAAACCATCGGTGAACCTTGTACATAATTGTATATAGTGGTCATGGATTTTCCTGTTGAGTATGATTATTGGTTTCTTTTCTTGTTGGAAATCTTAGATCGTCCATCTACATATTTCTAAGCATTTTTGTTCACATTGAGAGAGGTTTTGGGTGGTGGAGCAAGCCTCGAGTTAGCCATTAACAAGCTTTCTTATATTTTATGGTCCCTGGCTTAACAATGGAAGCAAGTGTTGGGCATGTTAATGCAAAAAAACATGTTGTGTGATCCTCTTGTCACCAATCTAGATGATCAATAGTTTCCTTTAGATATTTATAAATATCTATTTCAACGCAAGTGTGTTTCTCAAGCCAAGTTGCATATAACATTTATAAATTTCCATAAGGTTTTATTTAACTAGTGCACAAAACTCCATAAGGTAAAGGGAAGGCCAGAGAACTTGACCCAAACATGGATTTTGAGTTTATCATGTTTGGAGATCACAAAGTTTTGGGTCTAATGAGAAAACACGATCAATGTGCCACAAATGAACCAAGGCCCATGAACAATAATGGAATGATAATGGCCAATGCTACTTAACTTAAACAACATAAAAACCTTGGTCATATCTTGAAACCCATCAAGGCTAAGACAATTAAGGGTATTCCAAGAATTATGAAACTAGGGTTTCAAATTTCTTTTGGTAGGGACTTGGCTAAAAAATAAGAAATAGAGTAAATTGTTTAAAATAACTACATGATGTCAAATTTAAGACAATCTAAAATAACATCAAGAAAGTTTTCAGGACAAGGATCAATACCTCATGGAAGACTTTCGGAAAATAAAGTGGATCTTGCTTCAACCCTGTTATTTTTTGCAGCTCCATTGGAAACACTTTTAGCGAATGGTGCAAGAACCAAAGAGAAAGACTTTTAAAGGTTGGTTATGCTACCCAAAGGGATATGAAGAGTTAGGTTTAACACAAAAAATGCACAATATTATCAAATAAAAACCAAGTTTCATGTACATAAATTTAATGGCCCAGTGTGACACTAACACATGCTTGCAAACCCTGGCAAAGCCCAAAACTCTCAAGTGCAAAACCAAAAATAAAAATATTTTTGCTAATTATTATTTATATTCTAGATATCATACATCATTACAGTTGATATATATCATTATAAATAATTTAACAAAAAAATTTATAGTTAATAATTTTCTTATAAAATGTATTTTTTATCAATATACACATTTTAAGATATATTATAGAAAAAAATGTCAAATGGTAAGATATTAACATAAAAACGTCATATTCATACACATTTGGTTATATTTTTTAAACTTTATTGAATTGTAAAATTGAAAAAATATATTTATATATTAATTTAAAATTATAGAAAAATCAATCTACAAGTTTTATCTATCTATATGCCTTATTTCATACCGAAAAATGTATTCATATACTTCAAACAAGTTTGTTTATACCAATGCATGTTTTTTTATTTTTTCACAAAAAAATATTATATTATTGTCATAAATTCATTAAAGTTGCATATTTATTATTTTTATCATCTTCGTATTAAAAAAAATGTATATTTAGAAGCTAGATTGTAAATACCACAATTTATCCTCTTATGTTATCAAAACATTCTTTGTGCAAGTGTCCGCAAAATTCCATCCAAGTTTAAATATTGTTTTGTTCTATTTTCAAAAAAAAAATGCCCATTTAAGACCCCCCCTTACCCTCATTAACCTGCACTTTTCTACTTATTTTTTTAAGTGTTTCGAAGGCAAGACTAATCTTATAACTTAATGAAATCATATTGTCTGATATGCATCACTTATAGGAGATACCCACATGGTATTTCTTACACCCATACATGTTTGTGTGTGTATATATATGTATGTATGTATGTATATACATATGTGTGTATGTACGTGTACATACATATCTCTCTCTCTCTCTCTCTCTCTCTCTCTCTCTCTCTCTCTCTCTCTCTCTCTCTCTCTCTCTCTCTCTCTCTCTCTCTCTCTCTCTCTCTCTCTCTCTCTCTCTCTCTCTCTCTCTCTCTCTCTCTCTCTGTATATATATATACACACACCTTAAGAACATGTATAAAGTAATGAAGAACAATAGAACCAATCTTGAACATGTAAGATTCATTCAAGGTTTATTTGCATTTAGTTATGTAATTGGATAGTGGATTGATCCTAGTATCTTTTATAAAAACTAATTTCATGTAATGTAGTGATTAAATTTGTTTGTAATTTGTTCTTGGTTGGAGATCCATACCTAGGTTAACTCCAATCTAGTGTGTTGCATTTAATAAACTCTCTCAAGGAACAAGATCGATAAAGTACATTCTGAGAGACTTGGTGGAGTGCGTTCTAGGATACTCGATTATATATATGTATGTATATGTGTATTTGTGTACGCACACATATCTATATATGTATGTATGTATATATTTGTGTGTGTGCGTGCGCATGTGTGCACCTTAAGAATATGTATAGAGTAATGAAGAACAATGGAACCAATCTTGAACATGTAAGCTTCATTCAAGGTTTATTTGAAGCAAATAATGCATTCAATTTTTATTTGTATTTAGTTATGCAAGTGGATAGTGGATTGATCCTAGTATCTTTTATAAAATTTTATGCCATGTGTAATGTAGTGATCAAATTTGTTTCAATTTGTTTATAATTTGTTTCTTGGTTAGAGATTCATACCTAGGGTAACTCCAATCTAGGTGTGTTGCATTTAAGAAACTCTCTCGAGGAACAATGCCAATAGAGTGCATTCTATGAGACTCGGTGGAGAGCATTGTAGGAGACTCGGTTGTGTGTGTGTGTGTGTGTGTGTGTGTGTGTGTGTGTGTGTGTGTGTGTGTGTGTGTGTGTGTGTGTGTGTGTGTGTGTGTGTACATACATACATAATATATGTATGTATGTATATGCATACATACATACGTGTGTGTGTGTGTGTGTGTGTGTATACATACATACATAATATATGTATGTATGTATATGCATACATACATACGTGTGTGTGTGTGTGTGTGTGTGTGTGTGTGTGTGTGTGTGTGTGTGTGTGTGTGTGCATGCCTTAAAAACATGTATAGAGTAAACAAGAACAATGGAATCAATCTTGAACATGTAAGCTTCATTCAAAGCTTAATTGAATTTAGTTATGTAAGTGGATAGTGGATTGATCCTCGTATCTTTTATAAAATTTTATTCCATGTAATGTAGTTATCAAATTTGTTTCAATTTATTTGTAATTTATTTCTTAGTTGAAGATCCATACCTAAGGTAACTCCAATTTAGGTGTGTTGCATTTAAGAAGCTCTCTCAAAGAACAAGATCAATAGAGAGCATTCTAGGAGACTTGGTGCCAAACATAGATGAAATAAAGTGGTGTTTATCTACTCATAAATACATTAATAAAAATTTGGTTGATGAATTAGACACTTGGTCTAAAAGATATGCCTTTTATTGAGCAAATTTTTGTCATTTAAGAAACTTATAGCCACACAAAAAAATGTGTATCCATTTTATACTCATTCTTATTGGTATAGAGAAATAGAGTGGAATGCTAGAGCACTAGCTCAAGGAACATTATGATTTTATGATTATTCCATATTAGTCCTCACAAATTGCATACAATGAATTGTCAAAGTTTCTTCATTTTTTCTTGAAAAATGATAATTCTCTACTTAGGGATAGTGTCACTTGTTAAGGTGTGGAGCTAAAAGCTTCACCAAACGAGAAAGTTACAGGTTGCAGGAACTACACAATCACCAGCGTCGGTCAGGAGTCGACTAGGAGATGCCGACGTCGGTCATGGATCAGCCAACGTCAGTCAGGTGCAGACAGGTAGGGACTGATGTCAATCACCTGTGCGTCCAAAATGCTATTTTCGTAGACAGAATAGAATGTTTGCATGATAGGATTAAGTGTTAGTCTTAAGTCCGCATCTCTATCTTTAGTAAGACTGTTTTAGAGCCCTTGGTTAGGAGGTGCATCCAATGGTTGTGAATGCATGCTCATGTTTCCTAATTATTATATAATAGGGATAGATATTCATAGCTTAATTGGACACTACTGTAGAAGTAGAATACAGATTGTATATGTGTATCAATCCAGGTTGTTGGAATTGATTGTAATTGAGAGAGAAATCTTGAGGGAAAGAGATCTAGGAAGAGATCTGTACATCTGAGAGAGGTGTGGAAGAAAAGAAGTTTCTTCAATTGTAATTCCTTCTGGAAGATTTTAATACAAGTTTTCAGGGTGGTTTCTTGTATCTCTTGTTCTTTTCTATTTTTGATTCTAGTTACTTATCATTTTGGTTTAATTCCATGTTTAGTTGCTTTCATATAGTAATCAATATTGTTGGTTGATCCCCAACAAGTGGTATCAGAGCTCAGGTTGACTAACAGGTGTTTCAGAATCTGTTTAGTGTGTATTGATTACAGGTCACTCACAGGGGTTTCTGTTTGAGTGGGAGAAGCAATGGCAGAAGAAAGTAAACTGAGAATGGAGAATTTTAATAGTAAGAATTACCAATTATGGAGAATGCAGATAGAAGATTATCTGTATCAAAAAGATCTATACTTACCGTTAGGTGGAGTTTCAAAGAAGCCCACAGACATGGAAGATAAAAAATGGAAAGTTCTTGATAGAAAGGCTCTTGGATCTATAATATTGAGTCTAGCATCTACTGTGATATCTAATTTATCACAGGCAAAGTCAACGGTAGAGTTAATGACTACTTTAGCAAATTTATATGAAAAACCCTCAGCTTCAAATAAGGTATATCTTATGAAGCAGTTATTTAATTTGCAAATGCAAGAAGGTGGATCTGTATCTAATCATCTAAATGATTTCCATGGAATTGTAAATCAATTAAATTCAGTCAAAATAGTGTTTGATGATGAAATTAAAGCTCTATTAATCTTATGCTCTTTACCTGAAAGCTGGCATAGCTTGGTAATGGCAGTTAGTAATATTGCATCTGCTTCAAATATTTTAAAAGTAGATGATGTTGTTAGTGTAATCTTGAATGAAGAAATTCGTAGGAAAAGCACAGAGAAAACATCAGGGAATGTTTTAATTTTTGAGAGCAGAGGGAGGCAAAAAGAGAAGAGCAAGAAAGGGAGATCAAGGTCTAAGTCAAAGATGAGAGGTAGATCCAAATCCAGAAATGGCAGGAGGATAGCCTGCTGGAATTATGGAAAGATAGGGCACATAAGCAAAGATTGTTGGTCAAAACTAAAAGAAGACAATCAGCATGAAGGTAAAGAAGAAGCAAAGGTGGCAGGTATTGTTGCACAAGATGCTCTTATATTCTCTTTGCATAATAATATGGAATCTTGGGTTTTAGATTCTGGTGCCTCTTTTCATGCAACCCCCAATAGAGAATATTTCAGTGACTATGTCCATGGAGATTTTGAAATAGTTTATTTAGGGGATGATGAGCCTTGTAAAATTGTTGGCAAAGGAAAAGTGCAGCTGAAGATGCAGAATGGCAACACATGGGTGTTGAGAGATGTCATGCATGTTCCCAGCCTGAAGAGGAATTTGATTTCTGCAGGAAAGTTAAGGGATGAAGGTTGTACAATAACTCTCACAGCTGAATCTTGGAAGGTTTCCAAGGGTGCACTTGTATTGGCCAGAGGTAAGAGAGTAGGTACTTTCTATTTATGTAATTGTATTACTGATAATTCTTCTTCTGTATTATCTACTTCAGATGTAGATGTAAAGTTGTGGCATCAAAGGCTTGGCCACATGAGTGAGAAGGGAATGATAATTCTTAAGTCAAAAGGTATGCTTTCAGATTTAAAAATCATAGATCTAGATTTCTGTGAGCACTGTATTTTTGGTAAATAGAAGAGAGTGAGTTTTTTCAAGACTGGGTCAACAAAGAAGAAGCACAAGTTGGAGCTTGTTCACACAGACGTGTGGGGACCAACTCAAGTTGCTTCTATTAGAGGATCACAGTACTATGTTTCTTTCATAGATGATGCTACAAGAAAGGTATGGGTCTATTGTATAAAGAAGAAATCTGATGTTTTTGACACGTTTAAGATTTGGAAAGCTATGGTTGAGAATGAAACATGTAGGAGATTGAAGTGCCTTAGATCTGACAATGGTGGTGAGTTCTACAGCTACAAGTTTAACTGGTATTGTTATATGCATGGAATATGTAGGTAAAGGACGGTTCTAAAAACACCTCAGCAAAATGGAGTTGCTGAAAGGATGAACAGAACAATCATAGAGCATGCACGGTGTATGAGATTGCATGCTGGTTTGCCCTTAGAGTTTTGAGCAGAAGCTGTGGATACTACAGTTTACCTGATTAACAGAGGACCCTCTACAGCTCTGGATGGTGGAATTCTAGAAGAGGCATGGACAGGTAAAAAGGTAGATCTCTCATTTCTCAAAGTTTTTGGTTGTGACGTCTTTGTGCACGTTGATAAGGAAAATAGAAAGAAGCTGGATGCTAAGTCTATGAGGTGCACATTTATTGGTTATGGCTCTGGGGATTTCGGATTCAAGTTTTGGAATCTAGGAACTAACAAAATAATTAAGATCTGTGATGTTGTTTTCAATGAAAAAGTGATGTATAGTGATCAGCTCAAGAAGCTGAATCAATATGAGCAGAGCAATGCAGATTTGGACAAGGTGACGGTCCAAAATGAGCTTGTGAGCAGAAATAATCACAGACAATAAAACACAAAGACCGACGTCGGTTAGGCAGGAACTGACGTCGACAGTACAGGAACCGACGTTGGTCAGGTAGAACTGATGTTGGTCAATGACAGGACTGGAGATGACCGAGGTCGGTCACTGTCAGAGAATTTGGGTGGACAGCGTGTTGTGGATGAGTCTCAGACACCCATCAAGAGGTCAGAAAGGGTAAGTAAACCTCCAATTCGATATTCCCCTTCATTATTCTATTTATTGCTTAATGATGGTGGAGAACCAGAGAGTTTTGATGAAGCAATACAAGTGGAATCCAAGAATCAGTGGGAGCTAGGCATGAATGAGGAAATTGATTCCTTGAAAGAGAACCAAACGTGGGATTTGGTTGAGTTGCCAGCAGGAAAGAAGACACTGAAGAACAGATGGATCTATAGATTGAAGGAAGGTGAGAATGGACAGATGAGATATAAGGCCAGGTTGGTAGTGAAAGGATTTACACAGAAATCAGGTATTGACTTTGGTGAGATTTTTTTTCTTGTAGTTAAAATGACTTCTATACGGATTGTATTGTCTTTAGTTGCTATTGAGGATTTGCATCTTGAGCAGCTTGATGTTAAGACAGCATTTCTTCATGGATATTTAGATGAAGAAATATATATGGATCAGCCGGAAGGATTTGAGGTCAAGGGTAAGGAGAAGCTAGTGTGCAAATTGAAGAAAAGCTTGTATGGTCTCAAGCAAGCTCCTAGACAATGGTAGTTAAGATTTGACAGATTTATGACTGAGCATGGCTACAGTAGATGTCAATCTGACCATTGTGTGTATTGTAAGAGATTGGATAATGGTAGATATATTATCTTGTTGTTGTATGTAGATGATATGCTGGTTGCAGGATCACACATGCAAGATATCTCTGAGCTTAAGGTGAAATTAGCTCACACATTTGCCATGAAAGATTTGGGAGCAGCAAAAAAAATCCTTGGCATGAATATTAAGAGAGACAGGAAAAATCACAGGTTGATTTTATCTCAAGAAGATTATGTGAAATGGTTCAATATGCAGGATGCAAAACCAGTAAGCACACCTATGGTTGGACATTTTAAGTTGAGTAAAGAACAGTGTCCAAATTCACATGATGAGGTAGAGTACATGAAGAAAGTTTCATATGCTTCCACAGTTGGAAGCTTAATGTATGCAATGGTTTGTACTAGGCCTGATATTGCCCAAGCAGTGGGAGTTGTAAGTAAGTATATGGCCAATCCAGGGAAGGAACACTGAAAAGTAGTTCAGTGGATCCTTAGATATCTGAGAGGGACCAGTAGTAGGTATTTGTGCTATGGTGGGTCTAACACTTCTCTACATGGTTATGTAGATTCAGATATGGCAGGTGATTCAGATGGCAAAAGAAGCACCACATGATATGTTTTCACTGTTGGTGGAACGGTGGTTAGCTAGATATCAAAGTTGCAGAAAGTTGTTGCCTTGTCAACTACAGAAGCAGAATATATTGCAGTCATAGAGGCTAGCAAAGAGATGATATGGATGACACGGTTCATGGAAGAGCTTGGAAAGGAGCAAGAGAGTTACAGACTATATAGTGATAGTCAGAGTGTAATTCATTTGGCTAAGAATTCAGCCTTTCATTCAAGAACCAAGCATATACAGCTTAGGTACCACTTCATTAGACAGGTATTGGAGGATGGTGAGTTGAAGCTGGAAAAGATCCATATAGATAAGAACCCTGCGGATATGTTAACCAAGTCGGTAACAAAGGAGAAGTTGAATCTTCATTCAACTTTCGTAGGTCTTCATGATTGAGTTTGAAGATGGAGGAGCTAGAAGATGTTGTTGTACAGGTACTGGTGCAGCTGTTTATCTCCAAGTGGGAGATTGTTAAGGTGTAGAGCTAAAAGCTTCACCAAATGAGCAAGTTGTAGGTTGCAGGAACTACATAGTCACCAGCGTCAGTCAGGAGCGATCGACGTAGGTCAAGAGTCGACTAGGAGATGTCAGTGTCAGTCATGGATCGGTCGACGTCGGTCAGGTGCAGACAGGCAGGGACTGATGTCAGTCACCTGTGCATCTAGAATGCCATTTTCGTGGATAGAACAGAATGTTTACATGATAGGATTAAGTGTTAGTCTTAATTCCGCATCTCTATCTTTAGTAAGACTGTTTTAGAGCCCTTGGTTAGGAGGTGCATCTAATGGTTGTGAATGTATGCTCATGTTTCCTAATTATTATATAATAGGGATAGATCTTCATAGCTTAATTGGACACTACTGTAGAAGTAGAATACAGATTGTATATGTGTATCAATCCAGGTTGTTGGAATTGATTGTAATTGAGAGAGAGAACTCTTGAGGGAAAGAGATCTAGGAAGAGATCTATACATCTGAGAGAGGTGTGGAAGAAAAGAAGTTTCTTCAATTTTAATTCCTTCTGGAAGAGTTTAATACAAGTTTTCAGGGTGGTTTCTTGTATCTCTTGTTCTTTGCTATTTCTGATTCTAGTTACTTATCATTCTGGTTTAATTCTGTGTTTAGTTGCTTTCATATAGTAATCAATATTGTTGGTTGATCCCCAACATCACTAATGTGCAATTTGGGTGTATCATGGGAAAAGAAAGACTAAATGAAGGTGGTTATTATTATTGGCTCTCGTGGATTTGATCATGAAGTCAATTTGTCAATTAAATGTTTCATTAGAAAGTTACAATTTTTATTAGGAATTTTTTCTCATTTAAGAAAATTTTATCACCGTGATATAATGTACCATCAATTTATTATCATTTCTCAGTGATATAAAAAATATCAAAATTTTAAGAAGACAAAATCATACAGTCGTATGATTTTATGGTTTATCTCTATATCTCTCGATTTACATGTAATGAACTATCAAATTACTACATTTGTTTTCTTGAAAATGTCCACTTTCTCTTGGAGAAATTTTTTTCAAGAGTGCAAGTTGGGGGGATTGGGGAATAAATGAGATTAAAATAAGGTTTTTATTATGGATTTATGTGCCCCTCCCAAAGATAAATTCGAAGTCGTTTTGTTGATTGGACATTCCATTCAAAAGGTACATCTTATGGAGAAAATTTTACTCATTTAAGAAGATTTTAAATAAGATATAAAACTGTAGATTTTGCGCTTTCACAATCTATATAATATAAATTTGCTTTTGGGGATAACAGTCTTTCTTTTGTAGAAGGATCATGGAAATGTTGAGATCAAAATTCGTCATATAGTTATCTCCAAAATCAAATTTCAATTCAAGATATAAAATGTTTTGCCATTAGATGACTCGCGTGTGAAAGATGGCAAGATGAAAATTTATTTATCATTTTTAACTAATAATTAACTAGCATGTATATCTTGAATAAATCTATGTAAAAGATGGCAAGAGATGTCATTCTTGAAAGGGCATGCCTTGAAAATGATATCTCTCGATATCTTTTACATAGATTTAACTAAGATATGTATTGATATCTTTTACATAGTTTTAACTAAGATATGTATACTAGTTTACTAGAGTCACAATAATTTAAAAAGATAAAAACATCTTTATCTCCTTTATATTTGTTTGATTATAAAATTAATTAAATATTATTCATTATAATTTTTATTATTTTATAATGCTTAACTTAAGGTGCACATATTTTACACATATGTAATTATGCTAACTAATATTTAACTAGCACACATATTTAAGATAAATATGTATTAAAGATGGTAAAAGATGTCATTCTAGAGGGGCACTCTTCGATAATGATATCTCTCAACATATTTTATATAAATTTATTTAAGATATATATATATTATTATTAGACAATATTTTAAAAATAATAAAAACATCATCTCCTTTGCATTATTGATTGTAAAATTAATTAAATATCATTTATTATAAATTTTAATATTTTATAATACTAACTTAAGGTACATATATTTTAAACACGTAATTTTAATAATGTTTAGTACCAAAGAGTTAAAATGACCTTTAAAATACTAAAGGACATAAGATAAAATTAAACTTATGTCAATTTTTTATAAATCTTTTTAAAGAGAGAAGATTATGTATTGAAATATAATTCTATACTAATAGCAAGATTTTGAATAAACTTAAAATATATATTTTATCTTAATTTAAAAAACTTACATTTTTATTATAAAATTTTAAATAAATTATATATATCAATTTTTTTTTTAAATAAATAATTATTTAAGTATAAAATGTTTGCACTCAAAATAAAGAGATTCTATATGTGAAAATTTGAGAAAGGTTTTTTTTATTTAGAAGTTATTTAAAAAATGATATTGTTGTAAACAATTTAACTACAAAACTACAAAAGAAAGGAAAGAAAATTCTATTTAAGATCCATTATATTTGATATCCTACCTAAACATGTAGGATAGTTTATAGTGAATACTAAATTATTATATATTTGTAATATGTTAGAAACATTTAACTTTATTTTTAAAATGAGTTGGATTTATTATAAATCTTACAATATATATTAAATATAAATAATAAATAAAATAATAATTAAATATTAAATGCAAATAATAAATAAAAATAATTATTAAATATAAAATATGGAATATAAGATATAAATTTGAAACTATTTGTTTTTAGGTTTAATGCTCTAGAATCTTATGGTAATAAAAAAGAAGAATTAATATAATAGTGTATTGAATTTCATTAAAGCTTTATTTTTCTTTTTAACCTTTTATTGGAGGTTTTCTTTGTTGACATGGCATTAATTCTTGTTTATTCAATTTTTATATAATACAAATTTACAATACATATTTGATTGGGTTTTTTATCTCTTAAATTTTAAAGATACAAATCCATTTCACATATAAATTAATATATAAAAACTCATAAAATTATATAAGAATAATATTCACTAGATTTCTTTGATGAATTCAAAATTATTGTTAACATTTAAACATAAATGAAGATGTGACACACATAAAATTATTATAATAATTTAGAAGATTATTTGAAAATCTGATTTTATTTGGTAATTGAGTCTAAAAGAAGCTCTTAGCTTTATCCTTTACATTAAACTCTACAGTAGAAGTAGGGAATTACAGCTTCATAATGTCCATTTGTTGACCCAAGGAAATACAAATTTCAAAATAACATCAACTCTTTCAAAGTATTTATTTCTCCACCATTATAACCAGCAATGACATTATGCTTGCAAACCCTGCGCCATATGATAATCCCACTGCAATACTATACCAAGTAATTTTCTTGCCCTTTTCTTCATTCTTAATAGGAGTCGGAAGAGGAGAAACAAATGCCGGCCAAGCACAATTCTTTGGAAGGGGGCATCGCCATAAATTTGGGTTCCCTAAGAATGAAGAATTTAGAAATGAGTTTATCTTTCCTCCTTGAAGTATACTCCCTGAAAAGTTGTTATTGGACAAGTCTAATGACGCCAAAAAGCTTAGAGATTCAAGCTCCAAAGGAATCTTTCCACACAAACTATTTTTAAAAAGGTTTAAAGACTCCAGCTGAATTATTTGTCCCAAACCATTGGGAATGACCCTGCTCAAACTGTTCATTGATAGATTAAGCAGCCTCAGCCCCTTCAACTTCCCAAAATCAAAAGGAACTTTCCCCTCTAATTGATTATTGGAGAGATCGATGGATTTCAAAGTGGAAACAATATATGTATAGTGCAAATCTATGCCTTTGGAAATGTTAGAAACTCAAGATGAACTGGAGTTAATATCTCCACTCCTCATGCATGCAGAAGTGAACAATCAATTATCAAACAGTTAGTTAAACTGTTAAAGTAGTTCAAATTCAGTTAGTTAACTGACACTTAGATATCAGTTAGTTTAAGCACTTAACAATCAATTTGTTTAAGCAGTTAGAAGTTTCGCTAAGGATTAGTTAATCAATCAGTTATTTTTTGATTCAAATCTATTTAAAGACGCCTTGGGTGCAGCATTGTAAGCAAGGGAAAAAGAAGATCAATAAAAATTCTTATTTTCAAGAAATTGTTGTAGCAATTGGGTTATATTCTTGTTTATTTGTTTAAGATCTTGTTTTACATGCTCTCTTTATTTTCTATAAGAAATCATATCAAGTCCATCTTGAATACATGTGTAGCTCAAATATATGTTTTTAGACAACACAAAACCATTTTGGCTTACATTGGCCATTGCTTGTAAATTTATAATGTTGTGTGGAATGAAACCTGGGATATTATTGGAAGAGAGGTGCAAGATTTGGAGGTTCATTAATTGGCCAATTTTTAAAGGAATGTTACCTCTAAAATTGTTTCCTATCATTACTAGCACTCTTAGCTTTGATAGTTTTCCAAGTAGCTTTGACATTTGGCCTTGAAAAGAGTTATGTCCAATATCAAGAACTTGTAATTCTGAGCAATTTGATATTGAGCGAGGAAATGATCCCTTCAGCGTATTACTATGAACAACTAAAGAATAGAGTTGGCCTAGCTTACCAAAGGTGTGCGGTAAACTTCCCTCCAAACTATTATTTCCTAGGTTCAGTACTTGAAGCTCAAAACAATTGCCCAAACTTGGAGGTATGCTTCCATTCAAATTGTTGCTTGCTAGATTTAATAGCTGAACCCGAGATAAGCTGCCCAAGCTTGGAGGAATATTGTTGGTAAACAAATTGTCATTCAGCAGCAATACTGTCAAATTCGGAGACCACATTGATTGCATGGGTCCGCTCATTGCATTCTTCGACACATCCAAGAATTTGAGTTGCATCCAACTTGAAGTATTTGCAAAAAGTCATCCTTGAACATGATTGCTTGATATATTTACATCTTCAGGAGAGGACTAGTATGCCTTAGCCAAAAGGAATCTCTCCAACAAGACTATTGTTAGCTAATCCCAAGGACTCAAGTGAGAATTGAGTCGAAATCCATGTTGGCATTTGGCCACCAATGTTAGCTGATATCAAATATAACTGGTTTAACTGGAAGGAGGGAATCCATGTTGTGCTAATGTTGAGAACACAATTGGATAGGTACAGACTGGTTAATTTGGTAAGGTTGTGAAATAGAATTTCTGAAATTTTGACATGGTGGTCAAAGGAGATAGAAAGGAACTGTATGGAAGATGGCAAAGTTGAGGAAGGAATGCTCTCATTGAATCTATAATCACCAGCATAGAGAACAAGAAGGGATGAGAGACTAGCAAATGATGAGGGAAAAGTCCCACTTAACTGGTTGAAGGAAATAGATAAGGTTTCCAGTAAAGATAGATTGCCAAAGCAATCTGGAATTTGACCTGTTAATTGATTGTGAAAAATATACAACTCCTTAAGCGAAGAGATAAATATTGCTTAAGGAACAGGGGATGTTACCGCTGAGTTGATTATGAGAAAGAGAAAGTATACGCAGAGAAGAGAGGTTAAGTAGATGAGATGGTATGCTTCCATTCAATTGATTGCCCCAAAGAGCAAGGGTATGTAGAGAAGAGAGACAGGCTAGAGAACACGGTATGCCTCCGCTTAGATGGTTATTACCAAGCCAAAGCTTGGTTAAGGAAGAAAGATTACCCAAACACAATGGAATATTTCCACTCAGTTGGTTTCCCTGAAGACTAAGATATGTAAGTCTAGTGAGATGACAAACTGTATGGGGAATATTCCCACTCAAGGTATTGTTTAATAAATCTAGATGTTGAAGATAGGAGAGCTTTTCCAAACAAGAAGGAAGAATACTTGTTATTCCACTGGACTGCAAATACAGGGACATCTGAAAATGAAGTTGGCACAAGCTATCTAATATGATACCGCAATGGATAAAGTTTACATTAAGATTGACCATATGGTTGGTGTCATCGTCGCAAGATATGCCAGCCATGAACTGAGAACACCATAGGAGTCATTCAAGCCTGCTTTGAAGGCGAGAAGAGCTTGAGATTCATGGGGATGACATCTGGGGAGGCAGAAAACTAGAGATTCAGATTCATGAGAATGACATATGCGGAGGCGGAATTGGAAACATGGATATGGGTCGGGGAAGAGGATAACAAAGAGTGCAATGACAATAATAAGAGAGATTTTGGGAAGCGAAAGCCATTGGGAAGGAGAAATGGGCTGTGATATATCCACTCCATCACGATGCATATATATATATATATATATATATACATGAATTGGGGAGCAGTGTTGTAATGGGTTAGATTAGAAATAGTGGTTTGAATGCGAAGTATTCGGAGCTTAAAATATTGGAGAGCATAACAAAGACACGGCTAGCTAGGAAGTAAATTGTTCAAAATAATTGCAAGTTGTCAAATTTAAGACAGTCTTAAATGATATCGGGAAAGTTTTCAAGGTAAGGATGAATACCTTATGGAAGATTTTCGAAAAATAAATAGGATCTCATTTCAACCTTATGTTTTTTTCCAATTCCATTAGAAACACTTTTAGTGAATGATGTAAAAACCGAGGATAAAGACATTTAAAGATTGGTTATGCTGTCCAAAAGGATATGAAGAGTTAGGTTCAATATTATCAAATAAAAAACCAAGTTTCATCTACATAAATTTAATGACCCGATGTGACACTAACACATGTTTACAAACCCTAACAAATTTAATGCTTTGATGTGACACTAACATATGTTTACAAACCTTAATTGAACTCAAAACTTTCAAGTGCATAATAAAAAATAAAAATATTTTTGCTAATTATTATTTATATTTTAGATATCATAGATCATTATGGTTGATATATATCATTATAAATAATTTAATAACTTTTTTTGCAATTAACAATTTTCTTATAAGATTTATTTTTTATCAATATACACATTTTGGGATATGTTACTTGAAAAAAAAAGTCAAATGATAAAATATTAACATAAATTTTTTGTTCATACACATTTCGTTACATTTTTAAATATTTATTAAATTGTAAAATTGTCAAATATATTTATATATTAATTTAAAACTTTAGAAAAATCAATTTATAAGTTTTATCTATCTATATGCCCAATTTCATTAACAAAAAAATACATTCATATACTTTAAATGTGTTTGTACAAATGCATTTTTATTTTATTTTCAAAAAAAATACTATATATTATCATTAAAATTTTTAAAGTTACGTATTTATTATTTTTATCTTTTAAGTATTAAATTAAATTGTATATTTAGAACCCAGATTCTAAATACCACAATTTATCCTCTTATCTTATCAAAACATTTTTTGTGCAAGTGTTTGTGAAATTCCATCCAAGTTCAAATATTGTTATTTTTTTCATTTTTTTAAGACAAAAAATGGCCACTTAAAAACTGCCCTTTAAGACCAATCTTATAACTTAATGACATCATATTGTGTGATACGCATCACTTATAGGTATATCCATACGGTCTTTCTTACAACCATACATGTGTGTGTTACATACATGTATGTATGTGTGTGTACATGTACATATATGTGTGTGTGTATTTATTTGTGTATATGTGTATGTGTGTGTTTGCATGTGTGTGTGTGTGTGTGTGTGTGTGTACTTAAAGAACATGTATATAGTAATGAAGAGTAATGAAACCAATCTTGAACATGTAAGATTCATTTAAGATTTTTTTTTTTTTAGTTATGTGAGTGGAAAGTGGATTGACCTTAGTATCTTTAATAAAAACTAATTTCATGCAATGTAGTGATCAAATTTATTTTAATTTGTTTCTAGTTGGAGAGTCATACCTAAGGTAACTCCAATCTAGGTGTGTTGCATTTAAGAAACTCTCTTAGGGAACAAGGTCGATAAAGTGCATTCTGAGAGACTTGGTGGAGTGCATTCTAGGATACTCGGTTATGTATGTATGTATGTATATGTGTGTTTGTGTACACACACATATATCTATGTATGTATGTGTGTATATCTCTATGTGTGTGTGTGTGCGTGCACCTTAAGAATATGTATAAAGTAATGAATAACAATGGAACCAATCTTGAATGTGTAAGCTTCACTCAAGGTTTATTTGCATTTAGTTATGCATTCAATGTTTATTTTTATTTAGTTATGCAAGTGGATAGTGGATTGATCATAGTATTTTTTATAAAATGTTATGCCATGTGTAATGTAGTGATCAAATTTGTTTCAATTTGTTTGTAATTCATTTCCTAGTTGGAGATCCTTTCCTAGGGTAACTCCAATCTAGGTGTGTTGCATTTAAGAAACTCTCCCAAAGAACAAGGCCAATAGAGTGCATTCTTGGAGACTTGATGGAGTGCATTCTAAGAAACTCGGTTATGTGCGTGTATGTGTACATACATACCTACATAATATATGTATGTATGTATATGTATGCATACATACATACATGTATGTGTGCGCGCATACATACATGTATGTGTGCACGCATACATACATATATAATATGTGTATGGATATATGTATATGTATACATAAATACATGTGTGTGTGTGCATGCATGCCTTAAGAACATGTATCGAGTAATGAAAAATAATGGAACCAATCTTGAACATGTAATCTTCATCCAAGGCTTATTTGAATTTAGTTATGCAAGTGGATAGTGGATTGATCCTCATATCTTTTATAAAATTTTATTCCATATAATGTAGTTATCAAATTTGTTTCAATTTATTTGTAATTTATTTCCTGGTTGGAGATCCATACCTAAGGTAATTCCAATTTAGGTATGTTTCATTTTAAAAACTCTCTCAAAGAACAAGGTCAATAGACTGCATTCTAGGAAACTAGATGCCAAACAAAGATGAAATAACATTTGTACAAGTGGTGTTTATCCACTCATACATACATTAATACAAAGTTGGTTGATAAATTAGACATTTGGTTTAAAAGATACACATTTTATTGAGTAACTTTTTCTCATTTGAAAAACTTGTAGCCACAAGAAAAAAATGTGTATCTATTTTATACTCATTGTTATTGGTATAGAGAAATAGATTGGAATGTTAGAGGACTGACTCAAGCAACATTATGATTTTATGATTATTCCATGTTACTCCTCACAAATTGCATACAATGAATTGTAACATTTTGTTCATTTATTCTTGAAAAATGACAATTCTCTACTTAGGCATAGTGTCATGAATGTGTGATTTGGGAGTATCATGGGAAAAGAGAGACAAAATGAAGGTGGTTATTATTATTAGTGGCTCTCTTAGATTTGATCATGGAGTCAATTTATCTATTAAATGTTTCATTAGAAAGTTACAAGTTTTATTAGGAAATTCTTTCTTATTTAAGAAACTTTTATACCCGTGATAAAATGTGCCACCAATTTATTAGCATTTCAAAGTGATATAAAAAAAAATTGAAATTTTAATAAGACAAAATCATAAAACCATATAAGTTTATGGTTTATCTGTATATCTCTCGTTTTACATGTGATGAACTATCAAATTACTACATTTGTTTTTTTTTTTAAATGTCCATTTTTTCTTAGAGATACTTTATTCAAGAGTGCAAGTCGGGGGTATTGGAGGATAAATGGGATTAAATTAATGTTTTTATTATGGCTTTATCCCCTCCCAAAGATGACTTCAAAGTCGCTTTGTTGATTGGACGTTTTATTGAAAAGGTACATTTCATTGAGAAATTTTTACTCATTTAAAAAGTTTTTAAATGAAAGATAAAATTGTAGATTTTATGTTTTTAGAGTCCATATAATTGAAATTTGTTTTTAGAGATAATTATCTTTCTTTTGAAGAAGGATTACAACAAGTGATTTAAAATATTGAGATCAAAATTCTTCCCACAATTATTCTTAAAAACAAATTTCAATTTGAAAAATAAAATATTCTACCAATTTCTTCTCATCTCAATTAATAGAAAAAAATTAGAAAATTATTAGATGACTCACTTGTGAAATCATATGAGTTTCGAATCCATTTTTATGCCTCTCATTGTGCATGCAACGAGATATGAAAGGGCTGCAATTTAGATGCTCCTCATTTGATCATTAAAGAACTTATAAAATACTTATCTAACACACACACTTTTGGAGTGCTTTGTTAGCATTGTTATTTATTATTTTATATATTTTGATGGGTTTTGGAAAAATAAAAAGAAAAAATATTTATCTTTCATTCATACATACATACATATATATATATATATATATATATATATATATATATATATTCCCAATTCAGTTTTTTTTTAGTTTCAATCTTGTAAGATTTTTTTATTTCAGAGAGTTAAAATTCAAACTCCGTACATTTGGAAGTGAAGGTGAAAATTTGAAAGTAGACAAATATGATCGAACACTTGTGTTGTAGATTGTTAGGCCCTCACCAACCCTATCCGTGTGGTATAAAAAGTATTTCATTCTGACCTTAATTCGATTAGCGACAAGTTTGAATAGTCATAAATTAATGCAAACATTACATGGACATCTTTAGACTATGAACATAGATTCAAAAATGACTCAAAAGTGTTTTATTATGGATGAATTTGGAATGAATGCATCTTTCTAAAATGACTCCAAGTCCTAATAGTTATTGTTATAAATGATAGGCAAAGGTGTTATACATAATTGCCAGGTGCAATTTTTTGTACTAAATAAAATGTGTAATTGACAAACTATGAATCAAAAATGATAATTTAAATATTATATTAATTAATATTATTATTTTTCATAAATTTATTTATCATTTTTTACTAATAATTAACTAGCATGTATATTTTAAATAAATCTATGTAAAAGATGGCAAGAGATGTCCTTCTCGAAAGACACATCTTGAGAATGATCTCTCTCGCTATCTTTTACATAGATTTAATTAAGATGTGTACACTAGTTTACAAAAGTCACAATAATTTAAAAAGATATAAACATCTCGTCTCTTTTATATTTGTTTGATTATAAAATTAATTAAATATTACTTACTCTAAGTTTCAATATTTTATAATGCTTAATTTAAGATAAACATATTTTACACATTGTAATTATACTAATTAATAATTAATTAGCATATATATATCTTCTATAAATCTGTATAAAAGATGGTAAAATTGTCATTTTAGAGGGGTACTCCTCAATAATGATATCTCTCAATATATTTTATATACATTTATCTAAAATATATATACTAATTTATTAGAAGACAATATTTAAAAATAAATAAAAACATCATCTCTTTTATTTATTTTTAATAAAATTAATTAAATATCATTTACTATAAATTTTAATATTTTATAATGTCTAATTTAAGGTACACATATTTTAAACACATAATTTTAATAATATTTAGCACCAAAAAGTTAAAATGACTTTTAAATTACTAAAGGACATAAGATAAATTTGAACTTATGTCAACTTTTCAGTTTCATAAATATTTTTAAAGAGAGGAGATTATGTATTTAAATTTAATTATATATTGATAAAAAAATTTGAACAAATTTAGAATATTTTTTTATTTTAATTTAAAAAATTCATATTTTTATTATAAAATTTTAAATAAATTTTATATATATATATATATATAATTTTTTTAAATAATAAATAATCATTTATAATATAAAATGTTTGCATTCAAAATAAAGAGATTTCCCTGTGAAGATTTGAGAAAGGTCTTTTGTATCTAGAAATTATTTAAAAAATGATATTGTTGTAAACAACTTAAAGGAAAGCAAATAAAATTCTATTTAAAAATCCAAATGTCTGATGTCCTACCTAAACATGTAAGATAGTTTATAGTGAATACAAAATTACTTTATATTTGTAATATGTTAGAAATATTTAATTGTATTTTAAATATGAGTTGGACTTATTATAAATCTTACAATATATATTAAATATAATAATAATTAAATCTTAAATACAAATAATAAATATAAAGAAATAATTGAATATGGAATATGAAATATAAGATATAGAATTTGAAACTATTTTCTGAAATCTTATAGTAATTAAAAAGAAGAATCGATAAAATAGTTCATTGAATTTTATTAAACCTTTATTTTTTCTTTTTAACTCTTTATTAAAGTTTTTCTTTGTTACATTAATTATTATTTATTCAATTTTCACATAATACAAATTTACAATACATATTTGATTGGATTATTTATTTCTTAAATCTCAAACATTAAATTTTATATAAAACCATTTCAATCTAAAAACCCATTTCACATATAAATTAATATGTAAAAAATCATAAAATTGTATAAGAATAACATTCACTAGATTTCTTTAGTGAATTCAAAATTATTGTTAACATTTAAATGTAAATGAAAGGCCGAAGACACATAAAATTATTATAATAATTTAAAAGATTATTTATTTTCTTTGGTGATTGAATTTAAAAGCAACACTTAGCTTTACCCTTTACATTAAACTCTACAATAAAAGTAGGGAATTACAACTTCATAATGTCCATTTGTTAATCCAAGAAGATACAAACTTCAAAATAACATCAACTTTTTCAAAGTATTTCTTTCTCCACCTCATTGTTACTATCAACACTGATGTTACACCTGCAAAACCTACCCCATATGACAATCACACTGCAATGCCATACCAAGGAATTTTCTTGCTCTTTTCTTCTTTCTTCATAGGAGTGGGAGCGGTAGAAACAAATTCTGGCCAAGTGCAATTCTTTGGAAGGGGACATCCTCATAAATTTGGATTCTTTAAAAATGATGAATTTGAAAACAAGTTTATCTTTCCCCTTTGGAGTATACTTCCTGAAAAGTTGTTATTGGGCAGGTTTAATGAGCTCTGATAGCCAGGAGATTGAAGCTGGGAGAGAATTTTTCCAGAGAAACTATTTCTAAAAAGGTTTAAGGAGTCCAACTGAGTCATTTGTCCCAAACTAGGAATAACCACACTCAGATTATTCATTATAGATTGAGCAGCATCAACCCCTTCAACTTCCCAAAATCAGAAGGAAGTTTTCCCTCCAAGTAATTGCTGGATAGATTTATGGAAGTCAAGGTTGAAAGAATATATGGATAGTGTTGCTTTGTACCTTTAGAAATCATATCCAATGCATCTATATACAAATAGCTTTCAATATAATAATCTGGGATAGTTAAATCTTTCTGATGTAACAATATGGAGCCATTTTTTCTGGGCAAGACTAATTTTTTTAACCATAAAATGTTGTACGAAATAAATCCTGACATATAATTAAAAGATAGGTCCAAGATCTGGAGGTGTATCAGCTGGCCAATTTTAAAAGGAATGTTGCCTTTAAAATGATTCCCCTTCATTACCAATACTCTCAACTCTAAAAGATTTCCAATTGATTTTGGATTTTTCCCTTTAATTGAGTTATGCCCCATATCAAGAACTTGTAATTGTCTACAATTTGTTATTGACGAAGGGAATGATCCCTTTAGCCTGTTGCCGCCAACCACTAATGAGTATAGGTGGTTTAGCTGTCCGAGCTCATGGGATATCCTCCCTTCTAAACTATTATTTCCTAAATTCAGTGCTTCAAGTGTAGAACAATTGCCCAAGCTTGGAGGGATGATTCCATTTAATTTGTTATTTGCTAAATGTAGAACCTGAAGCTGAGATAAGCTTCCAAAGCTTAGGGAAATGTTGTTGGTAAACAAATTATCATTCAATAACAATATTGTTAAATTAGGAGACCACATTGATGGCATGGGCCCAGTCAATGCATTCTTAGATACATCCAAGAAATGGAGTTGCATCCAACTTGAAGTATTTGCGAAAAGTCGCCCTTGCAAATGATTGTTTGATACATTAACAGATAACAGGAGAGGACTGGTATGCCATAGCCAAGAGGGAATCTCTCCAACAAGACTATTGTTACCTAATTCCAAGGACTCAAGTGAGAGTTGAGTTGAAATCCAGGCTGGAATTTGGCCACCAATGTTACATGATATCAAGGATAACATGTCTAACTGGAAGGAGGGAATCCATATGTTAATATTGAGAACACAATTGAATAGATACGACACGTGTAATTTGGTGAGGTTGAGAAGTGGAATTTCTGAAATTTTCACATGGTGATTATAAGATGGCAATGTTGAGGAGCACTCATATTCCTCTTCGCATTTGTGTTGGAGGAGAAGTTACCTTCTCTTAATCATTTTCTACACCTACATCAAGCAGAAGCACTCAGAATAAAATTCCTCTCCGTATTTGTGTTGGAGGAGAACTACCTTCTCTTAATCATTCTCTACACCTACACCAAGCAGGACAGGAGCACTCAGAATAGAATATTTTCAAACAAAATTCATAGAAATTGCGAGAACACTGGGGGCCATGTATTTGTATGAGAATCTTTTACTCTCTAAAATTAATGGAAAGATAATACAATTAAGTCTTAAAGTTGGTCAAAGTCAGGTCTTTAATTTTTCCAAAAGTTTTCACTTTGTCAGTAAGGATATAATAAACGTCCAAATCGGAATCGCTTTATATTACACACTTTTGTCCACATGTATTTCCATACGGTTTTTTTCATGGGAATCTTTTTTTTTTTTTTTAATTATGGAAAGATCACGTCCCACATTTCAAATTTTTTTAGGTGGAATAAGAAATTTATACGTCTCATATAGCAGGTAATTTATATATTAAAATGTGAAAAAAAAATAGATTAAATAATTTTCAAAAAAAAATAGATTGAATGATTTTTAATAAAATTAGGTTCTATCGTATTTAATAATTTATCATATTTCATTTTCAATAAATTACAAAATATGATTAAAAATTTTGATTTAAATTTTATTTAAAAAAAATTAATTTAATCTATATATAATCTTATAAATAATTTTATTTATATTTACAATTATTAAATTCATATGTCAAAAAATATTTAAAATTTAAAACACAATTAAATGTGAGTATATTATTTTGGGAAGATTTAATGGCCATTATAATTCAAATTATATTTTTTTCAAAAAAAAATAGTTGAAAGTAAGATTACTATAATATAAATACTGAAAGTTGGAAAATCATTGATTTGCATAGTGGTTTCCTCAACAATCTCAGCGAAAATATAAAATTTGTTAGCCAGGTATAATTGATGGTTACCCTTCATGGATTCCCTTGATTGAAAGGCTTGTTGTTTGTCTTGAACATATTTGTCATATTATGAAGGGGGCGAAGGACTGCAATCCCATCAATAAACTGCCTTACTATCAAACACAATGTCTTAACCATTCACCTCAAAGAGGGTTGTGATGGTTGGGAAGTTGTCAGTTAACTACGATAAACTTAAAAAAGGTGTCACTTAAGGGGTGTGGATTAGCGATGACATCGCATGCTAGGTGGTAGAAACTGGTTACTTGGAAACCATCGATGAACTTCGTACGGGTTTGTACATAATAGTCATGGATTTGCCTATTGAGTATTATTATTGGTTTCTTTTCTTGTTGGAAACCGTGGTTCATCCATCTACATATTTCTAAGCATTTTTGTTCACATTGGTAAAGGTTTTGTGTGGTGGGACAAGCCTCGAGTTAGCCATTAACGATCTTTCATATATTTTATGGTCCTTGGCTTAACAATGGAAGTAAGTGTTGGGCATGTTAATGTAAAAAACATGTTGTGTGATCCTCTTTTCACCAATCTAAATGATTAATAGTTTCCTTTAGATTTTTATAAATATTTATTTCAACGCAAATGTGTTTCTCAGGTCAAGTTACATATAATGTTTCTTTTTCAAACCCTGGAAATTTCCCTAAGGTCGTATTTAACTAGTGCACAAAACTCCATAAGGTAAAGGGCAGGCCAGGTAACTGGACCCAAACAGATTTTGAGTTTATCATGTTTGGAGATTACAAAGTTTTGGGTCCAATAAGAAAACATGACCAGTGTGCTACAGATGAACCAAGGTCCATGAACAATAATATAATGACAATGGTCAATGCTACTTAACTTAAACAACATAAAAACCTTGGCCATGTTTTGAATCCCATCAAGATTAAGACAATTAGGGGTATTCCAAGCATTATGAAACTAGAACTTCAAATTTATTCTGGTAGGGACTCGACTGAAAAAATAAGAAATAAGAGTAAATTATTCAAAATAATTACACGATGTCATATTTAAGACAGTCTAAAACAACATCAGAAAAAATTTCAAGGCAAGGATCAATACCTCATTTAAGACTTTTATAGATTAAATTGGATCTTGCTTCAACCTCATTAGTTTTTGTAGCTCCATTGGAAACACTTTTAGCGAATGGTGCAAGAACCAAGGAGAAAGACATTTAAAGGTTGGTTATGCTACCCAAAGGGATATGAAGAGTTGGGTTGAACACAATAAATGTGCAATCTTATCAAATAAAAAAACCAAGTTATTCCTACATAAATTTAATGGCCTGATGTGACACTAACACATGCTTGCAAACCCTAGCAGAGCCCAAAACTTTCAAGTGCACAACCAAAAACAAAAATATTTTTGCTAATTATTATTTATATTCTAGATATCATACATCATTAAGGTTGATATATATTGTTATAAATAGTTGAATAACTTTTTATAGTTAATAATTTTCTTATAAAATTTATTTTTGATCAATATACACATGCACCTCTTAAGTAGGTACTTGGGAAAAGGCAGAGGTCAGAGTGCAACAATGTTGGATTGTGAGTATTCAGTGTTGATCAACTCTTAAGAATGCGAAGAGTCTTTGAGAACTTTGGTGGGTTAGAAAATGATTAGGATTGCAAATTTTCTACTGAAGTGTGTTGAATGTTTCTTGCAAGTTCTACAAACTAAGTCGACTGAGTCGACCTAGTTCTATGAAACCCTGTTTGTTGAAGCCTAATAAGATGACTAAGTTGACCTAAACAACTTAGTTTATTGTTCTGGATGTTAATTGGAATACTAAGTTGATCTGTTCAACTTAGTTTGTTATCTGGATGTTGATTGAAAGACTAAATTGACCTGTTCGACTTAGTTTGTTATCTAGATGTTGACTGAAGGACTAAGTCAACTTGTTCAACTTAGTTTGTTATCTGAAATTGAAGAAGAATATTGTGATGACATATCTAATCTAGTAAATTGTATCTGATGAAGACATGCATAAAAAAAATAGAGTCATTTTGATATGACTTTGTGTTAAACCTGCACATAGAAGTTAGAACTATACCAACCTCGTCAACATGGTATCGTAAATATAGAAAAATAATAGAATGATAGAAATAAGAAACATGAAAGAAAACTTACAAGGGTTAGATTCACGTCGAGTTCACCAGAATGTATGCAATGGGAAATGTAGAAGATTAAATCAATCTTAGCTCAAAAAAGATAAATCCTACTTACACTTTCGATTTGGGATACATTAAATAATCGATCATGACCAATATGGATCTACTAGACCTAGCCAGGAGATCTCTTACCATAATAATATCACTAGAGAGGGTTCTAAAGCCTCTAGTTAAGGAAAACTATGCAATAACCCTAACTAGGTCCTATGTTTTCATATTCACTAAATAAATAACAAGTAAAGCAAAAATCTAATTTAGTACTCATTGAAGCTTGTGGCACAAATTACGGGTAATAAACACTAAAAGTAAACATGCATAGAAGACATCTACTCATGTCAATGTATACAAAATACGGATTCATGGAAGAGAAGTGCAAATGCATATTTATCTACTATTTTAAAGAAAAAACAAAGTTAGAAATACTTAACTTTAAAGACGAACCCACCGATCCTCAATCTCTCCCTTGGCCAAGGTGCTTCGCAAGAGGTTATTGTGGTGTGTAAGGATGATAGAGATAAATCAGGGCTAGGCTACACAACCTATCAATACATCCAAAAGACTTCTCTATGAGATAAGATCCGTATCTCCAAAGAAAGTATGAAACTCTAAGCTTGCTCCTCAAGGAAAATGGTGGATAAACTTATGCACAATATATATTACTTCTTCTCTTCTTAAAAATGGAAAAATGATTGTGTTTATATAAGCATATCTAACCCCAAACCCTTTCGAAAGTTTTGGCCAACAAGGTCGACCCAGTTGACCTGATATTGAAATTGACAAAAAAACATACTAGATAATGAACTATGTCGGCTATGGCTGACTTAGTTCTTAGTAAGTTGTTGTAAATAACAATATAGGATCGATGTGGCCAACATAGTCATGTAAACTCCCAAAAGGGGGTTTAGGTTAGGGAAATGGCTAATGAATGTGGAAAATGACTAGAGAAGTGTGTAAAATAGGAGGCAAAGCTTAGGGAAATGGTTTTTATGATACAAGTGTGTAGATAGCAAGTGGAAAAAGGGACAATAATCTTGTCAAGCACCAATGGTCTGTCCACCCCTTTCCTGGTGTACCCCTTAAGGTGTGCACTGAGAGAGATTAAGACTTGATAGGTTCCTGCAAGATAGAAAGCAACAGTAATTGATAAAATTTTGAAAATACTATGTGTATATAGTGTGTAACCACACCAGCACCTTCAAAAAATTGTAAAAGAGAAATTCATAGGGTTAATCATGAGAAAAAGCCATTGTATCTTATATCACTAGAAATATCCTAAAAATACGTTCAAAAAGGTATTTTTATTTTTTTCAAATAATCAAGTTAATCCCTATGCACTAATGTTTAGTGATTTTTGGTCAAAAGTTGACTATATTAAAAAATATTCTCATATTGCACCTTAATATCATTTCACCATAAAATCCAATTACTAAGAAACTAATTGGATTGCATTTTCAAGTTATCATGGTACTTGTTGACCAAATTTTGACCTCATGTCAAAATTAGTCATCCCCTATAGATTAAAAATTTCATAGAGGTGTCTAATGATTGCCATGGTCTTTTCATGGTCCCAAGTGGTCTTAGATAGTCCCATATGGTCATATGTGTCCTTGTTTATCATTGTCCAAATCCTGGTCTTAGGTTCATTTGTTTAGTCTTATGGTCAAGTACAAGGTCTTGTATGGTCAAACATGGTCAAAGGGTTTAGTTTGGTCTAAAGTTATTTCAAAAGGTTATTTGGATGTCATTTCTATTATAATATCATGCTTTGACCTTTAATTGGCTCTTATTTGCAAAAAATGTCAATTTAGCCACCTTTGGGCCCATTTGAAAGGGTTGGACATACCACCTCAATAAGAGAACATTTCAAAAAGATTCCAAATGCCCCTGATGTTAGAAAAAAGTTAAATATGGTTCAAGAATTGTCATGACTCTGACAAAACCTGCAATTCAATGCCTAATATTGGCAAATTGACACTTTACAAGCACTTGTACAGCCTTCCAAGATCAATTTTTAGTTGAAAACCATTCATAAGTGTCTCTTGGAATTCCTTATATCATTTTCCAGCTTTGGACCAAGTTTCAGGTCAAATTGACACTCCAGACTACTGTTCTCCTCCATCAATGCCTTCACAATCTCAAGAAGGCAAATTTGCATTGAATGGTACGAACAAGAAAGAGAAATTTAGGATCTAAAAATTTGGACATTGTTAGGGATCCAAGTGAGATTGAAATTAATGGAATTGGTTTGCATAATGGTATCTTATTCTTTATGAATGATCATTAAGAGTGACAGTAGGTCACTATGGCCTATTCATTTGAGAGGGGTTTGTACTTGCATTTGTTTATCCAACTCAAAAATAAATTGAGAGGAATGATTTTGAGGGTGGTTTTTAGAGGTCTTGAATCTCATTTTCATGGTGGTTTCATCAGCCAATTCATATCTATGAGTTACTTTCACTTGGAGGAAGAATGTCTAAGTGCACATGTTGTTTCAGTAAATTCTAATGCAAGTCTTTGTTTTGTATTCATGGTGGTCACTATTAAAGGTTTTATAATGATTCATCAATCATAGAATCTCCCTCAGTTTTATGGAGTTCATGTGTTTTGTCTTAATATGTGTTTCTTGTCTATTCTCTTCAAGTGTGCTTGCTCTTTGGGACATACTTGTGTTTGAATAGTCTACTGAAGCTTTGACTATCAATTTGGGCTCAAATGCCAATGATATATCATGGTGCATGAATTTGAGATGGTATTTGATTACTAGAAGCATATAAAGTTAAATATAAGATACCATATACACACTCTCTAATAAAACTCATAGTTGTTTACTTCATAGGCATGTTATATAGAATGTAGAATGTATGGAAGATGTTCATTGATCATGAAGAAGCTTGATATATCTTTCACACCTTCATATATCCTTGACTACCTCACTGTTATCACCAAGTGTCTCCAATTTAATATAGTGCTCCAATTCATAACTCACAAACCTCATGCATAAGATGATTGTATGCAGTGCGTACAAGACTGTAATGTGAGTTGGGTTTGACTATGATGTTTGTCGTGAGCGTTGGATACCATTGAGAAATGAGAATGTCAGTATATGTGTATTTATATACTTGAAGAACTTAGGAACCCATTAGGTGTCTCTTTGAGCCCTAGATTAAACAAATGAGACCTAAGGCCCTAGGCCTGTAGGCCCCCATTTTGGACCAAAAATCTATGCCAAATCAACATGAAGTAAAGATAAGATGATGAAACCTAATATAAGTATCTTCAAGATAGATGCATATAGTGATCCAATTAATCCAAGATATCCTAATCCACTTACATTTAAATATGGCCATGAGATTGAATTGACAGTCTAGCTCTCTCCTACAAGTCTGTACAATATTGTTGTAAGGATGAGAGCAAGTAGAAGATGGTCTAGAAGTGTCTCAATGTGTTAGCAGACCTTGTGGATAATGAAATAAACCATTCCCAAAGGTTTGTATCATTCAATCATCCTAGTCAGAGAGAAATCAGTCTCCAAACACACCAAGAATACAATCAATGACCCCTAACAGGCACCTACAGGCCTACTTAGAGGGTTAGTTCATTCTTAGGCCTAATGAAGAGGCAAAGATGTTGGGAAATGATCAGAAACCTATTTGGAAACTTTAGTCAAGTTCAAATCCATTTAAGAGGTCAATAATGAGAAGATGAAGGCTAAGTTTCATAGTATGTAGTCAAGCATTGTAATGGTCATCTACATTATTATTTAAGAGACCATTCCACTTTCAACATAAAGGAGAAGAACAGAGTATGAAGGTAAGAGCCCTGAGTCTAGCCTGATTAAAACCTCAATCAAGTTCATGGACTATCTAAGAAGATCATTATGTTAAGATTGAGTCTAAACCAAAATACAGTCAAGTGACCCTAGAACACCTACAGGCTACTAGTAGGACAGGCTGATCCTAAGCCTAAGTGAGAAAAAATATAATATGGGAGATCTAAGGTTTACCTCAATTTACACAAAAGGTCTTAATGTCATTATAAACCAAAAGGAAACATGAGTAAACTTGACTAAGCTGAGTCCAAACCTCATACTCAGTCAAGATCAAAAGAAGGATACACACAGTTAGACACCAGTAGACTCAGTCCAACTATGAGAAAAATTGTAGATTTGAGACCTCCATAGGTATGCTCATGATTTGAAATTTGTCACAGAAGGATTTCATGAGTTAAAAAATACATCCATGGTCTCCTTGGGGTCACACAAATAGTGTAAGTACCCATTTTTTTATCTCAGACTTGGCCCACTCCTTTGGCAAGGGGAAGTCATGAGACTTAGGGGTCCACTTGAGCTCAAAGACACAAAGCAAGCATTCCAAACCTCATGAATGGTTGTGGAGGTGGTGAAAAATAATATAAGAGGTATTCATACACTCTCAAGTGGAAACACGTCTCATTTTCCATCCAAATACCCTTTAGGGCTAGCAAGAAGGAGAAAGGCTCTTAACCCCAAGTACCCTGATTAGTGTGACAGGTGCATATAGAGGGGTAATGAGCACTTATATATCATGTAGAGTCATGTAAATGGATTATTTAGAGGTGTATGAGCCTCTCATATTATTGGGAATGAGTTTTAAGATCCAAAACTTAAAGTAGACCTCTATCTAGCCTTAAGAATGATAAGCAAGCCACCCGAAGAACAACTTCAGATGCTGATATCGTTGCTTACACTTTGCATGAGGGGATGAGATATTTGGGATAGTTGAATGGGTAAGATCAAAAAAAATTCTAAGTGGAAGTAGGTAATTTAATGCTTTGTTCTTTATGAATAATTGTTAAGACCCTAAACAAGTCTTAAACCCTAATAGTGACCAATCGTGGAGAAAATACCTCAAATGCACATGTAATGTCATAGTTTGCTCCTAAAAGATCTTGTATGTTATTTATAACTCCAATGAGGTTCTAAATATGTACTTTGATTCTGATGTCACTTGTACAAATTTCCATAAATGCCCCATTTTTGCATATTTTTGTTGTTTTGCAGGTGTTCTAAGAAGGGGAAAACTTTCCAATCATGGGATGAGGTAATTTGGGAGTTTGCCTAGCTATTAAAGTTTAAAAAATTTCACATTATATTCTGGAGGTGATCAAACCAGACCCATTTTCTAAGGCAGTATCAAAATGACTCAAAATGAGACTAGGTGGTAAGGCTACTTCTTAGTTTGCATACTTTCACAAGGTCTCAGGACCCCAAAATTGACATGGAGGTTAGATATGTCCTATATAAATTTAATCAATTGTTTTGGGTGATTTATCATGTGTGATATAAGTCTAGATCATGAAAATAAGGTCCTACGCAAGGAGGCCTAATTGAGGACTAATTCAAGAGAGAGAAAGGGAGAAAAGATGGGCTTACACTCAGATTCTAAAGATGAAATTTAACATGGAGATATAAGAATATAATGGGTCCTATAATATGCCTTTATTTTTTCAATATCATTATTACAACTCCCTACAGAAAGAGGTTTACAGGTTTTTAGGGCTACAAGAAAATTAGGCCTAGTGAAAGCTTAATGAGCAAAATAAATTCTTGGGAGTTGTTATAAGAACAAAAATGGTGTTTTAGGCCTGATAAAATATTTGAATATCATTCATATATATTGGATGAGTTTAATAATATGCACTTGAGTTTTGGGCTACTTAGACCAAACTAGGTGTAGGAAATGAAGAGTTACAAAACACCTATGCACATGAATGATGGAATGGTAGGTCATAGGAGTTTATTAAGGACTATGATATGTTCAATGAGTTGTTTCAGATCATTTCAATTAAATTTCATGGTTGAAAGGTCCATTTTTCACTTTTTTTATGCACAAAAGGGTAGTTTTCAAGAAGCTAGTCAAGGTGTCAAGCCAACTTGTAACCCCTACGCCACATAGAATGTTGGAGTTACTTCAAAAGTGAGACACATGGCCTTTGGAGGTCTGTTTGGACTATCTCATAACTCTCTTTATATTTGTAACTCTTATGGGCACTTGTCAATCTTCGTCTACCACACCTCTCTCTCTCTCTCTCTCTCTCTTCAGCATTCTCTATATAAGTAATCACTTTGGGCTAAGTTTGTAGAATCCACATCTGGTATGGTGAAGCCCTGCTAGTTTAAATACTAATATTTGCCTTTGAATAAATATTTGAAGCTGGTTTTGATTTCATAACTTATTTTCTAAGTGTGTGAAGTAGTGCATAGTTGAATGACAAGTGATAACCATCTATCATTGTGTTCACTTTCCTCTTTCATATTTTGTGCAAGTAGTTTGCTCTCTAACAGGTCACATGAAATGTAGTTAGTGTCATTGTATGTCTATAAGTTTAAATAATAGAATTAGTTTCCATAATCATACCTCTTCATCATTCACCTTGAGAAGTGCATTGCATATCACCTTCATGTTTGAAATACTTATGTTAGAGAAACCTTGGATGTTGAAGCTAATTTTGTGAGCCATCTTTCATAGTGCAAGTTAATGGTATTCTTGTGAAGATTAAATTTATGTATCACCTCGATAGATTAGGTTTATTTCATGTTCTCTCTTTTTATTTTCATCCCAACCAAGCAAGTAGTATAGGTGATGAGATACAATGAACATATCTAGGGAGCTAGCCCTTTAATCTAGAGGTTTACCTATGCTATAGGCAACCCATAGGCCTAGAGGTAATCCAATGTTCCACTCAATCTAGATGAGGATTTAACTACCTCTCCAAGGATTCAAAATTGAGTGACAAAAATTATGGCATGCCCAATGGGACTATTATCTCAAGCACTTCTTGTCAAGGTGAATGATGGTCTTAAAAACATCACAACTGCATGTGTGCTCCTCACTTAACATTTGGCGAATTCACTGAAGGTAATATTTTGTTGCAGACCAATTTTTCTTATTTGTTTTGTTTATGCTTCATGGTCCTTACTAGGCCAAATGCTAGTAGAAGTAGTCAACTGACAAATCAATTCCCTCATCCTAGACTTCCTCTTGAAGTTTAGTACCCTAAGCCTATCTTGACATTTGAAGAGAAAGAAGATTTTTTAAAGTCAAGAAGAGAAAGAGAGTGAAGAGGAATTTGAGGGCAACATGGCTAGGCAACATGATTTTTCAGCTTTCAATACTGAAAATCCTATAAACCTCAATGCCTATGATGATATCTCTCCCAATGCCACCAAGAGTGTTCGCACCTTTAATGGCAAAGATCCTATCACCCCAAGTGAACATATTAGAGACATTCAACTTTTGCAATTTTTATAATGTCATTGAAGTTAACATAGCAGTCAGATTGCTTGCCATGTCTCTTTGGGAAAAATCCCTTAATTAGTATAGAACATTGTTGGGAGGAAGTATCACTACTTAAAATGAGTTTGTGGAGTTGTTAACTCAAAGGTTTGAAGATAAAAGTGATCATACATCACTCATACATCAGTTGAATGTTTTCCAAAGAGGGCCTAAATAAACCATGCATGACTTCAATGAGAGGTTTCAAATAACATGGAATAAGCTGCCACATCCCATGAGAACCCTGTAATTTTTGTTTTCCCAACATACCTAAGAGCTATTGGGATGGATATAGCTATCATGTTGTAGTCCATGGGTGGGTACACTTTGCCTAAAGCCTATGACATAGCCATTAGAGCTGAGAATGGTTTGATCCAAGCTAGTAAGCTTCCTCAAAAAATTTGTATGCAGATCTTGCCTAATATGTATGTTACTCCTTCAAACCTTGATCTAATCTCAAATCCAAACAACAAGTCTAAAGCTGCTCCATGAAATCAGAAGATACCATTGATTGGGAATCAATATGTAAGGCCTTAGAGGCTCAAGTTAGGTAGTCAAATCAACAATTTGGAGCTCATTAAAACCTATAATACTAACCTCCACAAGCAAATAGATTTCCACCTCAACATAAAGGTCAAGGGAGGGGCCAAGGCTAGCCTAACTTCAATATGCTACCCAATGCATATAATCCAATTTCTACTCACAACACAAGAGCCATGGTTCAAGACCATAGTAATCTAATTCAAGGAGTAGAATGGTAGCCTCAAAGACAATATACGAATGCCAACAAGGGTGAAGGAAAAGATTTGGTATCTCAAGGAGGACCTACTATTCAATTGATAGCAGAAGATGAGACATTCATGCAAGCAGTATCAAACGGAGAGTATAGCAGTCAAGGAGTGAGCTTGACGAACTTTCAAGTGGAATATACACTTGTCCTAAATCAGATTACTTCATTTGGATCAAACATAAGGTCAAAGAGAATAGCCTTGGGAGATATTCAATATGCTAATACAAGTTCAAATAATATTCCTTCAAGGTAACAACGTGTGAATGCAAATGTGGCCACCTATACAAGTCCTGCACCTCTTCAAAATCATAACTTGTGAAGGGTGACTCAAAGTACTTCATTACCTCAAGTTCAAGGCACTTCGTTGCCTACAAGGATGCAATAAAAGGTGAGTGTTTATTATTTGAATATCATTGACTCTTTGAAGAGTACAAAGACTAACATATCTCTTTAGGAAGGACTCCACATGCTTGATCAAAAGGAACTACTTCAAGAGCAATTATCCCAAATCTATATCAGTCCTCAACCATCAAGACATAGTGGTGTATCCCTCACTAATGCACCTACTCATATTGTTTAACCCTCCACCAAATCTGAAAATCCCCTACCTTTCTATCTTACCTTCATTGTTGAAGACAAACTAGTCCATAATTGTATTGTGAATAGTGGGGCAAGCATTTTAGACATGCCCAAACTAGTTGCAGACAAGTTGGGCTTGAAATACAAACCATATATCAAAGGAGTGTTTCAAATTGATGGTACATCAGCTAATTCAATGGGTCTTATCAAAAGTTTTAAGGTACTCTTGCATGACTATCCAAGGTTTCTAATTTTACAAGACATAGTGGTGGTAGACTTGCTAGCACATTTTGCTATTTGTCTATCAAAAAACTTCACCACCAAGATAGGAGGATATCTCTCAAATGATTGATCCTTCTTGGCCTTTGAAACAAGGTATGTATAAAAGGTAACTACTAGAACATAGCCATTGGCCAAGTTTCACATGGAGCCATATGTGGAAGCTACATCTAGTTTTAATTGCATTATCCATGAGGAAGAAGATCATGTCATTGATGATGGATCATCTTCCAAGCTTGAAAGTATCTCTGATCTCTTTCTAGATGAGTATGGTTCTGGCACTTATGAGTATGATCCATATACCTTCATTAAAGAGACAAGTCTTAGCACATACATCATTCATGATGAAGGTGATGAACATCTTGAGGTGAGTCTTGATGGTCCTCTTCAACAAACTACAAAAGGTAATTATTTTATTCATATGTATGATGATGATGATTTTCAAAGTATGATAGATCTAGCATGAGGATGTCAAAGATGGTACAATTTTGTATGCTCAAAATAAATAGTTTCATGGATGTGATAGTCATCAAGAAAAGGATGATTTATGATAGCAGTTTCATGCCATAGTACAAGAGTTTGAGCAAGTAAGGTAGCCCTTCCTCAAAATAAGAATGTGCTTGAGAGTGAGCTCATTTGTGAACCTAATGAACATGAAGATAAGTATCTGAACACTGTCAAGAAGGTTTCAGTCATGAAGGAGTGCAATGAAGCCGAGGTAGAAAGTTTTGTAGCATATGAGCAGCCTAAACCTCAATCTGATGTTGAGTCACTTGCAGACATATTTGAGCAGCAAGTTGACAAGTTTGAAAGTTGTAGACATCAAGCACATCATGTTCCAGTTGAAGGTGAAGTTGAGACAACTCCCATGACTCCTAAGAAGCAAGTTGAGAATCATCAAATGAACATCAATGAGATCAAGTAGGATGCACTGTTAAGTAGTACTAAAAATGAACTAAAAGGACCATTCAATGAAGTCTCAAGTGATCAACTTGTAGATAATAGAGGTCCTATGAGTGGTAAGTCTTTTAACCATTTTCACAAGCAAAAAAAAATTAACAAGCATCCATCATATGGTGACTTACTCTCATGGAGTAGTTGTGACTCAAGGAACATCCTTTTTTATCCTAGTTGAGACAAGGGGAATGGTTCCATTACCTCAAACATGTTTTGAGGTATGTATATAGTAGGTTAGGTGTGTTGTTTTGTGTCTTTCTTATTTGTTTTTCATAAATGATTTAAAGCATAGTGTGTGTTTTTTTTCTTGTTACATGTTTTGTGTGAGTTTTAAGTATTTTAAAGGTATATCAATTTCATATTGAGCCGAAGAGTGACTCCATAACCTAATGAAAGGAGAAGGTTACTGATCCATTAACATTACAGGCATGCTACCCATGTGAATCACCAAGAATTTTGATCAAAATTTGATCTCATGTCAAAAATGGTCATCCACTATAGATTAAAAACTTCATAGAGGTGTGTAATGTTTGTCATGGTCTTGTCATGGTTCCATGTGGTCTTAGATAGTCCCATATGGTCATATGTGTCCTTGTTTATCATTGTCCAAGTTCTAGTCTTAGGTTCATGTTTTTAGTCCTATGGTCAAGTACAAGGTCTTGTATGATCAAACATGGTCAAAGGGTTTAATTTGGTCTAAAGTCATTCAAAAAAGTTATTTGGATGTCATTTATATTATAATACCATGCTCTAACCTTTATCTAGCTCTTATTTGCAAAAAATGTCAATTTAGCCACCTTTGGGCCCATTTGAAAGGGTTGGATGTACCACTTCAAGAATAGAACATTTTAGAAAGATTCCAAACACCCCTAGTATCAGAAAGAAGTCAGATATGAGTCAGAATATGACAAAACCTATAGTTCAACGCCTAATCTTGAGAAAAGGACACTTTGCAAGCACTTGTACAACTTTCCAAGATCAATTTTCAATTGAAAACAATTTAGAATTGTCTCTTAGGCTCCCTTGAATAATTTTAGATCAAATTGACACTCTAGACTACTTTTTTCCTCTATTGTTGCCTTCGAAATCTCAAGAAAGCAAATTTGCATTGAATGGTATGGTAAGGGGAGATAAATTTAGGAGTTGAAACTTTAGCCATTGATAGGGGTCCAAGTAAGCTTGAAAGTAGTGGCATTGGTTTGCAGAATGGTGGCCTCTTCTTTCTGAACAATCCTTAAAAGTAACAGCATGTCACTATGTCTTATTCATCCAAGAGGGGTCAACTCTTGCACCTGTTTCTCCAGCTTAAAAATCAATGGAGAGGAATTCTTTTGAAGGTGATTTTTAAAGGTCTTAGAGCTCCTTTTCATGGTCATTTCATCAACGAATTCATCTTCATGAGTTACTTTCACTTGGAGGAAGAATGTCTTAGTGTATAGGTTGTTTCAATAAATTTTATTAAAATTATATGTTTTGTATTCGTGGTGGTCATCTCAAAGGTTTTCTAATGCTTCATCAATCATGGAAGCTCCCTTAGTTTCATGGATTACATGTGTTTTGTCTGAAGATGTGTTTCTTGTCCATTCTCTTCAAGTGTGCTTGCTCTTTGGGACATACTTGTGTTTGACTAGTCCACTGAAGTTTTGATTGTCAATTTGGGGTCAAATGTCAGTGATACGTCATGGTGCATGATTATGAGATGGTATTGTATTACTGGAAGTATAGAAAGTTGAAGACAAGGACACTTTGCAAGCACTTGTACAAATTTTCAAGATTAATTTTCAATTGAAAATAATTTAGAATTGTCTCTTAGGCTCCCTCAGATCATTTTCCATCTTTTGACCAAGTTTCAGATCGAACTAACACTCCAGACTACTTTTTTCCTCTATCGTTGCCTTCAGAATCTTAAGAAAGCAAATTTGCATTGAATGGTATGGTAAGGGGAGAGAAATTTAGGAGTTGAAACTTTGGCCATTGATAGGGGTCCAAGTAAGCTTGAAAGTAGTGGCATTGGTTTGCAAAATGGTGGCCTCTTCTTTTTGAACAATCGTTAAAAGTGACAGCAGGTCAGTATGACTTATTCATCCAAGAGGGGTCAACTCTTGCACCTATTTCTCTAGCTCAAAAATCGATGGAGATGAATTCTTTTGAAGGTGATTTTTAAAGGTCTTGGAGCTCCTTTTCGTGGTGGTTTCATCAGCCAATTCATTTCCATGAGTTACTTTCACTTGGAGGAAGAATGTCTTAGTGTATAGGTTGTTTCAATAAATTTTGTTACAATTATATGTTTTATATTCATGGTGGTAATTCTCAGAGGTTTTTTAATGCTTCATCAATCATGGAAGCTCCCTCAGTTTCATGGATTTCATGTGTTTTGTTTGAAGATGTGTTTCTTGACCGTTGTCTTCAAGTGTGCTTGCTCTTTGGGACATACTTGTGTTTGAATAGTCTACTGAAGTTTTGACTGTCAATTTGGGCTCAAATGCTAGTTATACATCATGGTGCATGATTATGAGATGGTATTGTATTAATGGAAGTATATAAAGTTGAAGACAAGAGACCATATACACACTCTTTAATAAAATTCATAGTTGTTTTATTCATAGGCATGTTGTACGGATATAGAGTGTATGGAAGATGTTCATTTCTCATTGAGAGGCTTGATATTTCTATTCACACCATATATCCTTAACTACCTCATTGCTATCACCAAGTGTCTCCAATTGACTAGAGTTCTCTAATTCACAACTCACAAACCTCATGCATAAGATGATTGTATGCAGTCTGTACAGGATTGTAAGGTGAGTTGAGGGTGACTATGATGTTTGTCTTGACGGTTGGAGACCATTGATAAATGAGAATGTTAGTATATGTGGATTGACATACTTGAAGAACTCAATAACCCAATAGGTGTCTCTTTGAACCCTAGAACAAACAAATGAGACCTATAGGCCCTAGGCCTGTAGGTCCCCATTTTGGACCAAAAATCTATGAAAAATCAACATGAAGAAAAGATAAGATGACGAAAGCTTCTCTAAGTCTCTTCAATACATATGCATATAGTGACACAATTCATCCAAGATATCATGAGCCACTTATAGTCAAAGATGGCCATGAAATTGAATTGACAATCTAGCTCTCTCCTACAGGTTTGTACAATATTGTTGTACGGATGAGAGCAAATAGAAGATGGTCTGGGAAATGTCTCAATGTGTTGGCAGACCTTGTGGATAATGAAATAAACCTTTCCCAAAGGTTTGGATCATTAAAACATCATGGTAAGAGATAACTCAATCTCCACACACACTAAGAATACAATCAGTGACCCCTAACAGGGACCTATAGTCCTACTTAGAGGGTCAGTTTATTCTTTAGGCCTAATGAAGAGGTAGATATGTTGGGAAATACTCTAAAACCTATTTGGAAACTTCAGTCAAGTGAAATGCCATTGAAAAGGCCAATAATGAGAAGATGAAGGCTAAGTTTCATACTATGCAGTCAAACATTCTAATGGTCATCTACATGCCTATTTGAGAGACCATTCCACTTTCAACCCAAAGGAGAAGAACATAGTATGAAGGTAAGAACCCTGAGTCTAGCTTAATTGAAAACCTCAATCACATTCGTGGACTAAGAATATCATTGAGGTAAGAGTAAGTCTAAACTAGAATATAGTCAAGTGACCCTAGAACATCTACAAGTTGCTAGTAGGACAGGCTAGTCCTAAACCTAAGTGAGAACAAAGATAATATGGGAGCTCTGATGTTTAACTCAATTGGCAAAAAAGGTCTTAAGGTAAATCTAAACCAAAAGGAAACTTGACTACGCTGAGTCCAAACCTCATACTCAATCAAGATCAAAAGAAGGATACACACAGTTAGACACTAGCAGACCCAATCCAGCTATGAGAGAAATTGTAGATTTGAGACCTCCATAGGTATGCTCATGATTTTAAATTCGATACAGAAAGATTTCATGAGTTAAAAAAGACATCCATGGTCTCCTTGAGGTCACACAAACAATAGAAATACTCATTGTTTTGTCCCAGACTTGGCCCACTCATTTGGCAAGTGGAAGTCATGAGACTTAGGGGTCCACTTGAGATCAAAGACACAAAGCAAGCATTCCAAACTTCATGAAGGGTCCTAGAGGTGGTAAACAATAATATAAAATGTCTCCATACACTCTCAGGGGGCAACACATCTCATTTTCCATCCAAATACCCTTTACGACTAGTAAAAGGAGATAGGATCTTAACCCCAAGTACCCTAATCAGTGTACCATTTTCATATAGAGGGGTAATGAACACTTATAGAGCATGTAGAATCATGGAAATATATGTTTCAAAGGTGTCTGATCCTCTCACAGTAGTGGGAGTGAGTTTTAACAACCAGAACTCAAAGTAGACCTCTCTTTAGCCTCAAGAATGCTAAACAAACCACACAAAGAACAACTTCAGATGCTCATACCATTGCTTACACTTTTCATGGGGGGGTGAGCCATTTGGAATAGTTTAATAGGTAATATAAGAAGGTTTTCCAAGTGTAAGTAGGTCATTTAATGATTTGTTATTTGTGAACAATCGTTAAGACCCAAACCTGTCTTAAACCCTAATAATGACCATTTATAGAGAAAATATTTCAAATGCACATCTAATGCCATAGTTTGATCCTAAAACCTCTTGGATGTTGTTCAATTCTCGAAGGAGATCATGAATATGTATTTTGATGCTGATGTCACTTGTAAAGATTTTCACAAATGCCTTATTTTCTCATGTTTTTGGTGTTTTGCAGGTGTTTTGAGAAGGGAAAGCTTCCCAATCATGGGATGAGGTCATTTGGAAATTGTACTAGCTATTAAAGTTCAAAACATTTCATAATATATTCTGGGGGTGATCAAATCAAGGCAATTTTCTAAGGAAATCTCAAATAGGGTCAAAATGAGACTAGGTGGTAAGGTCGTTTCTTGGTTTGCATACTTCCATAGAGTCTCAGGACCCCAAAATTGACATGAAGGTTCGTGATTGCTTAGGGAAAGTGAATCACACACTTTTTTTTTATTTTACACGTGTGGTAGAAGTTCAGAGCAATAAAATCGTGTCCTAAGCAAGAAGGCCTAATTGAGACCTAATTCAAGAGAGAGAGAAAGGGAGAAAAATGGACTTCGAGTCTGAAAACGAAATCTGACATAGAGATAGAAGGCCAAAATGGGTCATATAATATGCCCTTAGTTTCTCAAGATCATCCGTACAACTCCATACACAAAGATGTTTACAAGATTTTAGGGTTGCAAAGAAACTAGGCCTAATGAAAGCTTAATGATCAAAATGAGTTCTTGGGAGTTGTTCCAAGAACCAAAATGGTGTGTTTGAACCCTGATAACATATTTAAATATCATTCATAGAGATTAGATGAGTTTAATTAAAATGAACTTGAGTTTTGGGCCATTTGCACCAAACTAGGTGTTAGAAATAAAGAATTACAAGACACCTATGCACATGAATGATAGAATGGCAAGTCAAAGGAGTTTATTATGGCATGTTAGATGTTCAATAAGTTGTTTCAAATAATTTCAAGTTGAATTAATTGTTAGAAGGCCCATTTGTCACTCATTTCATGCAAAGAATGGTTGTTTTCAAGAAGGTAATCAAAATGTCAAGCCAACTTGTAACCCCTATGCCACTTGGAAGGTTGGTGTTGCTTTAGGGGTGAGACAAATGGCCTTGGAGGTCTGTTTGGACTGTCTCATAACTCCCTTTCTAGTTGTAACTCTCATGGACACTTGCCAATCTTATTCTACCACATCTCTCTCTCTCTCTCTCTCTCTCTCTCTCTCTCTCTCTCTCTCTCTCTCTCTCTCTCTCTCTCTCTCTCTCTCTCTCTCTCTCTCTCTCCACCATTCTCTATATAAGTAACCATTTTTTGCTAAGTTTTTAGAATCCACATCCGGTATGATGAAGCCCTACTAGTTTGAATATTGATGTTTGCCTTTGAATAAATATTTAAAGCTAGTTTTTATTTCATAACTTCTTGTCCAAGTGTGTGAAGTAGTGCATAGTTGAATGACAAGTGATAACCATTTAACCTTGTGTTCACCTTACTCTTTCATGTTTTGTGTAGGTAATCTGCTCTCTAATAGATCACATGAAGTGTAGTTAGCATATTTGTCTGTCCCTAAGTGTAAATAATAACATTAGTGTCCATAATCAGACCTCTTGTTCATTTACCTTGAAAAGTGCATTGCATATCACCTTCGTTTTTGAAATACTTATGATGGAGAAACCTTGGATGTTGAAGCTAGTTTTGTGAGTCATATTTCATAGTGCGAGTTAATATTAGTCTTGTTGAGATTAACTTGGTGCATCACCTCAATAGATTAGGTTTGTTTCAGGGTCTCTATTTCCCTTTTCATCCCAATCAAACAATTAATATAGGTGATGAGCTACAATGAACATATCTATGGAGCTAGCGCTTTAATATAGAGATTTATCTCTGCTATAGATAGCCCACAGGGCTAGACGTAATCCAATATGCCACTCAATTTGGAGGAGGCTTGAACTACCTCTCCAAGAGTGCAAAATTGAGTGACAATAGTCTCATCATAAAAAATTTAAATACTTTGGAGCTCATTTAGTCTTGAGAACATAAGTTGAAAAATGTGCACAAGGGATAGATTTGGCCACTAAAAATGTAGAAAATGGCCAAGTAAAAATCCACATAGAAAACAATTTCAACTTGGTGCATTTTGCACTTAGGAAAGGAATATCTATGACTTTATTAACATTTTCACTACTCTCACATATGGATACCATCATAAAAATTTTGAAGACTATTGAGTCTCATTTAGTCATGCAAAATTCTTTCCAAAAAATGATTGTGTTAGATTTGAAAACTGAGAAATTCAAAAATCAACGCAGAAGGTGGTTTTGATTGTTGTGAATTTCTCATTTTAAAAAGAAATTGATGATAATTTCTATACCATTGACTTCTTCCCACAAGAGAACTTTATAAAATATTTAAGCATAATTTGAGTTTATTATTCTATGCAAAATGTCTTCCAAAAAATGCTCCATAGACTAAAATTGAATACTAGAAAGATGTAGAAATCAATGCAAAAGAGAGTTTTGATTGCTACGAATTTGGTACATGAAAAATAATTTCATACAAATTTATTCATATTCACATTATTCCCACATATGGATATCATGAGAAATGGGCATGTTTTAATTGTGCAAAATGGATTCTAAAAAATTATTTCTAATAATATTTGGTAACTAAGAAGACAGAAAACAACGCAAAACCCAGTTTTGATGGCTGTATGCTTAGCACGTAAAATGAATTTTTCTATAACTTATTTTACCAATTCATTATAATTACATTCTACTATCATCATGCAAAATTTTCATAGAAATGAACTTCATTTAATGCTAAAAAACAATAGTTGAAAAACACCTAGTGGTAACAAGTAGGTGTATTGCGCACTCAGAATACTTGAAAACAATCTAAGAAAGCAAAACGAGATAACATTTTTAAAACAAGAGTATCCCCATTATGTAATTTTCAAAATGGGATGTGTTGGATCCTAACACATCCCAATAAGTGAAAAATTCACATAATAATTGGTTGGCTTGGGCAACCAACCTACTCGAGCAATCCTCTAAATCCAATCTTTGTCTAACAAAGTAGTCTTGTTTGAAGTCAATAAAACAATGATGTAAGTAGTCATTGTTGCTCTCAGAGTCTACTCCATCTCATGTTGCCTCTTATATCCTCAGAAACATATTCAAATTAGTACAAGCTTCTCAAATCCAAAAGCAACCCCTCCTATGGTGAAACTATCACAGTGATTATGCAATCCACAATCTGCATGGACCAATGGTTGTGTAATGATGGTGACAATTTAACAACTGCCAAGGAGAATATGTAACCATTGATCTACAAAGACTAATGGTTTCGACCCACACCAATGGTTTCATCTACCACATCTTTAAACCCCCTTAACATGTAAAAATATTCAAAAATCTATCTAAAACCCAAGAAATCTACATTTCCCTAATCTATTAACTACAATAAACATTCTCACAATAAATTTATCGAATTTCACCGATCTTAAGCTATTTTACAATTAAATATATTAATCTTAGAATTTACACGAAGGAAAGCAAAATTTGACGTATTTGTGCCCCACTTACTCCCATTGGTGTTGCTACCGTCCTCTTGTCATGTCCTCTCAATCGACTATCTCTACTCACAATTTGGTCATTTGATGTCCCGGAGTTCCAAATTTGGAAAGCGTGATGGCAAATATGATTTCCAAATTTGAAATAAAGCACTATTTATAATAAATATTATTTAAAATTGACCCCTTTTGGCATAATTCATCTCATTTGCTTTATTTTTTTGTACTTTGATGCATTTGTTAATTTTGTAAGATTAAATACAACATGAGGCAACCCAGGGAGTATTGTTTCCTCACATCAAAGGTAGACAACCATATTCAACTTTTCAAAAAAAACCATCACAATCATATTACTTTTACATTTCGATTTCATTTTATCTTCTCATGTTGACATTTTTCACTTGGTATTGGGTTATACTTTCCCCCTTCTCACCTCGCCCACCTTACCACCCTCCACAGTACAGAGTAAATAGTATTTTCATCCTCCTCATATAGACTAATTAACATCGTCTTGCATCCGATCAAATAATATGTTTTTAATTCATTCCAATATATTACACTTGATTCGTCTCTTAATTGTAGGTGGCAGGATGTCTCGATTGGCTTTGTTTTGCCACATAGGTAAGTGAGGTAAGTTTTTTAAACCTCCCTTTTAATAAAGTGTGCCACTTCTTGAGAAAAACAACCTAGCCAATTCATGGTAAAGTGCCTCTCTAAAGAGAATATGTACGCACTTAAATTTATCATGATACCATATTTTTTAAAAATGATGATGTGAAGACCTTCAAATCAAAATAGTATGCTCATATCTATTTTTTTCTTCACTTTACTCTTTTGTTGCTTTTCAAAATTCCCTTAAGTGTCAAATTTATGAAAAAAAAGACTTGGACCTTACAAACCTAGGAGTCTCATGGGGCACGCAAAAACATTGCAACAATTTTGTCAATCGTCTCGATGTTTTCACAACCAAGCCCTACATATAGCGATGATTTCATCATTGCTTTTGAAACTATCCATGCAACTTCTAGATCACGTGTTTTGAAACATTTTTCATTTCATTTTTTTTTATAATTGTACTTCGTCCAATTAACTTTTTACAAGTACAATTAGCCTCCAAATCAATTTTAAGCAACTCCAAATCATTGTTAGTGAACTCCCAATAAATATTAGTAAACTCCTAATGTCCCAATTGTCTTATTTTTATAAATAAACTTGTGTACAATGAAATTTAGATTGTAACAAGAATTAGCACTTATCACACTTATTTTATAAAATAGTGACAAAACTGTTGTATTTTTTTCTTATATTGAAATATTGTCACATTGAAGAACTTGCATTAAAGAAATAAAAAATTTAGAGATCAAAAAACCATCGTCCACCTCTTGTTATTTTTCTTGAAATCAACGACAACATTGTTGCACTTTCCCTCATTCATTGCTTTTGGTTTTATCCTCCCACATGCCCCCTGCCAAAGAGAAACTCTAGGTCAACATTGTAAAAACATCTTGAAGGGGTGTAATAGGGGGAGGATATAGAGTCTCACAACGTCAACAAACACACTCCCAATCTATCATCTACATTTGACAAATTTAGAGAATTTTATTTATTTTGTTGTTTTCTTACAATTTTCTTAGATTAGCTCTATGTTCATAAAAATTTTGTTAGTAAAGCAAAGAGTTATTATGGTCAATTCATCTCTATTATGTTCATTGCATACCTACAATAATTTTCATTTATTATAATTTATATGCATCCATAATTTTCATTTGAGATAGTTGCTTTCGTATTTCTTGTGTAAAATAAGTCTACCGCATAGCTTTTTCTTTCTTCTTTTGTCATTAATACTTTTAGAAAAAATAATTATTATTGATTTTTGTGTTGAATAAATTATTTGTGCAAAAATTTACATATTACTTTACATTTCCTTTTAAAACAACTTTTGTTTCTTATTTATTATAAATAAATCCTACCTCTACTTTATTTTTCTATCCATTCATAAAAAATTACTCTATTTTTTGTTCTACAACAAAAATCTAAAAATTTAGAAAAAAAACTCCCCCACCTCCCCTTTTATCAATTTTACTTTCATCCCCACATTATTTATTCAGAAAATAGAAAGAGAGAATTATTAAATTATTAAATTAACACACACAACTTGGTTATTCAATTTTGGAATTTCATTTTCAACATATGTATGTAGATTTGAAAAGCAAAAAATATCAAAACATTTAACTAATTTCATTCTCAATTTTACATATATTTGAGATCTGAAAACGCAAAAGAAATAAAACATTCAGATAATTTCATTTTATTTTTTGTATTGCAAATCTAAAATTAAAAAAAAATTGAAAACATTTAATCAAATTGTATGTTTTAATTTCTTATCGAATTTGAAAAGATTAAAAAATGATTAGTTTTCTTTTTATTCCTAACATAATCTTTTGATTCAATTCGTCATTTATATATAATTATCAAACTTGTTATTTACTTTCATACAGGAAACATTTTTCACTTGAAATCTAAAAATGCAACAATCAAAAGAGAGCATTTAGATAAGTTTCATTTTTTCTATTTTGCATTGCAACCCTGAAATTATAAAAAATATTGAAAATATTCTATCAATAGCATTTTAAGTCTCTCATCTTATTTGGAAAAGACGAAAAAGAAAGATTAGTTTAGTTTTATTCTCAGCGTCATCCTTTGAATCAATTCATCATTTATATGCATAAACATTAAAAAGACAAAAAGATTATAACTTAGTTATTCACATTCAAATGAGAAACATCTTTTCACTATATAAAATATCAATCATTCAAAAATATTAGTTAACATTAATTGTTCACACCAAACATTTAGAAAACTAAAACCAATGCATAACACAAATATTAAACTTCCTCAATCACTCGGACTGGAGTCTTTTCCTCAACACCATCATCAAACTTAATCCACACCAAACATTTAGAAAACTAAAACCAATGAATAACACAAATATTAAACTTCCTCAATCATTCGGACTGAAGTCTTTTCCTCAACACCATCATCAAACTTAATCATTAGTCAACTAGAGGCCTTAACGAAAAAACAAAATTATCCAAAACTCAATCAACTAGACAAAGTCACTAACCCATCACATAAGATGCTTTGAATCTAATTTTGATCATTTTATCTTCAAGTCTAATCTCGTTCAATTTTATTTGTTTTGCAAATAATATTTCTCACGTAAAAAACCCCTTGATTGAATCGATCGAATCAACTCAATTTCTATCCATTTAAGGAGAGTAACATAGACCAAGGATTGCACTCTTTTGTTATTTTATAATCAAAGTACTCCAAAGACCTCATTTTGAAAGAATTCAGTGTTCAACGAACATTTTGAACCCATCAAGCAATATTGATACAAACAAATTCTCCCTTTGAAATGAATAGTTAATAATCCAAAGAAGAGAGCTCAACCAAATCAATCACCGAATATCGTCCAACAAACTCAAAACAAATAGCAAAATCAGCAAGCTCATTCCATTCAATATGAACTCAACCCCACCAACACAACCAATCAAATCACTAGTTTGCATCGACCTATCGTTCATTTTAAAACCACCAAACAATATTGGTACGAACAGAGTCTCCCTTTGAGATGAATAGTTGATAATCCAATGAAAGTTCAACCAAATCAATCAATGCATCTTGTCCAACAAGCTCAAAACAATCAACAAAATTAGCAAGCTCATCCTATTCTTGATATGAGCTCAACCCCCACCAACACAACCGATCAAATCGCTAGTTTGCATCAACCTATCATTTTGTTAGTTGTTTTAGTGCAACCCTAAGAAGTCAGCTACACAAGGGTAGCCCACCATTTTTGTGTGTACAATCTTATAAAACTATAAGCTCCCTTCCAAACAACCAAATCAATCAATGCATCTTGTCCAACAAGCTCAAAACAATCAACAAAATTAGCAAGCTTGTCCTATTCTTGATATGAGCTCAACCCCACCAACACAACCGATCAAATCGCTAGTTTGCATCAACCTATCATTTTGTTAGTGGTTTTAACGCAACCCTAAGAAGTCGAATACACCAGGGTAGCCCAACATTTTTGTGTGTACAATCTTACAAACTAAAAGCTACCTTCTAGACCAAAAGCAAAGCACTTAACATTGTGAACCCAACCAATCAAATCACTAGTTTGCATCTACCTCTCATTTTGTTAGTTGTTTTAGTGCAACCCTAAAAAGTCGAGTACACAAAAGAAACCGATCATTTTTGTGTGTACAATCTTATAAACTATAAGCTACCTTCTAGACCAAAAGCAAGGCACTTAACATTGTGGATCTTAAAAAAAAACTTTGATTTTATTTTTTTATATACTCTATTGAAAAAAATAAGTAGCACAAGATAATATTTGTCATTAACCAAATTTGTAAAATAGCTCCAAAGCTTTTTCAGAAGTGTTGATGTGATAACTTCAAAAATTCCCCTCTAATGAACAATTGTGCCCTATCTCAAATTACATAATTATTTAAACAATTGTAAAATGCAATGAGAATCTATATCCATACAACTTGGATTCAAAGGGGGTTCTAGTCTCAAATCCCAACAATCTGAAATCAAATGCTCATCAACACTATAAAAACTATATTGTTAAAGATCAAGTCTTGTCCATAATAAGAAAAAAAATTTGAGTAATAAATACTGTTTCTCTATTTTTTAACCAACATTTTGGATTGTCTTATGATGTTCCTTAATCAACAACACTATTTATAATTAATCAAAAATGTGCATTGCCAAATAAAAGTGCAAAAAAAACACAAAAACCTATTTTAGAGGAGCAAACAACTATTTACAAATATTAGTGAATTTCTGATTTCACAAAATACTTCCACAGTTCTAGAGTATTCTGAAGCCAATATCGATGAAAAAGGTCATTTTTAAATAGAAGTTCCCAACAGAAACCTCATCCCAGAAAAATGTACATTTCTTCAATCAAATCAATCAACCGCCCGACACAAATCTATTGAAATGAATTTATAAAAACGTACATGTCCCATAGTATCACGACTCAATTTCAGACTTCGCTGAACAAATTAGTAAAAGATGGCAAATTATATCATAGAATAATCGTCAATATCACTCCCAACATAGCGAAAAATTAGTCCTCCATGTAGCAAAAACTGTTTTTTTTAAGTTGACTTCGCTGCACTTGCCAGGGCTTGGCAAGTTTTTCCATGCAAACCTCAAAACTATGAAAATTTCCTATTTGACTTCACACGTATAATGAATAATACATTTGCAACCAGAAAACACAATTGCAGAAGAAATTTGCTAAAATCAATTTATTGTCACCAGCAAAAAAATTGCAAAACCCATATACCAAAAACTTAAATCAGAAAAATCAGTCACGCCCAGCACAACATATGCCAAAAGCAACATTTAACACTGCATACTTCGGTCTATTTTCCTATGCAGGGCTTGTTATGGTTTTAATTTAGATAAAGATCCCAGATAGACATACAGAATAGATATTCACTTTGCGATGTTGATCTGTGATCTGTGGTGGGTTCCTCTTTTGTGGTGGAGACAACCAACCCTCTTCTGTTGTAGATAGTGATAGTAGGTTGGTTCGATGTTGTATCAAAAGACTAAATTTGACAACTGTAATAATCGACGACTTTCTATTGTGGTGGAGACGACTAACCTCTTCTATGGTAGATAGAAGATAATAGGTTGGTTCAATGTTGTATAGGAAGACTATAGACAAATCAGCTATAATAGTCGACAACTTTCTGTGGTAATGCATCGTATTGCCCTATATATGGAACTCATTGGATGGATGCCCAAGAGCTAACTTACTACTTACAGAAATATAGGGATGTTCTGGAGTAAAACTTACTACTTACAGAAATATAGGGGGAAGTTCTGGAGTTATAGATATAGGGGGTTAAGGGGGCACATCCAGCCCTATATATAACTGACTGGACTCAACCAACCCCATCAAGTAGTGTAATTTCTATCAGGTAGAGGAACCCTATATCTCTGTGGGGAAGGTTCTCTTGGTAGGCCGATGGGCATTTATATAGAAATGCTCCAAGGTCGAGATGGACTTCCGAACCCTATATTTGGAATTGGGAGAGGCTGTATTAAGTCCACATTTGAGGCTGGAATTTCAAATCAAAAGTTAAAAGTTTCAGTAGTTGGAGGTTAAAGATAGGAGTTTTGGGTTAAGATATTAAGTACTTGTAAGTGAAAAGGTCAAAAAAATCAATTGAAATAATTGATATGCCAATTGTACCACTTTCACTGCAACAAAAATACTATGAATTGTTTTCAATGAGGTGAATATGCATTTGACATGATTTCTTTGTAAACATAAGCTGTGTACATATATTTAGTAAACTTAGAGATAAATGAAAGAGAAGTTTACATGTAAAACATCAGCAAAGTGGATAGTGGTCATATGATAATAAGGGGCATATAAAATAATACCATGACTATTTTACTTCAAATCATGTTACACAAGGAGAAGTCTGATGCAGCAATCATTACACATCGTTCTACTTGATAAAATTCTATGGAAAGCTTTGAAAGAGGTTTAACCTAAAATAAGCTCAAAACCTACTTGGAAGTCACATGGCACAACATTACAGACTTAATCCTACCATCCTAAGATGAACATAGCAATGGTAGTTTTTGTTACTTCGGCATATTAATACTACCCTTGGCAATGGTCTTTTCTGCATTTTTTATGTCATACATTTATGGCTATCTCAACTGAAGCAAGCTCCATCTCACGAAAAAACTCCCACTTGAGCATGAACCAAGAAATCAGAGCAACATGTCTCAAGCTCTGATCAAAAAGGCCATTGAGATTCCTCATAAGCTCTTTACATTTAGAATAAATACATAATATCAAACATGGCATGGATAATTCTGGACAATTTTGTATTCTTTCCACCCCTTGTTAATACAAGTAGTAGTCCTATATTAACAAAAATAGATTTCTTTACAGTTAAACCAATAAAAAAAAAAAGACAAACCTACATAGCACCCACAATTGTAACATATTTTCCTGGGACAAAAAAACACAGAAACAGAAGGCATCCCTGAACCTCTGGTTGTTAATGCAAAATTTTCAACTTGCCATAAAAGTTGCTTATAACAATTCCTCCAATGACTTCTCCATAACACGAGGCAAAAGTTTAGATTAAGAAAAACAAGCATCAATGTTCCAACCTTGGAAGTGCAACTCTAACTCTAACCTCAACATTTAATCGAACTCATGCAAAAAGGCTGAACTAATAAATTAAATGTCCAAGCATTAAAATAAAAATAAAAATCTTTATAGGTTGCACTTATATCTTTTGATGTTTGTAAATTTGTTTAGTTTATTATTGAATTCACTGTGTGAATTTGTTTAGTTTATTATTGAATTCACATATCTGTCTGCATTTTATAGTGCATACAACCCAAAATTATGTCTGCAATCTATAGTGCATACAACCCAAAATTAACGATGTAATTCACTGAGATAAATCATAATATTCAAAAAGTATGTGGCACAACACAATTTAGAAACAGTTCACTTTATATATCGAATAAAACAGAAAACCTGCCATAAAAGATAAATAATATATTCATAGCTGCTTACTTACATAACAATATATATGATCACGAAACTCTCATTCTACACAACGTCATATTACGAAAAAAAGAGCTTCATTTTAGTCTATTAACATAATAACAGGTTTTACATGTTAAATGTCAGCCCTCATAAACAACACTAACGAAAAACATGTACAAAACCCTGCCCACAAAATTCAACATGGAAGAGCAGAACAAAAGGCAATTAAGCCTACTAATGTATCATAAGTCAGAATGTGCAAACTACCAAGTAACGAACACTGTTATCCAAACATAGCTGGTTGCGATTTGATACCATGATATTCAGGATAGCCTCTAAGAACTTAAATTTCTGTCAAACTTTGCCATGCGTAGTTGGTTCTCTTCTAGCAACAAAGTCAAATGTTTGGAATTAGCTTCTAATTCAACAAGCTGCTGTGTTTTCCACTTTCGATTAAGCATTTCAACTTCCGCATTACTCGATGCCTGAAACTCAACGTTAGCATGCATACTTGTGTTTGACATACCTTGTAGTGCTGTGTTCACCATCTTCGTGATCTCACTCTTCGTATCATTAATCATGTCCCTAATCATGTTTCTGCTTTTACTATGCACCTCACTACGGAAGGCATCGATAAATCTTGAACCCTCTTTGGACAAGAGATCAACCAGCTTTCGCTGATCATCCCTTGCAAAGCTCCTGCTTCCATTTCGATCATTTACTGCCAAATTTCCACCAATATTATGCTGATATGCATTTGCAATCTTCCTACTTCCATTTGGATCATGCAACGCCAAATTTCTCCCATTATCATACTGATCTGCAGTTGAAATCTTCCTGCGTCCATCAGATAAATCGTCCTCTTCAGATGAATCCTTTTCTTCACCTTTTTCTCTGCCTCCAGCCCTGTTTGGCACACTTTCAGCAACATGCAGTGCCGTCTGATTCCACCCCATAGCTCTTAACTGATTTGGGTTGCCATGTCGTGTCAAATTCACATTGCCATTAGCCTCACCACCAACCTCGTCTTCGTCCCCATCCTCTTCATCTGTATCTCCATCTTCCTCCTGCTCTTTCCGAGACATTTCCACAGGATCACCTCCTTTCTTCTTCACCTCCTCTCTCTCTTCCCCTTCAACATCCTTAGCAAGCTTCCTTTTCACCCCCTGCCTCTCTTTCCCTTCGTCATTTTTAACAAGTTGCCCTTTCGCCTCCACTCTCTCTTCCCCTTCACCATCTTTTAACCCCTCTCTCGCTTTCCCTTCACCGTTTTTAACATGCTTCCTTTTCGCCGCCGCTATCTGTTCCACTTCAGAATCCTTAACAAGCTTCCTTTTTACCCCCTCTCTATCTTTCAGTTCACTCTCTTTAACCTGCTTCCTTCTCACCTCCTCTCTCTCTTCCCATTCACACTCTTTAACATGCTTCTTACCAATTTTCTGATCACTACTACCATCCTCCTCCTCCTTTCCCCACAACTGCAGAGACAGCTCATATACGGTCTTTTCATGGTCATTCTTAAAACTAAAACCCTCATCCATAACCTTACCCCTAAATTTGCCCAGCTTAGTCCTTAACCCCCTCTGTTTATCGTACAACTGGTTAGTAGTATAATCCCCGTCCAATTTACTCCTAATCTGATCATAAACAGGCAACATGTTTCGGGGCAAGCCCTTACCTTTTTCGCAGCGCGCAACAAGTTCGTTGAGAAACGCAGCTTCGTCCTTCGGGTTCCAAATCCTGCCGGTCTTTTTCGCAGATTTTTCAACTTCTGTTACAGCCGTCTTCTTTCTTTCGGCTTCACCGCTACTTTTATTTTCCTTTTCGCCCATTTGGATGTCGTTAGCTTTCTTGGACGAGGGTTTCGTGGCTTCGTTTTCTTCGACCACTCTGGGGCACTTCACTGAAGACGAGGGTTTTGATGGGGTTGAGGTTTCTTCAGTGCCATCAGACGACGATTCCCCGGAAGAACCAGATGAGGGTAAAACAGCACGTTTTTTATGGGAAGCAGCAGCTCTATTGGAAAAAAAAATCTCGTATTCATCGTACGAACTTTCAGTCGCAGATGAATCTGAAGACACCATGGCTGCCAGTATACACACCGACGAAAAGCTGCGAGACAAGGCTACCAGATTATGGAAAATAAAACATAATGGAATTTTCTTGTTTTTAAGAAGAATAATGCTTGCAACATACTTGGAGGGTTTATGTTTAGGGTTTATTTCCACCTCCACATTCTTGTTAAAATTTAAAAATAAAAATAAAAATTCATTGTTTAAAAACTTAAAAATTCACAATTTTTTTTTAATAAAATGGTGACATATAGAGTTCATGGGTTTGATGGCGTTGTTGTTTTTAATAAGTGGTGGCTTTTTAGCATTTAGTTTCTACGTTTGTGTCAAATAAGATATTGTATTTAATTTTTGTGTTGTTAAAATCAAAGTAATAATATGAAATAAATAAAAGAATTTTTTTTAACAATAACAAAATTCTAATTTTGAAATAAGTTTAAGAGTTGAAATTAGAGCTAAAACATTGATATAAATGATAAACAAAAATTGAAATTAAAATATTAAATAAAAAATTGTTAAGGTGTGGAGCTAAAAGCTTCAACCGTTTGCACACACATGAAGAAAGGATGCTGAAGAACCAGAGCCACCGGCGTCGGCAGTATGACCGACGTCGGCTAGATGCAATGGAGAAGGAGACCGGCGACGGCAGAGGAGTCGGCCGACGTCGACAGCACCAGACAAGCAGGGACCGACGTCGGTCACCTGTGCGGTCCAGAACTACTGTTTACGAACAGTCAGTTAGTTAAACCGAGTGTTTGCATGTTAAGAGACTATTTTAAGTCGCGAGCTGTATGTCTAATTTTAGTTGTTAGATGTCTATTTTGTGTAAGCATGGGATCTTATTTATAGACCCATATGGCATGTGTTGTAAAGAAATTCTAAGGCAAGTAAAGGCATTGAAGCTAGCAAGGTCAAGGAGATCTACAGGTGTAAGGTCAAGGAGATCAGCCATAGCATTCAAGGAGGAATTGTAACTCATGTTTTAGAGTTGGTTTTGTGTTGAGCAAGAGAGAGAGGGAAGAAGGTCTTGAGGTGTGGCAAGCCTTTGAGGTGGAGGAAGAAGTGGCATCTTCCTCATTTGTATTTTCTTCTAGTATTATCTAATACAATTGTGTGTATTGTCTCTCAAATTCTTTGCTGTCTCATGTTTCTAGTTTCTTAATCATTCTGGTATAATTTCCGTGTTCAATTGCTCATATATATAAGTAATCAATTGTGCTACCGTTGGATAAGGGGCCTCCTAACAGTTGGTATCAGAGCTACGGTTTGCAGGAAGCAGGTTATTGTTTTTGATTACAGGTCATTCACAGAGTTTTCTGATTGAGTGGGAGTTCAGCAATGGCAGAAGAAAGCAAGCTACGAATGGAGAAGTTTAACGGAAAGAATTATCAACACTGGAGGATGCAGATTGAGGACTATCTGTATCAGAAGGATCTGTACTTACCGTTGGGTGGGGTTGCATGCAAACCCACAGATATGAAAGATGAAGAATGGAGTGTTCTTGATCGGAAGGCTCTTGGTTCCATAAGGTTGAGTCTTGGAGCTTCTGTGATTTCCAGCTTATCACAGTGCAAAACAACGGAAGAGTTGATAAAGTCCTTGGCAAATTTATATGAAAAGCCCTCGGCTTCTAATAAGGTATACCTTATGAAGCAGCTATTTACTTTGCAAATGCAGGAAGGAGGTTCGGTACATACTCATCTCAGTGATTTCCATGGTTTGGTAAACCAATTAGCTTCAGTCAACATTGTTTTTGATGATGAGGTAAAGGCTCTCTTGATTTTATGTTCTTTGCCTGAAAGTTGGGACGGTATGGTTATGGCAGTAAGTAACTCTGCATCTGCTTCTAAAATTCTAAAAGTTGATGATGTTGTAAGTGTGATCTTGAATGAGGAAATACGCAGGAGAAGCACAGGTGAATCATCAGGGAACGCTCTAAGCGTGGAAAGCAGAGGAAGGCAAAAGGAGAAGATTGAGCAAGGGAAATCAAGGTTGGGAAGGAGATCCGAGTCTAAAGGTATTACCTGTTGGTTTTGTGGAAAGAAAGGACATACAAAGAAGGAGTGTTGGTTGAGAGATAAAGAGAATCAACATACAGGTATGGAAGAAGCAAAAGATGCAAATATTGTGGTACAGGATGCTCTCGTACTTTCTTTGGATAGTCACGTAGGATCATGGATATTAGATTCTGGTTCATCTTTTCATGCATCCCCAAACAGAGATTTGTTTCATGAGTATGAACAGGGAGATCTTGGAGTTCTTTATTTAGGGGATGGTACGCCTTGTCAGATAGTTGGCAAAGGGAAAGTGCAACTGAGATTGCAGATTAACAACACGTGGGTGTTGAAGGAGGTCATGCATGTTCCAATTCTGAAGCAGAGTTTGATTTCTGTAGGAAGGTTGGGAGATGAGGGATGCACAATAACCCTCACAGCGGATTCTTGGAAGGTTACCAAGGGAGCACTTGTTCTAGCAAGAGGTAAGAAAGTAAGTTCTCTTTATCTATCTACTTGTATTACTGATTCCACTTCTGGTGTAGATTCAAAGATGTGGCCTAATAGGCTTGGTCACAAGAACAGGGAGGGAATGGAAGTTCTTGATTCAAAAGGTATGTGCACAGATACAATTCATTGCAGAAAGAGAAAATTTGATGCCTTTGACAGGAACAAAGAAGCCTTGGTGTTTATGGAGGAGATGAAGGACAGAGGTCAGTCACAGGGGCTGAATAAATCTGAGCAGGGCAGCATGGACATAGATTTGATCCAAGAAGAGCTCGCGGATGAAAAATTCATCACTTACAGGAACACACAGACACCGATGTCGGCAGCTTGGCACCGACGTCAGTCATCCAGATACCGACATCGGTCATGTGCAGACCAGCAGGGTCGGTAGGTTGGACAGGAGAAGTCCGACGTCGGTCATCAGGACCGACGTCGACAGGAGGGACACCGACGTCGGCCAGGGGTAACGACGTCGGCAGTCAAGGTCAGTGCAGGGAACCGACATCAGTCGGGAGCAAACTGGGAGATGGCCTAGATTGGTCATTGGAACGGATGGTGGGTGAATTACTAAGTCTCAAACACCCATGTGGAGGTCAGGAAAGGTATGTGAACCTCATATTCGTTGTTCACCTTCTTTATATTGCTTACTGTTAGTCATGAACTAGGAAGATGGAGGAAGCAATGCAGGTAGAATCCAGAAACAGTGGGAGCTTGACATGGATGAGGAGTGTGAGTCCTTAGAGTAAAGCCAAACAGGTACTTGTTGGTGGAGTTGTCAGCTGGATAGAGGGATGGATTCCCGTTTTAGAGAAGAGAGTGGATGGACATCTGAGACAGAAGGCTATGGTATATGGTCTTGAGTTAGCTGCAAGGCAATGGAGGTTTGACCATTGTATTTTATCTTTACCAGGTTGGATAATATTAGCTACATTATCCTGTTACTGTATTGTGTTACTTTTTACAGGGTTGCATATACAGGGAGTTTTCTGAGCTAAGGGTAGAGTTGGTTCAGAAGTATGTCATGAAGAATTTGGAAGCAGCAAAATTCTTGTGGCATGGGTGTCAAGGATAGCATCACAGGTTTGCGTGGTGGTTGGTCTTCAAAGGTGACTTTGAAGAGGGATACAGAGCCTAAGGAACAAAATAGACAGTGTACAGGTACAGGTACAGGTTGCAGCTGTTTATCTCCAAGTGGGAGATTGTTAAGGTGTGGAGCTAAAAGCTTCAACCGTTTGCACACACATGAAGAAAGGATGCTGAAGAACCAGAGCCACCGGCGTCGGCAGTATGACCGACGTCGGCTAGATGCAGTGGAGAAGGAGACCGGCGACGGCAGAGGAGTCGGCCGACGTCGGCAGCACCAGACAAGCAGGGACCGACGTCGGTCGCCTGTGCGGTCCAGAACTGTTGTTTACGAACAGTCAGTTAGTTAAATCGAGTGTTTGCATGTTAAGAGACTATTTTAAGTCGCGAGCTGTATGTCTAATTTTAGTTGTTAGATGTCTATTTTGTGTAAGCATGGGATCTTATTTATAGACCCATATGGCATGTGTTGTAAAGAAATTCTAAGGCAAGTAAAGGCATTGAAGCTAGCAAGGTCAAGGAGATCTACAGGTGTAAGGTCAAGGAGATCAGCCATAGCATTCAAGGAGGAATTGTAACTCATGTTTTAGAGTTGGTTTTGTGTTGAGCAAGAGAGAGAGGGAAGAAGGTCTTGAGGTGTGGCAAGCCTTTGAGGTGGAGGAAGAAGTGGCATCTTCCTCATTTGTATTTTCTTCTAGTATTATCTAATACAATTGTGTGTATTGTCTCTCAAATTCTTTGTTGTCTCATGTTTCTAGTTTCTTAATCATTCTGGTATAATTTCCGTGTTCAATTGCTCATATATATAAGTAATCAATTGTGCTACCGTTGGATAAGGGGCCTCCTAACAAAAATGACAATTAACTTATAAAAACTATTAAAACATAATTTTAATTGAATACTATTTATTAACAGAAAAAAAATTACAAAATATGAAAAGCAATTTTTTTTGTTGATAAATACAGAATAATATAATTACAAAGTGATGATAGTATTCACTAAAAAAATAAAAAATAAACTATAAATGTGAGATGCGAGTCTTTGAGAAGTAAGATATATAATGTAACACTATTAATAGATAAAAATGTATTAAAATTTAGATCATATTCACAAAAGCCATTCACATTTTGTAACAGAAACAAAGCATTGTTTTATATGAGATGTAAGTTCTCTATAGACAAAATTGTTAGTAGTTGTTCGTCTTAACCGTGTAGAGAAGGAAAAAATTTATTGCTAAAAGTCTTAGATGCGAGTCATTCATAAGTATAAGAAGTGTTTATCTGCACAATGAGAGATAATGACTATAAATTAGTTAGTAGTGTGCAATTTCAAACCTGGAAAAAGAAATAAAAAGTTTAGAAGCAGATTATATATCTTAGTTTTTGTTTAATACCTCGACATGTAGAATGACTTTTTGTTCATCAAGAGTAAATTTTACTTGCAATAAAAATCCTCTTAGCGAGTAGACATTGTTCACCTTGTCTACAAGATAGTTAATCTATGAAATTTGTGTGAATACAAGAATGGTTGTTTTCAATAGCGGCTCTGAAAGACTGCATTGTCTATTAGTATTTTTGATAGTTTTCAGTTTACAAATCAAGTGATGGTGATATGCTTATGGAGTTTATTGATGACACAAAGGACAATTGAAGGTTATGGCATGGGCAGGTTGTGTTGGTTGAATTATAGAACTACAGCTATTGCAAATGAGTTGTGTTAAGTTATGGAGCTAAAAGCTTCACTGAATGTGCAAATGTGGAGGTTGCTGGTTACACAGTAACCGACATCGGTCAGGCCAACCAACATCGATTATATTCAGCTACACAGTAACCGGCATCGATTATATTCAGCTACACAGTAACCGGCATCGATTATTGTCAGCCGGCATCAATCAGACAAGAACCGACATTGGTCATCTCTAGACAGACAGAGACTGACATCAGTCATCTATGCGTTCCAGAACTGTTCTAATTTTAGACGAACAGTTAGTTTGCATGTAAAGACTAATTATAGTCTTGAGTCTGTGTTTCTAATTATTGTTTGCTTGGGGTTCTATTTAAGAGACCCATGGGATTGTATTGTAATGTAAGCAAGATCAATTAGATCTGCAAGGTGCAAGATCAATTAGATCTATAGGGTCCAAGATCAATTAGATTTGCAGGGTGCAAGATCAAGATCTGCTGCAAGGAAGCAACAACAGTTGAGTTGATTGTCACTTGGAAGGTAGGCAACAACAACCATTGGGTTGATTGTCACTGGAGGGAACAACAACTTGGTATTGAGTGATTGTTGATTGTAATTGAGAGAGAGAGAACTCTTGAGGGAGAATTACTGTACACCCAAGAGGTGTGGGAAGAGTGAGATTTTTTCATTGTATTTCCTTCTGGAAGAGTGTTAATACAGATTGTATTATTTCTCGTATCTCCTATTCTTTGTTGTTTCTGATTTCTAGTTACTTATTACTTATGGTTTAATTCCGTGTTTAGTTGCTTATACAAAAATAATCAATTGTACTCTAAAGAGGATCCTAACAAGTTGGAATGACATTGAATATATATTGGCAATTGTCAATGAACCTATTGGGATCCAACACACCCCACTCCTGAAATTTCATGGGGAACCTCCTTAGCATGAATGTTATTTCTCTACTATTCCCTGTTCTATGTTTGTCATTTAAACAACTTGTTAATTTGTGCTTCTAAATTGGCTAAACATTAGTTTGATGAGCCCATTGTGTCTTGATGTGTGGTATCTTATGAAAGTAGATTGAATATGTGCTCATAACGTGATGATCATCCTTGTGTATTTTTTGTAGGTCTATATCATGCTCCTTGTTGGTGCATGAATCTTAAATAGTATGTGTTAAGTCATGTTTGAAGTTCGAATTGATTTGCATTAAGTGTTTAAATAAAAAAAAGGATGATTATCTTTGTGCTCCTATCTTAAGTTACAGTGCACCATGTAATTGTTATGTGTTCATGATTTTATCTTTGTGCTCTATGTTTTGATCGCTCATTACAATGTTTTGTTTTGACTATGCTCGAGTTCATTCGAATGAGGGATGTGTAGTATCCTTGACTACATATAATGTCCTTATTCTCAGTCTTCAAATGTCTTTGGTTTCCCTCATAATAGTTAATATCATAGCCATCCCTGAGTGAGACATAAATTGAGACTAACCATTACTGGGACTAGAAGGAGGACCTTTTTTCATTAATAGCTAGTTGTTAGTTGTTAGGTATGTATTTAAAAGCAACATGGACCACAACTGCAAGGATCCCTAGGTCCAGACCTTCTCTAAGATGGCTTGGCTTGTTGAGTCAGCCATTAACATTCAAGGACCTCAGCATCCTTTGCCTAAGGATCTCTTTAATTCCCTCTCGTTGTTTGAGAATAGACATTTAGGAGAAGCCAAGGTGCATATTGTAGCCTGCAAATGGGTTATGCACAAGTTGGGAATACAGTTTGAGGATATTGCCTATAGGCTCCTTCCTTTCACTTTGAAGGGAGAGGCCTATGACTAATACCTTAGCTTGACACCCAAATCCATCACCAAAACCCAGAGCCTTGAACGATAATTTATGCTTAGTTTTAGAGGTCCAACAAAGTGCCCGTCCTCTCCCAAGACTATCTTGCCTAATTTTCAAGAAGTCCAAAATCATATCCACTCTAGAACAAAAGCATTCCCATTTGAGCTACCTACCCATGAGCATGCTAATTAGCTAGACTATGACGTTAGTGAGGCAGAGAAGCTTATTCTTGCCATGAAATAAGAATTAAGATAATTGCAAGTGCAATTGAAGCAACAAGAAGAAGACAAAACTCATGTTTCTGGTGAAAAACCAATAGAAGGGATATTTAATCTGGAGGAAAATGGTCAACCCCTATATTGGCTCGATGCAAAAAAATAAAAGGTGGATGATCAAATGGATAGTGCTCCTGCTATAGTAGAATATCCTCTTAAGATCTATGACTATCATGCCACTATCATTGACCAATTCATGTAGCTTCCTAAGGATCTGATCACCTTCACAATAGAGGCTAAATCCCCAGAGTGCAAGCAACATATATTAAACAAATATGATGCATCAAATGAAGTTACACACATTCTTTTCTCAGATAATTTGATATTTCAAGAATGGGTAGTCATCAAGCCTTTAGCCCCCACAATCACTAAGAACGAACTTTAGGTAAATGTGTCACTTGTATCTAATTGGAGAGACCATGATGTAGTATTTTCTAACCGCAACAACTGTTCTCAAGATCTTGAGTTAATTAAACCTCATTTTTATGATCATATCGATTCTAATCTTAAAAGTGAGGATAATAGTGACTTCAAATTTATGTATGCAGATCTATTCATGGGTGAAAGAGAAGAAAATCAAGGATCGTGGAAGGGCGCTAATTTGTCTAGGTGCAAGCCCGAGCTAACCTATACATTGTGGGATGCTTCATTTGGATACATAATTGATTCAGGTCTCCATATCGAGTGGGATGATAGCGATGACCTCTTAGAGTATGGTGTGACTCTATTGAATGGAGATCTTGAGCACATGGGTGTGGTTTATGATTCTGAGGCTAACCTAGTATATTATGAACATTTTTCTCAAATGACAACAATCTCTAAAACTTAGGTATATGATTTTATGTCACCCTATGTAGACTATCTGTAGGTTTCAAATTGGTCTTCCACTAGTGTAGGCATGTTTGGTTTGATTGATGATTGTGAAGGTGAGGATAAAGCTAATTCTTAGGCACTATGCTCTAAGGAATTCATTGATGACTTATATGATTGCAAGTCAGATTGCTCTGCTCTGTCAAAAGGTTCATTTTATGATTGCAGGTTTGAGGGGTTTTATCGCATGAATATAAGTGATAATGTTGAATTTCTTAACCTCAACAATCCCCAAGAAAGTATGTATCTTATTATGGGGGTGTTTATATTTTATGAAAGGGATGTTCCAGGCACTTTTGATATTTTCAAATTTAACAATGGGAATGGGATTGAAATGATTTTTAATGAGTTTAAAGACATCCCAACATTTCTTATAACCTTGATGGGTGATGCCTTGTTATTTCTTGATATGGGAATACGTTCCTTACCAAGTCTCTAAAGCCGTCCTCCCAGCCTAGGTTTAATTTAAGTCCACCATAAATAGTGTGGATATTGTACAAATCCTTGTTTTCAGAGAGTATTTTGCTTGTTGTTTGTCTTTTGTTTTATGTCTTTCCTTTCCAAGGTTAGTTTTATTTATGGCTTTTGTTTCTAATGTTATTGTATGTATTCATCATTGGTATAGGTCTTTACCTTCCATGGTGTTTTGATAGCCTCTGTGTGCTTTGATTAAAAATCAATGTTAAAAGCTTCTTAGCAAGTAGTTATGTGACTAATAGTTCCTACATGATTTGTTGATTGATGTCTTTTATAGTCACTTGGTATACGCTAAATAACCCATCAATCCCAGGTCGCATTGATAATTAATTTCTGGAGTAATAAAGTGACAATCTATTAAGATAGGAATTCCTGTGTATAGCTTCAAGATAAGAGTGTTGTGTTCTTTCAATTGATACTTGATGCCTAGGAGTGTTGTCTTAACATGATGAGTCTAGATTGTGGGTAAATGTACTTGGGAAAATATATAAAACATACCCATTTTGTTTGCACAATCAAGATTATGCAAGCTAATGATCCTAAACAAAGTATGCAAATGATTATAAACATGGAAATTTTGCCCTGAACTTGTCAACTACACTTAATCACACATATCTAAAACAAATTGAAGAATGGTGGGTTCATCTAGATTTGTTGAACAATTTTGAGTTTTTTGAGTCCATCCTATTACTAGTGGACTGGTTCCTTAACCCTTGGTGGATAACATGCAAAATATTTTCAAAACAAAGAAACAAATAGAAATTGAATTCAAAATCAAAATCCAACATTTCTCCTAGAGGGTGATATAAGGAACTCCACCATAGGCTTTCTGGCCTGGTTGGTAGTGGAACAAGGCCTTGAAATGAGCCAAAAGCAACTCCGTTGGGGCAATGGACATTTGGCTAGTAGCGAAACAATTCTCAAGCCACTTCACTCTCAAACCACTTATCATTATTATCTTACTCATAAAGTTTGGTTCCTCATGCACGTCTAGTGGATTCCACTTGTATTTGAATGAGCGAAATAAAAACGACTCACCTTACACATATTGGAAAATTAGATAGAGGCTTGACTTAGTATGTTGAATGTTGAAGCAGACTTTAGAACTCCCATGTTTTGGCATTGTATACAGGATAGTGTCTAGTTTATGCCTATGTCCTAGTCTGCAAATCCACATTTTAGGTTTTGATTGTTTGTCATCACCCTCCTTGCAAAGGTCACCATTTGTTGGGATCTAACACACCCGACTCCTAAAATTTCATGGGGACCCTCCTTCCTTAGCATGACTAATATTTCTTAGCTATTCTCTATTCTATGTTTCTCATTTAAACAACTTGTTAACTTAAGAAGTTCTTCTAAATTGGTTAGGTATTACGTTGACAAGCCCATTGTGTCTTGATGTAAATGTTATATCTTATGAAAGTGGATTGAATACGTGCTCATAATGTGACAATCATCCTTGTGAATTTTCTATATGTATATATCATGTTCCTTGTTGGTGTATGAATCCTAAATGGTATGTGTTAAGTTGTGTTTGAAACTCAAATTGATTTTCATTGATTTTTTTTTTTAAAAGAGGAATGATTGTCTTTGTGCTCATATCTTAAGTTACACTGCACAATGTAATTTTTACGTGTTCATGATTTTATCTTTGTGTTATGTGTTTTGATCACTCATTACAGTGATTTGTTTTGACTATGCTTGAGCTCATTTAAATGAGGGATGTGTAGTATCCCTTTCTACTTATAATGTCCTTGTTCATAGTCTTCAAATATGTTTTGGGCCCTTCAAGTTGTGTTTGCATTTCAACCATGGTTTTGTGTTTGGTTGGATTGAATGATAAGTGTCTTGCCCATATCGATTAAGTGATTTGAGCCCATTTGCCCATTTTAGATTGGGTTTTACCCACTGTGTTTGAGCTAACCTGCCTAACCTTAATGAGTTTGCTTTCAAGATGTGCCTTATGTATGCAAAACCTAGTAATGGTCGAATGCATAATTCTTGAGTTGCATGATTGTGTGACTGAGTTTGGGTTCATAAGTCAATATTCACAAAGATGTTAAGCTCAAGTTTGCAATCAGATTCACTAAGCTCCAACTATCACATTGATGAGTGCAATATGCAGTTGGAAAGGGGCCTGCAAGGAAAAGCAAAGAATGAGAGATCAAAAAAAGCCTGGGGAAGTTGCCAAATCTTGCTTTTAGAGAGATCCCAACCATGTCTTGCTTGGAAAGTTAATGCAAACTTCAAATTAAAAAGACCATCTATGTCTAATCACAAAAAGAAAATCAATCATCAACCACTAACCTAGGTTCATGAAGGTGGCTCGAGAGGAGGAATTTAATGTTTTTAGCTTCATTAAAGGGAGAATGTCACTCCATAATGTTGTAGTTTTAATTATTAATCTCTTATAGTAGTGCCCATTACTCTTAGTAGCTCACCCTACTAGTCGACACTTTAAGATAACTAGGCGCAAGGCTTTTAGTAGTAGTTTAGGTGCAACATTCAATACATCTCTGCACTGACATCCAATTCACTCAAGGCGCAAACCTTGAGTGCTCACCCGAAGTATGGTGATGAAAGGACCAGGGCCTGCATTGGGCTAGTTGGAACATGGTGCAACTTTAGTTTGGTCAATGGGGCATGTCACGGGGATTCATCGACTCAAGGTTGTTTCACTGATCTAATTAATGGTCACTTGATGAGTTTAGAGTTTAATTCTTGATCATAGCAGTGTACATCTAGTTTGATAGTTGATCTAGGCACTAACTAGGTCGAGATGTCCAAGTGACCTCATATTTTCTTAAGCTACTTAGATCCTTTATTTTGATAGGATCGGGTTCACTTGGCACTAAGCATAAGCTAGGTCATTCCTAATCATGGATTACCATGCATCATGATGGTCAACTAGAATTGTCTTTGTAGATCCTCACATGACTTGTCTAATTACTACTTATACTAATAAAGAACATATATACATCATAACTATATTCAATTCTTAAAGATTATACTAGAGGAGGTATTCAACACATATTTCCTACAAGTGATTGTTTTCATTTGTATTTCAAAGAGAAAGTTACAACATCAATTTGGGCCTCAGCTCAGCATGATACCTTCATGTCCAATAGCTCACAGACAAGTGCAGACTAGTCAAGGTTGGGTCTATTAGCAATAAACATAAGCCATCCTAGTTTGTATTATATTTGTGTTGGTCTTCACTATGCCAACTCCTTGTCGTCATTGTTGATGACTCTCTCCCCCCTTATTTACTCTTATAGGTCACTTCTTTTTATAGGTGTTGGTTGTTGTCCCCAAAAAATGTCACTCATTTTTGGGACAACATATGAAATATTTTCGCCCTACAAGACCAAAATTGTCTCTTCCCTTTTCAAAATTATTATGAGCATTCAAATTCCCCATTTTTCAAGCTTTTCAGAAATCTACGGACTCTGTAGGCTTGATTCTACGGACTTCGCAGGTTGAATCTACAGACTCTGCAAGGAAGGAACAAGCTCTCAACACTTAGCCACTTTTTCTATCGGGAAGTTCAAAAGACCATCTTTTAAGGCCCCAAAGAGTAAGTTCCCTCTGGGAAATTTCAAACCTCAAAGAACAACAAAAGCTGCCAAGTGTCATCTGTCGAGACACAGTTTCTAGTAAGTTTTAAAGTAGCAGAATGTGCCTCATGTCCCGTTATAACTCTGCGGAAGCCGACAAGTGTCAACATCCACAACTTCTTCCTTTTGCACTGTAAGGACTATGGTGGGTCTCAGGTGAGTGGCTAAACTCAAGCAGAATGCACCATGTGTCATCGTTCGTGTGAGTCCAAATGATTCCCAATGTTTCTATATTATTTCAAAAAACTTATTGGAGCGTGACAAGTGTCTGCATCCGCATTTTGAGTTTCTTATAAGTTGTAAAGCTTCTTTCGATAAGCTTCTCTCAGAGTTCTGCAGAAGGTGACAAGTGGCAACTGTAGAAGGTTTCAATATGTTTTTCTAAGAGTAGCAGAACGTGCCATGTGTCCCTTGCAAAGCTCGGTGGAGGTTGACAAGTGTCAACCTCTGCAGTTTTTTCCCTTTATTTCGTAAGGACTGTGGTGGGCCCCAGGTGAGGTGCTAAGGTCAAGCGGAGCATGACAAGTGTTTGCATCCATGTAAATCCAAAAGAGTCTTGAATGTTTCTATAGTGTTTCTAGGAGCTCGATGGAAGCCACCACGTGTCATCTTTCATAGGACTCTCAAAAGGGGTCTAAAGCCTCTATAAGTTGAGCAGATGTTGCCACGTGTCCTCACCTATTTCACAGTGAAACGTGCCATGTGTCACTTGTTAAGATCAACAAAAAGCAGCCAAATCAAGCAGGAAAGACACAAAGGAATTGCTAAGGAGGATGACAGGCCCACAACCATCAAATTTAGGGATAATCAACTAGCCGTTGGCTTTCAAATGATGACAGACCCGAAGGCATTCAGAGACCTACAGGGTGAAAGGAAGAACCACTGAGAAAAGGAACCAAGAGAACAAAAAAAGGGAAAAGGTATCTTGAGAGCTCAAATCACAGCAAAAAGAGAGAAAGGCCAAAATATTTGTAGGAGTTATTTTCAGTAGGTGGAACAGTCCACCAAGTAGATATTTTGACTAGAAAACATTGAAGGCATAGCCTATTTATCTCCTTTGAAATAAAGGCAAAGTGGACAGTTGCACATATATTAGGTGACAAACCAGATGACTCAGGCCCAGGAGAAGACATTCGAGATGAATCAACATGCCACAATTAAGGTAGCCACCCTGTTCCAACATGGCCCTTTTGACAAAACTAAAAATGCATTCAATGCATTGAGTGCAGCATGGGTTGTTCCATGGAACATAGCACCAAGCCTTTCTTCGTTGCTATATATTGTAGTCTCTTATGTCATTTTAAGGGAGATCTTCCCAATATAGAAGCAAAACTCTGCCCAAATTAAAAGGTGAATACTGAGACTTTGAGCTCAGATTGTTCATATCATTTTATCTGAATGAGAAAGCAAGTTGTTTGCAGACTTTGTGCTGTTATAGCTTGTATCATTTTAGGAGATTGTTCTTATGTCTATTTCCTAAGAGCATTCTTGTTTTTTTGATCTAACAAGCATAAGTAGTAGAAGTAATCTGGAAGGTGTCCTGAAGACAACTATGGAGAGACTTTGTGCCCCCATAATTGCCTTTAGTGTGTTTTCTTTATGTTCTTGTGTAAAGGATCTTAGGACGACTTTGTGCCCTCATTATCTTTCGAATCTCACTCTTGGGTAGTCGAGGTTAAGACTTTATGCTACATCTCAGTTTGCTGGAAACTACGCCCTTGGTTACCAGTTACTTGTCACTACCTGAAATAACTCCTATTATTTCCTGCAAGAACACTTCTAAAATAAGAGAAGTGCCTTCAGTGTCTTCACTAGGATTTTCTCCTCTATTTGTGAATATCATCTCTAAAAAAAAGAGAGATGGATGGTGTTATTCTACCCTCAAGTGTTATTTTCAGCTTATATATATAGTATATAGCTCCTCATAGTTATTAGGGAACCTTCCCTTGATGAGAGGAGAGATTTGTCCCCTGTTGATGTAGTAAACCTGCACACCTGCCCGACCAATCTCTCTATGATGTGGTTGAAGAGACCTATTTTGCTCACCAGTTAGCTGGTTGACAAAATATTCACCCAACATTTTTTGGTGACTCCACTGGGGAACGACGAGCATTTCATTCATTTTCCAGTCTATTCAAATTAAAGCATTTCATATTGTTGGGGAACGACGTGAAGTGGGAAAGAACACTACCATCTTCACGCCAATAGTTTTTAGCGACTTTGTTGGAGATGAATGTGCAGTATAAAGCCTCAAGTTTCAAATTGAAGCAGTCCCTACCCTTATCTATTATAGACTCTAACGACTCCATCCTGTGTTTTACCCATTATCATTATAGCATTACCATCTTCCTCCATCTCCACGCTGCTGGGATACAACACACAGTTTGGAGCCTCAAGCTTCAAGCTGAAGCAAGGCCAGTTCTTTATTATTTTTATTTCGTAATCTAGCCACGCTGTTTAGATTTTTCATCCCCCTTTTCCATAATCCAATCATGGCAGTTCAAGGCCCCTGGGGTAACTCATTCGGCCCACTCAATCTTACTCCACCTCTACATGAACTTCCACACAGCTCAAGAAAGAACTTCCCTAAATTCTTTGGTAAAGGGAGAGTTCACCCTGATGAACACATTGCAGCCTTCAGCATCACCTGTGGTGTGATAGGCATGGAATTTGAAGACGTGGCAGTCAGGCTTTTCATGGAAATATTACAAGGTGTTGCTTTATACTGGTTATACCATCTGTAAGCTAGATCAGTGACTGACTGGGACACACTCAAAGCCAAATTCGAAGCAAGGTTCAAGCTCATGGAATATGCACATGCTTTGCTGGCCCAGCTCACATAGATGAAGAAGGAATCTCATCAACCCATGAGGGATTTCATAGCAAATTTTGACAAGCTCAGGAATCATATTCTTGCCATTGCTCAGCCAACACCTGAAAACCTCAAATGCTTCTTTATCAACTCACAACTGCCTGAGGTGAGTTTTTTGCTAAGGCATGCTAACCACATAGACCTTGAGGCTGCTCAAGCCTTAGCTACTAAAGTATAAGATGACCTTATCTTGGCAAGAAAAATAAGGAGAGATATAAACAGAGGTAAATCCTCTTCATCTTCTAGGTATCCATTTACAGGCACCACTGATCAAATGGTGCAAAAGCTGGCAAATGAACTGCTAACCTTGAAAAGGCAAATGGCTTAAGGTATGTCTAGGCCTCCTAATTGGGATATGCTAAGGAGGACATTCTCTAATCAGGCATACCAAGGCAATGATGCCAAGAATCAAGGGCAACCAAATCGTCTTCCTCCCCCATAGAGGAACCTTGCCCTTGAAGCACCTCCAACCAACTCAATAGTTGGATATCTGAAAACTGAACATGATTTCTCTTTCCAACCTGAGTTTGAGCAAGAAAATGATGTTGATCTCTTCATGGAGGATCAAGAAGAATCAGCTAGTGACTCCAATATTGGTTTCCAAAATTACCAGGATAAACCCAGAAGTAAAGGTGAAGTAGATGAGGGATCATATGTTGTATTCACTCAATCCAAGAATCAATCAGCCCAACAAGCTGATAAAGAGAAGATAGAGGAGCAACCTCAACCATCAATTTTAATTGTTGAGCGTGGAACCACTCTACCTTTCCAGCCAAAGGACTCGGTGGTTGCTAAAAAACTAAGTACCCCAAATATTTCAACGCCTTCTACTTCAAATTTGCAGGCTAGTCCTCCCCCTCCCAAAAACTAAAAGGATGAACTCCCATCCTCTCTTCCTAGTCCATTTCAGTCATTTGACATAGTCGACCATGTCAAAAAAACTAAAATCCAAATGACTAGATTTGAATTCCTACAAGCCAATCCTAAGTAGTTGGACAGGTTGGTAGAGTGTGTGCAGAATACAACCATCCTTGCAAGACAAGAAGCTAAGAATGTAACTCATGATCCCCCAAGGAACATGTCTATCCCAAACAACCTTGTCATTACTACTTCTGTTGCCCTTGGGAAAATAGATCCTTTTTATATTTCCTTATTGATAAATGGTCACAAGCTGAGCAACTGCATCTTTGATTCTGGTGCTTCAGACAATGTCATGCCTGCCAAAGTGGCAGAATCTCTTAGTCTCACACTGACCAAAACATTTGGTAGATGCTTCTTCATGGAGAACAAGCAAGTGCCACTACTGGGACAAATCAAAGACACCCAATTTGCGTTTGTGGCATTCCCAGACAAGAGAATCAAGATGACAGTTATGGTGGCTGACATCCTGGCATCCTATGGCATTTTGCTTGGATGAAATTTTTGCATGGATGTGGGAGGAGAACTAAGCATGGACCTATCTAAGGCAAGGATCCCTGTCAAAGGCATAATGAAGAGGTTGCTCCCTAAAAAAGAAGCAAAATATGTTGTCACTCAGACATCAGCACCCAAAGCTCAGATTCTATTTGAGTCTTCAAGCAGGGGTAATTATTTTTTGTCCACAGAGGATGTTCATGTTTCTGTAGATGAAAGTCCTATAGGTGGCAATCTAAAAATTGATTCAAACAAGACATCAAAAGAATTGGTAGGGTGTAGTATCGATGAAAAAGTATCTTCCACTTCTAATGAAGAGAAATCTGATAGAAGATCAGTTTTTGATGATGTTTGGATCTTGGAATTCGATGGCAGCAATTCTTCTACCAATGCTAAAGTTGAGATTGTGTCAATATCTCTTCAAGGAGATGTTTTTCCTTCTTCATGCAAGTTGTAGTTTAGCAACACCAATAACACAGTTGAATGTGAATCTCTGTTGCTCGGATTGAAGGCTGCTCAAGACCAAGATGTCAAACTCTTTCACACCAAAGGAGATGTTGAGATGATGGTTTGTCAGGAGTTTGATGCTGACAATCAAAACATGTGCTGGACTGAACCAGCAGAACAACAAGCTATGGTAGTGGACCATACTGTTGTACTCTAAAGTCAGCAAAAAGAACTCTTCGCCAAGAGAACTAAGAGTTACAATTTTCAGATTGAAGACCACGTCTTGCCATGGAGCAAGAAGAGAGAGCCAAAAGGAGTGCACAAAAAATGTGATTCCTGGTGTAGAGTTCCATTTGCCCATCATCAATTATGGGAAAAAAATAGTTTCCTGCTAGTTTATCAGGATGAAACGCCATCTTCATTATCTCACAATGGGTAGCGTTTGAATCACTTCATTTTTTGAAGTGCCAAATGAGTTCACCTATACATATGTACATTTGTATAGTTTTGAGTTCTATTTTGTGTTTTTCATTTTCATTTTTTTGGGCACCTTTCTTCTTTTGGGTAGCATGACTCCATAGCCCAATGGCATACTTGAAGGCACTAGAGATTCTGGTTTTTACTCCCCTCAGTTGTTTCAAGTTTTCAACTGAATGAAGTTTTCCAACTGGAGCCACCTGTTGTCCCCAAAAAATGTCACTCATTTTTGGGACAACATATGAACTATTTTGGTCCTATAAGACTAAAATTGTCTCTTCCCTTTTCAAAATTGTTCTGAGCATTCAAATTCCTCATTTTTCAAGCTTTTAGAAATCTATAGACTCTGCAGGCTTGATTCTACGGACTTCACAGATTGAATCTACAGACTCTATAGGGAAGGAACAAGCTCTCAACACTTAGCCATTTTTTCTATCGAGAAGTTTAAAAGACTGTCTTTTTAGGCCCCAAACAGCAAGTTTCTTCCAAAAAAGGTCAAACCTCAAAGAACAGTGGAAGCTGCAAAGTGTCGTCTGCCAAGACAGTTTCTAGTAAGTTTCAAAGTAGCAGAATGTGCCTCATGTCCCGTTATAACTATGCAAAAGTTGACAAGTGTCAACATCCTCAACTTCTTCCTTTTGTATCGTAAGAACTATGGTGGGTCTCGAGTGAGTGGCTAAACTCGAGTGGAATATGCCACGTGTCATCGTCCATGTGAGTCAAAATGAGTCCCAATGTTTCTATATTGTTTCTAAAAACTTAGCATAGTGCGACAAGTGTTTGCATCTGCATTTCAAGTTTCTTATCAGTTGCAAAGTTTATTTCGATAATCTTCTCTTAGAGTTCTATGGAAGGTGACAAGTGGAAACTACATAAGGTTTCAATATATTTTTCGAAGAGCAACGGAACGTGCCATGTGTCCCTTGCAAAGCTCGGTGGAGGCTGACAAGTGTCAACCTCTGCAGTTTCTTCATTTTTTTTGTAAGAACTATGGTGGGCCCCGAGTGAGGTGCTAAGGTCAAGCAAAGCACAACAAGTGTCAACATCTGTGTGAATCCAAAAGAGTCTTGAATGTTTTTATAGTGTTTCTAAGAGCTCGACGGAAGTTACCACGTGTCATCTTCTATAGGACTCTCAAAAGGGGTCTAAAGCCTCTATAATTTGAGCGAATGCTGCCACGTGTCCTCGCCTATTTCATAGCAGAACGAGCCATGTGTCACTTGTTAAGATTAGTGAAAAGTGGCCAAAGTAAGCGGGAAAGACACAAATGAATTTCTAAGGAGGTTGACGGGCCTACAGCCATCAAATTTAGGGACAATCAACTAGCTGTTGGCTTTCAAACGATGACGGACCCGAAGGCATTTAGAGACCTGCAAGGTGAAAGGAAGAACTGTTGACAAAAGGAACCAAGAGAACCATAAAAGGGAAAAGGTACCCTGAGAGCTAGAATCATAACAAAAAGAGGGAAAGGCCAAAATATCTGCAAGAGTTGTTTCCAGTAGATGGAACAGTCCACTAAGTAGATATTTTGACTAGCAAACATTGAAGGTGCAGCCTATTTGTCTCCTTTGAAATAAAGGCGAAGTGGACAATTGCACAGATATCAGGTGACAGACCAGATGACTCAGGCCTAAGAGAAGACATTCGAGATGAATCAACACGCCACAGTTAAGGTGTATGCCCTGTTCCAGCATGGCCCTCTTTGACAAAATTGAAAATGCATTCAATGCATTGAGTGCAGCATGGGTTGTTCCATGGAACAAAGTGCCAAGCAAAACTCTGCCCAAATTGAAAGGCAAATACTGAGACTTTGAGCTCAGATTATTGTTCATATCATTTTATCTTAATGAGAAAGCAAGTTGTTTATAGACTTTGTGCTGTTATAGCTTGTATCATTTTAGGAGATTGTTCTTATGTCTGTTTCCTATGAGCATTCTTGCTTAATTGATCTAACAAGCAAAACTAGTAGAAGTAATCTAGAAGGTGTCCTGAAGCCAACTGTGGAGAGACTTTGTGGCCCCATAATTGCCTTTAGTGTGTTTTCTTTCTGTTCTAATGTAAAGGATCTTGGGATGACTTTGTGCCCTCATTATCCTTCGTATCTCACTCTTGAGCAGTCGAAGTGGAGACTTTATGCTACATCTCAGTTTGCTGGTTACTATGCCTTTGGTTACCAGTTAATTGTCACTACCTGAAAGAACTCATGTTGTTTCCTTCAATTACACTTTTGAAAGAAATGAAGTGCCTTCAGTGTCTTCACCAAGATTTTCTCCTCTATTTGTGAACATTATCTTTGAAAAAAGAGAGATGGATGGTGTTATTCTACCCTCGAGTGTTTTTTTAAGCTTATATATATAGTATATATCTCCTCATAGTTATTAGGGAACCTCCCCTTGATGAGAGGAGAGATTTGTCCCTTGTTGATGTAGTAAACCTGCACACCTGGCTGACCAATCTCCCTATTATGTGGTTGAAGAGACCTATTTTGCTCATCAATTAGCTGGTCGACAAAATATTCACCCAACACTAGCCACCCTTCTCATTGACTGGGTAGGCATGTGGTGATGGATGGTTAGGTGGTGGTAGTTTGCCTATTTATTCCACCATTCATACCTCCATGCTCCTCGAACCCTGAGCCATTGTATGTAGGATTAGGCAGGTAAGCCTCAAGGCTTACGACACTCTTCAAATGTCAGCTTTATGACTCTGCCACCGTGTTCATACTTTGAGAGTCATCCATCCAAAATTTGGGTGAGAAGTAACTGCTTGGTTGATTGGCGCAAGTATTTGTGGGATTAATCCAGTTGGCATAACCAAGACACCTGAGTAATTTTTACACAAGATTGCCTCGTGCCTAGTTTTGTCATTTTTGCATGAAAACACTACTTAGGGAAAAAGGGGTACCAACATTTACCCCATACAAAATTATAGTTTGCCTCGGACTAGTCGATTAGCCTCTAAGCACATAAAACTTAGGTGCATCATTTTCTAGTCCTACTCAAAATGTCTCAGAGCCCTGGACTGCATTCTTTAGTTCATTAATGGTGTCATCTATTGAGGTGGATGCTACCTCAAGAGTAAGCACATTTTGTGCCTTCTAATTCCATTTTGTAGGCTTTGAGCCTTTCTTTGGTGCTTCTGAATACACCTTCCAAAATTTCACCTTGCCCACTTGCGCTTGTATAGAAGGCATGGAAGACTGCCTCCAATTATTGCTCTTGTGTCTGCAACTGAGAGCTCAAGTTGTTTACTTTTGCAATAATTTGTGGGTGCTCACTTTTGATGATTATAATCGCCTACTAGACTAAGGCCTCTTTTTCATCCTTTGTTGTTAGGTTGTGGAGCTAAAAGATTCACTGATGTAGACATGGAGGAGGTTGCTGAGTTGCAAAGCATCCGACGTCGGTCTGATTAGCCGACGTCAGTCAGATATAGTGAGAAGAGCAACTGACGTTGGTCAGGGATCGGCCGACGTCAATCACCTCCAGGCAGACAAGGACCGACATCGGTCGCCTATTTTTGGAACATTAACGAATCGATTGTTTGCATGTAGAACGCCAATTTTAGACTTGAAGCTACGGATCTAATTATTGTAATTAGATGTCTCATTATTGTTTGCATGAGATATATATAATAGACTCATGGGCTGTATTTTAATTTGTGCTAGAGAATAATAGAGCAAAATTTAGCTCCTTCAGCGTGAAGAGAGCATGGTGTGTTCCTCCTAGTGCCACAGTACCAAGTGTGGGTGCTGGTTTGGAGAATCAGAAGGGTTCTTCATGTATGTATGATCTTAGGTCAGCAGGTGTGCAAGGCCAAGTTAGGAGATCTGCATGGTAAGTAAGATCATTGATCTGTAGGTGTATTTGTGTGCATGGTCTAGGTTTGCAGGTGTGCAAAACTAGGTTGATCTGTAGGTGGCAGCAGGATCAAGTTGATAGGAACACAATAGGTAGCAAGATCAGGTGGAATCTACTTGGAGTACAGTGTGTACTCAGATAGAGAGCAAAGAGGAAGGCAAGGTAGATCCTTCCAAAGTAAGATCATTTGAGTTGCAGGTTGTTACAAGTTCATGGGAGATCTACTTGGAGTGCGTTGTGTACTCGGTTGAGTATGTTTGTATACTCAGTGTACTGGCAGTAGTGGATACTGACTGGTTGGAGGTGAACACCAAATCTGTGTTTGAGTTGTGTGTTGGGACCGTAATTGAGAGAGTGAGCTCTTGAAGGTGAATTACTGAACACTTGGTGTGGGAAGCCTGTAAGGTGTGGAAGAGTGTGGCGTCTCTTCATTTGTAATTCTTTTCTGGAAGAGTATTAATACAATTGGGTATTGTCTCTCATATTCTGTGTTATTTCTGAATTCTAGTTACTTGTGCATTATGGTTAAATTCCGCATGTTAAGTTGCTTGGTAATCAATTGTGTGCTTCCATAATTCCCAACAAAGTGGTAACAGAGCTTTTGGTTGGGTGTCTAACAAAGTGGTAACAGAGCTTTTGGTTGGGTGTCTAACATTTATTTTCTTCAGGCACACATCAATGACTTTAGACTGGTTGATGAATTTATAGAATATTACATCTGCCTCTTCTATTTGTGCCTCTAGCTAGCCATAGAGCTCTTTAATCCTTTTGAGCTTCCTGCTCAACTCCATTATAAGGTGATCACAAGGGTCTTCCAATTCTTCATGCATTGGCTTCATCCTTGGGATCATTTGTTCAACCAAAGCATGGAATTGGTCTATTTCATTCCTCCAGAGCTTATATTGTCTATGAGGAAAGGTTTTGCCTCTTCAATGCATCAATAAAGCTATTAGAGCTTGGACTTGGTGTCCTGGAGTTCTTTTTCTGCATCCTTCGCTATTTCTTCTAGTTTCAGGGTCAAACATCATTGATGATGTTCTTATGAGCCACAAAATATGCCATCTTGATCAGGGCATTGGTGGAGTGCATAAGATTTATGTCTCTAGGATTGAGGAGTTTGTAGGATTACCCTCTCTCTAGCTTCAAGGGATATCTGATTGCTTTTGTCAAAACTTTGAACTCAGATTCATCCATGCAGCAATCGAGTGCCCAGGATACCTGGTGGCACGTCATTTTGGTTGCAATCTTTTGAGGCATATATTCTTGTAGATAGTAGTCATCCTCCTTAAATCCCTCTTGCACTTGCCCCCTATTCCTAAGCATATTCCTTTATTCTCCCACCACATCTTCCCAGCTAGAGTCTGAGTTGGGTTCTTCCTCATCTCAAGTTTCTTCTTCCTCTTCATCATCTCCTTCTCCTATTTATTGTTGTTTAGGGCTGGTATTGCCTTCTACATTCATAGGCACCCCTTTGAGAAATGGGTGTGCATGTTGTGCATCATCCTCTATTGTCCTTGCTTGTGTGATGCACTTTTTTTCACTGACTCTGATCTCAATGACCTCAATTTTGTCAATGTCAGCTTAGGACATATCTCTCTCTCTCATATTTTTGTGCTTCTAATCTAATTATAGCACTACCTCAATTTCTTGTTGATTCATGCCTATGGCCTTCCATTTGTGCCTTAGCTCTTCATATATTGGTGCATTGGATGGGGTAGTCTCAACCCCTTTTTCTTCACGGTTGCTTTCCTTTGCCTTCACTAGGTGCTCCACTCCTTTCATCACCTTAGCCTCCATTATCTTGATTAGCTTCTCGGACACCCTTGCCCTGGTCATCTCCTCCTTCTATTCTTTCAACTCTTGTGCATGTGACTTCTGAAGTTTTACTTAGCCAAGGCTCTTTAGCTTGTGCTTCTTTTTATATGGCTCAAATAGAGGGCATAAAGAGGGGGTCTATTCCTTAGATGATCCCTCCTTCACAATATATGTGTCTATCCCCCATTCTCCTTCATTTGAATCCTATGGCTCTTCTTTACATATAACTATTGTATGTGCAAAAGAGGAGGGCTTTTCCCTTTTTACATTGGTCTTCTTGCCCCTTTTTGGTGGCTCTGAGGTAGACGCTTCTCCTTTTGAGTTGATCTTCCTTTGCAGGCACATTTAAATTTCCTCCAAGGTTTCCCCCCTTTTTTGTTAGGTTGTGGAGCTAAAAGCTTCACTGATGCAAATAGGAGAGGAGGTTGCTGAGGGTTGTTGAGTTGCAGAGCAACCGGCGTCGGTCTGATCAGTCGACGTCGGTAGGATTGTGAAGAGAAGCAACCAACGTCGGTCAGGGATCGGCTGGCGTCGGTCACATCCAGGTAGACAGGGACCGACGTCGGTCACCTGTGTGGTTCGGACTGCGAATGTTACGGGCAGTTAGCTAACGAACCAAGTGTTTGCATGATGAGAGCTAATTTTAGACTGAGAGATGCAGATCTAATTATTGTTTGGATGAGATCTATATAATAGACTCATGGTTGTATTGTAAATTTGTGCTAGGGAGTAAGAGAGCAAACAGCTCCTTCAGAGAGAGGTAGAGCAATGGTGCGTTCCTCCTAGTGCCATAGTACCAGGTGTGTGGGTGCTGGATTGGAGAGTCAGCTAGATTCTTCAAGTATGTATGATCTTGGTCATCAGGTGAGCATGGCCCTTATAGGAGATCTACATGGTAAGTAAGATCGTTGATCTGCAGGTGTGTGTGTGTGCAAGGTCAAGGTTCACAGGTGTGCAGAACCAGTATTGATCTGTAGGTTGGAGATCAGATAGGACAGCAACACAACAGGGAGTAGAATCAGGCAAGATCTACTTGGAGTACGGTGTGTACTCATTGGTATGTACGTGGAGTACATGGAGAGCTAAGAGGAAGGCAAGGCAGTTCCTTCCATAAGTATGGTCTGTTGAATTGCAGGTTGTTGCAGGTTCATGGGAGATCTACTTGAAGTACTTTGAGTACTTGTGGAGTGCGTGGAGTGCGTGGAGCACAGGTGTAAGGTGAACACCAACTCTATGTTTGAGTTGGGTGTTGGGACCTAGTAGAGAGAGCTTTGAGGGAAGATTTACTGTTTATGTCCTAGAGGTGTGGGAGCCCTAGAGGTGTGTAAGGAAGAAGAACTGTGGCAGTCTTCTTTGTTGTATTTCCTTCTGAAAGAGTTATTAATACAAGTTGTGTATTGCCTCTCATATTCTGTGTTATTCTGAATTCTAGTTACTTGTTGAATCTGGTTAATTTCCGCATATTAAGTTGCTTGGTTTGGTAATCAATTGTGTGCTTCCGGTGTTTCGCATCCTGACATTTTTTTCATAAGGGGTTCTTCACTTGCATTAGGCATTGGAGTCCCCTTTTCTCCTGTTCAAACCAGAGGGTCGGTGTTACCTTCTATACTGGATGCTTGAGCCACCTTATTCCTCGGCTTCATCTTATAGTAGAGTCTATGGATGTAGTCGACTATTGATATTGTGAGGATGGGAGTGATGTTAAGGTTATCTAATTTGTCCTCATCTTTGGTGGCTTTCACATTGGTGTAAACAAATTGGTGCCTGAGTTTGCAACTCTCCATGTCTAGTTTTCCAACTGGGATTTCTATTTGCTGCACATTAGGGATCTGTTACAATGCCTTGTTGAAGTATTTTGTTGAGAAGCCATAAGGTAGTTTTAGACACCTATACTTTGTGTCATCTTTTAGTGTTAGGCACACTATAAGTAGTGGTTCATCATGGTGAAAGTTGTCGTTTTGAACAAACTCTTCAATAACCCTTGAGGAATGCACCATTCAAGCCTAAAGGCTTTTATGCATCGGGCACACCACTTCATCACCTGTGCTTTATAATTTGCATTGGTAGAGGAAGGGCAAGTAAATTTTTAATGCATATGCATAGGGGATCCTTGATGTTATAGAAAAATCTAGAAGTTATTTCCCTCCCCATCTGGAACTCCTATCTCCTCTATGATGGTGAGGATGAGGATGGATCCCCACCTGAAAGTTCCCTTTGAGATGTGGCACTCGATGGTGTTTTTCACAAATTTATTTGCTATGAATTTGGGCATATTGAATTGGACCCCTTGCACCATATGGTATGCGATGCATAAGTAGGTCTTAGACACATCAGTCCACCACCCTCTCAGACACAACTTGACACTGACCAGGTGTGACACCACTCTCATCCCAGGGTTAATGCAATCTTTGATGGGGAAGGTAAAACCCCCTTTGTAGTATTTTAATAAATGGGTGATGTGTTCCACTTCTTCTCCATCATTCATCGGTTGACGAATGTCCCTCTTAGTATATGGGAGCCTAGTTATCCTCTTGATGAGTTACACCAAGATTTTCACGTGCCTACCTGACAAGTAGATGTGGTCCTCATGGATGCGAGAAAGGAGAAACTACATGAGTTCTTCTAGCTTCCTAAAATAAGGCAACTTATAGAGCTGAGTTGTGCCTAAAGCCGTTAGCTTATCTCTAATTAAGACATTGAATAGCGCATCCCCCTATGGTGTCTTACACCCAATATCTACCATCCAATCTTACACCAAATTTTGGAGATGGTTGGAAGTGTGGTGGTTATACTCCTTGAGCTGGCAATTGTGTCCAAAGGAAAAAAATAATTTCTCCTACCAATACCTCAGGGGGAAACTACATGTATTGATAGGTCACTCTAGTGAGTGCCTCTAGGTCAATCATAATGATGCTTACTACTTTGACAGTCTGTGTTATGATCTTTATGGCCTTTGTCTCCTTGAATCAAACCCACTTGGATTTTGTTCATTCTTCGATAGAGCTCCCATTCTTCTGCTTCCTCATCATTCTAAAGTGGCTAGAATTAAACCTTGGGAGATGAGATTTTTTGAACCCCATAATGGCAACCCTTAGGTAGCTCATTCAGGATTATCTTTCTGATCGTTACCTTATTTTGTGGATGTACTTACCCTTTCTCATTTTTGTGGATGCACTTCCTTCTCACTGTGCCTTAGTTCATGCCCAATTTTCCATGTCGTGTCTTTTTTGGCAACCTAGTTTTTCTCTTTGGCTCTCTTTGAGTTTGTATAATCTCCAATTTTACAATAGAGTGTAACCTCGCTCATTTGCATGACCAGCCTTTATACCCTCTTGGTTGATATACTACCTTTATTACAAGATTTTATGATGAGAGTTGTATGTATTTCAGAAGAAACAAAACAAATCTTCAAAATCCTCCAAGATCTTTCATCATTTTTACATTTCATGCATGGCATTGTGTTACTGCCACCTCATTTATTATTTTCAATGATATTTTTGGTGATGTGACTAGTGGTTCAAATCAGTCATTTCTTGCTAACACATGGGTGGATGCCAACTATCTTAAACAACTTCCTTTTATGCTCATCACATGGCGTGACCTTCACCTTTCTTGTGGTAACCTAGCCGCAACACCTCATATGCATGCAATTCAGCTTCCTAGGTCCCATGTTTTTTTTTAGATACACTTTTGTGTAAAGTGTGCTTTTCTCTCCTCAGTCCAATTTCTGTGCATCATCTTGCTTTAGTTCATCCTACCCCATACAAATTTCTTACGTCGGCTCTCCAGTGCTTGGTATTTTCTCACCATCTCACTACGCACCTCTTACAAGAATGTTTCTTTTTTTGAGTACTTGATTTATAAACTTCACGCACCCATAACTTAGTTGTCTAGCCTTATGCATTTGTTGGCACAAGTGCTCAACTCACCCAATTAGATTTATGTGTGGAGTGGTAGAGCCTAGGGATCTCTATGGCCAGCTCATGCTGCTTATTGCCAATCTGCAAAAGAACCAAAACTTAACTTACTTATAGGCTTGGCTGGTGCCAAGCCTATGTATGGTCATTACACTCAATCTAACTTGTGACTAACAAGTCAGTGTTCTTGTGGTGTAGGTGCCACTTTATTGCTTATATAACTTTAAGCTATTGTCGTTGAAATATCCAGGGATCATTTTCCCAGTGAGCGTGCACAGTTTGCATGTGCTAGTATATAATATGTGATGGATGATGTAAGGACCCATCCACCTTATTTTTAGTTTTCCTAGGTGATTAAGATACTTGGAGTCATAGAGTAATACTAATGCCCCTTTAGTTAATTCTTTATGCCTGATGTGTTTATCATGCCAACTCTTTTGGCATGCTTTTTCGATTTTCTGACTCCGCCTTCCTTGAGTGCGCTTCTCATCAAAATGCTCCAAGTCCTCTAGTCTTGCCTATAGTGACTCTTAGTCATCTAAGCAACCAATGTGCATAATACGTAGTGATGGGATGATAAATTCTATTGACAATATGGCTTTTGCACCAAACACCACTTGAAATGGTGTTGCCTTGGTTAGACACTTATAAGTTGTGTGATAAACCCATAGTACCACCAAAATTTGGTCATCCCAATCTTTGTGCCCAACATTACATATCTTAGTGAGGCACATCTCCAAGATTTTGTTAAAGGCTTTAGTTGTGCCATTGGCTTGTGGGTGATCAGGTGTTGTTTTGTGGTATACCACCATGTACTCAATTAGGAGAATTCATACCTTTTCATTGATGAAATGGGTACCCCTGTCACTCGTTAGACTTAATGGGCACATGTACCTACTCATGATATTTTCCCATATGAAGCATGTAGTTGTTATAGTTATGCAGTCTTTGGTTGGCATAACCTTAGCCCACCTGGTGAAATAGTTAGTGGTTGCCAGAATGCTATGAACCTATGAGCCAAGCTACAAGAGTGATGGGCCCAACAAAGTCAATGGCCACTTTTCAAAATGCACTTGAGCAAGGATAGGGATGAGAGGCATTTCATCATGAGCATTAGGTTTTTCTATGTACTAGCATATATCACATGCCTTTGCGCACTCCTTAGAACCTTGAAAGAGGCTTTGCCACAACAAGCCTGACTATAAAATCTTTTGCACCATTGCGTCACTAGCATAATGGCCTCCTATAATTCCCTCATGTACCTCTTGTAATATGGAGTCCCTTTTGTGCCCAAGAACACATCAGCAAATGACTTTATCCAGACTCATCTTCTAAAGTTCCCCCTCAATGAGTTGGAATAGAGCAGTGCGAACGAGTTATTTTCTCTCTTTCTTAGACATGGTATGGGGTGCTAATCTTGAAGTTCAGAAGGCGACAATCTCTACTAGGTCCTTAGGAATGCATTGGACTCTATATAGTTGTGTATTTGGCATATCATCTTCAATTAGTGCTGCTGCATCACTAAATTTGATGCACAATAAATGGTCGAGCTCTACATTCTACTTTTCAATTTTAATGATAATGGAAAACTGGAATTCCTATAACAGAACTATCCATCTACATATGCACCCATGTAGTTATGGCTTATTAACAAGGTATTTGAGCACTTCATGATCAATGAAGAAAATGAAAGGAGTAGTCAATAGATATTGTCTAAACTTTTGTAGTGCATATACCATGGCAAGTGCCTCTCGCTCAGTTGTCATTTAGTTTCGCTCTGCTTGGGTTAACTTTTTACTGGTGAAAGAAATTGGATGATCCATCTTTCCTTCACCTAGTTGCACCAGAATGGCATTAATGGTAGAGTTGTAGGCATCGAAATTGACGTTAAATGGGGTCATCTAATCTGGAAACTATAATATTGGTGCACTAGCCAGTTTCAATTTCAGGGTTTTAAATGCCTCTTCTTACGCCTGGCCCCAATAGAATAGGCCCTCCTTGCCCAAGAGTTCCTCCAGAGGTGATGTAATCCTTACATAGCTCCTGATGAATTTCCTATAGTAGTCATAATGGCCTATGAAAGCATCAACATCCTTTTACATCGAAGGGTTATGGAGTTGAATAATAATGGCGATCTTTATTGGGTCTACTAGTAGACCATCTTTGTAAACAATGTGCCTGAGCAATGTTCCAAAAGGAGTTTCAAAGATTCACTTCTTAAAGTTTAATGAAATTTACAATTGCCTACATTATTCAAACATGAGGTGAAAGTTATCATAGTGGTCCTTGATGAGGCCATACACGATCCAATCATCAAGGTATACTTAGAGAAATTGATGAATAAAGTCTTTGAATTTTGTGATGACTACCCTATAAAAGACAACTGGTTCATTCTTGAGCCCAAAGGGCATTACATTATATGCAAAACAACCCCATTCAGTTGTGATGGTTATCATTGGCTTATCTTCATCCTCTATTTTCACTTGATGGTATCCCAAGAACCCATCAGTGAATGTGTATATTTCATAATCGGTGATGTCATCTAGGACTTCATTTGTAAATGGTGTTAGAAAGGGGTCAATAACACAGGCAACATTAAAGAGTTGATAATCGATGCATATTCTAATGCACCCATCCTTCTTTATGCTAATGACTATGGGACATACCCATTTTGACTCCTACACCAGATATATGATCCTTACAACTAGCATCCCATTAATCTCTATTTTTACCTTGGCACAAAGATTGGGGTTCATGTAGTATGGTCATTTTTTTATGGGTCTTGTGCCATCCATCATCTCGATGCTCATCTTACCTAGGGAAGGGTGGGTGCCCTTCATGTTAATAGTTTTGGGGGGATAAATCTTAAAATTATTTTAGGAGCTCAATAATTCATGTCATCTTTGCTTCAGACCAATATGTGCCTATGGTGGCGATCTTAGGTTCGTCCTCAATTTTAATGTCCACTTTCATGGTTTGAAGTGGCATGTGATATGGCTCATTTTGCATTTGATGGCAGTCTTCCACCTACCTTGTCCCTTATGTGGTGTCAGTGTGTAGATGAGTAGGTATGTCTTCATTTAGGATGCTTTCATTTACTTGGTGCACAACCCTTTTATTGCCTGCTAGAACCTTCCGCTTGTGCTCCTTTCAAGTCTCATCGTCTTCTTCAATGGAGTCATTATTGAGCACCTTATCTTCAAAGAACGTGGGAATTTCTAAAAGCTTCACTGATGCAGACATGGAGGAGGGTGCAGAAGGGTTGCTGAGTGTCACAGACACCGGCGTCGATCAGGCCAACCGACGTTGGCAGGATAAGGCAGGAGAGCAACCGGCATCGGTCAGAGATCGGCCGACGTCGGCGACCCCCAGGCGGACAAGGACCGATGTCGGTCGCCTGTGTGGTTTGACTGCGAGTATATTACAGGCAGTTGGTTGACGAACCAAGTGTTTGCATGCTTAGGTCTAATTATAGACTGAGAGCTACGGATCTAATTATTGTACTAGGTGTCTAATTATTGTTTGGATGAGTTCTATATATTAGACTCATGGTTGTATTGTAAACTAGTAGCTAGAGAGTAAGAGAGCATTATTATAAGCTCCTTCTGTGTGTGAGGTGAGCAATGGTGTGTTCCTCCTAGTGCCACAGTACCAAGGTGGTTGCTGGATTGGAGAATCAGTAGGGTTCTTCAGGAGTGTATGATCTTGGTCATCAGGTGAGCATGGCTACGATAGGAGATCTACATGGTAAGTAAGATCATTGATATGCAGGTGTGTGTGTGTGCAAGGTCAAGGTTCACAGGTGTGCAGAACCAGCTTGATCTGTAGGTTGAAGATCAGATAGGATAGCAACACAACAGGGAGCAGTATCAGGAGAGATCTACTTGGAGTACAGGTGTGTACTCAGGGCAAAGAGGAAGGCAAGGAAGATCCTTCCATAAGTAAGGTCTATTGAGGTGCAAGTTGTTGCAGGTTCAGAGGAGATCTACTTGAAGTACGTTTGAGTACTTGTGGAGTGCGTGGAGCACTTGTGGAGTGCGTGGAGCACAGGTATAAGGTGAACACCAACTCAGTATGTGAGTTGGGTGTTGGGACCTAAGAGAGAGAGCTTTGAGGAGAGAAGTATTGTTCACTTGAGGTGTGGGAAGCCTCTGAAGAGGTGGTGGAGAAGAAGTGGCATCTTCTTTATTGTACTCTTTTCTGTATGAGTATTAATACAAGTTGTGTATTGTCTCTCATATCTTGTGTTATTTCTGGATTCTAGTTACTTGTTGATTCTAGTTATTTTTTCATATTAAGTTGCTTGGTATTTGGTAATCAATCGTGTGCTTCCGGGGTTTTGTATTCCCCAACACGTGGTATCAGAGCATGTTTCTTGTTCTAGGTGCCTGACACTTTCATGGTTTGAAGTGGCATGTGATATGGCTCATTTTGCACTTGATGGTAGTCTTCCACCTACCTTGTCCCTTCTATGGTGTCGGTGTGTAGATGAGTAGGTATGTCTTCATTTAGGATGCTTTCATTTACTTAGTGCACAACCCTTTTATTGCCTGCTAAAACCTTCCGCTTGTGCTCCTTTCAAGTCTCATCGTCTTCTTCAGTGGAGTCATTATTGAGCACCTTATCTTCAAAGAACGTGGGAATTGCTATTCCTTTCTCCCCAAACATGTTCTTGAGATGCTTTTCTAGTATAGCGATGTCTTCGAAGACTACCTAGTGTATGACTTGTAATGGCTCAAGCATCCTCAAATCTTTAGAAGAAAAGGAAAATGTGGGCACAAACCTCTCCTTTCGTGTATCCCAACTTATCATTTTCATACACATCTCATTTATGACGTACCAAGCTCACACCTAAGTTTTGAGGGTCTTGTAAAAGGCATGCACCCATAGGTTCCTCAGTGTATTTTTATCATAGTCAATCCATGTTTCTTCACAGATGCGCATGTGGGTAATAGGGTCTGACTTGAGTAAGCTGCTATGTCCAAGTCCTCATTGATTTTTCCAAACCTTGTGCTTAGTGTGGCCTTGATGTCTTTCCATATTGGTAGGCTAGCCTTGTGTGTTGACCACCATCGAACAATAATGCTCTTTAGTGTATGCACCAATGCGCCTACTTGATCTACTTCTTTGGGGATGCAAGACTCTAGGGCATTTACATAGCTCTTGATAGGTCTATTTCCTTCATATCTTGGAAGGGCAACAAGTTTTCCCTTGCTCAATCTAAACACTCTTTTTCTAGTCACCTTGGCATGGGGAAACCATTTATGTGTATTTTGTTCAACTTGGATTGGACCTGTCCTGACCAACCTTGGTACCTTTGTGAGAACTTGGTGGCACCTTCATCTGTTGGTTTCATATGCCTCCTCTACCCATTGATCACATGTTATTTCTATTTTATTAGATACTGATTGGCCATCCTCCCATTCGAGCACTCCTTGATCATCAGGATGTAAAAACTTGATGCTCTACATCATGATATTGTATATGTGGTTGATCTCTTCCTCAAGGTCAACACTCTCAACATATGGTGGTCTTTGATATTTCAAAAGGGGGGTCACCACTTTCTCTTACCCATTCTCAAAATTCATGTAACACTTCTTAAAGCGCATGTCCCCATTATTTGCATAACACCATGGTCTACCTAGGAGCACTAGGTAGTTATCATGCTATGCTAATTTTATTACTTCAAAATCGGCTTGGAATTTTGTGCCCTTGATATCTATGATGGCATCTTTCATGACCCAAATAGGTTGTGCTATTGTCTTATTTTCCATGAAAAAGGTGTGAGGAGATGGCTTTAAGGGTGCTCTTCCCATTTTTCCCAAGTGATTTTGGTAAAAATGTTGACCTCGACACCTGTGTCAATGATGACCTCACATACTGACCATGCATTGATGGTTTCACTTATCATCAGTTCCTATTCATACTTAGCATTTTGAGTATGATGTACCTCACATACATGCTCCAAGTGTGGCACCATGTTTTCAATCCGTTGAGGTGCAACCTCATCTTTATTCCTTTCTATTTGTTTCATCAATAAATTCTTTAATAAAGGCAACATTATTTCTATCTTCAAGAGGTGCAAGATTTCTATTAATTCTTGCACCTTTGTCTCCTGGTTATCCCTCTTCTTGAGTGAAGTTATAGCTTGTGCCTCCAAATCTCTAGCTAATTGAAGCTCTCCTTGGAGATCTTGAATCATGCTCATGGCCTATTGTAGGACATCCTTATAACGTGTTAGATAGAGATATGGTGCTACCTTGGGTTTGAGTTGTACCATGTGCTTGGTTTAGCTTGATTCCTCATATTCCAAGTGTAATTCTGGGGTTGGTTTCCCAGTGGGTTCATAAGTGAATCTACTTCTTGTAGTGACTTGCACTTTGGGAATCTCCTTACGGGTTGGTTATGGCTTTGCAACCCTCTTTTATACCTTGGGTTCTCACCTAATCATGGCAACACCTTTATTAGGTTAGCTCTAGATTAACTTTTTATATAATTTAGGGCATTCTTCGACTCGATGTAGCTTGTGACAGTACCCACAAGTAGGATGCATTAGGCAGTCGCATTTGTAGTGATTGGTTGATCCACATTTATAACACGATCATAGGGGGAACCTTACCCCACCACACCTCTACCTTGCCCTCTTGTGCCTCATTAGTTTCCATAGCCAGCACTTTGCTGACCATAATTATCATTACCTTGGTGCATCTATTTTCTAGCTGTAGTGGTTGCCTGTCGTGCGCCCCTCTCTATGTTTTGACACATTTCATCAATGACATGATAGTTTTCAATTATGTGGGTGTCTGCATCACACAATTTACAATATATAGATATGTTTACTTGGGTAGTACACTGTAATAATGGGTAGTTATGAACATCATGGTCTTCGTGGCATACTTCATAGAATAGAAGTAGTGCTCAAATGTTTTTATTTGGGCAATTAATCTGACTATGCCTTTCTTCCTCATAGGCAGCACACCACAACCCACTGTGAGTGTCATGTGTTGATCTTGTTATTAATTTCTACAATTGTGAGGCCATTGATGTGATGTATGCCTCCATAAATGGACTAATTTTGATGTTTGCACTTTTGATTACTTTGGCCCTTAGTATGGCTTGTAGTGCTTCTCTAGGATCCGTGAATGTTTTCATGGATAACACACATTGGAACGGTATAAGCAAGCCCCCAAAAAACTACTATGTGTGTTGGGAGGGGTGGATGTCATAGGGGAGTTTTGAAAGGAGGGTTTTGAAATGTGCATTGTAGAGGCACATGCACTCAGATAGCCCCTAGCTAATTTCTTTTAATGCAACTATGCTCTACTACTTGAACTCTGGAATGTCAAATTCCTTGAGAGAAGCCTCCTTCAGAAGGTCATAATCCACCATGGCCTAGTTGGGATCAAACTTTTGATATCAAGTGTGTGCATGATCTATTAAGGTCATCATAAATTGAGTAGCCTTGCACTTCGACTAGGTAATCCCCCTAGCATGCCATTGTAGTTCACACTTGAGCACATGTTTGGCAGCATTTTCAATGCTGCAATACTCTGGAAAATGCATTTCCATCTCATAGTAAATCTACTAAGGGGTTGGTTGACCCTATAGTGCTTATCCTTTTAGAGCCTAGGTGGGAAGCACTCCTCTGATTCCTAGGTTGGATTGTGTCTTAACCATTATTAGTTGCATCATAGGGCTAGTGGGCATGAAACTACTTCCTGGTTATGCGAAGGCACCTCCACTGGGTTGTTGCCTAATTGACATAGTTAACTTCCTTTGAATTGGGATGGTAGGATTTATCTTATTAATTATCTAACTAGGGGACATCATGCTTAAACTTACCCTTGCAATTGTCGAGCTATCTTTTAATCTTTCATAAGCGAGTATTTGTTCAATTACTAGTTTTTCCCTCAAGAATTAGAATCTATCAAAATCTACTGTGGTACTGGGTTTAGTTATTAAATTCCTATCTTCCTATACTGGATCTGGCACATGAGTATGTGCTTCTAGTTGGAAGGGGGTGAGTGCCTCTTGCACATCCTATGGTGTTTGATCTTCCAAGAACCTACTACAAACCTCCTCTATGGACTCTTGAGCTCAACCTGCAACTTTGTACCTTCTTTCATGGCACTTGTATTTCAAGGGATCCTTCCCCATGCCCTTCCTGGTCTATACTAGTTTCTTTGGCACTTCCAGGTTCCAGACCCTCTATCAATCTATACCTTTTTTTGTTATAATTTTGCCTACAGAGCTCTCAATCATCTGGTTGCTCATCCCTTTCCATCTAAACTTCACTTTCACTTCCCCTTCTTACTGTCTGTGCCTACCCATATGCACCTAGATTTTAGTTGATCATATTTACAGTCTCCATTTCGTAATCTACTAGCAACTTCTTCAATTCAGTGCCAAGCTCTCTCAAAAAATGCACCTCTAGGTTCATGATAGAGTTCATTCTCTGCTTCTTCAAGGTAGCAGTATATTGACATCACCAATTCCAGCACATAACTATTTAGCACCCCATTTCACCAATGGTCAATATCATGCATCCACTCCTCATCTATGATTTTAAGATTTTCTAGGTGATCTTTTGTCCACTCCTGGCACTAGCCATATCTTTTCCATCTATACGTTCTATAAGCAATCAACCATTTGTATATGTGTTATGGTAACTCACAAAAGAGCATTTCATACAATGGATCGTATAGGTAGGTCTGCACCCATACTGTTGGCTCTTGATCTTGGTAGGTCAGATGACTCTACATGAAGCTGTCCTTAACTTCTTCTATCCAGTGGTCAGTGTTCTCAAGTGAGAGTCAACACATTGCTTTGTTGTACAATTGTAACAAAAAAATTCAATATGGGTCCTAAAAAATAAACCAAAATGTTGTAATTTTAATTATTAATCTCTTATAGTAGTGCCCATTGCTCTTAATAGGTCACCCTACTAGTTAGTGCTTTAAGATAATTAGGTGCAAGGATTTTAGTAGTAGTTTACGTACAACATTTAGTGCATCTCTGCACTAACAACAAATTCACTCAAGGCACAAACCTTGAATGCTCACCCAAAGTGGAGTGATGAAAAGACCGAGGCTTACATTGGGCTAGTTCTAACATGGTGTAACTTTGGTTTGGTCAATGGGGCATATCATGGAGATTTATTGACTTAAGGTTGTTTCAATGATCAAGTTAAAGGTTACTTGATGAATTTAGATTTTAATTCTTGATCATAGCGGCACGCATGTGGTTTGATAGTTGATCTAGGCACTAATTGGGTTAAGATGTCCAGGTGACCTTCTCATCTTTTTTTGAGCTACTTGGCTCCTTTCTTTTGAGAGGGTCAAGTTCACTTGGTGCTAAGCACAAGCTAGGTCATTATTAACTATGGATTACCATGCATCATGATGGTCAACTAGAAATGGCTTTGCAAATCCTCACGTGACTTATCTAATTACCACTTACAGTGATAGAGAACAGATATACATCAGAACTATATTCAATTCTTAAATATTATACCATAGGAGGTATCTAACACATATTTCCTACAAGTGATTGGTTTCATTTATATTTCAAAGTGATAGTTACAAGATCAATTTGGACCTTAGCTTGGCATGATACCTTCATATCCAACAGCTCATAGGAAAGCACAAACTAGTCAAGGCTAGGTCTACCAGTAATAAACATAAGTCATCCTAGTTTGTATTACATTTGTGTCAATCTTCGTTATGATCCCTCCTTATCATCATCATTACTATCTCTCTCCCCCCCTCTTTACTCTTGGAGGTCACTTCTTTTTATAGGTGCTGACCACCCTTCTCGTTGACTAAGTAGGTGTGTGTTGATGGATGGTTAGGTGGTGGCAATTCGCCTATTTATTCCACCATTCATACTTCTATGCTCCTCAAGCCCTGATTTGATGTAAGTAAGATTGGGTAGGTAAGCCTCGAAGCTTGCATTATTCTCCAAACATCATCTTTATGACTCTACCACTATGTTTGTACTTTGAGAGTCATCCATCCAAAATTTGGGTGAGAAGTAAAGGCTTGGCTGACTTGCACAAGTATTTGTGGGATTCCTTTAACTGGCATAACCAAGACAAAACCTAAGCAATTTTTACACAAGACTGCCTTGAACCTAATTTTGTCATGTTGGCCCAAGAACACTACTTAGGGAAAAAGGGGTGCCAACATAGAATGTTTGGGCATTCATAAGGATCAAGCTAAATCCAACTTCCAGTGAGTTATGGCTTCTTAGGCTTTGTATTTTAATGTTTATCTCGACCTACTCTATCGAGGGGAATTAATGATGGAGAGACTCATTTGAGTGTATAAAAATAGAGATATTTACTTGTAATCGGGGGGAATTGCTTGCAGTGAAGCGCTACTAAAACGAGATTGGATTACACCTTCTATTCTTATTATATTCTAAGTTACTTCATTTGCTTGCCTATGGAAGCTGATTATAATAAACTTATACTAATGTTGAATACATTTTTCAATTTATTGTTCAATCGGTGTCATTATTGTCTTTGATTGTGCTTGTTGTTAGATGCTTAAAGTTGTTAAAGGAATCTAGTTGCTTAAAAATAGTATCAGTTTCATGATATTGAAGCTAGTTAAATTGATGTGTTAAATTCTCTATTTTTTATTTAGTGTTCCATGATCACTGTGAGTAACAGTTGTTGGCCCTGGAGATTGTTTTATTTAAAATCATTTAATGCACTAATGACTGTCTATATATACACATGAATGCCTAAATTAGATTGTTTTCATGGCTAGTCTTACTCACTCCATAATTCCTATCTTTGCTTATCAAGAAGCAATCTTATGACCATACATGATAGAGTTGCAAGTCACATACGTGTTTATCAATAGGTTGGATAATCAATGGTGTTCATAATTTCCCCTTAGGAGCTTTCCTATAGTGTAGAGTTCGTGCAATAGCTAGACTGGGCACACAGTGGTATAATTATGGCCAAGTCAGTTTGCAACTCAAATCATTCTCATGGATAGTTTGATCAAAGACAACCCCCATTTCTTCTTTGCTCTGCCCTTCCTTCCCTCTTTAAAATTTTTAATGATGATTACCTATTTGAAATGAACTATAGTTAAGTTAAACATAATGCTTTATTAGCTAAATTAAGTCAATATCGTCCTCAAATAACTAATTATTATATAAACCGAGCCTCTGGTGGAAATAGACATATCCTGCCCATGTATTAGCATTTAGGGATACTCTTGCCCTTGGACCAATCTAATGTGGTCTTAAATTCTAGGGGACATTCATCCTGTGTGGTGTTGTGTCTCTTTGGTTTCCCTTAGGATAGCTAATCTCACAGCCATCCTTGAGTGAGACACAAATTAAGACCAACATAATCTTTGACCTGGAAAAGCTCAGATTGAAAGTGTTATAATTTAATATCTTAAATTTAACTACATGTTGTAAAGGCAAATGTAGATTATGAATTTGAATGTTAGTCATATCATGTAACATACCTTTGTTGTTGTGTGCAATAATGTAGACAATTTTTAGATGAAATTTTTAGCTTTCAATGGTGTGATGAATATTGATTGAGTGGTCTTGAAAGTGCTTTTAGGGCTAGAGAGTGTGACGATATTTTTGAAGAAGTACATTGAAAATTATTTAGCCTATATTTTTTGTTGAATTGCAAGGAAAAGAGGCTCAAAAGCTCCATATAGGTAAAGCTATAAAGTCAAGAGAATAATTTTAATTCTCTAATGTAACAATAGAGATTTAGGAATGTTAATTATATGCAAGAGTAGAAGCATACCTCTGTAGCGTCGTGTTTAGTATTTCCATCTTTTATTTCTAAAATTAGTTGAGTTCCTTTTTTTTTAGTGCATTTGATAATTGTGATGATTGTGGTAGTTGCATAGGCATCAGTTCTAGTTACCAATTGGTGGATTATGATATCTGGGATGAACTTATATTCTACATAGACAAGTAGTATGCTCTCTAATAGATTGGATTCATTGAGCAATAATAGTGTATTACAATATCCACCATCCTAATTTGTTTTGGGAGAAATAGAAAAATGCAAAATACATGTTTTTATAGGATGAATTTTTTGTTTGTGTATGTGGATAAGACTATCAGGCATGTTAAGAGTAACAGTCATTTCATCTTTGACATCTGTGAGATCTGCATATAACAATTACTTGTTATGTTGTCTTTGTAGCAATGTTTTATAGGTGAAAAGGACATCACCTTAAAAAACATCTCATGTTTTATAGTTATTCAAATCATCGATCGATATCAAATTAGATGAAGTTAGTGTGTTGCTACCAAAAAAAGGTGATGTGTTAGTGTATATGGTATAAAAGGAGATGGAGTTTGGAAAAAAAGTACAATGTTGTTAATGCTTATGTTTTCACTTCTCCTATTGGTCTTTGATTGTCTTCAATGATTTCAAATTTTCTCTTCATATTGATTGTGATTATGTAATGAAATTAGATGAAGAAAGAGAGTGGTAAGATATCTAGTTATATACAAATGTATGTTGATATGGAAAATATGACTAAGCAATTTGTGAAAGAATGTTATTATATGCATTTTGTCTTTTTTGTTTTATATTAATGTAGATGTATGTTACATAAGGCCAAATAAACAATGTCATGATCACTCTATTAACAATCTGCTTTGAAAATGCATTGTTTTTGTATTTCAACATTCAACCACACATGATCAATAATCTGTATGGATAATGCATCTAGTTTTTCTTGAACAAATCACATTTTATAGGTTGTCATGTGTCATTAAAGTGCTTTTAAATATGTTGGTTTGTAATGTCGATATTGAAGTCACCTAATATAATTATATTTTGAATTTTATGTGCATCTGTGAATACTGTTGTCCCCAAAAAAAAACGACTTTTTATTTTTGGGACAACATATGAGCTATTTTGGGCCTGCAGGGCCGAAATTCCTCTCTTCCCTTCTCAAAATTTATTGGGGGGCTTATAAATTCCTCATTTTTCAAAGCTTTTTCAGTAAAGGGAATCACAAGTTCAAAGGGCTATGCGCATATGTCAAAGGTTCAAAGTTCAACAGTTTAAAGGATCCGTGGCCCCGAGCACTTAACGAGTCTCAAAAGCTTAAACCGTTGAACCTTGAACCATTTTGGTTAGTCGATTCAACGGGTTCAACGTTCAATTAGTTCAACGGGTTCAACGACCAATTGGTTCAATGCGCTTGGTGCAAAAGATCAAAAAGACTTAGCCAAATAATGAAGAATGAACCAATTGAACCATTAAACCATTGAACCAAAGTTGGTTCAATCGGTAGGTTCAAGGGGCTGCCCCAAAGCCAAATGAACAAGTGCCCTTGTAGAGGGCAGTGAACCAAAGCCAAGAACCCTTGCAGAGGGCAGTGAGTAAAAATAGACAAAGTGAACTCCTTCGAAAAAATGAACAAGGCAAAAGGCAAAGTAGAGTCCTTTAGACAAATTGTCCGAAGGAATTCACCTAGGAAGAGAGCCTGAAAGCAAAGGAAAAGCCTGACTGAAGAGAAAAGCCCACAGAAAAGCACTCGATGGAAAAAGACAAAGTGCAACAAAAGTCACCACGTGTCCATTATAAAGCAGAGTGAAAGCTGCCACGTGTCATCTTCTGCAGGACTCTCAAAAGGTTTCTAAAGCTTTTATAAGTTAAGCAGAATACGTCACGTGTCTTGTTATGACTCAGCAAAACGTGACAAGTGTTTGCATCCGCGTTCCCGTTTTGAAGTTGCTCAGGCAAGACGTGTCATGGATCCCATTTTTTGTAAGTTTCTAATGAGTTTCATAACAACAAAACTTGCCATTTGTCAAGAACACAGAAAGGACCCCCCAAAGACTTCGACAAGAAGGGCTATAAAGGACAAAGAAGCAACATGGACGATTCCAAATGCAAGTTCAATTAAAGTGATGGTTCAACCAGAGAGCAAAGAAGTGCTTAAGCAGTGAAGAGAGGAACGAGACCAAAGGACAAGAAATATCTTCAAAAGAGTTATTTCTAATAGGTGAAACAGTGGATCAAGTAGACTTTTGAGCACACCAAATCAAGGATGCAAGCCTGTTTTTCTTCCATGAAGTAATGGCAAATTGGACAATTGTGCAGACATCAAAGAAAGGACCAGATAATCCATACCAAGGAAGAGACATTAGATGAATGGACACGCCATAGTTGAGGCAATGCATTATTCCCAGCATGGTCCCTCCAAACAGAACTGAAGGTGCATTGAAGACGTTGATTACAGCATGGGCCTGTTTAGTGAAAACAAGCACCTAAGTCTTTCTTGGAGCGCTATATATTATAATCTCTCATTTGTTACAAGGGAGATCTTCCCCTTACTAGAAGCGAAACTCTGCCCAAATTGAAAGGCATTATTGAGACTTTGAGCTTAGATTGTAGTTCATATTTTTTTGATTAAATTAGAAAGCAAGTTACTTGCAGACTTTGTGCTGTTATAGCTTGTGCTACTTTAGGAGATTGTTCATATGTCTATCTTCTAAAGCATTCTTGTTTATTTGATTTAACAAGCAGAACTAGTGGAGGCGATAAGGAACATGTCTTGAAGCCAACTACTTTCAAACTTTGCACTATCATAGTTGTCTTCAGTGTGTGTTTTTCTTTTCTGTTTCTGTGTAAAAGACCTTGGGATGACTTTGTGCCCCCATTGTTCTTCATATCTCACTCTTTGGGCAGTTGAGGTGGAAACTTTGTGTTATGTTTCATCTTGCTGTTACTGCACCCTTTTGTTACTGGTTTCTTATCTTACCTAAAAGAACTCCTATTATTTTCTGGAAAAACACTTTTGAAAAAAGAGAAGTGCCTTTAGTGTTTCCACCAGGATTTTCTCCTCTGTTTGTTAGCATCATCTCTGAAATAAGAGATATGGATGGTTTATCTCACCCCTGTGTCTTACTTTTAACTTATTTATATAGTATATAGCCTCTGCATATTTAAGAGGGAACCTCCCCTTGATAAGAGGAGAGATTTTTCACCTTTTGATGTAGTAAACCTGCACATCTAGACAACCAATCTCCCTATGCTGTGGTGATAGGAACTATTTTGAATGCCAGTTAGCTGGTCGACAAAATATTCACCTAATAGTTTTTGGCAACTCTGCTGAGGATGAACATGTAGTCTGAAGTATCAAATTTCAGATTGAAGCAGTTCCTTCTCTTATCTATTATAGAGTCTGGCGACTCCCATCTGGGTCTTACCCATTATCCGTTTATAGCCTTACCATTTTCATCCATCTCCATTATGTTATCTGGTCTACAAAACCAAAGTTGTTGGGGAAAAAAGTACAATTTGAAGCCTTAAGCTTTAAGCTGAAGTAGGGCTAATTTTTTTTCCATTTTTATCTTATAATTTGGAAACTCCACTCAGATGTGTTATCCCCATTGTTCATAATCTGATCATGGCAGTTCGAGGCCCCTGGGGTAACTCATTTGGCCCACTTAATCTAACTCCACCCCTGCATGAGCTACCACTCAGTTCAAGGAAGAATTTCCCCAAATTCTTTGGTGATAGAAGAGTCCATCCTGATGAACACATTGCAGCCTTCATCATAGCCTGTGGTGTGACAAGGGTGGAATTTGAAGATGTGGAAGTCAGGCTTTTCATGGAGATATTACAAGGTGCTGCTGCAGACTAGTTCTACCATCTACAGACTGGATCAGTGACTGGCTGGGACACTATCAAAGCCAAGTTTAAAACAAGGTTCAAACCTGCAGAAGATGCTCATGCTTTGCTAGCCCAACTTATGTAGATGAAGAAGGAACCTCATGAGCCCATGATGGATTTTATTGCAAAATTTGACAAGCTGAGAAACAACATTCCCAAGTTGCTCAACCCACACCCGAGAACCTCAAATGCTTCATCATAAACTCACAGCTGCCTGAAGTTTGTTTTCTGCAAAGATGTGTTGGCCGCATAGATCTTGAAACTACTCAAGACTTAGCCACTAAGTTAGAAGATGACCTTATCTTGGCTGGAAAGATAAGAAGGGATTCAAATAGAAGCGCATCTTCCTCATCTTTTGATAACTCACCTACAACCACCACTGATCCAATGGTGCAGAAGCTAGTAAATGAAGTGCTGGCCCTCATAAGATAAATGGCACAAGGGATGTCATCTACTCCTTCATACAGAGATGTACCAAGGAGGACATTCCCTAATCAAGCACATCAAGGGCAACCCAATCATCTTCCTCCCCCACAGAGGAACCTTGCCATTGAAGCACCTCCAGCCAACTCAGTAGTTGGGTATTAGGAAATAGAGCATGATTTCTCTTTCTAACCTACGTTTAATCAAGAAAATGACACTGGTCTCTTCACGGAGGATCAAGAAGAGTCAGCTGACGACTCCCACATCAATTTCTTGGATTACCAGGATGAATCCAGAAGTAAAGGTGAAGCATCTGAGGGATCATATGCTGTGGTCACCCAGTCTCAAAATTAGTTAGCTCAATAATCTGATAAAGGAGAAATAAAGGAGTGACCCCAACCAGCAATTTCAATTGCTAAGCAGAGAACCCCTCTTCTTTTTCAGTCAAAGGACCCAGTGATTTCCAAGAAGGTTAGTACATCAAACATCTCTGCACCTTCTACTTCAACTTCACAGATCAGTCCTCCCCTTCCCAAAAACTAAAAGGATGAACTCCCATCCTTTCTTCCAAGTCCATCTCAGTAATTTGACATGATTGATCATGTCAAAAAATTTGAAATTCAAAGGACTGAGTTTGAATCCCTGCAAGTCAATCCTGAGCAGTTAAACATTGGTGAAGAGCTAGGCGCAGACCTATCTGAAGCAAAGATTGTGGTCACCCAAATGTTAGGCCCTGCTGCTCAAATTCTATTTGAGCCTTCAGGTAGGGGTAATTACTCCTTGACCACATAGGATGCTCATGTCTCAGCTAATCAAAGTCCCGTGGCTAGCAATCCAGGATTTGATCCAAATAAGGCATCAAAAAAATTGGTAGGGTGTAGTACAAATCAAGAAGGATCTTTCATCTCCAATGAAGAGAAACCTGATAGAAGATCAACTTCTGATGATGCTTGGATCCTGGAATTTGATGGCAACAATTCTTCCACTCATGTTAGATGTAGATCTTTGTTGCTCAGATTGAAGACTGCTCAGGGTGAAGAGGTCAAACTCCCTCACACTAAAGGAGACGCTGAGCTGATGGTTTGTTAGGAGTTTGATGCTGACAATCAAAGCATGTGCTGGACTGAACCAGCAGAACAACAAGCTATGGTGGTGGACCATACTATTGTACTCCAAAGTTAGCAAAAGGAACTCTTCACCAAGAGAGCAAGGAGTTATGGTTTTCAAATTAAAGACCACGTCCTACCATGGGGCAAGAAGAAAAAAGAGCCAAGAGGAAGATGCAAAAAATTGGTTTCCTGGTGGAGAGTTCCATTCACCCATCACCATTTTTGGGGACAAAATGGTTTCCCGTTGGTTTGTCAAGATGGCACACCATTTTCACTGTCTCACAGTGGGAATCATCTGAAGTGATTCAAATCTTGAGGCATCAGATAAGATCATCTATATATATGTCTCTTTGTATAGTCTTTAGTTCTATTTTGTGCTTTTCATTTTCATTTTTTGGAGCCTTTCTTTTTGAGTAGCATGACTCTGTAGCCCAATGACACACTTCAAGGCACTGGAGATTCTGGTTTCTACTCCCCTTAGCTGTGTTTCAAGTTTTCAAACTGAAGGAAGTTCCCCAATAGGAGCCAGCTATTGTCCCCCAAAAAAAATGACTTCTTATTTTTGGGACAACATATGAGCTATTTTGGGCCTGCAGGGCCAAAATTCCTCTCTTCTCTTCCCAAAATTTATTGGGGGGCTTACAAATTCCTCATTTTTCAAATCTTTTTTAGTAAAGGGAATCACAAGTTCAAAGGGCTATGCACATATGTCAAAGGTTCAAAGTTCAACTGTTTAAAGGATCTGCGGCCCCAAGCACTTAACGAGTCTCAAAAGCTTGAACCGTTGAAACTTAAACCATTTTGGTTCATCGATTTAATGGGTTCAATGTTCAATCAGTTCAACGAGTTCAACGACCAATTGGTTCAACGTGCTTGGTGCAAAAGATCAAAAAGACTTAGCCAAATAACGAAGAATGAACCGATTAAACCATTGAACCAAAGTTGGTTCAATCGGTAGGTTCAAGGGGCTGCCCCAAAGCCAAAGGAATAAGTGTCCTTGTGGAGGGCGGTGAACCAAGGCCAAGCACCCAATGAAAAAAGACAGAGTGCAGCAGAAGCTGCCACATGTCCATTATAAAGCAGAGCAGAAGCCACCATGTGTCATCTTTTTCAGGCTCTCAAAAGGTTTCTAAAGCTTCTATAAGTTAAGCAGAATTTGTCACGTGTCCTGTTATGACTCAGTGGAACGTGACAAGTGTTTACATCCGCGTTCCCCTTTTGAAGTTGCTCAAGCAAGACGTGTCGTGGATCCCATTTTCTATAAGTTTCTAATGAGTTTCATAACAACGAAACTTGCCATTTGTCAAAGACGCAGAAAGGACCCCCCAAAGACTTAGACAAGAAGGGCTATAAAGGACAAAGAAGCAACATGGATGATTCCAAATGCAAGTTCAATTAAAGTGATGGTTCAACTAGAGAGCAAAGAAGTGCTTAAGTAGTGAAGAGAAGAACGAGACCAAAGGACCAAAAATATCTTCAAAAGAGTTATTTCTAGTAGGTGAAACAATGGATCAAGTAGACTTCTGAGTGCACCAAATCAAGGACACAAGCCTATTTTTCTTCCATGAAGTAATGGCGAATTGGACAACTGTGTAGACATCAGAGAAAGGACCAGACAGTCCATACCAAAGAAGAGACATTAGATGAATGGACACGCCATAGTTGAGGCAATGCGTTGTTCCCAGCATGGTCCCTCCAGACAGAACTGAAGGCGCATTGAAGACGTTGACTGCAGCATGGGCCTTTTTCATGAAAACAAGCACCCAAGTCTTTCTTGGAGCGCTATATATATTGTAATCTCTCATTTGTTACAAGGGAGATCTTCCCCTTACCAAAAGTGAAACTCTGCCCAAATTGAAAGGCATTATTAAGACTTTGAGCTCAGATTGTAGTTCATATTTCTTTGATTGAATGAAAAAGCAAGTTACTTGCAGACTTTGTGTTGTTATAGCTTATGCTACTTTAGGAGATTGTTCATATGTCTATCTTCTAAAATCATTCTTGTTTATTTGATTTAACAAGTAGAACTAGTGGAGGCGATAAGGAAGGTGTCCTAAAGCCAACTACTTTCAGACTTTGCACTGTCATAGTTGTCTTCAGTGTGTGTTTTTTTTTCATTTCTGTGTAAAGGACCTTGGGATGACTTTGTGCCCCCATTGTTCTTTGTAACTCATTTTTTGGGCAGTTGAGGTGGAAACTTTGCGTTTTGTTTCATCCTACTGTTACTGCACCCTTTTGTTACTGGTTTCTTATCTTACCTGAAAGAACTCCTGCTGTTTCCTGCAAGAACACTTCTGAAAGAAGATAAGTGCCTTCAGTGTTTCCACCAGGATTTTCTCCTATGTTTATTAGCATCATCTCTGAAAGAAGAGAGATGGATGGTTTATCTCACCCCTGTGTCTTACTTTCAGCTTATTTAGATAGTATATAGCCTCTGCATATTTAATAGGGAACCTCCCCTTGATGAGAGGAGAGATTTGTCCCCTTGTGATGCAGTAAACCTGCACATCTGGATGACCAATCTCCCTATGCTATGGTGATAGGAACAATTTTGATTGCCAGTTAGCTGGTCGACAAAATATTCACCCAAAAAATACATCATCAATAATAACTATGATATATGAGATTATTACATTCAGTGTTGCATACAAATTTATAAATGTAGTTATGTAGATACCATCTATGACAATTAATTTCATTGCTCCAATATTTTGCCTCTCATATTGCATTATTATTGAAGTAGAAATTTCTTTTTTTATACAAATCATGATTCCATGAACATGATGCATTGAAATGCAATGGAAATGTTATAGGAAATTACTTGATACAATGTTTTTAATGTGTGTCTCTTGCAAAGATTTGAGTGAAAATAAATGTCATTAACATAGCCCCCTTCTCCATATATATGTTTCCCCCTCAATTTATAACGGATAAAAGGGGGGCGGGGAGGGGAAGGGGGGCGGGCGAGGGCAACTAACAATATGTCTGAATGCATGATGTCACGATCACTGAGCACATCTTGCATATGTATTGTAAGCTTCTTGTATTTAGTGATGAGATGAAAATAGGATTATTAGTATCTAAATCATGTAGAAAAATTAGTTTCCATTTTGCATTGGTTTGTAGGCATAAGATTTTTACAGTTCTCTTTTATTGACTCTAAAATTTGTCATTGTTAATGGGGCTAACAAGTACAATGACTCGATTAATTTTACACATGACAATGTTGTATATCCTATCCCATGCTATGTTATTTCATATGGGTCAAATGCAATGCCATACATCATGAGCTCTTGAGATTTATGTATTATTTGTGGAAATGTGAGTTGTTTTGGAAATTATTTTTGAATTATTCAAACACCATTCTTGCATGTGTTTTGTATAGGTTTAGTAACACATTAGATGGATGTCCAATTGTGTGGAATAAAACTATGATATAAGTGAGATAATTTTATCTATTGGCAATGGCATGTATGTTGATCATTGAATTTGATCCATAATAAATCTATATCATTCACAATGGTGCAGGTTTTAAATGTCCCGTCTAAGCCATTGACAAGCCCATCTTGAATGTCATAATCACCAGCATAGATTTCAACCAGCATCTCAAGTTTCAATATGATGAGAGGAAGAAGTGTAGACAAGCAACAAAATGATTATTTTCCTTCATATCTAGTTTCATGTTCATCAATGATGGGGATAGTGATAGTATTCCCTAGAATAATTGATAGCATTTTAGCATTATGTGTCTTTACATCGTCATTTTTGTAAAATATATATGGGAATATTGGACTATTAGAGGTTGGTCATAAACAATTTTGATTGATATAGGCTATGTCATCATATATTCAAATGTTGTGTAAAAATAATTAAGAACCACTACAAAGTTCTTGTTACTTTGTTGCATTGTTACTTGCAATTCATATAATTTTACATGGTTTTGTCAAAATTTATATGGAATCAATTTATTGTTTATTTTTGAATATTCAAAGATCAAAGAATCATGTATTGGTTATATTTGGTAAAAGTCTCCACATAAAATCATATCCAAATTTGAAAAATAGGTTGTAGGAATATGCATTATATCTATGATATTTTTGTCTATTGAATACAAGAAACGTGAGCCTACCAATGATATCTCATCTATGAAAAGGAGTCATAGTTGGTTGTAGTGATTTGATAATGTGTCAAGCATTTCAAATGTATGTGGAATTATTTTTGATTTGTTAAAATGTACGAAGAATGTGGAATGTAGTATGACTCCTTCTGCATTGTATGATGTTTTTCTAGTGTATTCTAGTATCAATCATTTTATCTTAAGCAGGTCATTGTCAATGAGCTTATTATATAAATAGATCAGTATCTCATATATGAATTTTTTTATGAAGGTCCTACCCGTGCCTGCACCTCCTATTGAACATAATTAAAATGGTGTTGATGGATTTTTTCGCTTTCTCATTGTTATGTCTTTTATGATTTCCTATTTTCTTTGTTCAAAGATATTCTTTCATAATAGTCATTTTTATTAGAAAGAAATGGGTGTTTGCCTATTTCAAATGGCCTCATATCGTATTTATTTTTACCTAATTCTTGAAAAAATTATGAATTACATATTTCATATCATAGTTTTCGTGGGAAAATTCATTGTCTCGAGCATTCAAATTTGTTGGTTGGACATTGTTATTGTCAGAATCAACATTTTCAAAAAATTCATTAATGTTACCCCAAGTAGAGTTCATACAATAAGTATATTTGAATTTATTTTTTAGGATGTCTTTTTCATGGAAAGCATATGCAGAATTCCATGTTTCATATTGTTTTCATTTTATGTGAAAGGAATTTATAATAATAGTTTTTATCTGTAATGATTTTCAATATCAAAATATTTATTTTACTTGATGTATCTTATAACATGAGGTTTATGTTTTCCATCAACTTTTTTGTCATTTTTCTTGTATATAGAGATAAAACCAACGAGATAAGCTTGGGCCAATGCTTCAAGTCATTGAACACAATAATCTATTATAGATTTGCATATAACATCTTCTGATTGATTAGGTTCATGGACCAAAAGTGTTGAAGGATTTATAATGAATGTGTGCTTGTCTAATGGACTTGTGTTTATGAATATGCATTTTCAAGAGTGATTATTCAATGACAATGAAAAAACTATGTGAATAACCTATTGAGTAGACATTTGTTATTTATTAATTAATGTTTTTTTAAGGTTAAATATCATCTGAATAGCATCTATATTTATAAGTTGGTACTATTTACGAATTTGCTGAAACATTTTTTTCATTGATGTATCCAATTTTGTCATGCAGGACATACAGTAAGATGTTGCAACATAAGCATTGAGCACAACTTGTGAATATGTATTTGCTTTCCACAAGTGTGGCATTTTTTACAAAAGCTATTTATCCATGGGTGTGATGGCTTTTGTTTCAAGAAAATTGTTGGTTGTCTTTTATGTATTTGTAATTGTGCAAAAAACATGTCAAATGTTGTAGAATGTTCACAGTGTTTGTTTTCATGTCCAAATTAGCATAGATATGCATTGAATTTTTGATGGCCAAGTTATTTTCATTTGTAGGATAATTATTCTTAGCATTGGTGGAATAGTATTTGTAATGTGTTTTTCAAAATTTCTTACAACTTCCAGAATGGCAGTGTTTGTGTAATTTGGATATGTTTGAATCAAGTATACTTGCATCATAAGTTATTGACTATTAGATTGAAGGGCTAGCTCCTTTGATGAACCACTTAGAATCACTTTCACTACTTGATTGCTTTGAAAAAGGGGAGAAAGAATTGAAATAAACCTAACTACAGTGGTGTTGCACCAAACTTTTTTGACTACTACCACACATTGCACAATACACTAAGACTTAAAAGACAACATGAACATACACACATCCTAACATGAACCTACTACATCAACATTTCATAAAAAGGTAAGGCATTATAAGGTTGAGAGGGAAGACTAATTCCACTTAAAAACCCATAAGATACCCCTGATGACACCAACCACAACTTGAAATAGAGAAATAACCACATGAGGTAAGATAAATAGGACACAAATAAGGTGACATACATCTACACTTGATGAGATCAACCATTTAAAGCTTCATTATTGCATGTAGTCATAGAATGAGGTAAAACACCAAGTATTTTATTAAAAAAATATAGAACAAATGGGTAGGGCTTCACCATACCCATGTGGAGGATACAAACTTAGCCAAAAGTAGCTTAATGTATAGAGAATGTGAGAGAGAAGAGAGAGAGAGAGGTGTGGTAGAAGATGAGTGATAAGTGTACATGAGAGTTACAACTAGAAAATGAGTTATGAGACCATCCAACATACCTCCAAGGCCATGTTTCTAAATCTTGAAGCAACTTCAATATTCCAAGTGGCGTGGGGTACAAATTTGCTTGACACATTGACCAACTCCTTAGAAACTACCATTCTTTGCATGAAAAGAGTGAAAAATGGAACTCAAAACCATGAATTCACCTTTAAATGATCTTAAACCACTCATTGAACATCTTACATGCCTTAATAAACTCCTCTAACCTACCATTCCATCATTCAAGTGCATCGGTGTCTTGTAACTCTTCATTTCCCACATCTAGTTTGGTCTAAGTGGCCTAAAACTCAAGTTAATATTAGTAAAATCATCTAATATATATGAATGGTATTAAAATATGTTATCAATTCTGAAACACACCATTTTGATTCTTGGACCAACTCCAATAAACTCATTTTGCTCATTAAGCCTTCACTAGCCCTAGTTTCCATATAGGCTTTTTTTCCTATAATTATCCTTGTGTGGGAGTTTTAAGGATTATATTTTAAAAATAAAATGTATATTATAGGGTCCTTTATGGCCTTACATCTCCATACCAAATTTCATCTTCATAATCTAAGTGGAAGCCCATTTTTCTACCTTTTTCTTTTGTTAATTAGGCCTAATTAGGCCTCCTTGCTTTGGATCTTGTTTTCTTGCTCCAGAATTATACCACACATTTGAAATTATCCAATAGAATTTTATTCACTTTACCTTGGCTATCACCAACCTCCATGTCAATTTCAAGATCTTGAGACCCTATGGAGGTATGCAAACCAATAAATGGCCTTATCACCTAGTCTCATTTTGAGTTGGTTTGAGACTACCTTGAAAAATGGGCCTATTTTGATCATCTAAAGAATATAATGTGAAAATTTTTGGACATGTATAGCTATAAAAAAATCCCAAATGACCTCATCCCATGATTAGAAAGCTTTCCCTTTCTTAAAACACCTACAAAACACCAAAAACATGCAAAAATAGGGTATTTTGGTTAGTCTATACAATAGTCCATACAAGTGAAGTACACAGGGGAAACATCCTTGGAGTCCTCAACAATTTCCAAGAGGTTTCAAGAGCAAAATATGTCATTAGATTTTATTTTTAACTTTTTTTCTTGTGACTGGTCACTATCAAGGTTTAAGAGAGGTTTTAGGCCTGTCTAGGATTTTAACAAATTTTCATAAAGAACAAATCATTAAATGACATCCTTGAACTTTAAAAATATTCTTTATAGACCCCTTAAACTAATACAAAAGGCTCATGATCCCATGCAAATTGTGAGCAATGGTATGATCATCTGAAGTTGCTCTTCAAATGGCTTGCTTAACATTCTTGGGGTTAGAGAGAGATCTACTTTGAGTTATGGGTCTGAAAAATCATTCCCACTACTATGAGAGGATCATACACATCTATGAAAACTATCTCCTTTATTTCACATTATTTTTAAGTATCCCTTACCCCTGCATATGTAATTGGTTCTCTAATTAGGTTATTTGGGGTTTAAGACCTACCTCACTCTTGCTAGCCCTTAAGGGATTTTGGATGGAAAACTGAGTGTGTTGACACTTGAGAAGTGTATATAAGAATTTTCATGTTTTTATGTTGCCTCAAGATACCTCCATGAGGTCTAGAAACTTGTTTCATGCCTTTGAGTTCAAGTGGACTCCTAAGTCTCATGGTTGTTCCTTGCCTAAGGAGTGGGCAAGGCCTGAGATGAAACGGTGAGTACTTCCACTATTTTTATAACCTTAATGAGGCCATGTAATTATTAATAAAGTAAAAAAAAAATCCTCTATTACAATTTTTAAGATCTTGTCATGCTTATGGAACTCCCAACACTTCAATTTCTCAAGACTAGTTGTGGGTTGACTGCATGTGTGTTGACTGACTGTGCATAGAGTTAGAAACCAATTTGCTAAACCTTCTTAATATTTTATTTAGTATAAATAGTGACCTGTGATTTTTTTTTTAAAAACTAATATTAACCTCAGAGTCCCTTTCATCTCTATTCCTTCATATGGGCTTAAGACCAATTGTCTTTCAAGTAGGCTTGTAGTCTGTGTATGACTGTGTGTTGGGGTTAAACTCAATTTTGTTCAATATTCCACATGTTTCCTTTTGTTCCAAATTAAATTATGACTATTTTATCCAACTGAGGTGGACCTCAGTGCCCTTTCATACACTTGTTCCTCCCTTTTAGGCTCAAGACCTATTTGTGTTCATATATCCTATAGGTTTTCTTGAATGTCTTCATTGTCCTCTTTATTTTGGGTTTACGACCCCTCATCTTCATCATTGACCCTAATTTAGACTCTGAGTTAGTTTGAGGTTTTTATTGGATTCAAAAACAAACTTTCAATATTGCTTTGCTAGCTTGACTCTTTAGCTCTAGGCTTGAGGAAAGGAATGACTTTGGAGTGGATTTTTAGCTAGCCTAGATTGAGTATCTAGTGCTCTATGTTTTGATTTTGAAGAAAGTGACCCAGTTACTTAGATACCTCTAAGTGCATTGAATTAAATATTTATAATTCTTAGGTCACTTCTTGAAGTTTGAACAAACATTTTGCCTTTAACTTCCCTTAGTTAGCTGACTACAACCAAGGGTGTGACTATAGGTATTGATTTCAGTCATTATTCCATAAGTTTGACAATTGGACTACATTAAAGGTTACTTGACTGAATTGATTAGATATGACATTATATCCACCTCTCTTTTCTTCTCTATTTTTACCCACCTAGGTTTGACTATAGATGGAGATTCTTTCTTGGAGAGTCATGTATTCGTAATTGCCTCTTGGGGTGATCAATGTTGTCATTTTACCTTGAAGGTAATATTAATCTACTGTAAGTTTAAGTATTCAACATGAATCTCTCATAAGCCATTGACACCTTCCACATTTTGAAACATCATATCTATTATATACCCTGCCTATATGTGTAGATGGTTGTCTCACTCTGATGGTTGTGTATGTGGTTTCATGACCTCAGTCATCACTTCTTATCCACATGGTTCATGAATGTCTATTAAAGTATTGAACTTAGTTGGATTTCCATTTTAGTTTCCATCACCCTTCAAACATGCTTTTCACTGATCTTCACTCCTAGCTAACTCTCTTCCTTAGGCTTGAGACTAACTATCCAGTTAGTAGCCTATAGGTGTATTTTAGGGTCAATCATGTGTATTGGTTTTAAACCCTCTCTTTCAAAATTACTACTTATACCAACAAACATGATCTTAGATAAAGTCTTAAATGAGTTCAAACACCCTCCAAACACCACTTTGCCTCCCTTTTTTAACTTTGAGACCAATTGTCACTAGGGTAACATGTAGGTGCTCTTATCAGGGCTACTTAACTGTGTGTAGGTTTGGAAACAAACTCTTGTCCATGTATGTTTGTATATGATTTTTAAAAAGTCCAAACTAAGGAGTATTCATTTTTACTTCTCAATAGTTTTACAATGTCTCTAAATAAAACCTCTATCACCTTCAACCTACCCTATAGGTCTGTATGGACTTGTAGGTGTTCTAAGAATATCATCTCAATCTCTTGGCAATCTTGACTATGTCTAGGTTAGTGTTCTTCAAGGGCTTATAAAATTGTTTACATATTTAATGAAGATATATTCTCCATATCTAAAACTTTGCTTTTCATGTTGGTTTGACATTGTTTAGGGTCCAAAATGAGGACCTACAGGCTTAAGGCCTATAGGTCTCATTTACTTGTTTAAGGGCTAAGAGAGTCACTTTATCAAGTTATGAACTCTTCATATTTTCACACTTATCAAACCACCACATACATATTACCACTATTTCAAGTCCTTTTAGATCCTTAACACAAGTATGAGCATCCTCAACTTCAACCCACCTAACTAACATGTACGAAATGTACATAGTCAGCTAACATGAAAGCTCAATGTTTATATAATAGAGCATTTTAGTCAATTTGGGAAATTTTGGATAGGTCAGTGAGGTGGTTAAGACTATACAAGGACACGAGGACATGTATCAAACTTCCACCGTAGTTTTGAGCATCTCTAACATGTTCATACAATTCATACAACATGTATATAATGGAAACAACAAGCTCTCATTCGAAAAGGGTGCATTTGGACTCCTATCTTCAACCTTTATTCACTTTCAGGAGTATAATATCATATTATAACCTCAAACTATAATGCATCTTTAGAATTTGAGCTAAGATTGATAATTAAACCTCCATTAGACTGTTAAAACATGGACTATGCCTCCCAAAGAGCAAATTCTTGAACAAGTTTTACTAAAACACATATGAGGAAAAATAACAATGAATCCACGAAACCAAGGTAATTTTCATCAATAGTGAAGCATTATAAACCTTTGAGAATCACTAACATGAATATAAAACAAAGACTTGTAGCAAAACTCATTAGAATAGGTTATACACCAGGGCATTCTTCCTCCAAGTGAAATTAAGTCATAGAAATGAACTGGATAATGAAACCACCATGAAAAGGATCTCAATGACCTCTAAAAACCACCCTCAAAATCATTCTTCTCCATCAATTTTTGAGCTGGAGAAATAGGTTCAAGAACAAACCCCTTTCGGATGCATAAGCCATAGTGACCTATTATCACTCTTAGCGATTGTTCATAAATAATAGATCATCATTATGCAAAAAAATTCCACTAATTTGAATCTCATTAGGACCCATAAAAATTTACAAAATTTTAGCTCCTAAATCTCTCTCTTGGCCATACCATCCACTTCAATTTTGCCTTTATGAGCTTTGAAGGCACTGATGGAGGAGAAAAGTTGTTTGGAGTATCAATTCAACTTAAAACTTGGTATAAAGCTAGGAAATGATGTGAGGGTGCCAAAGAGACACTTACAAACCATTTCCAACTGAAAAATGATCCTCCAAGGCAATAAAGTGCCCAAAAGTGCTTGAAAATGCCATTTTTCCCATTTGCAAGGTTGAAACTACAAGTTTATTAGTACTTAACTGACACTGAACATTCTATGACCTCTCTTTGACACCAGGGTAGTTTGGAATCTTCCTAAAACATCCTCTTCTTGAATTTGAATGTCCAACCCTTCCAAATGGCCTAAAAGGTGGCCAAAATGTGATTTTTTGCATATAGGAGTTAAATAGAGGTTATAATATGATATAAATGACATCCACATAACCTTTTGAAATGATTTAGACCATACTAGACCTTTGACCATATTTGACCATGTACTTGACCATAAGATTAGACAAGTGAACATAAGACCAGAACTTGAACAATGATAAACAAGGATACTTGTGACCACATAGGACCCTTTAAGACAATTATAGACCATGATTAGACTATATAACAACCCTATAAAAGTTTTAAATTAGAGGGGTTGACCTATTTTTACTAGGGGCTAAAATTTGGTCAATAATTTGGTGATTTGTAGGATTAACATACCTATAAGGCTAAATAGGCCAGTGGCCTTGTCTTTCAATTAGGTAATGGATTCATTTTCACTCTTGAGATAACAAGATCAGACCTTGACACTTGACCATCAAGATAATTGTCTTAACTCAACAACACACAAAATGAAGACACACACACACACAAGCAAAGAAAAAAAGACACACACGTGTGATAATTAAGCACTTAAGCAACACAAAAAAAAAAAACTAGCTATGCACAACTAACCCAATGATAACTTATTCCTCTTGAATTAAAGGGAAATCTTGTACCATATCTTGCTCCATGAGATGAAAGAGGACATGAACCAAATTGCATTTTGAACCTTGTTCTTGGTGTCTTCAACTCCTTCATGCTTGCAAATATTCTTGGCATGACTTCAAGTAAAGCAATGACATCTACAAACATGTCACCTATGAAGGTGAATTCTTCTTATGTTTTAAAACTCTTCTTATGAGACTCTTTAGTTGCAACCTTGTCTAATGGTGTTTCATCCAAGCACGGTTCTTTGACTTTCATGGCATCTTGAATGAAATCAGGCTTTTCATCAATTATTACAAGCTCCTCAAGATTTTCAAGGAGATTTTCATACTTAACCCAATCCTCATCATTGTTCTCAATGAAGACATCTTGAACAATCTCTTTGTGAACATGATCCTCAACCTTATAAAGACCTTCAAGCTCTTGAAGGAGTTTAATATTCTACTGCTAATCATCTTTGCTTTCCTTTTCTTTGAGAACCAAAATTTATTCAACTTCATCTTCTTGGTCGATGGAGTCAACAATAGCTTTGTATTTTATTAGTTTTTCAAAACTAACCTCTTAACGTTGCTCACGTGCCTCAACCAACTCAGCTGATGTGATGTCTCTTTTAAGCACCTTCTCTTTCATGCCTTATCAAACACTTCATTGACAGCTGAAACTTTATCTTAATCATCTTTTTCTTCACTCAAGAAGATGATTTATGCTTGTCTTCACCAAGGGGAGTCCCTATAATGAACTCTTTATTAGCTACAACTTTGGCTTGATCTTCTTCACTTATCTCCCATAGGATGGGTTCTCCTTCAAGAAGGGGTGAGGTGGGAGGGTGGTGAATAGTTCATGGGTTGGAGATGAACTATGAGGTATGATGGATGTTTCATGAATGGGCATAGTGCTGGAGGGAGTACTCTTACAATTTAGGGGTTTGGAAATGGGAGATTATTAAAGTAATTCTTGAATGGAAAGCATGTTTAATTGGGATATATACATTTCATTTTCTTCAACAAGCACCTCACCTTTCTCATAGCCTTCTAGAGGCTCTTCAAAAGCTACAAGTTGATCTTTCACCTTCTCAATTAGAATCTCCTTCTTGTTTTGAATACACTCTTGGATAGACCTCTAAGATGGAAAAGCTATAGGTTCTTGGGGAGAGGGCAATGGGGCTTGATTAGGCACAAAACTTTCTTCATCTTCCATATCTTGATCTTGGCTCTCTTCAAGTCATTTTATCTTCAACTCCAACTCTTTGATTTGCCTATTTATATCCTCTTGAAATAGCTTTTCTTGAATGTGATTAGTGGCCTCATGAGGATAAGTATCATAAGAAGGTTGATATAGAGTATAAGAGATATTTTGACGAGAGGTAGGCGAGACTTGCATAGGTTCATATTTCTCTTTCCCTTCAACTCCTAAATCTATACTTTTTTCACCTTGCCCACTCGAAGACTTTACTACTTGATTCCAGCTTGGAATTTTGGAAGACTCCTTGGGAGTTCCTTGAGGAAGAGAAGTGGGATGATGGCTTGAATCAATAGGTTATCCTACAACAATCTCCTTTTATTCTTGAGTACTCTCTTGGATTCAATTCCAAGAAGGGAAAGTTTGAGGAACACATTGAAGACTTGGAACACTTGGAGATTCACTTGGAAAGGTCTCTTGGGGAAGAATGGGTGGCATGTATGAGAGCTGAGATAGAGTGTAAGAAGACACATAGGGATGGTATAATTGGACCTGCTATCCTTTATGAACTTTCAACATATATTTTATGATTTGAATGAGACCACTTACATCTGACATTTTGTTTGAGAGGCTTTGGCGATTTTCTCTCTCAATAGGTGTCCATTCTCCTTTCAATAGCTGCAATGAGTCTTTCATGGTATGAATGAGTTGGATAGGAATATCTTGACCATATTCTATTTGAGTATGAAGGTCTGACATGTATTTATCATAGCCTAAGAGAGTTTGATTCAAACTTGAAATGGATTGGTTTGAGGGATAAATAGAGACATCTTAACCTTGAAAAGGTTGCTCATATGCCACATCCTGGTCATGTAGATGAGATATAGGATGACCATAGGATTGCCACGAATCATAGGGTTGCTTAACAACATAATGGTCATATAAAGAGGGAAATGATTGACCATAGGACTGTCATGGCTCATAGGGCTGATAACAATCTTGGTAGGGCTATTGAGACACATAGTTGGGGTCATAACCAAGTTGATAAAGAAGGTTATATGGTTGGTATGAGTCATTACAAGGATGATAATGAGGTGTATAGTAGAATATCTCATTAAATCCATCCATGATAATTTCATTAGTCAAATGAAACACAAGATATGATTAAAATATTTTCATAATAAGTACATGGGCTGCTTATAATAGTAGATTGTATTCAGAGTCACCATTGGTGTTTGATGAGTGCCTCTAAAATCTAATAAGAGGAAGAAAACACCAAAAATTATTCCACTTTTTTGGACCACAAGTCCCATTGGATGTGCCAAAACTATTATCATCAAATTTTGCACCCTAGGACAATCTTGTTTAGACTTATCCAATTTGGTGAAACATGGGATTACCCCTAGACCTATTGGGTTATCTCTAGTAGGGGTAAACCTCTAAATTGAAGAGCTATCTCCCTTAATGAATCACTTAGGCTCACTTTCACTACTTGATTTCTTTGAAAAATGGGAGAAAGAACTAAAAAAAAACCTAACTATAATGGTGATGCACCAAACTTTATTGACCACTACCACACATTGCATAATACACTAAGAACTATAAGACAACATGAACATACACACATCCTAGCATGAACCTATTCAATGTTTTATAAAAGGGGAAGACATTATAAGGTTAAAAGGGAAGAATAATTCCACTTCAAAACCCACAAGATACCCCTGATGACACCAACTACAACCTGCAATAGAGAAACAACTACATTAAGCAAGATAAATAGGACACAAAGAAGGTGGCATACATCTACAATTATGAGATCAAACATTTATAGCTTCATCACTACATGTAGTCATAGAATGAGGTAAAACATCAACCATTTTATTGATAAAAATTAGAATTAATGGGCAGGGCTTCGCCCTACCTAGGTGGTGGATACAAACATAGCCAAAAGTGGCTCAATATATAGAGAATGTGAGAGAGAAGAGAGAGAGAAGTTATCGAAGATGAGTGACAAGTGTCCATGAGAATTAAAACTATAAAAAGAGTGATGAGATTTTTCAAAATATCTCTAATCCATGTGTCTCACTCCTAAAGCATCTTCAATCTTCTAAGTGGCATGGGGGTTACAAACTTACTTGACACTTTGACTGAATCCTTAGAAATTACCCTTCTTTGCATGAAAAGAGTGACAAATTGACCTTAAAACCATGAATTTTCCTTTAAATGATTTTAAATCACTCATTGAACATCTAGCATGCCTTAATAAACTCCTCTGGCTTACCACTCCATCATTCAAGTGCATAGGTGTCTTGTAACTCTTCATTTCCCATACCTAGTTTGGTCCAAGTGGACTAAAACTCAAGTGCATATTATTCAACTCATCCAAACTAGATGAATGGTCTTAAAATATTTTATCATGTTTAAAACACACAATTTTTGTTTTTGGACCAACTCCCAAATATTCATTTTGCTCACTAAGCCTTTACAAGCCTTAATTTACTTGTAGCATTTTCCCTATAAATCTCCTTATGTGGGATTTTTATGGAAGATATTGATAAAATAAGGGAATATTATAGGAACCTATATGGACTTACATCTCCATACCAAATTTTATCTTCAGACTCTGAGTGGAAGCCTATTTTTTTGCCTTTTTCTTCTACCAATTAGGCCTAATTAGGCCTCCTTGCTTTAGATCTTGTTTTCTTGCTATAGAATTTTGACACATGTGTTAAATAATCCAATATCATTTGATTCACTTTCCCTGAGCCATAACCAACCTCCATATCAATTTTGGGGTCTTGAAATCTTGTGGAGGTAAAAAAACCAAGAAATGGCGTTACCACCTAGTCTCATTTTGAGCCTATTTGAGACTACCTTGAAAAGTGGGTCTAGTTTGATCATCTCTAGAATCTCATTTTAATTTTTTTTGACTTTTATATCTATATAAGCTTCTAAGTGACCTCATCCCATTATTAGGAAGCTTTCCTCTTCTTAGAACACTTTCAAAACACCAAAAATATGCAAAAATAGGATATTTTGGGCAGTTTGTACAAGCGAAGTACATGGGCACAACCTCTTTAGAGTCCTCAACAAAATATAAGAGGTTTTAAGATAAAAATATGTCATCATATGTGCATTTTAACTCTTTTTCTCATGACTGGTCACTATAAGGGTTTACGAGAGGTTTTAGACCTATTTGGGGTCTTAACAATTGTTCATAAAGAAAAAATCATTAAATGACCTCATTCCACTTGGAAAAACTTCTTGATAGACCCCTTAAACCATTCCAAAATTCTCATACTCCCATGAAAATTTTGAGTAATGGTATGAGCACATGAAGTTACTCTTCGAATGGCTTGCTTAGTGTTCATGGGCTTAGAGAGAGCTTTACTTTAAGTTATGGGTCTTGAAACTCATTCCCACTACTGTGTGAGGCTCAAACACCTTTGGAACAACCATCTCCATTATTTTAAATTGTTTTTAAGTTACCATTACCCATATATATGCAATTGGTTCTTAGATCAAGTTTTTTGGGGTTTAAGACATACCTTGCTCTTACTAGCCCTCAATGTCTTTTGGATGGAAACCTGAGTTGTTTCCACCCAAGAAGTGTATGTAAACCTTTGACATGTTTTTATGTTGCTTCAATATCCCTCCATGAGACCTGGAAATTTTTTTCATGCCTTTGCGTTTAAGTGGACTCCTAAGTCTTATGGTTTCCCCTTGCCTAAGGAGTGGGAAAGGAAAAAAAAAATTGAGTACTTACACTATTTTTTTGACTTTAAGGAGACCATCAATGTTTTAATCAAGTAATAAAAATACTTTGTACCAATTTTCAAGACTTTATCATGATTATGTAACTCCCAACACTTCAATTTCTCAAGACTAGTTGTAGGTTGATTGCGCGTGTGTTGACTGACTGTGCATGGAGTTAGAAACCAATTTTCTCCACCTTCTCCATGTTTTCTTTAGTACCAATAGGGACCTAGGATTTGTTTTTTCAAACTAAGATGAACCTCGGAGTCCCTTTCATCTTTTTTCCTTCATATGGATTTAAGATGCAAATAATTACTTCAAGAATCAATGGCTCCTTAACGTTATGGAGAAATTTTTTACACAAACCCAGTCAGATAACCAAATATAGTCAAGAAGTACATGAATCTAGGAACTATACGAGTGGATGAATATACTTCTCGAACATCAACCTGTGAATACTGTAACACACCAAAATAGTTATAAAACTATTACAGACTATCAATAGGTGATAGAGATGTTAAAGATACAATCAATGAGTGAAGTATTGAAAATAGTGAAAAAGTGTGGAATGATGAGAGCACACATGCTATGACACTATATCAATGTAGTTGAAAGATATGCCAATGAAAATGAGACATGTAATAGTCATTATATGGGTTTTGAAAAATAAAGTGTCTGATAAGATACCCATTTACAATGGGGGAGTATTTTTTTATTTGAGAAAATATGTGAAAAAACTCATGGCGCTAAGAAAGGAGCCTTGAATAGTTACTCCAAATAAGAATTCAAGGCACTAACCAAGGGGCTTTGAAGAAAACATGACAAAAATTAAAGTTTACCAAATTAGACTCTTCAAAAATATGTTGAATATAGGAGGGTCTGTTAAAATGTGAGCATGTTGGATGAAGTTTGTAGGATATCAACTGAATAGGCAGATTAAGCAAGGGTACTAATGTGAAAAAATAATTCCATGAGGGGTCTAACCACTTGTCAGACTAGGCTCCACCTGCTGGTCTTCATCAAGTAGAATGATGAGCTACAATGTGTAGCGGTATTAACCACCACGAGTTCGCGAGACTATTGCCAAATGTAATGTAATTGACAAGTGTAAATGTCTACCAATGTTTAGCAAAATATTGGACCAAGACAACTGATTTATCTTCTTGTGTGAGCCTTTTATTGACCCATTGATTTGGTCACATGTATAATTTATTTTTTTATGTGAGAAAGAACTATTAAAAACTCAAGTTAATATTTGATTTTGAATAATTTAGCATGATTTTGATTGGTGTTTTTTTTTATTTTTTGAGAAAAATGATTAAAAACTCAAGGCTTGACTTTGACCAAAACATGTTGGTCAAGTCATTTTTTTGCATTTACTATAGTCAATAAAACTATGATAACTTTTCTATTTCTTAATGAAATTTAGAGTTTCAAAATGTTCTTGAAAGATGAAAATGAAGCACACAATATCCAAAAATTATTTTGAGGTGTTGCTTATAATTTGAAGACCATTTAAAAAATAGGAAAAATTTCTAATAAAAATAGAATTTACAAAAAAAGAACCATTGATGTCCAACTGGGGCAAAAATGGAGTTGAATATATATTTATTGGGTAAATTAGATAAGTTGGTGACCTTTGAATTATTTTTGAAATTTCTAAAATTGAACCTTCAAAATAAACACTCAAGGAGGAACCCCCCCTAAATTTGGGTTTTCCTTTAAAACCTTTCTAATTTCCAAGACCATCTTTGAAAAGATACAAGAGAAAATAATACTTAGTGTGCAAATAAAAAAAATAAAACTCAAACTCATAAAAAGTTTCCCAAAGTACTCAACCCACTATAATACCACGTTATATTCCGCTAATATACCCTACACATGATTCTAAGACCTTAAGGAAGCACTCTTGCACTAGAGATTGAACTTGATAAGAATAAATTGTATTCTTATCAAATATGCAAAATTCATGTGAAACACAACCGTAATGATGAATTGATTCAACTGAAATTAAATGGATTACATTCATTCCATCACTTCACATTATAAATTACAAATGCACTACTAGCGTGCTCAATATATAGGAAGGAGAGAGCTGGGAAAATAACCCATTATGGGTATATTACCAAAGAGGGGTTGGAACCCACTCATAGTGGAGTGTGCACCCACTCATGGTGCAATCCATGAGTAAGCCACTCATGGTGTAGAATGATTAGATTATGCACTAAACACGTGTGCACATAATTAATCTCATAATTGTGCACTAAACATATGTACACATTATTAATCCCTAAGTAAGCTTAAATTGAAGAAGTGTGAAATGAACTCAAAGGTAAAATTAGTTTGGGCTATAACCCTTTTCACACCAACATAAACCATATTGTTATGTACCTTGTAAGAGCATGATGAATCATTGGATAACTATTCCTGCTTCTTGAAGCACTTAGAGAAATGGTTCTTCATGTTAAATAGATGGTAATTTCATAGTGATCAATTCTCAATTTTGAGTAACTGATTAAGCCTTTGAGTTGGAAAGATGCCTATTCCAACTCTCTTAAATTATCAGAGAATCCAATTCTTCTCAAGTATCTATAGGATCACTCCTACAGACCAATATCCCATAATAATTAGGTTATAAAATCCATATACATAACAATGCATCATTGCACACAAACACGATAATGTATAATAATATCAAAATGATCTTCACATGTTCTTGTGTGTCTACCAACCATCTAATATACATGGGAATGCCTATTAAATATGCATATCGTTTCATGCAAAAAATTCTTATTGCATGAATAACCTATAAAATAGGAGGATGTACTATTAATGTGCACTTAAAAAAACATGTGCACAAAATAGTTTATTGATTCTAACAATAAAATAAACTCCTTAATGTAGCTTACCTACATAAGTGAGTGTGAACACACTCAGTGTAACACCCTCCCTTAAGCATATAATAGGGAGTGATAAAATATGAAACAAGGTGTTCACTCACTACAATACCCTCCCTTAAGCATATAACAGGGAGTGAAAAAAGAGGAAAGAAGGTGTAGATGCTTGAATCTAAAATTATATGTTAAACTGGTCATGTCCACTTGAAAAATATTTATCAACATTATATCTTTTAGTATGACCTTCATCACAACCAAATGGTTTGCACCTCACCACGTCACTAGGTCTAATTACTTAATTATTACTCCTACCATGTTTATTATGATTATCTAGATCACATGTAACCATAGAATGCCTAAAAACTGATATCCTTCATAGTCAGTTATAGAATCTTGGAAACTTTCTTTTATCCTAGATAGTTAAGTTCAAGGCATGATAGTAGTGACACTATTGTCCCTACTATAAAATAATTGTCCTTACCTTACAAACACTCAAATTTGTAAATATTTTGAAGTGTACAGGTTGACCTAAGAGTGTCATTAACCTTCTATGAGGATCATTTCAAAAGAGCTCGTGTAAATGCAATTCAAAGCTAATTCATTTGGACATCTAACATTTATCTTTAAAATTACCAAATAATCTAAATCAATCAATTTCAAAACCAAGATATTCTACCCTATTTGTCCCTATTTGCATATCAAGTATATGATCAATCATTACAGGTCTGAAACACTCAAAAGACATCCCATCAACCATATTTTTTAAGTTACAAGCTAGATCACTACATGCATTATCATATAGTATATTGCATCCTTATACACACACATGCCCACACACTACATAAGTCTGAGGCCTTCTTTGGAGTATTGGCTATGTAATAAATGCTCATTTATAGAGGGATATTTGGGGTTAGCTTGACATCGTAAACCCACTAACTTATTTATCACAAGGTAACATAACCTAACATGGAGAGCTAGGGTTTGAGCTATAAAAAGCCATCGATAACCTATTTAATATGAAAAATGACAAAAACCCAAAAATACGTAGGTGGTTATATCTTGATATAGTCAATAGTATGTATAAGATAGTTGCATCATATTCAGATAGTGGTATCGACACAAATGTCTGTAGGAAGACGCAAGTGTTCAAACCAAAAAGAATATTTCCATAATCTGATGATTATTTTTTAAACAATAGAAAACCTATTTTTAGACATTTTAATCTCAGATGCATATGTGCATCATTACTAAGCTAAGTATTGTTTCTTCTTTGTGATTATGCAATCAAAATATTGTTTAACATTTTACTTTATATATATAGAAATTTCATAATTCAGTACTAAAACATAATATCATAAAATTAATTATTTAATTATCCTATTTTAAGGAATAGGTTATATCTCACTTGAATAACCTATTCTCTCATGACCCTTGAATTTATAAAAAGGGTTAAAAATTTGATGAACCATACCTCTAAGTCTTCCTTTGTAAACCTTGCTTGTTCTAGGGTTTCCAACCTCTTAGGGTTCCAAATTTCTATGTTTATTTTCAGTTATGATTTGCTTCACTTATTCACACCTTTTTCTTCATTTATAAACAATGAAAACCCTTAATAACAAAGACCGTTTTGAAATGAAATAAAAAGCAGCATTAATCAATCATTTGAATGCAAATAAAGAGTTCATTGATGCATTTTTTAATGTTACAAGAGATGAAATCGGTAAACATGCTAAATCGACTACCTCCACATCTAATAATGAATCTTTAGATGGTCTTGCCATTACTACGTCCTTCATGGGAACTATTAACACTTCAACCCAATTATCAATTTCAATGCCTATTTCAACACAAGCATTTGCATCATCCATGGCGACTTCTCAAACTTCAAACCTTAGTGGTCAAAATGTGCAATATATTGTATAAACTATAAAACTTTTACAAGCCAAGGTCACTAATATTAAATAATTTTTTTATGAAATCACCTCATTCTATTGATTCCCAATATGTATTGCATAATACTCTTGCACATAAGATATCTTTATACCATTTTCCAACTAATTTTGTTGCAACTAAATTCACACTTTATGATGGCAAGGGTGATCTTGGACAACATATTCAATCCTTTTATGTAAGATATGTTTGTGCATCATTGCATAAGCTAAGTATTTTATCTTCTTTGTGATTGTGCAATCAAAATACTATTTAATATTGCAATTTATATATATAGCATTTTCATAATTCAACGCTGAAATAGAATATCATAAACTAAACTATTTAACTGGCCTACTTTAAATAATAAGTTATATCTCATTTGAATAGCTTGTTCCACCATAAACCTTAAATTTAAAAAAGGGGTAAACATTTGGTGAACCTAACGTATGAGTCTTGTTTCACAAATTGAGCTTTGTTTTATATGTTATAAGAGATGACATTAGTAAACATGATAAGGATATTACCTCCACATCTAATAATGAACACTTAGTCAATCATACTATTGCTACATCTTCCATAGGAAACATTAGCACTTCAACCCAATTAACAGTTTCAATGTCTATTTCAACACAAACATTTGCATCACCCATGGATAATTCTCAAACTTCAAACCTTAGTGGTCAAAATGTGCAAGATCTTGTGCAAACTATTAAAAAATTGCAAGCTAAGGTTACCAACATTGAGCAAAATTTTATGAAATCACCTCATGTTATTGATTCACAAGAAGTTTTACATAAACCCCTTGCACTAGAGATGTCTTTGTACCCTTTCCCAATTAGGTTTGTTGCACCCAAATTCACACTTTATGATGGTAAGGGCGATCCTAAACAACATCTTCAATCCTTTTATTCAGCATCACTTGATTATGTGTCTAATGATAAAGTCTTGACCAAATTATTTCCAGGAATCTTAAAGGACTATTATTTGAGAAAATTATATGATCTACCAATACAATCAGTAAAAACATTCAAATCCCTAGCTATTAAAATTTTAGTACATTTTTCAATCAATATTACTAAAAAGATGTCATATGCACAAAATTTCAAGATTAAACAAGGAATAAATGAACTAATCAATGAAGGTATCTTGAGATATAAGATAACGTTGGCTAAATTGACAAACCCAATGGCGTATTAATAACTTCAAAATGTATTCAAGTAAATTTTTCTTGATCCCTTACATGAGTCTATTGTTTTCAAGAAATTAAAATTGTTTAATGATTTATGTCATATTTTTCAAGATAGAGAAATGAAACTTATTACATTAAAAAATCTTAAGTATGTAATTAACACACCAACTACATCCACTAACAAGTTTCATATCAAACCAAGTTATAAGGTAAAACCTATTGAGGCTAAAAAGGACACAACTACCACCGTAAATTAAATGTCACAATAAACTAATAGGCCCATCTTATTTAATGCACCTAAGATACAATTACATGATTAATTGAGTCTTTAATTTTTTTACTCTTGAAGCTAATAGAGTGTCATCACATATCATTCCCTCCTCCTATGGTGGTTGATATGAGTCAAACTTTACCAAAATGATATGATTCCAATGCATATGGTGACTATCACCAATGTGCAGGGCATTCTACAAATAGATGTTATAAACTAAAGCATAAGATACATGACCTTATTGAGAGTGATAGACTTACGTTTGAAGATTCTCCTACAGAATCATTATCACAACCAAATGATCATCAAAACCAAAATATATTCAATAATCCATTATAATATCAATCTAAGACAACATTGGAAGTGCAAATGGAATATCATGCACATCTTCCTCCATCCCATTATGGGAACCTATTAAATGATATTATTGGTAAATTTATACATGAGATAATTCATATGGTTCTAAGACCACTTATTTCATTTGATGATAGTGAGATTGTGGACAATGACTTAGATCTTCATTCTCTATTTATCAAGGCATATATTGATCATCAATTAATACATAGTGTTATGATTAACAATGGTGCTAGTGAGAATGTATGTACCATGAAACTACTCACATATTTGAGATACACACATGATGACTTATTCCCTTAAACTAAAATGATAAAATCCTTCAATGGGAAGCTATAACAAGTTTTTGGTGAAATTGATTTACCTCTCAAGTTGGTCTAGGACACATGACATCTAAATTTTTAGCTATACCACATAAAAGAATTTTTGACTTGTTATTAATGCGTCCTTGGATACATAAGCTCCATGTAGTACCTTCCAAATTGCATGGTTATCTTGTGTATATTCATGCCAATATGGTAATTACAATTTATGGGATTCCATATGATCATCCTTTGTAATAGACAAAGTTTGTTCCACAATAACTAATTATACAACATACTAAGGTTAATCATGTTTAAAAGGGTAATAAATAGATAATCCCATTTCATAGGCACCCCATACTTGATAAGCATTTACATTAGTAAACTAGAGTGGACTCTTTGAGATCGTCATTCACACCACAACCTAGCCATTTACCTATAGTAGAATACCATGTTTCAAAATAGGTAATAAGACCCACTTTTACATCAAATAGATTACATAGAACACAAAATTGGGTTCCATGAACTCCTACACCTTATATTATTACTTCACCACCACAAAATTCTATGGGCATACATAGAGTATTTCTAATTCTCTAGTTTCATATTTGACCAACATATACATGATCATTGGCATCATGACTAGTTTATTATACCACATTTAGAATGTATATCATCTTATGAGCATGCCTTATATGGGATCTTATGCTAACACTCTTTTTCCAAAAATAATAAAAAAAAAATCCCAAAAAATCAAATATTCAAGAAAATACAAAAACATTTAAATAATTCAAAAATACCAATAATGTTTAGCATTTCACAAGTTTACTAGATTTTTCATATGCTATTTAATTTATGTTAATATAAAATATATCATTTCTATACACAAATATGTTTCATGGGTACTTGAGTGTGATACAAACATACATTAGACCCATGATATATCAAGCAAGTAGATGTTGGACCCGTGACGAAGGTTATACTTTTTAATGATTATTTTCTCTTTTATTCCTATGCTTATATATCTTACAAATTCCTATACTTATGTTGTTTTCTTACATAGTGTATTTGATATGTTATTCTACATGGTATTTTGTTAACACATGTATGCAGGGACTAGTATGACATGTTTCTGCTAGTTAATTATGTCTCATTACTTCATTATAATTAAATTAGATTAATTGGGTGTACTTATTGTTTTTATTTGTCTTATTTTCAAAACATTTGCACATGTTCTTTTGCTTATTGGCCACAACACCTTGAGTGTTTATTGTTTATATTATGTGTGAACATTTGAACATGTCCTCCACTTGAGTGTGTAACATTTGAAAATTCCCCTTGTTTGTGGTCTCCTTGGACCCCTCTTTGTGTGACATTTGATTACTCTTGTGTGTGTTATTGATTATTTGTTGAGATTGTTATAATCTAGACATTGCCATGATTCATATCATGTATGTTAGGGTTTGTTATGTATGCATACTACAAGCTTCATTGATATATTTACTTTGGCATGACACTGCTACATGATTCATATAGACACATCATAGTTGTCTTATCCTTTTGAGATAAGGTGATTATCACTTTTTTAATCCCCTCACTTCATAAGAGAGGCATATCAGTGGGGGCATGTCATCGAATAGATGACTCCACATACATATAGTTGACATAATGAGTAGAATTTATTTAGTTTACATGATTCAAATATACATTTGGGATATAAATTTATGCATAGGAAAAAAAATTGTGATAGAGATCTTTAGATTTGTGATACATATTATATACATGTTACAGATCAAAGGTTACATTTTAACAAATACTTTAACTTGAGACATATTCAAGGTGTACTTGCACTAAATTACAAATACAATTTCAAAAGTATACTTACATTTATGCACTGACCTTACCAAGATGCATCATTTGGGAAATTATTTGCTACAATAGTTGGATTTTTATTATTAGTGTTATTGATAATTTGTGCCCTCAATGGACTTGGCACTATGATTAAATTAATATGGGTTGATACGGTTACAACATTTGACTCGAGTGAGATTGGTTGAATTGGATAGATTAATTATAATTGAGTTGTGTGATTGACATTTTGTGATCTCAATGTACTTGGCATAATTCATCCTTATACCAAATTGGGGGCATGATCACCCTCAAATTCCCCTCTTCACATCTCCAAGGTTCAGTTGTGACCCTCTCTCCTATGCTTCAGCAATGAAGCATCTTTACCAAGTTTGCATTGACACACACGTTTACTCTTTCCTTTCTCTCTTTCTTTCAAATAATTTCAAATTATTCAATTTCATATTATATGCACTAATTACACATACAACATGCTCATATTTTTAAGTCACATACAAAAATTCAAATGGGCTTAAACAAAGACAAGTGTGTTATATACATCATGGTATGTTTTCTTTTATTTAACCTAGTAATTTCATCCTTATGTATTAATAGATTAAAGGAGGTAAATTTAGATGCTTAAATATAGATTTATATATTAAACTAGTCTTGTACACTTGACAAATATCTCTTAAGGTTGTATCCTTCAGTATGACTTTCCTCACAACCAAAAGTATCGCACCTCACCACCTTAGTGGGTCTAATTACTTAATTCTTAGTCCAACCCTATTTATTTTGATTAGATAGACCACCTATAACCTTAAAACACCTAAAATATGATATATATATCCTTCATAATTAGTTTCAGAACCTTATCAACTTTCCTTCATCCTAAACAATTACGTTTAGGGCAGGATAGTAATGTCAATGCTACTGTCTCTGCTCCAATGCAAGTGCAGTTACCTTCAAAACACTCAAATTTAAAAAGTGTATGGGTTGGCATAAGAATGTCATTAACCCTTTGGTGAGGTTCATTTCAAAAGAGCTAGTATAAATACAATTCATAGAGACACCTAACATCTATCTAATAAATTATCAAGAAAGCTAAATCAATCAATTGCAAAAATAAGCTATTCTAACCTATTCATCCCTATTTTTATATAAAACATAGGATCAATCATGCTATAAGTTTGAAGCACTTAAAAGATAACCCATGAGCTATATTTGTCAAGTTACAAGCTAGATCACTACATCCATTATCATATAGTATATTACATCCTTGTGCACACACATTCCCACACACAGGGGATAAACAAATAAGTTTTAGACCCTCTTTGGAATATTGGCTATGTAGGAAAAACTCATTGATAAATAGGTCTTTGGGATCATCTTGACACTATGAGCCCACTAACTCATTTTCAACAAGGTAACCTAACCTAAGGTGGAGAGCTAGGGTTTGAGCTAAAAATAGTCATCGATAGCCTATGCACAATATCGAAATATATTAGATGAAAGGTGAAAAAAATCATAGAAAGACCCAAGAAATCACACTTTGATACAATGAATATTTTGTATAGGTACTTACATCAAGATTATAATAGTATAATCAATGTAAGTGTCCATAAGGCAACACAAGTGTCCAAGCAAACAAAAATAATATGTCTAGAATCTAATGATTTTTTCCTGAACATCAGACAACCTATTTCTATACATGTACATCTCAAATTTATCTATGCATCATTGTATAAGCTAAGTATTGTTTCTTCTTTATGATTTTGTAATCAAAATATTGTTTAACATTGTACTTTCTATATCTAACATTTTTATAATTCAACACTGAAATAGAATATCATAAACTAAATTATTTAATTATATTTTTTTAAGGAATAGGTTATATCTCTTTTGATTATCATATTCCCACATAATACTTGAATTCCTAAAAGGGTTAAACACAAAGAAACTAAATAGATCCCAATAACTATGCTTGATCAAGTACCCATGTACTAATGCACAATGAAATAGTAAGTGTCCCTATGGTAACCAATCCATCTTACTGGAATACATGGATGTCAAATCATCATAAATTCCAAGTCAAATCTGAATTGGTACTTTATATGAGTCTCGCTCAATAAAAAACACTCATCACAAAACTATAAAAAAGAGTCACTGTGGATGCAAATTTTGGGTAGTCCATTGAGAGCTCATATGAGACTATTCTATAATGTTAATTAGAGGGACCTCCAATGTGACCATACTTTGATTCATGGGGGAAACAATAAATTTAGCTTCCAGTGGATCCTTAAGCTCTACTTCTTGTTCACCTTGAGGAGTGTCATCTACTTCATAGCTTGATATATTATGAACAAGAAACTTTTAGTGATGACTTTTAGGACATTTTGGCTTTCTAAGAGCTTTGCAATCTCTGTTGGTTGTTTTGCACTAACCTCCTCTACCATTGGTGAATCAGATTCTTTATCACCTATTGCTTCTTCTGAATCTTCTTCAGAATTTAAATCCACAATTACTTTTCAAGAATCTGACTCTTTCTCTTATTTTTCGTTCTTGATCTAGTGGCTAGAGGAGGCAGAACAGTTATAAGGGCCTTCTTGGATTATTTGATGATATGATCCCTTACAATTTTTGACTTGGAAGTACCTGCATCACAGATAGCAATAAGCTGGTTAAAGGAGCTTATTGGGATTGGTGATTCAACTATTGATGTACATTGCTGGAGAACTTTATTTTGAGCTCTCCCCATTTTTGTTCTCTCAATCATTTCTCAGTTCTCTTTATCACCAGGAGGGTCTTAACCTCAATCCTATTTTTTTCATTTTTATCCTAGTCAATTTTTGAAATAGGTGATTATTTTATCTGTTCAAATTGTAGATCAGTCACCTATTCTTCATTATCAAAAATTCTAGAAATGTCCATATTTAAATTGAGGATAATTATTTGTCCTAGGGAGAACTTAGACCACAATCTTCTTTAGACCTCGAATTCATTTGAACAATCTTCCCAATAATCCTCTAATTGAGTAATATGTGAAAACCTGTTCAAAGATCTAAGTTATCCCTGGCAAAGCTTTTGTTGTCAAATTGGGATCTGGCTGTGAAGCACTAAAAATTGAATTTTTAAAATTCACTTCCAAATTCAAAGCATCAAATACTGACTAACATGAATAGTATCTAAGTTTAATGAGAAAAGATATATCAGGTTTCTTTTTCATTGAGAATTTTTAATCCAAATGTGCTAATTGTTTGTAGACTTCTATCAACACAAAACGGTCAAAAACATACCTTGATACCTCAAAGGTTCACCATCAAAACCCTAACTCTAATATAAGTGAACTTGGAAAACTGAATAAAGGAATAAAGAAACTACCATAAATCTTGATCAGCTGCATAGCCTCATCAAACATCCTCTTATTGATGTTGTTTGCTAATTCATAAGTCATTTTTTTGGTAAAAACATTATTAATCCTCCTATAATTTTCATAACAATTATGCATTTGTAATTGTGAATAATAATCATAAATTTTGATGTCCTCAACCAAGGGCACATGAGGCAGCCCTACCCATTGTCTTGTAGACAACAGGTAATAAAAGAGGTACGAGGACATATAAAAATATTTATTTCCCAAATAATTACTTAGACCTAGATGTAAACATTTAGTTACAATTTTCGCCCAATCCACATATTGCTATCCTTGGAGGATCACCTGTATGAAAAAATACATCTAGTCTTCCCAATAATATGCCTGAGCATTGCCCTTTAGCCTGTGTAGCAACATCTCAATATCTTGTACTTCTGGAATCATGTGATTTCTTGTCAATGGTTTGGGCAGTCTTGAACCCCCCTTTTGGATCTTCAATAACCAATTCTTTGTGATTACGCTCTTGTAAATTTCTTTCTTCAGTGAAAAATAACCATAGGAAGAGGTAATATTGAGGTCAAAATATGGTTCCTTAGGTGGAATTCTCATCACAAACATTAGGGTTTGTCTATTGATATGAAGTAAAATATTACCATCTGCAGTTTTGATGCACCTATTTTGAAGTTCATATTTATTCATGCATTCTAGAACTAATTTGGGACATTGTACAGCCATGAGAAAGGCCGCAACTTTGACCAAACCACTTTCAACTATCTTCTGCATCATAGGATTTAGCATAGGATTTCTAGCCCTTTTCCTAAAATTTTCTAAGTCATATTGAATCAGAGAGGTGTCTCCAATTTTAGGAAGAGAACAGATGAGACTAAGACCATGCTCGTAATCAAGACATGCAGATTTCATGGCTACAGGTTGGAGGATATAATGAAGAATAAATGTTTTGAACTTAAACAATGTCGTAAACTCAAAATGATTCTTCTTTCGGACCAAGTAATGGAAACAACTTATAGTAAGAGTAGAACTCACCTTAAATGTATCTGAAATCATAACGAATTTGAGCAACAAAAATCTTATATCACCTGCGATGTTCTCATTTGTATCACCCAGTATGTTTGTTTGCTAAATTTGACTTGTTTTCTCTTGATACAGATATTAACTAGGGCAAATAATTAAATCAAAACAATACGTGCTAAAAATGCTTTATAAGACGTGAACTCTGACATATGCATTAATGGCAAGTATTTTTTACGCGTGATTTTGATGAGTAATGATTATCTATAACCTCACAAAAATTCAAAACATTCTGCTTTACAATGAGTTTTGGATATATTTTCCTCCAAATTTCTCACTAATTTTAACTTAGAGAAAGCCTTGAGGCGAGATGAGAGTATAATCATTGAACCATTGAAATGTGGTTCAATTTTGTTCAATGGTTCAATTTTGAGGTTCAAAGATATGAGATGAACTACACAGGGTGACCAACAGTCACACGATTTTCAAGAAACTTTGAATTTGTAAAAAGTGAACTGTTGAACTCTTGAACTCCGAGAATGGTTCAAGCGGTAGGTTCCACGATACATTAATTTATTCAAGGGAACCGAGTGAACATGACTCCTTACAAAACATCGGGGATTGAAATATTGAACCGTTGAACTCTTGAACTCCGTTATGAGGTTCAAGTTCAACCAGAAGGTTCAAAGTCATAATTGAAAAATACAAAGGGACAAACAATTCGTTTTGAGAAACATTGAATAATCGAGCCTATTGAACCGTTGAACCATTGAACTTCGAGAATGGTTCAAGTTCAAAGGTTCAATTCTTTAGAAATTTCACACATAAAAGACGATAGGCGGGCGAACTTTTAAAAATAAAGAGCCGACTTAATAAGAAAAGATATGACCATTGAGGGGAAAATGATAAGTTGACTCTTTCTTAAGGATAGTTCATGAAAAATTGAATAAGGGTGACTCAAAAGGTAACATGAACGAAACATTAAAAAAGAATAATTTGATATTTATGGAGGAGATGATAGTGAAAAATGAGGTTGTGAGTTCCTTCATACGACAAAAAGTTGTGTAGGGAGGAGATGTTTTATTTCACAATGAGTTTGAACAATGGCCAAGTGTTGGGAAAGGACAAGTCCATACAGAGCATAAAAGTGGTAAAATATTTCAAGGTGAGTTGCGTAGTGATGATGAAGGGCAATGACAGAGTATTTTAGGTAATGGACTCGAAGAAGCCCAAAGAGATACATGTGCAAACCCCAGTGACATTTTTTATTTATTAATAATAATAATAATAATAATAATAATAATATTATTATTATTATTATTATTATTATTATTATAATAATAATATGACACACGCACACATGTATGTATGTGTGTGTGTGTGTGTGTGTGTGTAGATACACACAGACACACACACACTTGCAAAAATAACCATGCTAAACGTTGTTGTCATATCAAATATATGTGTATATGTATTATATATAGTTTTTATTACATTGAAGGCATCTCTATTGGGAGGAACAAACCTATGATTCGTCCACATATATTTTAGATGCCATTTGGAATAGGTGATCGCTGCAACACAGGTCATTTAATAGAATTAGGCATTTAATTCGTTATCAGATTAAAGTTGTTTGTTGTCCAAGTGGGTAACAACTATAGTGCTTGTTATTTAATAGAGTTCATAGCATTTAATTCGTGATTAGGTTAAAGTATGTTTGTTGTAATGAATTTGGTATTTGATTTTTATCTACTCGAACACGTAGGTGAATTTTGAATAAAATTTACATCCATTAACTGTCAACTATAAACATGAGTAAAATTTGTAAAACACTATTTGCTACCATGTTATAATAGCTACACTCTAATACCTTGGAAAAATATCTCCAAACATTTCACTTGATGGCCAATTTAGGCTTGCATGGAAAAATATAAAACACTGTAGGGACTCCTTAACATATACAGGGTTACAAACGCAAAATTCATTGCCATAAAACTCACCTGGTGGAACATGAATAATCATGCTTAAAGTTATTGCATAGGTTTCCTAAAAAATAGTTTGTCTCTACAGCGCCATGGTATCAAAAAACTGGGATTTAATAATACCCTTTCAATATATATATAATATATAGTTGATTTTATGCAATCAACAACATGGTTTATATTTTCAAACACTCAAGGGAAAAAACATTTTTTAGAATGTGGTAACACAACCCGGTCCCTTCTCTATCACTATAGGTACGATACACTATGAATGCCTATTGAGGTAACTCATGGCTTTTGTAAGCTTCAATTACCATATTCCATGATAAGGTGTGGGCAAGAAAAAGTCCTATGCAAGCAATATCAGGTGCGTTGAGTTCTGGAAGGGGAGGAAGCACCTTATCCAGACCCCTTTTCACATATTTTATGGATGACTCATTTGAACAACTTGTGATATAAGTCAATAATCCCGATTCTTCAGAGGCCAAATCTACTACCAATAGATCTCCAACACAACTATTTAAAGATCTTAGAACTGAATCGGGCCTTTGTGTATCTTTGAGCCCATCACTACTTGTAAAACTATCCAAAACACCGGCGTTTTCATTCATGTCTTCTTGCACAATACCTAGAATGCTTCTAAGAGGCTCAACCACTTCAAAGGCACTGGAAAGATATCCATTAGTCCTAGAATGGGTAATATGTAGTTCCATGTGAATAAGAGGGGGGAGGGCAAGTGCAATTGTAAGTGTGTCCCTTGTTTCTGTGTTGTGGAGCCATGTGGGGAAATGCATGGAGAGCTAGACTACATGTCGAGCGGAAGACTATAAATAAAAAAAAACATGTCTTTGTTGCTTCCTCTTCCATAGCCTTCATCTACTCGCTAAGTTTCCAACAACTCACATTGGTTAATGTATGTGAGGTTTTCCTTCCAAAGTCCTATTTATTTAATGCATAATCTTTTTACTTATAATATCGCTTTTTAATATAATTGTAATGTAACATTATAATTAGTTTAAATAATATAATATCAATATATTATTTTATATTTATAATATTATAATATAGTATAAACATATTTAATAATATGATAATATATATATATATATATATATATATTATCAAATTACATATTGTTATATATTTTTATTATACGATAGTGTATATATACACAAATAAATTAGCAGTTGTTTCAAAGGTACAAATTATGTGAAAAGGGATATGATTTCACATTTTGGTCAAGTAGGGTTTCACAAAGCAAAAGTGTAAATTGGCAGTCTTATTGTGCTTGAAACTCATAATCACCGACCATGTCTCATCTTTTGTGTACAAAACATTAAGAAACAATAAATGGTATCTTTTTGTTGTGGTGATGGTAAAAAATGAAGACGTGTGTTCATTCATTAAAAAAGTGTATTATATACCAAACTTAAATTCAAGATAGCAATTTGATTTACATCTATAACTTACAGAGTAGTGACATCTTTGATTTGTCATTTTCTATTATTGAAAGTGAACAAAAATCTTATAAAAACTAATATATCTTAATACTTCATTCATTTATATTACCAATATATTAACACCTCATAACAAATAAACAATTAAACTATTCGTTGTACGACAAATGCCCTGTTTCACATTTTGCCAATGCTAACAAGTGATAGTAATTTATTAAAAGAAAGAAAATGAAAACGCAGCTTTGTTGGTGTTGAGCAATGGAAAACAGAGAGAAACTTGTGCGGTGGTTGGTTGGTGGGGTGGATGAAGATTCAATATTAAAAGTAAAGTTTCATAATTCGTAATTTTCAGAATTTTGAAGCTTCGATTATCCTCTTGTCACGACTCACGGATACCTTTGATCGCTAAAATGTGCGAAAAATCGCCCTTTGTCAGACGTAATCTGTCCTTTGCTGCCATATCAAATTAATTCAATTAATATTATACCTACGGCTGACACCGACTCCGGAGAAAGAAATGATAAAAGCCTAAATGCCAAATCAATCAATCAATCAAGCCTTAATGTCCAACAAACCCCTCTTGTCATCGTAGCAATGAAAACCCTTGGACCATAGTAATTAATGGAAGCAGAGATCGAGAAAGCAGAAAGAATGAATGGGCCATCAGCATCACAACAAACCAAATTAATTCAGCAGAATGAATGGGCCACTCAAATCAAGTTAATTCAATTCAATTAATGTTCAGTATCACCATTCTACCTCGGCTGAAACCGACTCCCCATAAAGAAATGCCAAATGCCAAATGCCAAATCAATTAATGGTAATAATATTAAAAACGGCGCTCGACGGCGCCCTGCTCAAATTGTTTAATACATTCTGACATCAAATTTATATTGTAAATTATAATTTTTAATAATATTATTTTAACACTGGATGGAATGGTGGCCGTGGATTGATTAGTGCAGTGGGATAATCAAGGTGTTTGGTGTAATGAAAATTAATGCTATTGAAAGCTATTGAATATTCGTTGTGTAAGGACAAATTATTTTTAATGCTATTGAAAGCTATTATATATTCGTTGAATATATAATAATATTATATATTCCTATGGGTTTAATTTAATGGCTGTTCTTTTAATATATTCCTGTCATAATGTTGTCATCGTTTTTGGCCCTTTGGGTTTAGTTTAATATTATATTTATATTCTAAACAAAAAGATAATTCCGACTATATAATTTTGTTAATTATAGTTTTAAATTTCTATAGATAGTGTAGTTTTTAATAATTGATTAGTTTTATTCATAATATAAAATATGCAGATTTTAATTCTTAAATATTAAAGTTCATGAAATCAATTTCATTAAATTATTTAAAAAAAAATGTATATAATATTTAAGAGGTTCAAATTGTTCACCTTTATTCACCATTCATTACATTTTAAATATATACACATTATTTTCAATATTTCTTTTTTCTATTATAAAGTATATAAATTTTTAAAAGATACTGTTGAATCAATAATTATTATTAAACAAATTTACACAAATAAGATTGACTTTTAGATGTATAAATATTATATGTTATATTTTAAAAAATGAAATAAAGCAATGATCACATGATTAAAAGTCAACGAGAAAAGGACTAAGATTATGACATGAGGCAATTGACACTCAATATGGCCAACTTGAAGGAGGTTGATAACACGTAGTACGGGGTAAACAAGTGGTAACCGGATGTATATTAGAGCATTGTTCTCCAGATGCAAAAATTTTAAGGGCAAATAATTAAGTCTCAAGGAAGATTAAACCCACCTAATTGTACCCATGCAATGTTTTTTTTAGTTAAATCCCACTTAATTTTTAACATCGAGATTTGTTGCATGAAAAAGTCGATTCCATCACCTCTCAAAGATCTCACTAGCATAGGCGCCCTAAAATTCATCCAACCAACATTAAACACCCACTAGAATCACTCTCCTTCCACTCAAATGGAGAAGGTCAAACAAAGCATCACTAAAGTTGAGGTCAACTTTGAAGTTCATAAGATTGAAATAAACTCTTACAATTGCATTATTTGTAGGTTTCTCCTCTATGGGTACATAACAATGAGCATCATGTGAAGTCCAAGACTAAAACCGAACGTTGTAAATGACCCCATCCCATTTTTTAAATACAAATTTTATATGAACAATATTCATAGTCTTAAGGTTTACAAGAGCGGTCCAAAGAAAATAAGCAATATCACAAACCCACTCAAGTGTTGCATCTCTTTCATGAAGGCACTGAGGTATGTGTAACTGGGCTCTATCTAAAATATTATAAGTCTTCAATTACAATTTTTGTGCAAATTATAAATCTTGGCCATCACAGACTACCAACTCTTATATTGCCTTGTTGATTTCTCTCTCACTTGGCCAAAACATGTGACATTGGGAAACATTAGTGCTTCCACATCGTAGTCATATGTATTGTTCTTCTTGGACAAGTAGGGCTTCACTGTGCTTTGATTACATTGTACCGTTTCCCTAAGCTTGAATTATTTTTGTCATTACAGAGTGTTCATGTGTATATGTTCATCCCATTGAGAAAGGAGTACACAACTTCCAAAAATTGTAATGCAGGCTAGGAATTCGGCCTCAAATATTTGGATCAACTATCAATAGTTAGTAATTCATAATATTAAAACACATATCTTGCATAAAATTTAGACATAGACTGTGGATCAAAATAATTTACCATTATGTGGATTTCATATTTGGGTTGGCATGATATAATGAGGGGTCATAGTCCAAGAAGGTCTCCATGATGGAATGGTTTGAGAATTTTGAGGAAGAGTGGGTGAAGGTGACATAGGCATAGGAAGAGTGGGTGAAGGTGGTATGTTGCAATTTGGGTTAGATTTAGAGAGAAAAAAAAAAAATCATTTGGAGTAGGAGAGAGCATGTGAGACTAATGGTATTGAATTTTATACCTATCTTCAAGTGTTAATCTATTCTCCATACATTGAATCAAGCCTCTTATTTCTATCACATCATTGATTGGCATATGCTAGTTCTTTCTCTCAATATCTACCCACCTAGACTTAGTCAAATGCACTAAATCCCTCATCATCTGAATGTTTTCACTCTAATTGTAAGGGTTATGGACATTAGACCAAGCTCTTTTTCATTATCAAGATCCCTCATTTGCATTTCAATGTCCACAAGGGTTTTTTTAAAGCTTAATAGGGCTGGGGTAGGAGCTATATAGCTTTGACAAGGTTGACTAGAGGGATAAGTAGGCTACCAAAGAGGCTAAGTTGGAGTCGGATGGGACATATAGGAATTTGTATAACTTTGGTGAGGTTGGTATGTTGTTATTTGAGATCCACTTGGGGCAAAGCCATGAATGCTATCAATCTAATATGAAGAATGTTAAGGCTTAGAGTATACATTTGACCAAGAAATGAATGACGATACATACCAATTTTTTATTTTCAGACACTTGGATTGCTTATACCAGTTGCGTTTCATTTGGAGTTGTTATTAATGCTTGTGTTCATGCCTCCAAATGCTGATGTGTTGAAGAGCAACATCAATAAATCTTCAATGGATGAAATCATTGTCCCATCGGGTATGCTAGAATTGTTATCACACTAAATTGCACACTTGAGGAGGTTGTTCAAGCCTCCTCACTTAGGTGATAGCATGAAGACACCTACACGCTATGGGTAGCCCAATCAATGCATTTAATCTCTGTATAGAACTAGCTCCCTTAATGCTTCGCCTTGAAACTACAACTAAGCCTATTGTTTGCTATGGAAAAATGGGAGAGATAAAACAAACAAAACAAGAAGGTAATGCACCAAATTAACACCCTCCAGTTGATTATACTACACTAAGAACATGAACAAAGATTGAAACCTATCACACTAATTCAATATGAGCCTCTAAGCATAAGTATTTCAATATGAAGGTGCAAATCAAGACAATAACTAAGAGGGGATGATCAAGAGGTCTCATAGAATACACTAATGAAGCAATCTCCATACTTATCCAATGCATGACCATGTACTACACTCTATATGACCTGTTAAGATGACTACAACCTACAAATAGGTAAGAAGATAGGATAATTGAGAGAGAGATATTATACTACTACTAACATTCATTGTTGGGTTTTTCTATCAACTTTTCCACAGGGCGTTGAAGTGTATAGTTCCCAATAAGCTAACGCACTGGCATTTCATGCAAGATTGAACACTTGTGCGCTTACCCAAAGCACGGAAAAAGGAACCGATTCCCGTGGGTTTTATTGTGTAATAAGACACTTATCAAATAATAATATTTTTTTATATAACTAATTACATAGAAAATAAAATACATGACTGTAGACCTTATTTCAATTATGTAAACAAACATGATTATTAATATAACTACCATGAGACTCAAAGTGTTTATTATGCAAAGTCATATAACGTAGATTTGATTCATTACAGTCAAATACAAATCACATCTTACATAATAAATGTATTGATAACTTCAATATTGTAACTTAACTACAACATGTAACATAACAACAGAACTAATAGTAACTTCCATGATTTTGTTATTACCACAATCAATCATTACATAATACTAATGTTCATCTCCCCTTCCACATCTCTACACAAGGTTATTTAAACTTGTTTTCCTCGACCAAGTTGTTACATTATTTATGTCACTTAGGTGACTAACCAATGATTTCTAGTAGATTGAGATTCGTGGTAGTCATTCACTTATTTTCTCCTAAGAACTCAGGCCTTAACACCCCTATATTTTCTTTAGGTGTTGGATCCTTGTTGCCAAATGTCTTCCTTCATACGGGTCAGTGTGGAACTCATGTATGATTAAAGTTTATTTTACCCTTGAGAATCACTCCTCAGCTATTTCCTACTTCCTTCACATTCCCCAAGTCTTTCTAATATACCGAGTCCTTTGCTCCTAGGTCCTCCATTTGTTATACCTCCTCTTTGACTAGGTATTTTCATGCCATGATATTCCATGCCATTGTCTTCCTATGTCAAGATGGTTCAACACCATGGTCTTCCTATGCCATGTTGATACTGTTGACCAATTTTTCGCTCACAGGCCAAAATTGTTCACCTTCCTTCTTCACTGTTCGAAGGCAAATTGTTCCAGAGGGCACGAGTTTTGCCAATGTTTCTCTGTTTGGTTCAATTCAACGAGAAAAAGGTTTGGTTCAAAGCCAAGAGGTTCAACTTCAACGGTTCAATGGAGTTCATCGGCCTTCTTTGGAATTGGCGCGCATTGGTTGAACCTTGAACCGTCGAACCAATCTTTGGTTCAACGGATTTGGTTCAAGGGTGGGTCCTTCGCCGAAAGGGAGTCTTCAAAAGTCAAAGTGCCCTAGCGGAGGGCAGGCGCGACAAAGGAAAGGACCCGCCAAAGTAATGCATAGGCAGAAGAGTGCCCGAGAGGAAAACAAAGACATAAAGCATACCCAATGACGTCCCAGAGGATGTCAAGTTTAATCAAGCAAAAGAGTCGTTAGTTTTCAAACTAACGACGGCCATATAAATGTCAAATTTAACAAAGCCATTTAGCCGTTGGATTTTCAATCTAGAAGGGCGCCAAACACGAGGAAAAGGGGGCAAAATGTAGTGACCCGCCAAGGAATTCACTTAAGGGACCGAGTAAGCAGAAAAGACAAATTCCAAGTAGCAAGCGGAGATGACAAGGCAAGGAGCAGTCAAGAAGTCCAAGTGGCATAAACAAGGCAATTTATTGCCTGATGGCGTAAAGAGCAAATGGACAGAGCGATAAGTAAAGAATGAGTGAGCAGTTAAGTCCAAATGGTGCAAATTGGATAAGCGTCTTTGACAGGTGAAATAGTGCCAGCAAATTGATCATTTGGAATGATAGCGACTAGCAGTGCAACCGCTTTCTCTGTTTCACATTAAATTGGAAGGCAAACCGTGTAAGTCATCCAAGCAAGAAATGCAGATTTTGAGCAGACAAATGAATAGCTCATTAATATTTTGAGCGACTTATTCTCTTTATGAAAGGACATGTATGCCAATTGTAAAAGTAGGAGCGCCAAATGGGCCTCTTTGCTTCTCATATATATTGTGGACTTGTCATTTTGTAAACATCTTTTGACGAATTTTACAAGGCACAGCCCTGTTAAAATTTCTACCTGAATCAATCAACACAGTTTTTACCTCTTCTTGAATAGATATCCTGTGTATGTTCTGAGTGTTTATCTGTGTTTAGTCATTATCTTTGATGCTCCCACATGTTTAACATCAACACACCAGCTATCTACAAGTCGCCATCTGTAGCTGATAGGAGAAGAGTTCTATTTTGGAGTGCAACATAGAGGGGATTATCTACAGAGTGCTTCTTACAACACCTTTGGATGAACCTCCTTTTTTGTATCTTTCATTTTACCTCCCTGTCAAGTTTGCAGATTACTTCTTTTGTCAAGGGTGCAGCGTATAAGTGTGTTTTGTCTGATTTTGAGAGTGGGTGTGAAAGGGTCATATTGTTTTGGTGTATCACCTCCTTAGAGTAGGTTTGTTTTCTTGCATTTCTTCTCCCTTTTCATCCCCCCTTTTTATTATAGCTGTATATGTATGTGTGTGTGTGTGTGTATTTTGCACTGCCTGAAACAAACAATGATACATCAAAGGGAGCTAGCCCTTAACTAGAGACTCTCCTCTCCTGCTTCGCCGTCACACAGGTGAGAGAGGAGTTTCCATGTTGCGAGGAGAGGGCAGGAACCTGTTTTCCTGCCATTGGGTGCACTTTCCTGCGTCAACAGTTTTGGCACGCCTGGTGGGACCCAGTTTGATAACGCAGTAAGATATCAAGATTGATGCTGGTCCTGCTACAACAAATTTCAAGTTTTCTAGCATCTGGGGACTCCAATGCTAAGAGCTTCATTTTCCATATTAAGAACAGTGTCTTAAATTTCTATGCATGAAGTCACCACTAGGTCTGCTTCAAAAAGGATTCCTTTTGAATTCGTTGAACTGCCTCTAAATTTTGCTAAAAGATTAAGGTTTAAGGAGACTCGTCCTTATCCAACAAGTCATCCTCCTAGACCTGTTATAAGAGACACAGTTACAGTAGAGCCTCAGTTACGCCCCATCCCAGCTATGGCTTTGCCATTTGCAACCTTTCGTGGGGAGAGCCCCTTGAACCTCCCACAATATGACCCAATTCCAAGGGCAGCTCTAAAAAATGTATCTTCTTTTGATGGATTGGGACCCATTACAGCCGCTGAGCACATCAGGAACGTTTCTAATCTCGCCAACATTCATAATATCACAGAGGAGAATGTCGCAGTTAGATTGCTGGCTCTGTCTCTTAAGGGCAAGGCTCTTGACTGGTACGGGACCTTGCATGTGAATTCAATCCATTCATGGAATGAGCTCGGTATTCAGCTAACGGACCATTTTGGGGAAAAAAGTGATGACCTCTCGCTTGCTGACCAGCTAACGACCATTCAGAGGGCTCCGCATGAATATATGCAGGACTTTAACACAAGGTTTCAGAAGACCTGGCAGAGGATTCCCATCCTGGTAAGGCTGACTCCCAGCAATGTTTTTTATACTATTTAAAAGCATTAAACAGCGACGTTACAGTCATGATATAGTCCATGGGAGGGCATATATTGCTTGCCGCTTATGACATAGCCATAGCAGCAGAGAATTGTTTAATACAGGCTGGGAAAATAGCCCCTAGACCCCACATGCCAATTTTCCCAAAAATGCCACCTCTAATTCATGCCCTTGCTCCCACATTGGCTCCTCTGCCTGCCATCGAAAAAATAGCTGCTGCCCCATCGAATGAATTTTAGGAGGTTAAGAGTATGTTGCAGGTCGTGACCAATGAACTTGTTGCCATTAAAAGGCAGCAACAGGCTCAAGGCAACAGACCAAATCAAGGGTACCAAAATTATGGTCAAGCCCCTAGACCCCCTTTCCAGAATTATAATCAAGGTCAGGGGCAGCTCACTACAACCATGCCATTTCAGAATTACAACACCGGTCCCTCTTCATCATCTAAGGCCATAGTGCCTGTTCAGAATAATCTTGTACAAGAGCAGCCTAGCTGTTCGACCATGGGATATGGTCAAGAATAGGCTGTGTACACAAACGAGATGGTGAATTATTTCTAGAATGTAGAGAATCAGGCTGCTACTCTTTCTCAGTTTTTTGAGGCTCCAGCTCAACCCAACATGAGTGGCAATCAGGCCCCGCCGGATTCTACTCTTATGAATCACCTAGAGGGCGAGTTTTGTGTAATCAACCATGGGGGTGCTGTGGAAAATCAGGCTGATTGTGTTGCAACCAATACAAGATTTAAGAGGAGAGCAGTGGAAGAGGTGCAAGCTACCACTCAGGCAGCAGCTGCACCTCCTCCATCAAATTCCAATGCAAAGGCCCCAAACTTCAGGCAACCATCTATACCTTCAGCCCCTCAACCTGCAGTTTAGCCTGGAATCAACCCCAAAGAAAGCTTAAGGTGTGGCAGTCCTCAAATCAATGTAGTGGATCAGATGAAGAAGCTGAATATGAATATCTCCTTATGGGATGCGTTGTCTCTTCCAGGCCAGAAGGATGTGTTAAAAAAGGAATTGAATGAGCTGGATTATCAGGCTCTCCCAGCTGGCACTGATAATGTCTTGATGACAAATGGACAACCTTCCACTTCAGGACAGGTGAAGAAAGAAGAGAAAATTCCTCCTTTCTACGTATCCTTGGTCATTGGGGACTTCCTGGTGCACAACTGCATAATTGACAGCGGGGCCAGCACCTCAGTGATGCCCAAGTGCATTGCTGATAAGATGGGATTGAAGTATCAAGAGATGAACAAAGGAGTCCTACAGCTGGATGGGACACTTGCAAAAATAGTTGGGATTGTGAAGGGTTTAGACCTGACATTGCATGCTTGCCCAACCTTCTTAATTCCCCATGATATAGTGGTAGCAGATGTTCCTCCGTATTTCGCAATTTGCTTGTCCAGGGATTTCACGTCAAAGATAGGTGGCTATCTAGCAGCGAATTGGTCATATCTAGTTTTCAGAACCAAGTATGGGACCAAAGTGAAAATCGAGTCTGAGCCATTCTACAAGGACCACCTAGAGCTATATTCGCCCAAAGCAGCAAATGTCAGTTACACCATCATCGATCCAGAAGAGCCTCAGACAGACCAATCTTCATCCTCTGCTCTTGAAGGAGTCGCAGACTTACTCTTGGATGAGTGGGGAAAAGATAACTTCGAGCATGATCCATACAAATTCATTGAGGAGGCAGACCTTTGAGTTTATTGCATGCACGAGGAGGGTGCCTTCATGCCAAATTTAATGAAGGAAAGCAAAGAAGACCTTGGCCTGTGGCAGCTGTATTTTGATGGCTCCATAAGTAAAATAAGCACTGGTGGTGGAGCAATGTTGGTTTCTCCTTCCCAAGAAAGGTACTTTTTAGCTTTTCATTTCCAGTTCTCTTGCACCAGCAATGTTGCAGAATATGAGTCTTTGATCCATGGGCTTGAATGGGCAAGAAAGAGAGGGATTCGAGAGTTGCAAGTCTTGGGAGACAGCGAACTAATTGTAAATCAAGTGAGAGGCCTGAATCTGACCAAGAACTCCTTGTTGAAGTCGTACAAGCATAGGGTTTGGGACTTGGTGGAGGATTTTCTTACTTTTAACATTGCCTTTATTCCCAAGGAGCGCAACAAACAGGCTGGCAGCAATTGGCGCCCAATTTGACGTTCCAAAAGAAATAAGTAGAGACTGTGGTTCGTGCCACTTGAAAGTGGTGGTTTGGCCTTCAATCTCGGACAACGTTGTAAATTGGAAAGTCTTCGAAAGTGACCAGCAGATAGCTTTCTTCTTACAAGAAGAAGCTGAGTTCGCAACACACAATTAGGCGAAACTGCAGCAGCAATATGGCAATCAGATTGTTCAGTTGAAGAACAATAAACTCCCCAAGGGTCTGGGCATGCTTGAAAGCATTTTCAATAGTGATGACCAGTTAAGAGATGACAAGGCCTGCATCACTACCAAAGAGGAGAATTATGAAAGGGTTGAAAATTTCAAAGGGAAGCTGCTGGCACTTGGTAAAGTCTGCACATTTCAAGAGAGGCGAGATTTCATTCTGCTGTGTCAAGAATTCGCTGACATCTTTGCCTGGGATTACAGTGAATTGAAAGGCTTCAACCCAAGGCTTTCCCAGCACACCATTGAATTGGAAGAAGGTGCCAGGCCAGTAACACAAAAGCAAAGGCCTGTCAATCCTACAGTTGAACCCCTCATGCAAAGGGAATTGGCCAAATTGATTAAGTCCAGAATTATATTTCCAATCAAACATTCCTCATGGCTGGCCAACCTTGTTCCTTCTAGAAAGAAAAATGGGGAGATCAGGTTGTGTGTCGACCTTAGAGACCTTAATAGAGTCTCTCTAAAGGATCAATACCCCCTTCCAAACATGGAGCAGATCCTCCAAAAGGTAACTGGTAGTGAGCGGTTCTCCCTCCTGGATGGTTATTCAGGGTATAATCAGATTCTAGTGCAAGGTTGTGACCAACACAAAACATCCTTCACCACTAAATGGGGGACGTTTGCCTACAAGAAGATGCCATTCGGGCTATCCAATGCTGGTGGCACCTTTCAGCGGGCCATGGACATGGCCTTTGGTGGCTTGATAAACAACAACGTGCTGGTATACCTCGACGATGTAACGGTATTCTCCAAGAAAGCGAGCCAGCACATGGGACACCTCAAGTAGATTTTTGAAAGGTGTAGGGAATTTGGCATCTCTCTTAATCCAAAGAAGTGTGTGTTTGCTGTTCATGAGGGGAAACTCCTTGGCCACATTGTGTCCAAGGAGGGTTTGTCTATTGACCCCAATAGAGTTCGCTCTATACTGGAGATGTCCCTACCAAAGCACAAGAAGAGTTTGCAGAGCTTCTTCGACAGAATTAATTTTATTCGAAGGTTCATTCCAAATTTTGCAAAGATAGTCAAGCCACTCACCCCTATGCTGAAGAAAGGTGAGGATTTCAAATGGACAGCTGAGAGGAAACTTAGCTTTGAGGCCATCAAGCAGGCCATAACCTAGGCTCCCACTTTGATTGGCCCAGACTTCAGCAAAGACTTCCATCTCTATACCTTCAGCAATGAGGAAGTGATATCCGCCATACTTACCCAAGCTAATAGTGACGGCCTCGAACAACCACTTGCTTTCTTCAGCCAAGGGTTAGAGGACTTTGAAGTCAGGTATACGTATGTGAAAAAGCAAGTCCTGGCAGTGGTGTGTAGCCTGAAGAAATTCAGGCATATGTTGTCTAACAACAGGATCCACCTTACGGTCCCACATCCAGGTGTCAAGGAATTCTTGACCAATCAAGATTTAAACGAAAAGAGGGTAGGGTGGATTACCAAAGTGATGGAATACGACGTAGACATCAAGATCACCAAGCTGGTGAGGGGAAGAGGCCTATGCGAACAGTTGGTTGTAGACTTAAGACAGGAAAGGAGAGATAGCTTGTTAATCCATGATGCATCCATAGCAGAAGAACCAGCTGTCATAAAGGATTGGACGCTGGACATGAAGCATTTCCTTCTCACAGGTGAGTGTCCACAGGGTCTTGATAAGGCCAGAAGAAGGTATTTTAAACTTCAGTCCCTTCCCTATGTTCTGGTTGACGAAGTATTGTTTAGGAAGGATCTCTCTGGGGTTCTTCTAAGATGCATTGACCCCAATCATGCTGATAGGATACTGGCTGAGTTTCATGATGGGCCAGCTGGTGGTCATTTCGCTCTTAGAGCTATAGCAGCAAAGATAATGAGAGCTGGCTATTTTTGGCCTACTCTTTTCAAGGATACCAATGCCTGGGTGAGAAAGTGCTAGAAGTGTGCATTTTTTGATGAAAAACAGTGATTGGCTGCCATGCCTTTACATCCCATTCAAGTTGAGCAACCATTCATGCAATGGGGCCTAGATTTTATAGGGATGATTAATCCTCCCTCAAGTGCTGGGCACAAGTGGGTACCGACTGCCATGGATTATTTCACTAGGTGGGTGGAGGCCGTTGCTTTGAAGGAGGTGAATGAGAGCACAATCCTAGATTTTTATGAAGAACTGGTAACAAGATTTGGGGTCCCAGCACCATAATCTCAGATAATGCCTTAGCTTTTCTGGGAATCAAAACTAGTGAATGGGCGTTGAAGTATGGCATATACCTCAGCACCTCATCAAACTATTATTCACAGGGGAATGGGTTGGCTGAGTCCAACAAAAATTTGATCAAAATTATAAAGAGGACTGTGGAAGAAAATCAGAGGACTTGGCATGCCAAGCTAAAGACAGCTCTATGGGCTGACCGAATTACTCCGAATAGAGCAATAAAAAATTCTTCATATATGCTCGTGTATGGAAGGGAAGCTAGGCTTCCCATCTCGTTTGAATTGCCAACATTGGATCTCTCCCACCAACTACAGCTAGAAAAAGGAACTAGCATGGAGGTCAGGTTGTGTGAGCTAATGGAGCTCCAAGAGGTAAGGGATCGGGTTATGGCTTCTATGACCAGTCACCAACAACAAGTAAAAAGGCACTTTGACAAGAAGTCTTTGTCAAGAGATTTTTCTGAAGGAGACATTATCTTAAAGTGGGACGAAGATCGAGCTAAGCCCAAAAAACATGCAAAATTTGACGCCCTATGGAGCGGTCCTTACATAATCACTCAGTGCAAGCAACATAATGCGTTCCAACTTTCCAAGTTGGACGGTGAAGAATTGCGTATCCAAGTTAATGGGATACATTTGAAGCATTGCCACTGCTTTCTTTTGGGTTTGCTTGTACATATTTTCCCTTGTTTTCTTTTTCCTGTTTTTCCCTAAGTGTTGTTGCACAAGTTGTAGTTTTCTTAGTCTTGCGTGTGTTTTCTTTTCCTCAGAGGTGGATCTATGTTTTTGGTTCTGTGTTAGAACAAGCTGCTGTTGTTTCTCAAATTTGCTACTAACTCCCAGCTGGATTCTGAGCATGGCGGGCATGCTTCCCCTGTGATTCACCATGTGTTGACTAATTTTTTGCTCACAAGCCAAAATTGTTCACCTTCCTTCTTCACTGTTTGAAGGCAAATTGTTCCAGAGGGCACGAGTTTTGCCAATGTTTCTCTGTTTGGTTCAGTTCAACGGAAAAGGTTTGGTTCAAAGCCAAGAGGTTCAACTTCAACGATTCAATGGAGTTAATCGGCCCTCTTTGGAATTGGCACGCATTGGTTAAACCTTGAACCATCAAACCAATCTTTGGTTCAACAGATTTTGTTCAAGGGTGGGTCATTCGCCGAAAGGGAGTCTTCAAAAGTCAAAGTGCCCTAGCGGAGGGCAGGCGCGACAAAGGAAAGGACCCACCAAAGTAATGCATAGGCAGAAGAGTGCCCAAGAGGAAAACAAAGACATAAAGCAGACCCAATGACATCCCAGAGGACGTCAAGTTTAATCAAGCAAAAGAGCCGTTGGTTTTCAAACTAACGACGGCCATATACATGTCAAATTTAGCAAAGCCGTTTAGCCATTGGGTTTTCGATCTGGAAAGGCGCCAAACATGAGGAAAAGGGGGAAAAATGTAGTGACCCGCCAAGGAATTCGCTTAAGGGACCGAGTAAGTAGAAAAGACAAATTCCAAGTAGCAAGCGGAGATGACAAGGCAAGGAGCAGTCAAGCAGTCCAAGTGGCATAAACAAGGCAATTTATTGCCTGATGGCATAAAGAGAAAATAGACAGAGCGATAAGTAAAGAATGAGTGAGCAGTTAAGTCCAAATGGCACAAATTGGAGAAGCGTCTTTGACAGGTGAAATAGTGCCAGCAAATTGATCATTTGGAATGATAGCGGCCAGCAGTGCAACCGCTTTCTCTGTTTCACATTAAATTGGAAGGCAAACCGCGTAAGTCATCCAAGCAAGAAATGCAGATTTCGAGAAGACAAATGAACAGCTCATTAATATTTTGAGCGACTTGTTCTCTTTATGAAAGGACACATATGCCACTTGTAAAACCAGGAGCGCCAAATAGGCCTCTTTGCTTCTCATATATATTGTGGACTTGTCATTTTGTAAACATCTTTTGATGAATTTTACAAGGCACAACCTTGTTAAAATTTCCACCTGAATCAATCAACACATGTTTTACCTCTTCTTGAATAGATATCCTGTGTATGTTCTGAGTGTTTATCTGTGTTTAGTCATTGTCTTTGATGCTCCCACATGTTTAACATCAACACACCAGCTATCTACAAGTCGCCATCTATAGCTGATAGGAGAAGAGTTCTATTTTGGAGTGCAACATAGAGGGGATTATCTACAGAGTGCTTCTTACAACACCTTTGGATGAACCTCCTTTTTTGTATCTTTCATTTTACCTCCCTGTCAAGTTTGCAGATTGCTTCTTCTGTCAAGGGTGCAGCGTATAAGTGTGTTTTGTCTGATTTTGAGAGTGGGTGTGAAAGGGTCATATTGTTTTGGTGTATCACCTCCTTAGAGTAGGTTTGTTTTCCTTCATTTCTTCTCCCTTTTCATCCCCCCCATTTTATTATAGTTGTATATATATGTGTCTGTATGTATATTTTTGCACTGCCTGAAACAAACAATGATACATCAAAGGGAGCTAGCCCTTAACTAGAGACTCTCCTCTCCTGCTTCACCGTCCCACAGGTGAGAGAGGAGTTTCCATGTTGTGAGGAGAGGGTAGGAACCTATTTTCCTGCCATTGGGTGCACTTTCCTGCGTCAATAGATACCATGGCAAAAGCCAAAATACTTAGTCAAAAATTAGGGTCCAACATTACCCCACACTATACTCTTAGTCCATCCTAGACTAAGCATCGATACCGACCTTAGCCAAAAATTTAGGGCCAGTTTGTTTGATCTACTTTTTGACACTTTCCCAATATGACAAGGTATCGAACAACTTGATTGTTATTTCCTTGATCACCACTTTTTAACTTTTCAGTCTCATCAGGTTGATTTGGGCAATCACTTGCCATATTGACCAATTGGTCTAGGGATGTGGAAGCATCCTTTTGGACCTCTTCAAGCATAGGGAACTCATTTACAACATGTCCTCAAAGAGACACAAAGATGGAACTAATGCACATTTATTATTTCTTCCATGGTTTTGACATCCTTAAATGACTTAATGCACTTAGTGTGGTCTTTTTTAATAGGGTGACATTTGCCAACTGCTACCATTGAGACTCCTCTGCTTGGAGTCGGGCCTCTAAAATTTGATTGGGTTGTTTTAGTTTCTAAAAAGTCCTATCCAAGATGGGGATCACTTCCCCAACCCTTTATATGGTGTGCCTACAAACTTCCACTACTTTAGTGAACTATTCAGCCACCCATAATGCTTCATTTCTAGGTGTAGTTTGCTCTTTACACTACTTTAATAGGATATTTACAAGGATCTCTAATTATCAACAATTTCTCCCTCTAAAAGGACCCCATCTGTAGGTTCCTAGCCCAAAATAGATTTACATAAATTTAAAGCTTTGACTTTGGCTATTGTGGCTTCTTCTATTTGTTGCTTCAGCGTGGCCACTTCCTCTTCAACTGACTTCCAAGTAGCAACTTCCTTATTGCACATCTCCACCACCTGGCCACATTTTTGTTGTATAGTGTGTACATCAGAATTTGAAATCACATTCTATCATGTGAATTCAAAGGGCATTTTCAAAAATGCAATGCTAATTTTTAGAGGAGGGAGCTATTGGGGATCAATCCAAATAGGAGTGGGCAATGTCGTTGCTTCAGAATCTAAAACTAGGCTATCATAGGGTATTTTAAAATGGAATTATTCATTGTGCATGTCCAAGAAAAATGACAACAATGTCTGGTGTCAATAGTTTCATCTTTTTGATGAAATGGGAATATAAATATAACAACCTATTAGCAATGTCTATTTGGTATTGTACACATAAATTGGTGATTGGATAAACCAAAGGTGGTTGAACTTCAGAGTCAATCAACTGTTCCCTCTGAGGGGATACCACTCAAGGATCTTGACATTTGTATATGATGCCAATGAAGTGTTTTTGATGTCCATGCTATTCATTCTTTCTGTATTAAAACCATACCTCTCTTCGTTAAGTGGATTTTCCACATCTAACTGCATTTTTTCAAGGGTGGTTTCCTGTTGCATTAGAGAGGGTATTTTTTTCATAGTTTGACTCCTCCAGATCTCCCTTGTGACCTTCAGGCTCTTCCTATTCCAACAGATTGGCTAGTGGTGATGGAGTTGAACCCTCTTGTTATCTTTTTGATGTATCTTGTTTGGGTGAAGCCCTTGGTAGTGATGCCCTTGGTGGTGAAATCTTTTGTGATGGTGCATAGGTAGTCCTTTACCTTTTTGGTGGTTTTGACCACAAACTTGTGCTAGCATCGTGCTCGCTACACTTATTATTATCAAGTAGTGGTACCAGAGAAAGTTTATCTCTTGCATGTCTTGTGCCTCCCAAAGCTTTCTTCTTAGGTCATATCATATATAATAGATTATGAATGGTTTGCCTGACCACGGTTTGGTGAATCTTGATGTTGGTTATTTTAGTCTAATGCTTTTATCTGTATGGCTTCTTGCTAGGATAGCCATACATTTTTTTGAATGTGTGAATCTATAATTCAATTCATTATGCTTTAATTTGGAGGGGTTACACATCATATATGCGGTTCACTGAGTTGACATAGTACCATGTTGTGAAGGCATAGGGCAAATTCAACCAAGCATAAAGTTCTCTAGGGGCCATCTTGATACATGCCAAATAAAAATGTTGTTTAATTATAAATTTGGCTAGTTTGCCAGCCTGGATGGGCAGGTCTTTTAGAATGCGCCATTTGTTACCAAAGGCTTCCTTCATACCATCATACCACGACTTGATATTGATTTTTAAAGTCATTGTGGTATAACTAGGGCATGTGAACACCTTGTAGTGATACATATGAAACTTGTGCTCTGAAGGGTAAAACCATTTCAATTCTATAGAGGTGTAATCAAGTACACCAATTTCATCAAACACCATCAACAAAAGAAATACTCCCCATAGGAACCTATAGCTAGGTATCTAGTTTGTCCTCTCTGCATCTAGTATAATTTTGTTGGCAAAATACATTGCCCAATTGTAATTTATCCCTCCATTACTTAGTGGGTGAAAAATAACTGAGCCACGTCCACCTCTTTCCATTTATAAGTGTTGCCAGTCTTGGTCATAATGATGCACACTACTAATCATAGGGTAGGGTCTTGTAAGTTTTTAATGTGCATGGTATGGCCCTACTTCTAGTACTCCAACACCTGGCAGTAATGTATATCTCCTCCAAGTCCTCCAAATCAAATTCAAGGTTTGTGCTAGAGCATAACAACCCTGACACTTTTTTGATTCTTTCAGGTGTAATTTTTATGTGGTGCCCAAAAAAATAGATATAGTCCTCATGGACGCGTGAAAGCATAAATTTTATTGCCTCCATTGGTTTTTCAAAATACGGGAGTTTAAACAACTAGAAGAGCCCTAGAAATTTTAAGGCATTAAATATTTTTAATTCATACAACAATTCACTACTAGTGTTTTGGTGCTTGACCCATAGTCATTCAATAACCCAACCTCATTTCCTGGTTGACGGTGGTTATAGTCGAAAATGGTATAGGTGGGTACATTTGATACCCATTTCTCTATGCACAACACCATATTTGTAGACTGTAACTCCTTTATCATCAAAGGCAGAGGTGAAGGTAGTTGGGCCTTCTTCTTAGTCTATCATGCCATTCCTAATCCTTCACCTTCTACGTGCTCACTCTGTTCTTCAAGTGTTTCTTCTCTAATTAATACGACTTCCACCCTAACACCTAACTACTCTTTTTCTGAAATGTGTGGTCGTGGCTCACTTCTTTGGGCCTTTTTCTTAGGCCGCATCACCCTTCGTAGATCCTAAATTTTGAGGCATGGTCACCCAATGTTCCAAAAAAAACACATGTTTATTGTGTGAGTGTCTCAACTCTCCTACTTAGATTCATGTTAATGGTGAAAACTGACCTCTGCAACATGGAATTACCAAACTTCCTTTGTGTGCTTTTTGTCTAGCTATCTACTGTTTGATCACTCAGACAAGATCCTTCCCATGAAACAATAAATGGGAAATGGATACCTGTACTTGTCCTGGAATCACTAGAATGTAGTTGTTCACTCTTCAGATCTATAAAATCACATACAAAGTAAATGTAAAGTGTAAAATGAGCCCTAAAATGTATTATTCTAGACACAAGGGGGTAACTTGTTTACTAACCCCCCTCTTCTACCATCACTTCTCATAATCAATGTGTTTAACGGTTTTTTTCCTTCGACTATCACTTCTCGCCATAAATATGATTACTAGTATCATTATGACATGATGTTGGCATGCTTACCGTAACCACTATCTCTTTATATTAATGGCATGTTTTGTCCCTCTCTTTTCTCAAAGTACATAACAACTATTAATCCCTTTGAATCTTCATACCATTGATGGGAATCTCTATCCTTAAATCTCTTTCCTTGTGTGCGCATTCCTATGGATCATTTCCTAACATATATAATACCCCTTACTCCACATTAAAAGTGTGTTGTGGTCCTCTATGGAAACATAAGTACTAAGTTAAAAACTAAAGTAATGAAAAAATAAAGGGGCACTCAACTAAGGTACTACTTTATTATAAACAAGAAATCCTAAACTAATGGCATACACCTTATTGATACAATGGAAAATAAAACTCTAAGTGGAGAAATACGGTCATAGCTGGCTACCATTATAATACCCAAGGAGAAATTAGCCATCCAATATTTGTACATGACATGCACCTATAGAATGAATACTTTGAACAATAAAAGGACCATCCCAATGAACATGAAGTTTCCTAGAGTGGCGCACAAACTAGGAGTCATAGAGTAAAACTTTCATTTTGAGGGTAAATGTCTTGTGCTTAAGGTGGCGATCATGCCATGCCTTTTGTTTACATTTCTCCACTTCTTGACTCCAATGATTAAGGAAACATGCTTCATCCAATTGTAACAAATCATCCAAACATGTTTTCAATGAAGATTCATTATTTAATTATCCAATGTATGCAATGCAAAGATAAGGTACAAGGAATTCAACTGGAAGCACTGCTTTGGTTCCAAACACTAGATTGAAGGGTGTACTTTTGTTGACATGGTTGTAAATTGTTCAGTTAGCTCAAAGTACTATAGGCACTCGATCATCCCAGTCTTTACATCTAATATTAAAAATCTCTCTAAGTGTTATGCCCAACATTTTTTTCAATGCTTTAGCGGTACCATCGGCATGGGTATAATATGATATTATCTTGTGATGGGTAATCATGAACTCAATGATTAATACATGGATAGTCTCATTGAGGAAGTGTGTACTGCAATCACAAGTAAAACATAATGGACAACCAAATCAGGTTATAATATGTTCCCATATGAAGCGTGCGATAGTTGTTTTAGTACAATCCCTTATTGGTGTGGCGTTAACCCAATGTGTGAGATAATCAGTTGTTGTTATGATATAGTGGGAACTATACGTCATCCAGCTGGGTTTATGGATTTGATAAAATCAATGTACCATTTATAAAATGGTTGTTTTGTCAAAATAGGATGTAATGGCATGGCATCCTGATGATTTGGTTTCCCACACAATGTAAAATATCACATTATTTAACATGCAGCTTGGTATCTTGAAAAAATGCAGGCCATCATAGTCCAACTAACAATACTTTACGTGTATTAGCCTTACCAACATTATGTTCACTAGAAACTCCTTCGTGAACTTCTTGGAGTAATTTAGGATGCTCATGTTTCATGACATAGCAATAAAGGATTTCATCTAGTCTAATCTTATAGAGGTACCCTCCAATGAGCTGGAAGGGTACGATGCGAATGGAAAGTTGATTCTTAGCCTATGAACTCAAATGATCTAACATTGTGCCAGTAGTTAATAAAGTTGATATATCTCATGACTCCTTAAGAACACATGAAACACAAAATAGTTGTACATCAGGGAGATCATCCTTAATGGCTTGCACTAGTTCATTGGAATCAATTCTGGAGAGATGGTCAACACCGCAATTGGTCTGACATGGTTTGACCATGACAAAGAATAGGAATTATTAGAACAACACAATCTAATAGTAGATGTGGCCATGTAACATAGGTGTATTAACTAAATATTTCAAAGCTTCATGGTCTGTATAGAATACAAAAGGAGTTACCAACATGTAATGTCAATTTCTTTTTTAAAGCATAAACCATGTAAAGTGCTTTACTCTATTGTGGTATAATTTATCTCAACCGAAGTAAGATTTTTAGTTCAAAAATATATTGGGTGATCAACATGACCTTCTCTAAGATGCACAAGTATTGCAATAATGGCCATACCAGAAGCATCCACATGGATATGGAATGGTTTAGTCTAATTAGGGTACTGGAGAATTAGTGCAGTGATTAGCTTGTCCTTCAAGGCTTCTTGACAAGAGTGGGCCCAAATAATGTGTTTGCTATGTTTCAAGATTTCCTCTAATGGCATGGCAATCTTGGTATAACCTCAAATTAACTTTTTATAATACTTAATATGACCTAGAAAATCATGACCCACACATTGGGATGTTGATCTAGTAGATGCAGGATGATAGTTACATTAGCAAGGTCTACCAGAAGTCCATCTTGGCAGAGAATGTGACCAAGAAAAACATTGAATGGTATAGAAAAAATACATTTCTTTAGATTAAGTTAAATTTGAACACTCGAAAATGCTCGAGCATAAGTCTTAGACTAGAACAGTGGTCCTTCACTAGGCCATAAACTGTCCAGCCATCCAAATAAACTTGAGGGAGTTTATGGATGAAGTCTTTAAAAGCCTCAATGACTATACAAGAGATTACAACAACTGCATTTTTTAGCCCAAATGACATGATAATATATGCGAAAGACCCCCATTTGGTAGTAAATATAGTTTTAGCTCGATCCTCCTCTATGATCTAAACCTGATACATGATGCCTTAAGTATTCGATAATCAACACAAATTCTAATGTGCCCATCTTTCTTTATGCTTATTACCATGGGAATGACCCACTCAAACTCATCAATTATGGTTATAAATCTAATGTGCAACATACTATCAATTTCTTCTTTCACCTATGCACGTAAATTTAGATTCATCCTATATGGATTTTTACTGACTGGTTGAGCACTTTCAACTAGTTTGATATGCAATTTGCCTAAGGACAGATGAACACCTTCATTTCACTATAATTATTTGGACAAACATCATGGTACTCTTTTATCAACTCAAATACTCTTGAAATCTCAATATCAAACCAGTAGTTACCTATAGTACCTATCTTTGATGCTTCCTCCGTGTCAATGTTACATTGGATGGTTTGAAAAGGTTTCAAGTACAGGTGGTATATATTAAGACCAATATCATGTATAGTTTGCGTACCATAGTCTGTGGGGACATCCAAATGATTTGTCAATGGGTCAAGTGGTTCAGACCCTTCACCTTCATCAACATGGAAAATTAGGTTTTGATTTCCTTTGCAAATTTCTTCATGACATGCCAGATTAAGGATAGTGTGGGGAAGGACTGCATATATGGATCATTAAAAATAATGAATCCTTCTTTTGGGACACCATGTATATGTTATAGTCGATATTCGACAAGACTGGGATCACCAACAAATGCTTGATCCATGGTTTAGAGCATGAGGCATAAATCCATCCTTGGGGATGAGTAAGACAATGTTGAGACCATGCTATTTTTCAACAAATGCTAGAAACAAGTACCTGAATGTCTTTCTTCATGAACATACCATGCTCTAGCCCAAGTGTGTAAAGTGTTGTAAAAAGCATGTACCACAACTATTCTAGCAAAAAGGATTCTTTAGCCAACCACATGGTTTCACAAGCTTCTAGGTGTGATTATGGTGCTCAGACCCCACTATAGTTGATTGTACCTTATATGTAGTTGTCATGATGAAACTGGTGATGTAAAGCAGAGTGTACTTGAACCCAATAAAGAAGATGCTTGTTGTGATTTCACCACCACCTTACATTCGTGCCATCAAAAAGGTTTAGAAATCTTCGTATTTAGCACTTTTAGAAGAAGAATTTTTTCAAGGCTAAATGATTTTAGAAATCTTTTGAGATTTTCAGTGGATTGTTATTGTTTTGGATTTCTCAATTCTGAAATTAAGAATGAACTGTTCTGACTAGATTGATCAATAAATGGAACTCTTTTTTCTATTTGAGGATTAGTTAAATCAAGTAATTAAATGATTTAACTATTTTTATAAGGAAACTTTCACTATAAAATTGAATATTTGGATTGGATGTGTTGTTTTAGTTATTCACTATATACTCAATTATCATTCAAAGTAACATTACAAGAAATTTACATAATTATTTCTTCCTCAAAATTTTCACTATATTAGCATGAATATGTGTACTAGCAAGATTTAACTAGATATCAATTAACATAATGTGAATTTCAAAATTTGTTCAATATAAGCTAGCATATCTCTAAAGAGCTTAAGAAACTCTCTTTTTTTAATTTCAAAAAAAATTCAATACAAGCTAGCATATCTCTAAAGAGCTTAAGAAACTCTCTCTTTTTACCTACTATTCTCCGTATTTTATGGTTGTTTTATCAAAATTGAATTTGTATACAAGAATCATTGTGAATATCCATACTTTAGTTCTATTGTTCAATTGTTATTTCCACCACTTGATTATCTTTAAGATCACATACATTAAACTAGTGTCATGGGTTATTTTCATAATCCTAAAAAGAGAAGGTGAAAACCGTCACCCTGTTGGAGTGGATCACAAACCCGCATCAATATAAATGTCTTAGAATATAGTAATTATTGTTTGAAAATTAATTGTTTTTATTTGAATTGAATCAAGTGAGTGATCTACAAATTTGATAATGTGTTTGTCACACTTTGTGTGAATACTTAAATCAATGAATATTGGTTTATACATAGTGGGATCTAATAAAAGTTCTGGCTACTGTGAAATATAAATCTATTTTTGTTTCTCTACCCTTATATCCTATTTAATTATTTATATCATAGTTATTTCAAGTAACATAACATAATTGTCAATATTTGTCTCAAATTAGTTTTCTCTATCCTTCGGAAAATAACTAACTTGGTTATAATGATATTTACCAAACACCGTATATTTAGACTGCTTCAAAATTGCTATTTTCAACACTTGTTTATTCATAAAACAATTTTCCTTGAATTGGTGCTAGAAGTTACTTTTGGAAATTCTAAAACAGGATGTTGAAAACCCATCAACATGTTATGTCAGTGAGAAGCTTGCATGGACAAATACTATCCTGCAAGGAGTTGGCATTCCAAGTCTTTGTTTGAAATGTACTTTTTTGTACAACATTATTAACCCACATGGCTACTATCGGGCATTAATAATACATATTCCTATATTCTATATATTTTTTTATTTTTATTTTGTTTTCATTTACAATAAAATAATTAAATGTTATAATATAAGTCTTAATAAAATAGTTATATTGGAAGATAAAAGAGGAGATAAGAAAGAGATGTGGTTACTACACATCAAAGAGGTTAAGAAAGAGTGAGGATGTTTCTTTCAAATTCGATGAATTATTCTATGCTTATGGGTCAGGAGTGAAGTTTCATTGGATTATAATGTGACGTTCAATATTCATGTGGGCCACATTTTAGTTGGCAAGATGATCATTGCTTTCTTTACCATACATTTCAATTTTTAGGGACACATATTGACCAGATACATCAAGATAGAATAAATGAAAGATATTGACTAGTAGTTTCTTCAAGGGTGTAAGTTATGTTAGAAGGGATGATTTTTTTTGTTTTGGTAAAGTAGGGTTTTACAAAGTGAAAGAGTGTAAATTGGTATTTGTACCTCACTTTCAATCCATGACTGCTTACCTTGTATCACCTTTTATGAATGAAGCATTAAGAAACAATAAATTGATATTTATAGTGGAGGTGATAACAGAAAATGAGATCATGAGTTCCTTCATATGACAATGAGTTGTGTGGGAAGGAGGTGTTTTGTTTCACAGTGTGTTTGAAAAATGGCTAAGTGTTGGGAAAGGGCAAGGACTTACTTAATATGAAAATGGTGAAATATTTCAAGGTAAATCGTGCAATGATTATGAGGGACAATCAAAAAATATTTTAAGTGATAGACTCGAAGAAGTATGGAAAAAATACACGTACAAACCCTAGTCACACACACACATTTAAACATATCTAATAATAATAATAATAATATATACATATTATTAATATATATATATATATATTCTATACTAAAATATTAATAGTAGTTTATATACTAATATATTATAATATAGTAATATATTATAACTATTATATATATACTTGTACAAGCACCATGTTGAATGCCACTGCTATATCAGTAGTAATTGAGCTCATGAATGCCCTGCTTGACATTTGGCCAATGCTAACAAACACCAATAATATGGAAGCAAAAGATAAAGTGATACTAATCTATTAAAATAAACAAAATTAGAATGCAACTTTCTTCATGTTGACCAATTAAAAACATATAGAAACTTTTGTGCTGGTGGCTGGGGTTGATCAATATTCAAAATAAAATTATGATGATAGTAATTTTAGAATTTTAAAGCTTCAATGATCCTCTTGTCATGGATATTATTGATCGGTAAAATGTCTGTAAAACTACCCTTGTCTAATATAAATTATCCAATAACACCCTCTAGATGGACTAAAATCCAATATGTAGCCAATCATAGGAGCTAACAACTCATTGTGATGTGTTGTAAATTAAAATTTGGTCTTACAAACATGCTAGATGAGCTAAAAAGACCATTTTACTTCCCATCGGATCACTCTTATCACTATGAATTCTCTAAATTTGTATGGAACACAATCTATATGGCTTGACAAATGAAGTCATGATGTCATATTCAGGGGAGACAAAAGTCAAAAATGACCATTTCTAGGACTCTAAATACAATGGGAATGTTTGATTCTCAACAAAAACACTCAAATGAAAATTAGACGAAAATATCTTCCATGGAGCTCATTCGTTTGTAGATTTACAACTAGTACATGAATCCAATTGAAGTAATGAACAGGATATGAACAAAAGAGATGGAACGTGCAAGGAAATTCTCATAGAAGAAGATGAAGAGAGAAAAATTTATCCTTTTTGCTTGAAGTTTGCTAAAGATTGAAGCTTTGGATTTCTTGAGTTTCCTCCTCTACTTTTTCTTATCTTGATATTCCTAACAACTGAGCTTTGAGATTGATATGGATATCCTCTCAAAAACTCTCTTTGATTTTATTAGGAAAGCCCGCAATAATATCATATAAAAAAATTACAACATATCCCATAGATCTCCATCATAGACACCATCCACATTAATTATTCAAAAAGGAGAGAGATTCACTAATAAAGACAAAATATATTAAATGTGTGTAATATAATAAATATGTGTGTAACCAGTAATGGTTTCACTAGAACAAGACTCTTTGAAAGATCACATCTCCACTAGCTCAAGAGATGACTCTAAGCTCCATTACTTTCTAGAACAAAAAAAGGGTTATTATATAAGAAAACTAAGAGGTGAGTGAGAGATAATTATTGGTGGAATAAAAGGCAGACCATTCCCCAAGCCACACCTAACCCTTTTCATACTTGTGAGGATAATACCACATTAATTGTGTATTTAATAACTATGTGCAGATAATAAATCCCACTTTTGTAACACGTCTACCTAAGGTGGAATTCACATTAAGTGTGAATATGACACACTCCAATATCATTTATGTCACTACACCGTCTTCCCCTTCATCTATTGCACACATTCCATCTACCATTCATCCATTTTGATTGAATCAAACACTTCTTCCTCTACCACCATGGTACCTTCCATTTTGACTACAATATCCACAACACCTACTACTCCAACAATTGCATTGCCACAAGATGAATAGAAAAAGATTACATAATGAAAATGGTATAGGCACAAAGTCCTAAAATGAGTACAAAAGATGATCCTAAAGTTAAGCTGAAATTTGAGCAGGCTACTTAAAAGTTGAAAAGAGTTACTAACATTGAAATAATGCAAGAGGGAAATCCCATGATATATGAGATCAAATAAGAGCTCTTTTATTTGACAAATAAAAAGAGAGGGAGAAGTAAAGTCCATGAAAATAGTGAAGATGAGATAATTGAGGACCTTGGGTCAGTGGTGAGGTATTCTCATCAAATGACTAAGAATGTATTTCAAGAAATGTAGTACAAGGTAAGAAAATTGCAAACTTTCGTTATAGAAAAGCTTGTAGAAAATGTAGAGAAGGCTCTCAATTATTTATTAGAAATATTAAAAAGAGTTAAATGAAACCAAAATCAAGAGAAATGTATTATAATATAAATTCAAAAGCTATTTGGCATAAATTAATTTGATGGAGGCAAAATTGTGCCAATCTTTCCAAAGTAAACAAGAAGGGATAGTCCTAGACCTTAAGATAACGACCTTGTTTGACATTACCTTGTGTCAAAGTTTTTCCATGCACATGCAAAATTATTTATAATAATGGTCAAAGGTCATGGAGGCTACTGTGGTTCCAATAAAATATTATTCCATTAGGATTATATACTTATTTGCATAGGCCATAGGCCATAGGCCAACATTCCTTACTTTTTCCTACTTGACAATAGACACATTGCTACCACATAGTTTTTCCCAGTTGGATGCGATTATGGTTAAATTCAAGAGAGAAGCCAGGGACACAAATAGGCATGGAAGTAAAGAGGTCATTGAATTGATCAAGTATTCCTTGAAAAAGATGCAATGGGCCACTACAGTTCAATATCTTCCCCACACTCTATTGGCCATCACTGCAATCTTATTGACACAGGTAGAGACATTATTCATAACACTTATTATTAACCTCACCCAAAGAGATAAATATTACAAGGGATGCGCAAAAATTATTGTCGATTTAAAAAATTGTTAATTCAATAACTGAAGACAAGTCCAAATGACTTGTATATCATAAGACTATTTGTAGTTTTCTTGCTTTTAAAACATTCTACTTTTCTACATGTCCTAGATTTAGGATAGGATTATAAATTAGTTTTATTCTTGCATGAAAATATACGATAATATTATATAATAGTTTTATTATTGCATGAAAATATTTGATATTTGGATGAGGCAGTGCCTATCCCCTCTTATTTATAATCTTTATATTTGACACTTTTAGAAGATGAATATTTTCAAGGCTAAATGATTTTAGAAATCTTTTGAGATTTTCTATGGATTGTTATGGTTTTGGATTTATCATTTCTAAAATTAAGCATGAATTTTTTTGAATAAATTGATCAATATATGGAATTCTTTTTTTAATCTGTGGATTAGTTAATTCAAGTAATTAAATGGTTTAACTATTTGTATAATGAATTTTTCACTATAAAATGGAATCTTTGGATTGGATGTGTTGTTTTAACTATTCACTATATTCTCAATTATCATTCAAAGTAACACTACAAGAATTTTACATAATGATTTCTTCCTCGGATTCTTCACTATATTTGCATGAATATGTGTACTATCAAGATTTAACTCGATATCAGTGAACTTAGTGTGAATTTCAAAAATTATTCAATCTAAGCTAGCATATCTATAAAGAGCTTAAAAAACTCTCTTTTTTGCCCTACTATTCTCCCTTTTTTATGGTTGTTTTATTAGAATTGAATTTGTATACAATAATCATTGTGAATATCCATACTTTGGTTAGTTTTATCCGTTAAATTGGTTTGTTAAGTTGATTTATAGGATGGATTTGGTTAGCAAGTAATAGTTTTATTGTTCAATCGTTATTTCCACTACTCGATTATCTTTACAACCACATACATGAAAATAGTGCCATGGGCTATTTTCATAATTCTAAAAATAGAAGGTGAAAACCCATCACCTTGTTGGAATGGATCACAAACCCGAATCAACATAAATGTCTTAGAATATAGTAATTATTATTTGATATTTAATTATTTTTATTTGAATTGAATCTAATGAATGATCTACAAATTTGATAATGTGTTTGTCACACGTTGTGTGAATACTTAAATCAATGAGTATTGGTTTCTACATAGTGGGATATAATAAAAGTCTTGGCTACTATGAAATATAAATCTATTTGTGTTGATCTACCCTCATATCCTATTTAATTATTGTATGCATATAAATTCACTCGTTTCATTTAACGTCTCTAATATTCCTATTAGTCGACATTAAGTTTTCTTATCTCATTTATTCTAATTAATCCCATCCTAATATCCCCTTTAATCTGGGTAATTTATCCCCTTTCTAATCATTTGTCTAATATCCTCTTCTAGTAGTCATCATCTAATAGCCTTATTCTATCCCAGTTCATCATTAATTATCCTAAATCCTCATTATCTTAATCTAACCCCACTTATCTATTATTTGGGAATTTTGAATTCCCATGGTTCACCTACCCACCTACTAGCCTACTCCCTAGGCCATCCTACACCCCTAGTCCTTAATCACTCATCTAATCCCTATATAATATCCCATCTAATCATCATTAAATCCTAATAAGGATTATATAACCCTCCAAATCTAGAACCTTCTCTATTCTCACCCCTCCTCTCTAGAAGCCTCTAAATCTAGAGGCTTCCAAGGAATTTTAAATTTCTAAAATAAACCTCAACCCTTGATCTCCCTCATCCAACTTCAAATCTCATCCATTGATCTCTCCCTCCAATATCTATTTAAACAACCACCATCTTCTATTGGAGCTAACCAGAAACCAAGCATTGAATCCATGTCCATGAATTAATCATCAACATCATTGATCAAACAACATCATTATGTCAAATTTCTGAGTCAAGGTAAGCAATTTCATCATCTTATCTTTTTTATTCCGTTTAATCTTGGTTTAGAGCATTTAGCTTTAGGATTTAAGTGTAAGATTTGACAATTTATTTATCTACTTGCATTTAGGTTCTAATGGCTCTAGACTATAACTAAGTAGTTTTATATTTGGGTTTGAATTTACATAGCTAAATCTATATTGTGCCCAAAATCAAACATTGCGTGTTGGGTTGATGCTAGCAAAGGTGGACTGCTTGAAGTACTAGCACACCAAATAAAATAGTATGCCCACCCTTAGAAGGTTATAGTTTCGTGTTGAAAACATTTCAAATTATGCCCATTTGACTATGCACTTGGTGTAAAAGGCAACATCATTGGTACTCGAGACCCATGACATTTTATAATCAATTTTGTCAGGTTTGAACCACGATCCTACTTATAATACATTTTGGATCTAATTTTAAATTTTCACTGAATGATATCATTCAGTTTACATTTATTATAAATTTATACGTAGTATTCAAAATCTTGTGTTTTAGACATATCAAAGATTTAATAACGTCCATATGAAATCACTTGTCTAAGTGACTGTGAGAGTATGCGTTAATAACCATTAAATGTTTGGCTAATAATTTTTTATTTTAAAAGGGGAAACATTTTTACAATAGCATTCTAAGACATATAAAGTCCCCTTCACCCATCATAAATTGTCTGTAATTTAAATAAGTTTTTATTCACATCTCTAAGTATAATCAAAATCTTTCTTTTGGTGTGTGTAAGGGCAAACTTTCTTCAATGAAGCTATTTTAAATTACTAGCTTATTAATGATTTTGACCGTCATTTTCAGAGGTCATCCCTCAAAATCGATAATTGAAATTGTTAAGTAGTATAAACCACTAAAGGTGTGTTTGACGGGGTATTTTGTCCAAGGTAAAGTTATCAAAAACCACTAACATTCATTGTGTTGGTTGCCTCCCAAAGTTGACAATCGAAATCGTTAAAAGAATCAAAGTTATTAACACTAAAATCACTTGTCTACTAATGTTGTTAAATCTTTGTTTTTCTTCAAATTCTTCTTTTTGAGTGTGTTCCTTTTTTTGACAAAATTTGTTGAATTTTGAGTCATTCTGGGCCTCTCACAAGGCCCAAATTGCCTTTGGCATTGGGGGCTCTGCCCCTTGACCCCACCTTGTACCATGATATGGAGTGTGCCTAGAGTGCTGCCCCTAGACCTCGTAAGGGGTGCTTCCCCTTGACCCCATTGGGGGCTACCACCCTCGGACCCCTACATCGTGGCCTGCTCAGCCAAAGGAATTATAGAGCCAAATTGCTATTTTTTAGGGTGTTTTTCTTAAGGCCTATTAAACTAACATATTGTTTCTTATATGGGTGAACCTAGAGGCTATTTTGTCTTGTCTAACACCTTTTACAGGTCATTATTTTGGTCTAAATTTGTGTCTTGCAGGTTTTCCCTCAGGATTATTAGTCAAACTACTAATCCTTGTCTTGCAGGTTACTTTTTTTGAGTGCCAAATAAAAAACTACTAATTTTTTGCTTGCAAGATGCTTGTCAAAGACTCATTTTGGAATTTTAAAATCATATTTACCATTTTTGTCTTGTATATATCTCTTTGATCATTTTGTATTGTATATTGTTTCATCTTTTAAATATATCACACATCTTAATCTAATCAGTTAATTAATATTTTTAGCTATTTGTTTGTATTCTGAAGGCTACAGTAGATGTATGTTCTCCCCATTATGTCTTTGTGATGATTCATGGGGGATAAAAAACCACCTACAACCCCGTTCCTTTTTTTTATTTTTCTAGGGGGCTAGTGATCATGAATTTCACTACCATGCACTACTCAGAACTTTGTATTCTAGTGGAGTCTAAAAATCAAAAGAGTTATCATTCGATGTCAAAGCAGAATTCCCCATAAAGGGTTATGTGGAGTGAGGGGCATTTAAGCTCCAAGATACAAGGTAGTTAGACAAAATCCTATACAAAATTGGGCCCACTATACCTTCATGTAATTAGGGGATGCACCTAGAGAAGCCTGAAAACCTAGCATATGATCTTTTAGTTGTAATTGGCATCTTACTACCGGAGTTAGTATCAGATCCTAATTAGCCATCATGTGCAAATGGGATTGAGAGGGTTTGGTCAATCCCATAATGGGTCACCAGCCTACAGCCTCACCCATGAAAGACATTAGATGGTGCGAGCATTGGGTTACACATCCTTAAGTTTATTAATCATAGGTTGTGGTTTGCCTACTTGGGTATGTGTTGTGTTAAACTAATGCTATTTAAGAGTCGAGTCAGCCTTCACCCAAAAACCTATACACTTAGCTAGGTCCTTTACACAACCCATATTGTACATTTTACCATAATATTGTACATATCTATCTTGTATATTCTTACCTTAGAAAATCTCACATTTGATCACAATCATCTTGTACATCCTTGTCATCATCCCATTATACATCCCTGATCCTTTCCTAGTGTCACTATATTCACCTATCATTGGCCATCACCCCATCATTATCATCTTGTATATCCTTGTCTTACCCTTTGTACATACTTTTTATCTCTCTTGTATATCCTTTCATCTTGAACATCCTTATTATCATCCCCTTGTACATAATTTATTCTCTTGTAAATCCTTCTAGGCATATTCTATCACTAGACCTACTCATCATTTGTATATCCTGAACATCATCTTGTATATCCTTTCGTCTTGCACATACTTATCACCATTCCCTTTATACATAATTTGTTCTCTTGTACATCTTTCTAGTCATATCTTATCTTAGTCTCACTAATCATTTTCCATATCCCACCACCTATCTTAATCATATCTCATCATCCACATCCTGTCCCAAGTTCATACCCAATCACTTGTCTTGACCTTGCCCTCATCGTCCATCTAGTCTAACCTTGTCTTATCTCATCCTAGTTGACCTTTTTATGCCACACTCGATTCCAACACCATCTCCATCTCATCATCATTTATACTTGTTCTTTTCACATTATCCTATCATCTTCATCACATAGTCATACCTATTCATATCTTGAGAAAATTAGTCCAAGACTTAAGCTAGTCTTCTTGTTATACTTTCATATCATCTTAATACATTAATCATTCATCACTCGGTTAGATCTCATACCTAGTCGATATTTTGCTAGCATCTTATCACTTTAATGGTTTCAATCTAGTAACCCATCAATCATCAATCTAATCATCTTTAGTCTAATCATCTTGCCTATTTGAAACTAGCACCCATCATATCATCATCTTGCTAGTTATAATCTAGGCACCCATCAGATCCCCAATCTTTTTTATAGCTTGAAAACTAAGCATCATTGATAGGTTGATATCACCTATTATACTATTGGTCTAAAATATGATCATAGCCTTTAATACTTTAGTCTATCTCATTCCCATCCTCATCAATCATACTAGCTCGATCCTTCAGAACCACTTTGTTCAAAAAACCATCCTTAGCCTACCTCCATCATCTATCCTTTATCAACCACCACCATGAAGCTAGACCCCACTCTTATAGACCAATATATAATTGCTAAAAAGGATGAGATCCTCTTGAGTTCATATTGATGGGTGTCCCGCTTCTGAAAAGTGTAGACTCCCTTCAACTCATTGCACTTCTAAGGCCAACCACTTCATGTGAGTCTCATGTACATCCTCCATCCCCTAGTCATAACCCATCATCGTCCACCCCTTCCTTTACTAGCAAAGAAAATCCAATCTTTTCCACCCATCCATCTACCCAGTCACGTCAAACACCATCTGATCTAAAGTCCAATGCTTCCACATCAAAGTCACAAAGTGAAGTAGGTCCTTATACTCCCCTTCATATGTCCTTGAAAGACCTCTTCAAACAACTTGTTGCTACAACATGATGATCTACCCAACCATATGACATCTTGATCCCACCAAGCCTAAGCCCTCCTAGTATAAAGCAAATTGATACTATGTATATCATCAAACCTGATGGCATTTCATTAATTGCTATTAAAATTTTCAAGACTATGTCCAAGACCTCATTAATCATGGTGATATAGTAATTGAAGATGAATCAGATGAGTCTATTTCCTTGGGTGAATAAGAAGAGGAATGCTAAGATATCATTCCATAACATGATCATGCCCTTCCCCTTTCAAGACAAGGTCAAGACACCACACCCATCTTAAATGAACCCCCCATCATCGACCCATCTTCCATCAACCACAAGTCTATTTCCTATACCCCTAGTCTCCCTATATCTCATAAACCCTCCATTTCCTATAACACTTCTCTACTCACAACATTACATTGGAGCCAACATCGATAAATGTTTTATTTGCATTAGGATCATCCTCAACACAGTTTCTGAATCAGATTCCTCATCAGAAACATCATCCCTCATAAATATTGCAGTAGATGATGATAATGCCCATCTTCTTGAGAATGTCTCTAATCTAGATACCTTTAATCAATCACCAGGCATACCTTTGGATCAAAATCAGGATGATGAAATCATAAATGAGTTTTTGAGGGCTCTATCTATCAAAGTTTTTTAGAATGGATCTGATCCTACCAAGGATGCACATACCACAACTAGTCTTTGTGATCCTTTTGAGATTCTTTAGAAGACTTTCTCTGATGTCAACGCTAGGGCACCTAATACCCTTTGCAAGGACTTTAATACCCATTATCCCCTTAATCCATCACCCAAAATTCATCATCCACCTCACCTCCATAATCCCTATATCCCACTACATGAAGGGAATAAATAAGAACATGCATCGTTGGATTCCCCTCTGCATTCAACATCATGTTCCACACATTCAAGTGTCCAAGAACAATTTTTAAAAGTCATAAATCATGATCAAATCCTCTTTGATCCTATCAGTCAAAATCAAACAAAGTCAACATATAAGCCTGATCCAAAAGTGTCTTCCCCTAATGAAGCCCAAACTTAGGCACTAGGGGATTGTCAAAGTCAAAATAATAATCATCCATCAAGTCAAAAATCAATTTACCCTGGTGAAGCGCAACATTTGCCACCAAGAGGAAGCCAAAGTAAAACCCAATAAACAAATCAAAATAATGTCAAAATTAATAATCGTATGGTCGACCATCCTCTTACTATTTGGATCAAAGAATTAGCAAATCAAAGGGTCTTGGATCCCTTAATCTCATGGCACCAATCTCAAGAATCCCCTCTACCATATCCAATGGTGTATGTAACTGTTAAACCCCATTTCCACTCCCCATCTCATCATATCGATAGTTTTGATCATATTCCTCATTCACATCCTATCTTCCATTATCCCAATAATTATAAGCTCCCATCCATACCATGTCTCCAATCCCTAGGCAACATTGTCGCTCATGAGGGTTACAAAGACACCTGGTCAAAACATATGAAGGATGTTAAATTAAGAATCAATAAAGGCTACCAAGACCTTATTCTAACATCACACATCTCCATAACAAGTGTTGGTTGAATATCCTGATAGTATCGACAATCCTGCATCTCGCTTCTCTTCAATAAAATAAGATGCCTAATAAAGTAAAAAAAAAGCATTCGTCCAAAGGTGAAAACCAGCCTTCTGGCATCTTGGGCAACTGCCATGATGAAAACCAAATTTTGACATCATGGTAAAATAATCAATTGTCTACATTGTACCTCAGATACTTAGGGGCAAAATATATGCATTTCATATTCTTTATCAATCCATATATACTAGTCTCATCCCTCGTCAACCTTATTTATATCACCCATCCATGTCTATCTTATCCCTTGGTCCAACCCATCATCTATCATCCTATCACATTCCTTCTTGCCTTGACCTTCATAAAGAAGTGGAAGGTGTCTTGAGACATGATCTCTAACCATCTCGGCATATCCTCCAATGAACACTTAGGCAACTAAACTTTGATTCATTCACGATGAGGTCATTAGCAATCCCTCATCCATTCTTCCTTGGTACTCATCCCTTTTTTTGCATCGCCATAACCCTTTGGTCATCCTATCCATCATTTAATCCATCTATATCCTAGTTTTTAGGCTTGGTATTCCCTTTGCTAGTAACCCCATTTTCATAGTGTACACACATATTCCAAAAAGCCCTACAAAATTGAAATATTCCATAAACCATAAAAATCATAAAACTTGAAAAAGCAAAAAATAGTCTGTTGTGTATTGTCTTATGTCACATTCATCTCCATCACATCATCCTAAACCACATCCAATACTCATCCCATCTATTCTATTATCCACATCCCCATCCCAAATGATGCCTATTATCCCATCCATCATTTTGTCTTAGGACCCACTCCCAGTGGTCACCAATCCATATCTTCATCCTCATCCTTTTTGACAAAGGTATTATCAAAATACACAACCTTGTCAAAGAATTTAGTCTGGCACCTATCACTTCTTTATCATTGCCTTTTCATACCTATCACCCATCCATTCCTTATTTGCTAGTATGAAGGGTATATGATCTCATCACCTCTCTATCAATGCCTCTCCATACCTAGCACCCATCTAATCACTATTTTACTAGTATGGAAGGTATTTGATCCCATAATATCCTAATCATTTTCTAGATTGGACTCTTGTAAGGTTTTCTATTTTGGTAATCTTTAGTCATCTTCATATCCACATCCCCAAATCCATATCCTCATCCAAGTCATTAGCCTAATCCTAATCTATATCCATATCCTCATCCAAGTCATTAGCCTAATCCTAATCTATATCCATATCCTTACTAAGTCCTAATCCTAATCATGATCATCCTATCCACAATCATATCATGATCATCCTAGTCCAACCCATCACCCAATCATTCATCCCATTATTAGACAAGACATTCTGACACTGCATGTAAATAGTTGTGTGTGTTACTCGTTTGTTTTGTTTGTCTTGTTTGCATGTTTTTATCATGTAAATATTTGATTGTCTTTGTCTCCTTTTGTCTATTGGAAAATGAATGGGGATGCTATGATGGTCACCCAAATCTATAATAATTCTTATAAGTGCCCTTGAGGATGTAAATTTTGCCACTTGCCCATGCACTTTGGCACCATGTCCTTTTGGTCATAATTATATCATGGGGCATACTTCTAAGTGTAATATTTATTGGATTGCTTAGACTATTATGAGCCGTATGACAATTTTGATGGTTTAATCATCTCCACCCTCATCATTCATCTAATTGTCTTACCATCCTCCTTTCCGTCACTAATTTAATCCTCTTGACACATCTGACTAATATCCAATCTTTTATTCTCGTCTCGCCATCTGCATCATAAGCTTTAATTACTAACATCATCCTCTAATCACTATTAATCTTAATTATCATCCTTTATCCTCTAATTAGAACTACATTGGCTTGAGGTCATTTAAAACTATGTATGCAACACTTGGCCACTTATCAGTGCTCAAAGATAGCTTGGCCACTATCTCTCTCATCCATCCTCATCCTCAAGTCCTGCATCACATACATCATATGATCCATCAAGGTCTTGGTCACTTGATCATATCGTTTATTCTCTATCATCAAATACATCATATTGATCAATTTAGCCTTGAGCTAAACCCATCATCAATATTATCAAGTCCTTGTCTTATCTTGGCCAAAAACTCTCCCTTACATGTGTCTTTGGTTGGGATACATCTAAAAATTGTGGCTTTTTAATCCTATCATCATCATGTTACGGTTGATTCCCCCTTGGGATGTCTTGACAACCATGATGCAGTCATCTCTACTCCTTATACATGTGTCTTTGCCAAGGGCATCATCATCAATACGTAACTCATTCCTCAAGTCAAATTTTATCTTCTTCATCATTTATCCCACATCTATCATCCCATCCCCTCTTTTATCTACGGCATCCCACCCATAGTTTCTTATTTCGAGTGGCCATCCATCTCATTCTTCTCTGCTTGTACCCTCGAGGGGGTATTATTTCCTCTAACATCATGTACTAACACTCATCCATGACATGGTTTTTATTTGAAATATCATTACTCATTACACTTCCACCACTCACAATGCCCATTTAAAAAGGGGTAAAATGTATGCATCTATATTCACTCGTTTCATTTAACATCATTAATATTCCTATTAGTTGACACTAATTTCACTTATCTCATTTATTCTAATTAATCCCATCTTAATATCTCATTTAATCTTGCTAAATTATCCCCTTTCTAATCATTTATCTAATATCATCTTCTATTAGTCATCATCTACTAACCTTATTCTATCCCACTTCATCATTACTTATTATAAATTCTCATTTTCTTAATCTAGCCCCACTTATCTATTATCTCAGAATTAAAATACCCATGGCTCAACACCCACATACTAGCCTATTCTCTAGGCTCTCCTACACCCCTAGTCCTTAATCAGTCACATTATCACTATCTATTCTCCTATCTAATCATCATTAACTCCTAAGAAAGATTCTAGAACCCTCCAAATCTAGAACCTTCTCTATTCTCACCCCTCCTCTCTAGAAGCTTATAAATCTAGAGGCTTTTAAAAAATTTTAAATTCCTTAAATAAACCTCAACCCTTGATCTCCCTCATCCAAAACAGAGAGAAACTTGTGCAGTGGTTGGTGGATGGGGTTGATGAAGATTCAACATTAAAAGTAAAGTTTCATAATTAGTAATTTTTAGAATTTTGAAGCTTCCATGATCCTTAGATCGCTAAAATGTGCGAAAAATTGCCCAAGTCTGACGTAAACTCTCCTTTTCTGCCATATCACACCAACTCAACTCAAATCAATATATTAACACTTCGTAACAACTTTGTGAAGCTCATGAATGCCGTGCTTGACAGTTTGCTAATGGTAATTTATAAAAGAGAGAGAAACTTGCGCGGGGGTTGGTGGGTGGGGTCGAGGAAGATTCAATATTAAAAGTAAAGTTTCATAATTCGTAATTTTCAGAATGTTGAAGCTTCAATTATCCTCTTGTCACGACTCACGGATACCTTTGATCGCTAAAGTGTGCGAAAAAAATAAACTGTCCGTTGCTGCTGAGAAAGAAATGTGAAAGCCTAAATGCCAAATCAATCAATCAAGCCTTAATGTCCAACAAACCTCTCTTGTCATCGTAGCAATGAAAACGCTTGGACCGTAGTAATTAATGGAAGCAGAGATCGAGAAAGCAGAAAGAATGAATGGGCCATCAGCATCACAACAACTGAAATGAATTCAGCAGAATGAATGGGCCAATCAAATCAAATTAATTCAGCAGAATGAATGGGCCACTCAAATCAGGGTAATTAAATTCAATTAATGTTCAGTATCACCATTCTACCACGGCTGACACCGACTCCCCAGAAAGAAATGCCAAATCAATTAATGGTAATAATATTAAAAACGGCGCTCGCTGGCTCAAATTGTTTAATACATTCTGCCATCAAATTTATATTGTAAATTATCATTTTTAATAATATTATTTTAACACTGGATGGAATGGTGGCCGTGGATTGAGTAGTGGAGTGGGATAATCAACGTATTTGGTGTAATGAAAATTAATGCTATTGAAAGCTATTGAATATTCGTTGTGTAAGGACAAATTATTTTTAAGGCTATTGAAAGCTATTATATATTCGTTGAATATATAATAATATTATATATTCCTATGGGTTTAATTTAATGGCTGTTCTTTTAATATATTCCTGTCATAATGTTGTCATCGTTTTTTTCCCTTTGGGTTTAGTTTAATATTATATTTATATTCTAAACAAAAAGATAATTCTGAGTATATAATTTTATTAATTATAGTTTTAAATTTTTATAGATAGTGTAGTTTTTAATAATTGATTAGTTTTATTCATAATATAAAATATGCAGATTTTAATTCTTAAATATTAAAGTTCATGAAATCAATTTCATTAAATTATTTAAAAAAAAATGTATATAATATTTAAGAGGTTCAAATTGTTCACCTTTATTCACCATTCATTACATTTTAAATATATACACATTATTTTCAGTATGTCTTTTTTCTATTATAAAGTATATAAACTTTTAAAAGATAATGTTGAATCAATAATTATTATTAAACAAATTTACACAAATAAGGTTGACTTTTAGATTTAGGACCTTTTATCACATTATTTTATATAATAAAACTAAGTATGTGTGTACATTATATCAATATATCATATAATGCATAATAAATTATAAAATAGGTAATATATGTTATACCATGTAAAATATAATATATTACTATATGTAAACTACGTATTATATTATTACATGTATAAATATTATATGTTATATTTTAAAAAATGAAATAAAGCAATGATCACATGATTAAAAGTCAACGAGAAAAGGACTAAGATTATGACATGAGGCAATTGACACTCAATATGGCCAACTTGAAGGAGGTTGATAACACGTAGTACGGGGTAAACAAGTGGTAACCGGATGTATATTAGAGCATTGTTCTCCAGATGCAAAAATTTTAAGGGCAAATAATTAAGTCTCAAGGAAGATTAAACCCACCTAATTGTACCCATGCAATGTTTTTTTTAGTTAAATCCCACTTAATTTTTAACATCGAGATTTGTTGCATGAAAAAGTCGATTCCATCACCTCTCAAAGATCTCACTAGCATAGGCGCCCTAAAATTCATCCAACCAACATTAAACACCCACTAGAATCACTCTCCTTCCACTCAAATGGAGAAGGTCAAACAAAGCATCACTAAAGTTGAGGTCAACTTTGAAGTTCATAAGATTGAAATAAACTCTTACAATTGCATTATTTGTAGGTTTCTCCTCTATGGGTACGTAACAATGAGCATCATGTGAAGTCCAAGACTAAAACCGAATGTTGTAAATGACCCCATCCCATTTTTTAAATACAAATTTTATATGAACAATATTCATAGTCTTAAGGTTTACAAGAGCGGTCTAAAGAAAATAAGCAATATCACAAACCCACTCAAGTGTTGCATCTCTTTCATGAAGGCACTGAGGTATGTGTAACTAGGCTCTATCTATAATATTATAAGTCTTCAATTACAATTTTTGTGCAAATTATAAATCTTGGCCATCACAGACTACCAACTCTTATATTACCTTGTTGATTTCTCTCTCACTTGGCCAAAACATGTGACATTGGGAAACGTTAGTGCTTCCACATCGTAGTCATATGTATTGTTCTTCTTGGACAAGTAGGGCTTCACTGTGCTTTGATTGCATTGTACCATTTCCCTAAGCTTGAATTATTTTTGTCATTACAGAGTGTTCATGTGTATATGTTCATCCCATTGAGAAAGGAGTGCACAACTTCCAAAAATTGTAATGCAGGCTAGGAATTCGGCCTCAAATATTTGGATCAACTATAAGTAGTTAGTAACTCATAATATTAAAACACATATCTTGCATAAAATTTAGACATAGACTGTGGATCAAAATAATTTACCATTATGTGGATTTCATATTTGGGTTGGCATGATATAATGAGGGGTCATAGTCCAAGAAGGTTTCCATGATGGAATGGTTTGAGAATTTTGAGGAAGAGTGGGTGAAGGTGACATAGGCATAGGAAGAGTGGGTGAAGGTTAGTATGTTGCAATTTGGGTTAGATTTAGAGCAAAAAAAAAAAAAAAACTATTTGGAGTAGGAGAGAGCATGTGAGACTAATGGTATTGAATTTTATACCTATCTTCAAGTGTTAATCTATTCTCCATACATTGAATCAAGCCTCTTATTTCTATCACATCATTGATTGGCATATGCTAGTTCTTTCTCTCAATATCTACCCACCTAGACTTAGTCAAATGCACTAAATCCCTCATCATCTGAATGCTTTCACTCTGATTGTAAGGGTTATGGACATTAGACCAAGCTCTTTTTCATTATCAAGATCCCTCATTTGCATTTCAATGTCCACAAGGGTTTTTTAAAAGCTTAATAGGGCTGGGGTAGGAGCTATATAGCTTTGACAAGGTTGACTAGAGGGATAAGTAGGCTACCAAAGAGGTTAAGTTGGAGTGGGATGGGACATATAGGAATTTTTATAACTTTGGTGAGGTTGGTATGTTGTTATTTGAGATCCACTTGGGGCAAAGCCATGAATGCTATCAATCTAATATGAAGAATGTGAAGGCTTAGAGTATGCATTTGACCAAAAAACGAATCACAATACATACCAATTTTTTATTTTCAGACACTTGGATTGCTTATACCAGTTGTGGTTCATTTGGAGTTGCTATTAATGCTTGTGTTCATGCCTCTAAACGCTGATGTGTTGAAGAGCAACATCAATAAATCTTCAATGGATGAAATCATTGTCCCACCTGACATGCTAGAATTGTTATCACACTAAATTGCGCACTTGAGGAGGTTGTTCAAGCCTCCTCACTTAGGTGATAGTATGAAGACACCTATAGGCTATGGGTAGCCCAATCAATGCATTGAATCTCTGTATAGGACTAGCTCCCTTAATGCTTCACCTTGAAACTACAACTAAGCCTATTGTTTGCTATGGGAAAATGAGAGAGATAAAACAAACAAAACAAGAAGGTAATGCACCAAATTAACACCTTCCAGTAGATTATACTGCACTAAGAACATGAACAAAGATTGAAACCTATCACACTAATTCAATATGAGCCTCTAAGCATAAGTATTTCAATATGAAGGTGCAAATCAAGACAATAACTAAGAGGGGATGATCAAGAGGTCTCATAGAATACACTAATGAAGCAATCTCCACACTTATCCAATGCATGACCATGTACTACACTCTATATGACCTGTTAAGATGACTACAACCTACAAATAGGTAAGAAGATAGGATAATTGAGAGAGATGTATTATACTACTACTAACATTCATTGTTGGGTTTTTCTATCAACTTTTCCACAGGGCATTGAAGTGTATAGTTCCCAATAAGCTAACGCACTAGCATTTCATGCAAGATTGAACACTTGTGCGCTTACCCAAAGCACGCAAAAAGGAACTGGTTCCCATGGGTTTTGTTGTGTAATAAGACACTTATCAAATAATAATATTTTATATATAACTAATTACATAGAAAATAAAATACATGACTGTAGACCTTATTTCAATTATGTAAACAAACATGATTATTAATATAACTACCATGAGACTCAAAGTGTTTATTATGCAAAGTCATATAACGTAGATTTGATTCATTACAGTCAAATACAAATCACATCTTACATAATAAATGTATTGATAACTTCAATATTGTAACTTAACTACAACATGTAACATAACAACATAACTAATAGTAACTTCCATGATTTTGTTATTACTGTAGAGTAAAAAATTTTACTCTACGTTGCATTCCATTTTTCGGTTGTGCACTGCAGATTTTGTCCCCGCATACCTTGGTCGTGACGGTAGAATTTTGAAACAGATCACGAGTTTATTTCATTTGATTCATTTTCCATCTAAGTGTCGAAGAGCAGCGGAAGCTGTCAAGTGGCGTCGTTCGAACACAGGTTCTTTTTCCCTTTTTGTTTCTTTTGTTTCATTTTTGCCCAAGTGTTGAATCCGAGCAGAAGCCGCCAGTGTTGCTTTCTGAGATATGAAACCAGCCAAGTGGCATCATCCGAGGCACCTTTCATAACTTTCAAGAGGGCCGCAGAACGTGCCACGTATCCAATAACAACTCAACATATCGCACCACGTGTTGGCATCTGCGTTCCTTTTCGGCACTCGCATTTCATCTATTTTTCGGTAAAAGGTTTCAACAAGCTAAGTATCGGGATCAGGTGAAAAGCGCCATGTGGCAATCATGGAAGGCTCTGGACTACTTTTCCAAAAGAATGCAGAAGTCACAACGTGTCGGCATCTAAGAGACAGTCGATTCAATGCCTTGGTTCAACATTTTTGGTTCAATACCTCGATTAATGTGTAAACGGCGTGCAATGTTGAACCGTTGAATCATTGAACCATTTTTGGTTCAATCGGTCAGTTCAACGGCTTGGTTCATCGGGCAGTTCAAAGGAGTGTCCCAAAAACCAAAGGGGTCAAACACCCTTTCGGAAGGCAGTAAGGCATTGTTTCATTTTTGTTTAAGTGCCGAAGACAAGCGGAGGCCGCCAAGTGTCGCTTTCTGAGCCCCTTTCTACTCCATTCTCAGGAGAAGCGGAAGCTGCCATATACCCTTAGCAAGAGCAGCGAAAGACGCCATGTATCTTCCCAGAAGCTGTGGAAGGCTCCACATGTTGACATTCAAGAGATCATCTTTGAGTTTCATTGCTGAATAAATATTGTGGTGGGTCCTGAGTTTTATTTTAAAGGTCTGTAGAAGCTACCAAGTGTCACCATCCATAGGAGCCTAACATGCGTCCCGAATATTTCTACAAGCATAGCTAAAGAGTAGGTGAAGATTGCCACGTGTCTTTGTAAAAGACAATTGGAGATTGCCATGTACATCCTTCCCCCTTTTAAAGGTTGCTCGGGCAGGGAGTGCAGTGAGTCTTATTTTGTTGAAATTGCTAAGTATCAAAGAAGCAGATTGCAACAGGTGTTAAAAGCAGAGCGTTCCTGAGCAGGATGTACGGAAAGCGGAAAGCACCGCATGTCTTTGATAAAGATGTGGAAAGCGCCAAGTGTCATTCTCCAGTGTCTCCTAAGAAATAAGCAAAATTTTGGAAAATTGACTAATTGTCCTCTTTCGTTTCAACAGAACAGAGGGTCCTATATAGACACTTCCACCTCAGTTAGAGTTCAGTTTGGGCCGTAAATTTGGGAATGCATGATCAAGCTGGAGGGAAACTCAGCAGGAGTTATTTCCAGTAGATGGAGCAGTTCACCGAGTAGATTTTTGAGGCTGACAAACATTGAAAGTGTCGTCTGTTTGTCCCCTGTGAGTTAAAGCAGAATAGAATTGCGCGGGAAAGGGGGTGATGGAATGGGACATCTGAGGCTATAAAGAGGAGTGCAGGGACATCAGGGGAGGCGGTAGAGACAACGCATCTTGAGGCTTACCACCCCATCCTTTGAGGGCAAGAAGATCCTCGTCCATAGGTAAGGGCTTCTGACTAGTGTTGTGTTCAGCCTCTAATGTCTCATCTTGATTTATTTTAGGTGATATTACCAAATCCAAGCGTGGAAACTTGCCTTGGGGGAGGACCCTAGCCTCTAATGTCACCATCCTAAGACAAGGGAGGAGATCCTTAGTCCCTACCATCAACTCCAGATCTGGATAAGCCACTCAGACCACCATGATGAGGAGAAGACCAACGAGGTGGTGATCGATGAGGAGAATGACTCCTATGTCTAGTTCTAGACTACTGTCGATGTGGCCCTTCCCCTCATCCTCAGGGAGGCATAAGATGTTGTGGGGGCTTAGGAGGTTCATGACTGATTGTGCACGGGGCATTTCCTCAATGGTCACGTAAATGTTGGAGGTGGTTGAGTTCCAAACGGACCTTGTCTATTTGAATTTGAATCTGAAGAGTTACATTAGATATAACAATAATTTTGTTAGTAATAGTAAAACTACATTTTAGATCTTCATGATTAAAGTAAGAATAATTTATATCTTTCCAAATTTAAAATAATATATCAGTTCAAAAGATCTACCAAAATCTATTGTATTTTGTAGGCAACAAAGCTGAGTCCCCCAAGAGAGCCATCTTCCATGTGAAGAATTCAAGTCAAAAGGGTTGAAAAATGGAATGAATCCAATGCCACGTAGATTGTGTCATGAGATCAAAACCAAAAAAGGTGATTAATAGTCTCTAGTTACTGATAAGTTCAAGAAAATGAGGTTTGGCACTCCCAGATGCTTGAGTTGGTCACCCATAAGTAATCCCTAATAAAGGAGACACCATAAAAAATGAGTTTTTTTCGGCTCAATAATAGCAATACCACACGAGTGTTAAATCATTGGGCCCAAAACCCCATGTCTAGAATGGAGATTCCATCTAAATTTGAGCATTTCATCTATACTATGCTAAGGGGATATTAAATTATAACCCATCTAACGAGGAGAGATACTGATGTGAATGGGTGGTCCATAAGCCAATGCCAATCCTTCTACCAAGTAATAAGGGAATTGACCCCTATTTTGTGCAAAAACTCATCAGGTATGGAACCTTGAATATATGTTATAATGGCCTCAACATCTAAGTTATTTATATGAAGTTTATTCTAAAGTTACTTGCTAAATGAGCCAAGCCATACTTCTCCTTATGCAAAATATATCACTGATAAACTTCACACCTTTCCTGAAAAGCCTTAACCCTTTAACCCAAGGGACTAAAGCAAAGGGAACATTGTGAAAATTTAAGTAAGGTGACCCACCAAAGAAACTGAGAAGTTAGTGGAAAGGAAAATTCCTAAAACCCTTACCTACCCAATTAAGGTGAGGCTTAAAATTCTCACAAGATTTCCCATAGGCTTTCTAATCACAAAGGTACCCATGATTTTAATAGGCACTGGGGTTGAGTAGAAAGTCTCAAGTCCTAGGATTTTCCAAGACTTTTTACCACATGGAATCCCCTAAGAAATATAATGGCATAGAATAATATTCTAGGCTTCATCCCCTGTAAGACCTCTAACAATCCATTTGACACCAAGGGCAAGGCCTTGAGTTCTAATTTCTAGGAGACCTAGTCCCCCAGACTTCCTTAGGTCAGATAACATATGTTTTAAGCAACTCTGTGGAAAACCCTTATCACCCTCAGAGTTAGCCCATAGAAAATATCTTATAAGTTTTTTTAATTTGTTGCAAGTGGCATTAAAAAGGGACCAACAAGAGGAATAATGCACATGAGTAGCTGCCAAAATTTTACATTAAATTTGAAATTTGCCAACAAGAGATGGAGGCTTGATGATCCACATAAAGACCATATCTTTTCAACTCTCTACACCACATAAAACCATATCTTAAAGGGGAGAGGCCCAAAAAGTAAAAAAGGATGACAAGAAACTTAAACTTCACCCCTATGGAATAAGTCAATGCCATTGATATCCCTCAAGCCAAGGAGGTTTAAGGCCCAGAGACTAATGGTAACACTAAGTATTCCTCCATTGGATATATGATCCCAAAGCTAAACAAAAAATATGGATACATTCCATGGCATTCCTGACATGGACTCTTCTTCCTCTTAAAGAGTGAGAAAATAATCATCCACAAAGTGGCCATTTAAAAGTTGTCTATTAGATTGAGGGAGGGAGATACCTTTCACCAAGCTCCTAACAGCGTAATTAGCTAAGAGGTAGCTAAATCTTTCTGTTGCTAGCACATATAAAGAAGGGGCTAAAGGGTATCCTTGTTGAATATAATGATGAAGTTCAAATTGAGAGGATTGGGTGTCATTGATAGTGATACAAGCCCCAACATCAAGAAAGAGCATGTTAACAGTCTGAATAAATTTGGGGTAAAACCAAGTGCCTGCAACATGGCCATAATGAAGGGCCATTGAATCCGGTCATAAGATTTCTCAAAACTTTGGAATAAACTTGATGTTACCCTGGTTTACAAGGGATCCCAAAGAGTTGGTTAGATCAACTTCATAATAAATTCGGTGAAGATCATGACCAATATTATCCCAAAGGGTTTGGTAGAACTCACACAGGAAACCATAAATTCTTAAGGCTTTGTCAACTATCATCTACTTAACAGTCTCATAGAGGTCATCGAGAGATAAGGGCCTATCACAGGCAAAGATTTGAGAATTGAAAACTTTGTAGGGTACAACCTAGAGGCATTGATAGAGAGCCACCTCCCATTTTGGAGAAGAAGCTTGTACTGAGAAAACACCATGGTAATGATGTACAAAAACTTGCAAAATGTCAGGCAATTTAGTAAGTCGATTGTTTCCTTCCTTGACAACTTTGACTCTATCAGCAACTCTCCTAGAGCAGAGGAGTGTAAAAAAGTCTTTAGAGACTTTGTCTCCAATTTTCAACCAGTGCATACGAGCTCGCAACTGAGATCCTCTAGCCTTGTGAGTCTCCTCAATTTGGAGTTTATGTCTCTAATGTGCCACTTGAGATTAGAGGTGAACATTGAAAGATGACTGCTCTAGTTTATGTGAAACCTGGATATATTCAAGGTTTGTAGCATTGTGCAGACACTGTCTGAAAGAAGCCGTTTGCTTGCCATAGATCCAAAGAAAGGTGGAAGTATGAGCAACAACGTCAGACCACCACTGAATCCAACCAGTATCTCCCTCTAGTCGAGGGACCAATTTCTAAATTTTGACAATATGCCCCACTATTCTTTCATGCTTGAGGTGAGCAATATTGAGATAGATTGGAGTGGAGGCAGGCTTAACTTGAGGTGTGGTCCACTCAATATTAAAGCAAATAGAGTGATGAACTAATAAAAAAGTATCAGGGGTGATTGAAACTAGACTGTCATTGACCGAGGAAAAATAAAAAAGATCTTGCTCAGCCAACAAAGCTCAATCGAGGTGCTAAAGCATCTTATCTTTTCCCTATCTAAATTTAGACAAAGTGAACCAATGGTATTTTGAATTTTTTCTCCAGTGATGGTTAGGATTAAACACCCCAAGTTTGTTGTGCATATAAAACCAGGCTTCACACTCACCAATGCACCACTTTATTTTAAGGTGTCCTACCAATGCACCACTTTATTTTAAGGTGTCCTTTATCCCTAGCCTATTCCACCATGTTGAAGTCACCACAGAGGATCCAATGCGCATCCATAAGTGAGTTGGCTAGCCACCTCTACAGGGTGGCCTGCTTCACAACATCATTAGAGGCATACAAATTGACTAGCCTAATGGTGTGACTATTAATTTCAAAAAGGGTCCACACCACCCGGTGGATGGGTTCCGAGCCCTAGGAAATAATATTATGAGCAAGCTCTGGAGCCAAAAAAGTGACAACCCCACCTCGCCTAACTTCATGCCTAGTAGCCTGACATATGGCTCCAGGTCAAATTATTCGCATTGTATTTTGCAGCAAGAGCCCATAAATCTTGACCTCCTCCAAACATTTTTTTTCTGTTGCTAAAACACTGATAATTGTTCCTGACCACATATTTACGTGGCATATCACTAAGGCCTCAAACATTCCAAGAGTACATAATAATTGGGCATTATCGAAGTGGATATCATTCTCTTGTGAGATCTTCTAGTGCAACAAATCGATTAAACAAACATGAAAATCAAAGTGTTGCGAATAAACCAAGGCCCATGGTTAATAATAGATTTGTAGTGCTCTGGGTTTGAAAAGCGAAACAATAAAAATCCTTGGTAAGGTTTTGGACTCCTTCAAGTTTCACACCATGGCCTTGCCAATGGTTGTGAACCCATTGCTTTAGAATGCTCTCAAGGGGGGACTCAACCAACAAAGTACGCAATCAAAGTAATTTTTTCAAAAAAATGATGGGCTTTGTCAAATTCAAGCACATCGAAAACAACATCAGGGAATGGAGACTCAGAATCATCAGCATTACCTCGTGAAAGACTTTCGAGATGAATTTTCTCACTTGCTTTGGGGCCATGGTTGCGCTCGCTCACTCCAACTTTCTCTGCATCCACGTATGCAAAGAGGGAGTCGATAGTCATTTAAAATAGGGTACCCCCTACCGCCTAGAGGGTGAATCGAAATCAAAACAATAATAAATGTGAATAAAAGTAATATCTTGCCTAGATCCACAACGATCGGCAGTATGATAGAGGCTTAAAGGCTTATCAATGCAGAACTACAAAAAACCTAGAATTCTAAGGCCAATAAAACATAAAGAGTTTTCATTTCCATATTATCAAAGATCATTCAAGCTAAAAGAAAGGTTCCTTACTCAATTATTCATACGGAGTTCGAAATATGTTTGTTCCTTTTTATGTTATCACTATGTTGCATGAGTTTTGATGTATCGCAGATTCTTTCTCTGGTCAGAATAGATATCCATTCTCGGCACTTCAATCTTCTTTACAACTCGCCAAACAAAGATGCAAATATTGTTGTTCTGCAAGAGTTATATATTAATAGTGTTTAGTTATATATCTTACTACTCAAAGATTCGCATCTCAGACATATAATTTATTTTTTTCTGTTAATGAACACTGCCATCACTTTGTAATTATATTGTTCTATATTTATCAACCAAAAAAAATTATTTTTCATATTTTGTAATTTTTTTATGTTAATAAATAGTATCTTATTAAAATTATGTTTTAATAGTTTATATACGTTACTTGTCATTTTTTATTTAATGTTTCTATTTCAATTTTTATTTATCGTTTATATCAATATTTAGCTCTAGTTTCAACTCTTAAACTTGTTTCGAAACTGATATTTTATTACTCTTAAAAAAATATTTTTACCTATTTCATGTTATTATCTTGATTTCAAGAATATAAAAATTTAATACAATATACTATTTGACACAAAGGAACTTTTATTTTTCAAAAAAAACCATCACTTAATAGGAGCAACAACGCCATGGGACCTGAACTCTATATGCCACCATTTTATTAAAAAAAAATTGTGAATTTTGGAATTGTTTAAGCAATTTCATGACGCCTAGGGGTATTTTCATTTTTTAAAATTTTGTTTTTTAATTTTTGGGTTTTAATAAGAATGGAAATAAAACCTAAACATAAACCCTCTAGCTATATTGCAAGCGTTATTCTGGTCGCCTGTCTTACAGTTTGTCGTCGGTGTGTATTCATTTTGGTTGCGGCAGCCATGGTGTCTTCAGATTCATCTGAAAGTTTGAACGATGAATGCGATAACTTATTTTCCAATAGATCTGCCTCTTCCTATAAAAAACCTACTATTTCCCCCTCGTCTGGTTCTTCTGATCAATCGCCGTCTGATAGCACTGAAGAAACCTCAACCCCGTCAAAACCCTCTTTTATAGTGAAGCGCCCCAGAGTGGCCGAAGAAAACGAAGCCACGAAATCATCGCCTAGGAAAATGAATGTCAATATGGAAGATTCTTCAGTGAAGCGACCCATAAATGCCGAAGAAAATGAAGACACGGAACCCTCGTTTAAGAAAACTAAGGCAATTCAAATGGACGAAAAGGAAAACAATAGTAGCGGCGGAGCCGAAAGAAAGAAGATGGCTGTAACAGAAGGTGAAAAATCTGCAAAAAAGACTGGCCGGATTTGGAACCCCAAGGACGAAGCTGCGTTTCTCAACGAGCTTCTGGCGTGCTGCGAAAAAGGTAAGGGTTTACCGAGAAACATGGTGCCTGTTTATGATCAAATTAGGAGTAAATTGGACGGGGATTATACTACTAACCAGTTGTACGAAAAGCATAGGGGTTTGAGGACTAAGCTGGGTAAGTTTAGGGAGAAGGTTATGGTCGAGGGTTTTAGATTTAAGAATGCTCAAGAAGAGAGCATATATAAGCTGTCTATGAAGCCGTGGGGAAAGGAGGATGATGGTAGTGCTGATCAGAAAATTGGTAAGAAAACTTCTGAGGATGGTAGTGTTGATCAGAAAATTGGTAAGAAAACTGATAAGGAGGATGGTAGTGCTGATGAGAAAATTGGCAAGAAAACTGATGAGAAAGTGCGTAAAAGACGGAAACAGAAAGCGAAGAAAACTGATGAAGTGTGTAAAACACAGAAACAGAAAGGGAAGAAGCACGTTAAAGATTGTGAAGGGGAAGAGAGAGAGGAGGTGAAAAGGAAGCAGGTTAAAGAGAGTGAATTGAAAGATAGAGAGGGGGTAAAAAGGAAGTTTGTGAAGGATTTTGAAGTGGAAGAGATAGAGGCGGCGAAAAGGAAGCATGTTAAAGACGGTGAAGGGAAAACGAGAGAGGGGTTAAAAGATGGTGAAGCAGAAGAGAGAGAGGAGGCGAAACGGAAACTTGTTAAAAATGGTGAAGGGAACGAGAGGGAGGGGTTGAAAAAGAAACTGGCTAAGGATGTTGAAGGGGAAGAGAAAGAGGAGGTGAAGAAGAAAGAAGGTGAGCCTATGAAAATGTCTCAAAAAGAGCAAGAGCAAGAGGAAGATGGAGACAGAGATGAAGACGATGGAGAAGAAGAGGAGGTTGAAGGTGAGGCAAAGCGCAACGTGAATTTGACACGGCATGGCAACCCAAATCAGGCAAGAGCTATGGTGGAGAATTTGGTGTGTAGTGGACCAAATGGGATGCTGCAGGGGTCCAATGCTAGGGAGGATTCACAGCAAGTTGCTTCAATACAAAGTGGTGCTAATGACGATGGAAGCAGGGGCGATGCAGGTACAGACCAACACAACCCTAGGGAGAATCTAATGGGACATGTTTCTAATGCAGTATCTGATGGGAGTAGAAAGAAAAAAACTGCAGATCTTGCAACTTCAGATCAACATGATACTGATGGAAGCAGGAAGATTGCAAGTGCAGATCAACGAAAGCTGGCTGAGCTGTTTCGCGAAGAGAGTTTAAGATTAATGGATAGCTTCAAGAATGAGATGCGTAGTCAACACATGAACATGATTAATGAGGTTAAGAACGAGATCATGAAGATGTTGAACATGGATGCTAAACTTAAGTTCCCGATCAATCATAGGGTTTCTTCTGCAAGAGAGATTCCGATCAATCATAGGGTTTCTTCTGCAAGAGAGATTCCGCCATTGAGTAATTTGGAGGTTGAAATGCTTGATCAAAAGTGGAAAACACAAAAGCTTATTGAACTGGAAGCTGATTCCAAACATTTGGCTTTGTTGCTAGAAGAAAACCAACTACGCATGGCAAATATTCGCAAAAATTTAAGTTCTTTGAAGGCTCTCCTGAATATTATCGTATCAAATTGCAATCAACCATGTTTGGATAGAAGTGTTGGTTCCTTGGTAGTTATCTGCACTTGCAATCTTCCTGCTTCCATCAGTATCATGTTGATCTGAAGTTGCAAGATCTGCAGTTTTTTTCTTTCTACTCCCATCAGATACTGCATTAGAAACATGTCCCATTAGATTCTCCCTAGGGTTGTGTTGGTCTGTACCTGCATCGCCCCTGCTTCCATCGTCATTAGCACCACTTTGTATTGAAGCAACTTGCTGTGAATCCTCCCTAGCATTGGACCCCTGCAGCATCCCATTTGGTCCACTACACACCAAATTCTCCACCATAGCTCTTGCCTGATTTGGGTTGCCATGCCGTGTCAAAGCCTTTTATTATGTTCATAGACTAAAATGAAGCTCTTTTTTTTCGGTAATATGACATCGTGTAGAGTGAGAGCGTGTCACCATGCTCACTGTTCTGTAAGTAGCAGCTATGAATATATTATTTACCTTTTGTAGCAGGTTTTCTGTTTTATTTGATATATAAAGTGAGTGGTCTCTAGACTGTGTTGTGTCACATTCTTTTTGAATATTCTGATTTATTTCAGGGAATTACATTGTTATTTTTGGGTTCTATGCAATATAAAATGTAGGCAGATCAGTGAATTCAATAATAAATTAAACAAATTCACAAACATCAAAGATATATGTGCAACCATTAAAGACCTTAATTTTTATGTTAATACTTAGACATTTAATTTATTAGTCCCGCCTCTTTGCATGAGTTTGTTTAAATGTCCAGGTTAGAGTTGCACATCTATGGTTGGAACATTAATGCTTGTTTTTCTGATCTAAACCTTTGCCTTGTGTTATGGAGGAGTCATTGGAGGAACTGTTATAAACAACTTTTATAGCAAGTTGAATATTTTTTCATTACCAATAAGAGGTTCAGGCATACCTTCTGTTTTTGGTGTTTTTTGTCACAGGAAAATATGTTACTATTGTGGGTGATATGTAGGTTTGTTCTCTTTTTTTTAATCTTTAATGGTAAAGAAATTTATTTTCATTAATATATGACTAGGCGCTAAAATAGTGTTAGAATTACAATTCTGATATGTAATCGTTCAAGATCTACGTGAGACAATTCAGTAGCCAGTTTTTTTCCAATGTTACAGGGAACAACGTAGATCCTGAATTACTGGAGACAACATAGATCCTGAATTACTTGTATATTAGTACTTTCTTGACAAAAAAAAACCACATTTGAGGCATAATAATAGAAATCAGACGGAGTGAAACATAGGACTTCCTCCAAATACAAAGGGTCACTATATATATCTATACGAAAAAATAATGCTTGGGATAGAAAAATTCCATGGGTAAACTTTGCCATCTTATTCCCTTTGCAAAAGTAAAGATCTACAGGTGTGCATAGAGTCTGAGAATGGGAAACACCCCTTATTTGCTTTGCTTAATCTCTCCCCTATTTTCTCAAAACTGCTGGAAATCACCAAGAGGCCTGTCTGTCATGGGGGTGGTTGTATTTAAAGTCCAAGCTAATGGTACAACCATTATAACCACAGATATTATTTTGACTAGACACCCATTTTGAGTAGTGTCGAAACTAGACACTGTACTTACCATCAGTTTCAGCCATTACACCAACTAAATCAACAGAGGATACACTGATTGGTTGAACCGGGCAGGAGAACATGACACATCCTTGGGTTTGCTGATAATTGGATGAAATTAATTCACCAACCTAAGATAATGTCAGAAAAGAAAGGCAAAGATGTCACATACAATTTATTTATTTCATCAATGAATAAAAATACAAGGTTGCACCATGGTTTATCATATAGGACAATGGGACAGGTCTGGAAATAATTGGGGATGGAGTCAATGCACTGGCCCAAGATAAGAGCAGGGATGGAAATGTACAAATAAATGAAACAAACACCAAAATCTACGAAGTATGTACTGTGGTCAACTGAACCAGGCAGGATAATGTGGCACATCTTTGGGTCTGTCAATAAGAGAATGAAATCAAGATTAAAGTGCAGCAATCAGAGATGATAGCAACAGAAGATGAAAAAAGATCTTCATAAGACTTCATTGAATGCTCCAAATAAGAACTGTGTTACTGATTTCGGATTGATTATATGTGTTTGTGGCATTGAAGAAACTTGGAAATCAATTTCTACAATTTATAAAATAAAACAGTCTCTTCATATGTCTCAGTATTTTGTATGATTTTATACGTAGTATAAGTATAAAATAAGGTTCTTTTCTGTTTCAGGGTACGTGTTGTTTGCTTTGGTTATGATTTGTTGTGTCCTGAGCGCACAAATTGTTCCAACGAAGGGTGATTACATCACAGGGTTTCTTGTGTACTGAAATATAATATTCAACGTCTGATTACCTTTTGTAGGGAGAAAAAGTACGGATGAAATACGATTGAGAACAAATTTATATAGAATATGTGAAGCTTTAAACAACAGGGATTTGGTAGAGAGAATAAGAGTGCAATTTCTGATCTGTTTGCAACATTCCCAGATTGTTTCTCAAAATGAATCATCTGAAGTTACCCATGAACTAGGGATCTAAACAGCTATGTTTTACAGAAATATTCTATCTCACATTTTAAGCGTCTTTAGTTTCTTTATTAAAGTGAAAGACAATTTCAACTGAAGGCCTCTTTTTGATATCTTAATATTGTTCTGCGCAGCTCCGAAGCAATTTTTGTGAGTAGCATATCACCCTAAACAAAATTGTTTTCTCATTAGGATTTTTTGCTTTGATCTTCATCGTAATTTTCATTTTTCAATTTCAATCAAATTTCCACTGCAGTTTGTGCAGTATGCAAACTGCACCACTTTGACAGCACTCTCCTGGTTTACTTCACTATTTGGGTCAATTGATTTGCACTGTTGTACCTTGCATATAGTATGATTGCCATCCATTCCTATGCTATTCTTGATACTCTGTCATTTTAACATCCAATCACTGTGCAGTTAAATCTAGGATAAAACTTTGGCGTACGTTTTAATTCTGGCAGCCGATTGGACAATATATGTTTTTTCCAATTTTATTAATTGAAATTTGCCTATTTTCATCAGGAAAATAATTGTGTCATGTCACCCAGCCAATAGAAAGCCAAGTAAATAAACAGTTTCTGAATTTTATATTTTCAAAATTAATTTTATCACTTTAAAAACATTAGAAAGTTGGGTGTGCATGATTTCCAATGAAGGCACCATTGGAAAATTGATTCCAATAATATCTGTTGCGTAGGTACTAAAAATAGCTTATATTTGTTTTCAATTTCATGGGCATGTTAGTTATATATCATTAAAAAGCATGTATATCATTGAAAAAATCATGTTATTTGTGAATATGTCAGCAGTTCCATCAATGGGTGTAAAATTTTGGGCGTGGTCATACTATAAAACAATTATATATGATTTTTAAATTTAAAGGTAAATAATGTGATCTTTTTCGGCGACATTTAATTGTATATTATATATAATTAATAATATTATTTTATAATATATATGAGTTTATTATATTTTATATAATTAATTATGTATTTTATATTTGTTTGATTGGTGATATTGTGATTGTAAATTTTGAACACTTAGATTAATTTATTTAAATATGACAATTTAAATCCAAAATGCACAAGACATTCAAGATGAGAGATTAAGAGATTATGGAAGCAAATCAGAGTAAACTAGACAACTCTTATCAATCTTTTGTTTCTCTTATTTTCCATCCGAGATTTTTAAACTGAATTTATGCACTGTTGATTGTAATTAGACTTAGAATTGTGACATGTTTATAGTGTGATCAAATGATTATGATCATAAATTAAGCATGGAGTTGTATGGGTTCTTTAGATGCTTTGGGCATAGAGGAGTCGCTTGTATAAATAGCTCATGAAGGGAAGATCTATGGTTCATGTTCAAAGTTGAATCATGAAGATTAGGGGTGGAGGAATTTTCAAAGAATTAATTATTTTTAAAAGATTATAGAGTAGAGATTTGTAAAGATGAGGGGTCAAGTTGAAAGAGGTTTTAAAATCAGAGATTTTTCGAATCTCTTTTATGATTAATTAGAATTAGTGAGGGATTATGATAGGGATTAGGTAGGGGAGCCCATGAGTCGGCTTAGGTGGGTAGGTGAGTTATGCGAATTTTAAATTTTCAAACAATGGACAAGTGAGATTAGGATATGACTAAGAGAAGATTACGAATATTAATAGATTGGTGGGATAACGATAAGGTTAGTATGATAAAAAATGAAGGGGATGTTAAATAAATAATTAAAAAGAGTGATTATTATGGAATTAGAGGGGATAAATGAGATGAGCAGATTTAGTGGCGACTAATAATAATATTAGTGATAAAAGAAATGAGTGAATTTAAATGTATATACTTTGCCTCTCCTTGAAAGCGCATTGTGAGTCCAACGAAGTGGAAGGAGTAATGGTTTTTCAAATAAAAATCATTTTTCGATACAAGATGCAAAGAAAAACAAGATAGATGCGATGACGAATGATAACAAAGAAGAGAGAGTGGATGAGTTGATCTTAGGGATACCATGTGATTAAACGTTGTTTACATACTTTGAAAAGACTTTAGGGCAATGTAGTTCAGAGTAGATGAGAAATGATCACATAAATTAGAGGAGGATGATAATGATGGATGTTATACATGTCAGTGGTTAGATAGAGGATGTGATGCAAATGTTAGACTTGGATAAATGATGGGAGATGATATGTTAAATGTTGATGACGAAAATGATGATAGAATGTGATGATGAAATTGATATGATTAGACAAGTAGACAAAGTGATAGAGGATAAGATGTATGATGAGGGTGTAAATGATTAAACTATCATTACTGTAATAAAGCTCATCATATTCCAAACAATCCATTAAATATAGGATTTGGCAGTATGCCCCATGATATAACTATGATTAAAGGGAAGTGCCAAAATGCATGGGCAAATAACGAACTCTACATCATTGAGAGCATTTAAAAGCATTATTGTAGCTTTTTTGGTGTCATCATAGCATTCTCGTTCATTACTCAATAGAGAAAAAAATAAACAAGGTGTAAGACTAAAAGAAATAGTGACAAACATAAGACAATCAGATATATACATGATAAGACAATCAAGTAGATGTGTGACCACTTTATCCATGATGTGATAATTCACGACATAGTCTTAGTTCTCTCATTTGGTCTCTTCTATCATCTCTACAATATTGTGCATATCAAATTTCATACTCTAGATAGTTGATGCTGTAAAATATAACAATACAAGTGATCTCAATCCAAACAACACACACATGAAATATCTAAGACATCAAATATCAATGGCGATAAACTATTATCAATCATTTAAACATATGCATAATTTAATTTCATGTTTAATAACAATAGCTCGAGTGATGCATAATCAATACACATCATAATGAATAAGCAGATAGCTTAAGCAAACTAATATCAATGCATAGAATAATCATCTAATTTAAACGTATACCTATTATTGTGAAAGTGAGACGTAACATCTCATGACATAAAATCTCTTAGTATCCAGGACTCAATAACATCTCGTCTTAACAACACAAAAGGCACGTCTCCATAGGATGTGTGTTCAACACGTCTAAAGGTGAACACTATGAAAATAGGGGTCTCACACCATACACATCACATAACATATCAAATAATGAATCATTTCATATTCATAAAAATAAATTTATGATAAGTACATGACATTATTTATCTTCTAAGAATTTCAATCTCTTTTTCGCAACTTTTCATTTAAAATTGTGTTTTTTTTTTTCAACTTTTCATATTAATATGTAAATGGCAATAATATTCTTAGTCATTCCAACAACGTTACATGGGATATATCCATAAAGGTTAACTTTGTTCTTTTTTTTTTGACTTATATCAATTGTGTATTTTGAAATATGCAACCTTTGTAATTTGTGTATTGTTAATGCCCAAGCCAACTATAAAGGTAATTGGTTTGAGCATTCCTTTGTATTGGTGCAATTAGAATTGTATGTGGAGTTTACTTTTCAAATGGTATTCTCGACTAACTTTCAAACTCAACCACAACATATGTTGGTGGTTTTGGTGTGGCACTCCTAAGTTTATATATTATACATTTAATATACCCTAGAGATCCCTTTACAAGCCTTACTTCTATCTAAATATTGTAATTTAACATGACCTTTTCATTCTTAGGAAATTAAAAGCTCCACACCAAGTTCATAATTTTGATCCCTTGTTGGTGCATTAGCACTACTTTGGTTGCAATTTTATGTGTAGGGCTTTTCAATGAATATAATTTTATTCTATTGTGGTTATGCACATTTTCATTTATGGTAAAAAAAATGAATATTATTGTAAAATTCTTCATTGGTGTCTATATCTATTTCAACATTGGTTCTTTTCATCTATAACTTCCAATAATCAATTATCAGAGTTGCATCTCTTAGATTTGTGATAAGTTAGCGAAACTTTTATTGGTCTTCGCTTTTTCTTTCTTGTCTAAATATCTTATCCAAAGTAACAACTATTTTGAATTCTTCTCACAATATTTTTGCATGTCCATTACTATTTTATGGTGGGATATCACTAGCATGAAGCAGTTGACCCAAATATCCAACCAAAATCATAGATATAATACTGAAACTCATGTGTGTTTTCATGTATACTTGACAAAGTAGAGTTTATTTTGAAGCTTTTTTTTTATCCCAATAAAGCTCATTTCCTCAATATGTATTTTATGTGGTGAATCTCTTCTTGGAATGTTGTAATTCTTGTTCGTTCTAATTTGGAAAAAATCATGATTGGCATTCGAATTAATGCATGCATGGTTGAGGCACCAACATCGAATGTTGTAACTCCATTTAGTGCATGTAATAGAAGTGGAGAGTGTTCCAAGAATGCTACTTCTTAAAGAGCTCGATGAATGGAAAAAATTATATATGATTTTCCTATTCCTATTAGTCCTTGAATTATCATGTATAATGGAAAAATATCTTGACCTTGATGATAATGTGTCATAATTATATCAAGTGCTTGTTTTTGTCTAGCATCTAAGGTTCCATAGTTCATATTTGGTACTATATCATCATCTATGACAAACCCATTATTTTTCACGCTGCTTATGAATTTTAACATTTTATTTTATACTCTTCACCTTGATATTTGTTATTCCATGGTGTTTGTCATTCAAGATCTTTTATTCCCAATATATCTATTTGATTAACTTCCATAACTTGGCTACATTTTAGCCTAGATATCATTTCCAATTAATGTTACTCTGTGTTTTGTTGAATAGGTCGATTATTCTTATCTTTAGAATCACCATGTTTCAACATTTTTTGGAATAGTACTTTTGTTGACATGCCAAGTATTATAATTGAAATTTGTTATTCCATGGTGTTTGTCATTCAAGATCTTTTATTCCCAATATATCTATTTGATAAACTTCCATAACTTGGCTACATTTTAGCCTAGATATCATTTCCAATTAATGCTACTCTGTGTTTTGTTGAATAGGTCGATTATTCTTATCTTTAGAATCACCATGTTTCAACATTTTTTGGAATAGTACTTTTGTTGACATGCCAAGTATTATAATTGAATGACCCCCAATTTGATTCTATTGCATCATCATCAATTCAAATGTCTCTTTATATATCATGAAATGGTTTGTAAAGTAATAAATCTAACAAAAAAATCAATCCATTTATGTGATTCACATGAAGCGATAAAATAAAAAATTGTGAATGCTCTCAAAATTGCTGTCACACTCCTTGCTTTCCGTTATCTATTTTTCACCTTGGATTGTATGTCCAAGATGTAGTTGCTTCAATAAGTGAAGTGCTTTCCATGAAAAAATCCATATTCTTGTATACATCAATGAAAGACGTATGTTCACCTTGGTCATCTTCAACTTTATTGTCTACTGGTTTGAACACCTCATATGAAAAATTCAAAATTCAAAATACTATAGTGCTCTTTAATAACATAAGCTCCAAAAACATGTGACATGTATCTTGTGCTCTAATGCCTCTTTTGACAAAATTTTAAGTTAAAAGTATCCTATATGCTCTTCTTGTTAATTCATCAGGGTTTTCAATGTTAACAAGTTGCATCACATCTGATGATAAGTTTAATAACCCTTCTATGCTTTTGTTGCATATTTGGAAATGCATTTTACTATAACATATTTGAAAAGAACAAGTTTCCAATTTATGTTTTCTCTCCACGATAATAATATGCAACATTTGTGTGTATTTGCCATATCATTATTTCTTTCATGGTTAAATTTTTTATCTCCTATCTTTTAGTCTTGATATAATTTGGTTCCCTCAAGATTCAATGGCCATGATGCATCATACCTATAAGATATAATAACCCAATTATTAATTCTTAGATGCATATTCTATTTAATTCATATATAACTATTTCAACGATTGAGCATCTTACCTACAAACCATTTTCCCTCTTTTCTTACATAGGCAGACACCCTCTCTACACATTGTATGTCTTTTTAAAAAATTGAGTAGTTCTTCATAATCATGCTCCATATCCACTTGTTTAAGTTGTTTTGTATTTTGAAGACACGAATGTTGCATAAAGTGTTGTATGCCTAAAATTCATGATGTATAAGAATTTATTAGTTACATTGAAGAAATAAAAATATTATATGAAACATAGATTTGGTGAGGATTGATAACATACCTGCATGTTTTGTTGGTGCGGATCTTCCCGAAGATTCGATGTGTGAACATTATGTAAGTATTTCTCAACATTTTTTGTTCACGATCATTTTTCAAATCAAGATTTTTCATGTTTGGTACTCCATCCAACCATATGAATCCATGCACATGTGCTGAACCTCTATGTCTCCATTCATATCTATACCAATAATCTTCTAATTTCATTTATTTTTGCAATATATCCATATGAAAAATTGAATGTTGCAAGTGCACGTGCTGTGACACTATTTGAGGATAATTAATAATATTTTATCTTTACTAATTTTTGGCTTATCATGGATATCTTAGTGGTGTTACCTACATTAATGCATTTAGATCAAGGCAATACATGTCAGAGGCACTTAATGTGGAAAAATTGGTAGGCGAGCTAATTTGATGTGACATGTAATTTGTTTAATGAGACGTTTTACCTAATAGGACCTTGTACCCCTCAATGAGATTCTAAACAACATTAAATGATCAACTAGATGGTAGTGGGACACATTATCCATTTGCTCACGCAACTCATTAATGGTTATTAGAATATCACGAATGATTCTTTTCACGAACACTATAGATGAATTTTGTGCATGATGTCTCATGATCATGTTCATCAAGTTTTATATAAATCGTGGGTGTCAGTGGAAACAATGATCCCTATATCAAACTATATGTTTAAAATAATCATGCATATGTAATTGTCTTAACTATGGTCCTAGCCAATCACATATTTCATCAGGAAACAATGTTGTAAATGCCATATAAAGTAATCCTAATGTGACATACTCATTGATATAGGAGATGCTCAAATGCCCAACCCATCAATCAATGCCCTAGTATTTAGTTTAGGGTTTTTCACCCATGTATGGACTAATTCTATCTCTCTTGGGGCATTGGGTGGTTTAGAAGTCATTGATGTTGTGCGATTAATGATGTTTCATTCATTTATATGCATTAGTGGAACTAATAATATTGCTTCATTTGCATCAGAATCAAATTGCATATGGACAAAGTTCAACTAGTAAAGATATTTTCACTGGAGTTAGGTGGAAGCTCACTAAGTGTATTTTCATCATTATAAACATCAGAATAGAATTTACCATGTTTTATTTTATATTTAAAATGCCTTATATATTCACTCTCTATTCATATTAAAATTGTAATTTATTTTTTGTTGATCCCTCCTTCAAACTATAATCATTAGCAAATCTTTTATTCAATGTGGCAAAACCTTGTATTTGTTTTTACTTCTTGTAGAAAATGTATTGTATGTCCTATAAATTTATATTCACCTCCACTTGCGTGTGTCACTTGTAGGATTGGGTTAACATAAACTATTCACATTTATACAACCCATGTTAAATTTAAAAGTTTTGGTGCTTGTGGTACATGATTCATATTGTTTTGATGTTGAAAATCGATGATGGCCTTTTTTTTTGTTGATATCTATTACATACAAGGCCTTCAAGTCGAGAAACATTGATTCCAATATAACTATCTTGACAAATATAACACATTCTTTGTGAAGCAAGATTATTTAAACCATGTTGAAAAATCATTTGAATTGTATTCAATTCTCTCCAATGCATTCCATTGGGATTAGTTATATGTTGATCGCTTTCAATTTCTAATTCTGTAATTTGATTTCTTGTTCTTGGTTGCGATGTTAACTCTTCTTCTAAATCATTATTTGGCATTCATCTTCTTCTTATAGGTTACGATCTTGCCTCTTATTGTATATCATTATTTTTCATATTATTTTTAACACCGACATCCATTGTATCTTGATCTACATTGTTTGGTGTTTCAAGCCATATAATCTATCACTATTCAATTCACATTTTCAAATTTAATGTCAACATCAATAATCGTTTATTGATAAGGCTTTTGAGATGTTTCACGATGAATTTATTGTATGTGTTCTCTTTCTAACTCAATCAATTGATCTAAACACATCTATCTTTGTAATCTTGTTCTCAATACATATTGCTCATCTTGAGATGTTTTTTCATGCATTTGTTTTTATCTTATATGCATGTTTTCTCTTTTCAACTTCCAATTCTTTAGCTATCAAGTTGTCTATGTGTTCTATAAATCTTTGTCTATCATTATCATTTTGACGTTTTCTTTATTCCTCTATTTGTGCATCTTTAATTTGTTCTTGTCTTCATCTATGATATTGTATTTGTTATTACCTTCATTGTTCTTTATTTTCAAAATTTAATCGTGGTTGAGCCATCCCTGTAATATGTTTTAAAACAATGTACAAATATTTTAACAATATTTTTGCATATAAAAAATATACAAATATTTTTATATTAAATACATCTATAATATAAGCATCTTAAGAATGATATCTCTTGACAACTTTTACATATATTTATCTAAAATATGTATACTAATTTATGTTTTCACCTATTAAACATAATGTTCATATTTAAAAATTAGTTGTATTTTGATGTTTTAAACATTTAAAAAGTTTTACGCCAAAAAAAAATTAGACATAATTAAAATTTAGTTTTTATTGTGTTATCAAATAAATTCAGAAATCATATAAAATGGTTTGCACATAACTTAAGCCATGGAAAGCAACTTGTGGATGTAACTAACTGGTTATAGGCATGTTGCTTATGGCCTTAGTTATGGGCATGCTATTTATGGCCATAAGGGTCTTTCAAAAAGTACTTGATTAACATAGAGAATTTAAAAGTTTTGCAATTGCAATAATTTACAAAATAAGATTAATATTTATTGTTTCTTCCTTTTTCTAGATTTACTCCATATAATTTTGAATCTTTAAATTTGTTCATTGCATAATAACTTCATGATTTAAAAATTATAATTACATTGTATTAAATCTTAATCCATTTTTAGGAGTGACTTGATTTTGTGAGAAGAAAGGACTTAAATAAGATATCATATAATTTTATATAGATTTGATTTTTTTAAAGTGAAAATGGAAAGTGGAGAGAGTTGACCATCTTAATAAAATATGATGATCAAAATTCAAAATTTCTAAAATTATTTGAAAAACTAAATATATTATCAATTAAATTTAATTTTCTTATATAAAAATGAAAAATGAAAAATGAAAAAAAAAAGATCTTAATAAAATATGACAATCCAAACTAAAATTACTTGAAAAACCAATTCCATTGTCAATTTCTTCTGAAGAAAATACAGGCAACTCACTTGGTAAATTTGGGTGGTGTACACTACCACTTTCCATGAGATTGAATATATGTAATTTTGATTTAGAACTTGGGTAGTGTAGATTATCATTTTTTGTATAATATATTCATTATATATATGTAAACTTGATTAGGGTGATGTAGATATGAATTTCTATGTGTGTTTGTTTTTTGCATTGGGTATGTGCAAAATCAAGGGCTATTATAAGGTACTGTGCTGAGAAATATGTCAAATAGGGAATTTGTATCCTAGGCAATACTTTGGAAGAGAGAGCATTGATTGAACAATGGCTTGAAGTTGAAGGACAAAGCTTTGGTCCTCATGCTTATGCATTGGTAAATCAGCTGGTCTTGGTCCCAATGATTGGTGCACCTCAGGATAAGGAATTCGTTGAAAGCAGTGCTGAGGAGTTGGGTAAAGTGTTGGATGTGTATGAAGAGAGGCTGTCAAAGAGTAAGTACTTGGCAGGGGAGTTTTACAACCTTGGTGATCTGTCACATCTTCCATTCACTGAGTATATAATGAATGCTACTGATAAGGGATAGGAAACATGTGAATGCATGGTTGGAGGATATATCTTCTAGACGTATATGGAAGAAGGTTTTGCCTATGTAAAATCATAGGCCAAATGGTTTATGGTTTAGAAAATTTATATGGTAACTGGTAGGTTTTTCTTATTACTATTCTGACTTTTTAGTTTTCCCAACTTCAACTACAACTATCAACAAAAATAAAATAAATGATCTCTTTCCATGTTTTCAGGATTTGTAAAATCATATTAGTTTTGTAACTATTTTCCTTAATAGCTGTTTTCCATGCAAGAAGATTAATGCCATTAAATAGTCGCTAATTGGCTTTTTATCAGTGGAGAAGTGTATAGATGTAAATTGGTATTTCAATGTTAAGAATTTATAAATTTAAATATAAGTTTGTTATTTAATTTTATCATTTTTTTAAAATGAAGGTTTATGGAGTGTGGGTTGAAAGGTTGATCTAATTTTTTTTGATAAGAATGTAGAAATATTATCTCACTGGTAAATGTAAATTATTTTTTTCTCATATAATATCTTAAATCAATAAACTTGTAAATATAAATCCTTACCAAAATACCATACTGAAGTGTTTGGTAAAGCACTTAACAACTTATTAACTTATTAAATTTAGTATAAAATTATAATTAAATAACTTAAAAATACATAAATAAATATTTTAATTTAATTTTTTTTTCATATTTACTTTCAATTATCTTTATCAAATTTTCAGTTTAATTATTATTATTGGAAAGAATATTTTATCTTTTATCAAGATATGACATCTTCATATAGTAATATATATAAAATTAAAGAGATTTGAAAATGGTTTTAAAATATTTATTAGTTATTGATTCTCTCTCATGTCTCTAGCTTTATGTTAGAAATGACTCAATGTTTCATGTGCTTGTCTGAAATTTTGTAACATTTTTTGCTTTTTTTTTTCAGGGTGTTAAGTTATGGTACATTCGTCTTTTTTGTCCCATTTATTTTACTCTTTAATTAATTGGTGTCATTTTTTATCCTAATAAGGTCAAATATAAATGGGCTATAAATTCACAAATATTGTAAATTATTAAAAAAAAAAAATACATGAAATAATAAATAATCGTAGTGAATTTATTAAGCACTCGTTTATATTGTAGAGAGATCAAAAAATTATTAGAAAAATTTGTATTTTATTGTGGCATACAAGTTTATGCTACAATAATTATTGGAAAGAGGAAGGAGACACACTAAATACCTCTAGGGTTTTATATATCAATGTGATTATTTTCAAGTATATAATTTATTATTTTCTATATTATTTATTGAGTGGTTCTCATTATTTAAGGACCTATTAATTAGATATTACATTAAATCCTAGTTAACCCTCATGTAGTCCCCTAAAGTTCACTGAAGTTCACTTTATTTTATTTAATCCTTCATAAATTGTAAGGGCATTTTCGCTGCTCAAGGGTAAGGAAAAAATATAAATTTTGCAGGTTACAAAGGTCTCAACATGTAGATCAAATCGATGAAATAGTGAAACATGACTAGATGGGCATAATTAATGAGATTGTTTGAGTTGGTTTCAAAAATAAAGGCACTCAAGAGTTAAAATGAGAAGTAATAAACTAATACTTGAAGTTGAAAAAGTTGGTTTGCAATTAAATCCTTCACAAATTTCAATATTTCAAGGTGATAAGTTTTGAACACATAATAGTGAAAAAGACAAAGACCTAACGTCCCCCTTCCACACACCATTCCTCCCCTTCGTCTCCCCTCCGCCTCACTGTAGATCATGATTTAAAAGGATTTTATAGCTACTATATACAAACATAGGTAAAGGAGTGAGTGTTTCTATGAAAATCCCCTTAAGTCAATGTTACATCATTGGAAGTAAGGTGTATTGAATGTTGGTTTCTTGCCAAAGCTAGCATTACAAGTCTAGGTGATGTTTCTTGACTACTATAAACAATGTGCATTTAAGTTTAGAGACAACATCTTCCTTACCATGTAACAACTAGGGACATCGGGCATTGTACTCTTACCTCGACTCATCGTTGAGGGTCTTCTAATTCTTCTCACAAACATCATAAGGATGAGTTAGTTCACTTTACCAACTTCTATCTCTACATAATGTCATTTAGAGAGAATGTGAAGGGAAGTACATTACTACACCTACAATGATTCACTATGGCCCCCTCAAGTGAATAAAATCTTTTATTGTACTGGCTCTTTTAGGGTTCATTTTGTCTTAGTTTATAATGAAGTGAGTAACATTCTTATAATCATTTTCAAAGTTGCATTTAAACACAATATTATTTTAAGATTTCTCTTCAAAATAAATTACATGGCTAGGATGTTCATAAGATCATGCCCTTCGTATGGTTGGCATCAAGAGTTAAATTTGACACTCGAACACGTGTAGGTTTTTCTTTAATGCTATTATCCTTTCAAAACTGCGTTACAAAAGGTAGAGTAGTTCAGCGATCACATTTAACCCCTAGTTATTTGTCTATCATGTTGATTAGATAATGTTTTTGGGATTGTTATCATCCCTTACAATATTCCCTTGTTGGATTTTATCCAATTAGGTTTGAAACTATTTTAATAATTAAAGGGGTTTGTGGGTATGTGTGTATTAAAAATTTAAGACTTTTACAATATATATTATGAGAAAAGTTTTTTTTTTTAAAATTGTATAATTTTTATGACTGAAATTTCATATCACATCTTGTGATCCATCATCGTAAAAAACATATGTAACAACTATAAATTAGAGTTCCTTATATAAAATATTCTAATGTGGTATAATGATACTATTGATGTGGGTTTTATAGACACCACATAAACATTTTATGAGGTAGCTTCTAAAGTTCTAGGATTAGTGAAAATTATTTACTCTAAGGCGTGAGTTGTATGGTATTGGGTTTTGTAAACAATTTGTTGGTGGAATAACATTAAGCGAGGTAGTTTGTTTACCACAGATGGGTCAGCTATGGATGAATCTAAATCTACTTGAAATGGGTGGACTGATGATGGTTCTAACATAAGGTGGGTGGGATTTCAAAATAAACTCAAAAAAAGAGGGAAAGGTAGGGCAAGAAAAGAGGCTTGTGGACCACACTATATAAAATTTTTCAAGCCTAGAATTTGAACTAGAGGTTGGACAAGAAATCATAGACCAATGATTTCTGTAGACTACTATAACACACCAACAATCAAATACAATTAGGAGTCAAAGGGAACCAAAATATAACATACTTAAACAGGTTAAATCAAAGGTTGCCATATTTTTTAGACTGCAATAACACATCTATAAGGGGCGATTAGGATGCATTTCCCATTCTACTTACTCTCACATGGATTCCAGTAGTCAAAACTATGGTGAATTTGAGAGTTTCACTTTTCCCATATTTTTCATCTTTCATTTTTTTCTTCTAACCCTTTTAAGGATCTTTATCCTTTGATAAGCCTTCTACAATTACCCTTTTCTTATTATCTGGGTAAACACTTATACTTATTACTAACATGATTCTTCATCCTCACCATCATCTATTTATCTAAGACCTCATTGTCCTCTTCATCTTTTTTCATCCATCTTATCATAAAAAAATAGGGTGATATCAGTGGATTACATCTATTTTACATCCATGCTCACTCATGTCCTCCATTTCTTTCTTCAATGCACGAAATTTGATTAGGTTCACTACTTGATACATCTACATCTTGTATCTTCATATTTGTGCATTTTATGCATAGGAATTTATTTTTATTCTTCCAGTCATATTTTCCTAGTTATTCACCTAGCTTCAAAGCCGATTTTCCCTTCATGACATCCCATGGGTTGTGTTTTTCTCAGTGACATTGGTCATTTTTATGTATTGGGATCCATATCCCCTATGATGAAGTAAGTGCATACTTGTTGTGTGAACTTGATTTATTCAATAACTCATTGGTCAAGGTGGTGAGATAAATTCCATATCCCATCCATCTTCATAACCTCCTTATCCCTCAACACATCACCACATAATCCTTCCATCATTATTTCATTACTTTGGGGCATCCTCATGTGCCTAGTTTTTTTTTACTTCTTCATTCTCTAAAAAGTCATTGTACCATTTGCACATACGCTTGAATCAAACTATGACACCTTTGAAATATCCATCAATTTCATCATTCATCATTACTTGCAATCACTTAACTCCTAAACCAATGCTTGTAATTCAAACTCATCACTTTCACCTTGTTTGGGGAACATCAAATTCTAAATCTTATCTCAAGATGTATCCTTCTCAAATCTGCCCTACTTAAGCCAAATCAATTCATCACTATTAGATAATAAAAGAAAATAAGCATTAGTTCAAGTGAGTTAATTTCATCCTCGGGATAATATTGTCCATTCATAATCATATCTCCCTAAAGGGAGAACTATATTTTTGGCATCGTTTAGTTACATGGGATTTTTGAAGTCAGTTCAGCGATTATTCCATCCCATTCCCTTTACCCTCATCTCATCTTTGATATGTGTAATAGGTTAAGATCTTGGTCTATGCTTGTAAATTAATTAATCAGTTATCCATCTAAGATCACAAATTTCACCCTATTTGGGACAAATTAAGTTTGTAGTTCTATCATTGGGATCAGTCATTCTCCAATCTGCTGTGCTTGGGATAAGCTAAGCACATAGTTTTGTCGAGATATTTTTTCCACATCCACCCACCATAGGGAAAAATCAAAATGTACAACTTATCTCAAGATGTATCCTTCCCAAATCTACCCTACTTGGGATAATTCAATTCATCATCATTAAAAATCAAAGCATGCAAGCGTTAGCTTACAAAACTTAATCTCATCATCACATCTTGTATACCCACCTCTTCATTCTTCTTCACCCACCCATTGCTTCTTCCATTTTAGCCTCTTTCTCTCTTTTTTGAGAGCCCATCTATATCTTTCATCCCCACATGTCCTCTCGAGGGGCCATCATCCATCATATTCTTTCATCATCAACATTTAATTTTTTGTCCATATTTTTTTTAGCTTCTTCTTTATTTGAAAATTTGTTACTTTACTCATCGTGTCTCACAATGCATTCTCAAATAGGGGAAAAATGTAGACAACTAAAATTGGACACTTCATGTTATTGTTAACTAAATAATCTTCTATCTGCACTAACAACCCTAGCCTTCATTATTCATCACCCACTAGCCAATTAGTTCATTTATTTTATAACCACCTACAATCCCATAAATTTGCATTCTATTCCATTATTTTACTAATACAAATTAATTAACTAATACTTACCTAATTTCATGGAGTTTGAATATCCACAATTATCAAAATCTAAAAATAAAATAATCCCCACAACATGACATCATCTTCCACCCCCTTCTATTTTCTAAAATTCAATGATGCCACAAGCTCTGCTTGTACCCCATCATCTAAATTTTATAATTCAAAGATTACTTTCTCCAAATTTCAATGGTGTCACAGGCTCCACGTATCCCCCATAATCTGAATTATATAATCCAAAGATTCCTCTCTCCAAGTTTCATTGATATCACAAGCTTCATCTGTCCTCCATCATCTAAATTTTATAATCCAAAGATTCTTCTCTCCAAATTTAATAATCCACCTCAAATTACACTAACCTCCACTATCAAATTAAATAATCCCATTTAATCCTCCATGGGTCTACTGTCCCCCACCTATTTTCCACTCCTAAGATTTTCACTAAATAATTTAATAATCTCCCATCAATTTAGTCATCCTCCACCGTTGATCTCCAACCAAGATCAATGGTTCTCATTAATCAAACAAAATCTATAAATGGAGCCATTTACCTTCATTTCCACTAAGCTTAAAATATGCAACGAAGTGTCGTCCAAAGACTATCCATAAAAGCTTCAACTCATCAAGCCAATCAACCTTACAAGGAGAAGTGTTGCCGAATCACCAACATGCCTCAATCAAACCTTTAAAACTACAGTCAACAATCAATCCAAGTGCCATCCAATCTACAAAGAGTACGTGAAGGTATGTTATTTGGCATTTTTAACCTTCCCTTCTTTACTTAATTTTTAGATAGCTCATCTAAAGTACATTTGAATCTATTTTGTTAGGTTTCAATTGATTTTGGATTTCTAACAATTTAATAAATTCGTTCTTGTGTTAAACCCATTACCATTATTTTTCTCTTTGTGACCATCTGAAGTTGGGTTTTTTTACACTAATAAGTTCCTAATTGAATTTAAGTTATCTATAAATGCACAAGCACACTAGTGAATTTATTTGTTTAAGGCACTCAAGAAGAATCCATTGAAAGTTAATGAATACATTTTATTGTTCATAGACTCCAGGTTGAACATTATCAAGAATCTAGATACATAAATAAATTATTAGAGCAATCATTGAAACACAAAATACATCTTAGAAACACATTGCATTGTGCTCTTTTTCTTAGCTAATAAATTAGTGCAATCATTCAAGTATTTTTTTGATATTTTACATCGTTGGGGTGCCTAGGAAATATTAAGATACCTTACATATTCCATACTATTGTTAAATTATAGAATAAGCCCAAGAAAATTGAATAACCTTAAGACATTTACTCACAATGCATTCATATTTACACACCTTAAAATAAAGAACACATATGCTTAAGACGAAGAATGTCCAAGGACCTCCTCACATAAATATTACAATGAACCAACCTTCACTCATACCCTCCAAATTCTTGTATAAATAGGTAAGAAGATTCAAGACTAGAAGAAATATATATATTAATTCAAAATAAGCAAACTTTATCTTGACAGTAACCATTATAAATATTAGTATTTAAAATAATTTATAAATAACTCATTATAAATAAATTATGGATAATAACATGTACATAAAATGTGTTTTAGCCATCAAGAATATAAATAAGAATGAATCTTAGATAACATAATATTGTATGTCCTAATATAAAAAAGGTGAATCCATAACTGCAACAATGAGGTAGAATTTTATCTTTACATTTTTTAGGTCTTTAGATGGTATATGGTCAGATCAATTCATTTTATATATTGTTGTTAAAAATTTGGTATGTTGATGCGTCTCCATTGTTTAACCACATGTTTTCCTCTTGTTCTCTGATGTAGTTATGGTTGTTCATGCACATATTACATGGAAATCATATATTCTACAGTGAAAAGGACTAGGGAGATCAAGATTTGGAACAAAGTTCAATGGGTTCTATGTGACATTTCATTGTTGGTGAATATATCATCATTTATCTACAATTTGATTAATTTTCAAGTAATTTTTTGATATCTATTTGTTTGCAGGAAAAATATTTATATCATTCCTATTTTTCACTTTTTATTAAATTGTATTTTAATGCGCGCACACACAATCTTTATTAAAATTATGTTATTTGGATGTAAGATCTAGAGGGTCTTTTTTCCCTTTATTCTTGGACATGAGGCTACTATGTGAGTTTGTTTGGTATTTTGTAAATTGTAATGCCTTTCTTGCCTCAAGTTTTGAGATACTAAAATGGCATTTGATTGTAGGATTGTTAAAAGTGTTGGTGAGGGTGTGACTGAAGTTCAACCTGGGGATCATGTAATTCCTTGTTACCAAGCATAATGTAGAGAATGTAGAGATTGCCCACCAAGGTGGTCTATGCTAACATAGTTTCCTCGTGTGATCAGTTTATAGAATTGGTATTACATAAAATTTATAATGATAAGTGATGTTTCCCTTTGGTTATCATGAAAGTTAGTGTAATTCATTGGTTGAATAGGGACATTTTTGAGTAATGTTATTATGAGTGCAAGGATATTGAACTGACAATGAAAAAAATCTCCAATCTCTTATTCAGAAGGTAATGCAAGTCTTTGTGCAAGGAGACATGGTTTGAGTTGTTTAAAATGTATTGTATTCATAAACCATAAGTAGTATAAGATAAATTTTTGAGATTCTTATATCTCTATGCAATTTAGGGGTAAGTGCACCAACTTGGGGGACAAAAAAGGGCCTACCTGTGGACATGATTTTTTTGAAATTTTAGAAATGTGAACTTCTGTAAATAATTAGATATGGTTACACTCAAAATATGAAGATAGTATAAAAACATGAATTGTAGCATTTCTAGTCTAGTTTCCAAAAAACTATTTTTTTTGAAAAATGGATAAGTATAAATAGGTCAAACATCTAAAATTTGAAGAGGACCTCCTCTTTTTTTAAGAAAATTTGAATTTTACCATTCCATTCAACCCACCATTTTTTTAGCATCGTTTAATATTTTAGAAACCCTTTGATGAATATTTATATTATCTCTTCTAGTGTGTTACGAACTTTTTTTAATATTTTTTTATTAATTTTGTAATTAAGTATATCCTGAAAACTGACAAAAAAATGGATAGCCGTCTGTGCGACCCACCCTAACTACCTCAGAAAAAATGAAAATTAATTTTTTTTGAATGTGTGTAAAATTAGGCCTAGTTTTTTACCGTATAATTTATTTTGCATTTATATCAACAAAAAGCAAATTAGATAAACATGAATAGGCATGTATGGGTGAGGCATGCACTAGCCTAAAAAAGGTGTTGTTATAAATAAATATAGTTTGAACACTTAAAATGGCCAAAAAAATATAAATATCATACATTTAGAAAGAGGACAACGTGCTCGTCATAATGGTAATAATTTTTTGAATTTTGATGTTGAAATCTATAGCGTATTTGATAATTAAAGTTAAAATTTGTTGGTTTTTCCTAAAACTCTCGATCTCGACTGTAGATGCATAGTCCCAAGCCTTTGGCTCGAAAATTCAAGCCATTTTTGATCCTAAAGGCTTGGTTTGAAATTAAAATTTAAATAACATGTATGCATTATATAAACAATAAATAATGCGTATGCGTTATATCATGCGTACACGTTTCTTTGACATAAAATAAAATAAACAAATTTTGTGTTTGTTATGGGGGAAAGGTCCCATTAGCTGTGCATACTTATAGGAGAAATGTCAAATTTCATGTTTCTTATAGGGGAAAGGTCCCATTAGCTTTAGACAATGAATTAAGATGCCATAACATCGCATTAGACTTTGAAATTTTTACCCATTTCGATATGTCATCTTAACTGCTTATAACTAAGGTTTCAAGTCTAACACATTATACATTTGATAATATAACTGATTTTTTTACAAGAGGTCATAAAATGCATTTTTTAAACCTATGATCAAAACTTAACCTTTAGTGTACCAATCGTTGTGCATTAGAGTATCAATACTTGACTCTTACTTATCAAGATATGATTGGTTACTTTTAATTTTATAGAATAAATGCTGAACAAGTATTAGATATTACATGTTTAGCTTCTGGTGCACTTTAATATAAATATATACACCAATTTGTTTCATCAATAGAACACATGTTAACAAAGGCCTTGTTTGACAATTGAAACATGCACAGCTATTGAGATCTTTCCCCTAGTAGGGCAAGGATATACCTTACTACCTTACTTGCCTAAAATCCTACTTGCCCTTAAATTTTGAGTTTCTTATTGATATTATCCTACTTTCCTAAAATCCTATCTTACCCTTTTGTTGTTTCTTTGATATCTTTGACCATAACCCTTTATTTATAAATTTTGAACTAATTTGTTTAAGTGGCAAACCCATTGAATTAGACTATGTAGTATAGATAATCTTGTGTAAGTAGACATAATAATTGAGCCCTTGGTATAACAGTGCATCTCTTTGATATCTATTTCAAGAATGCTATCAATGGAGCCCAATACCTATGAATCATGCCTTGGATTGTCCCAAAAACATTCCTAAAATGTGCTGAATATAACCCATTAAATTTCCTTCAAGGTCACTTAGTGCATCTAATTCAATAGGTACATTTTGAGGTCCCAATTGAAAGCCTAACAATAGTCTTCTATTGTTACAATTATTCAGGTTTGATTCCCCTAATGTATTCAAATACATTATTCAAAATTTGCCTAAAATTAAGATCTCTTGTGAAAATAAATTAATCCTCCATTCCGTGCACCTCCTTCATCTTCCTCTCCATCACACATGGGACAACCATCAACCACTCCATCCATTCCCATGTCATCTGAAGAGTGTGTCTTTGACATGGGAGTAGTCCTAAACGCACCATGGATGCAACAATTACAAGCTCAAAAACAAGTTGGACAACACTTGATGCTTATCAATACTATAGAGTTTTATACCTTATTATGTAATTGGGATGGTAAGATACGAAAGTAGGATGATGGTCCTATAATGTATTTACATGTTAAATTCTTAAACAATTTGGTCAAGTTGGTTACACATTTTATTTTGTATAAGATGTGGTTTTGAGCTGAATAAACTTGAAATGGTCACATGTATCCATTAGTGAAGATGTGGTAAATTAAGATGTTTTAAGATGACATGCCTAGTGATGAATGTATAGCTTAGAAAATATCTAAATGCACTAGGGACATTGTTCAAAACCATTAAGGGATGGTGTAGACCTGGCATTGACCAAGTATGACATATGTATAAGTTACCCCAGCTCAAACTCTATTGAACTTATTCAAGATACATTAAACCTATGATAATGTCCCTTAAATCTGAGACCTGCTTCCCCTCAAGGATGATGTTGAGTAGAGAAACCCAATAATTATTCATGTGGATGATGAATTTCTCACCTCATATAGATGGTTGATTAGAATTAAATACTAGTGTGCACCCCCTCATCGAAGGTTTATATATATATATATATATATATATATATATATGTATTCAATCATCTTGTTCATATTTCATTGTAATTGGCTTAAACCTTATGATGTGGATTGCAATAAATTAGTACATGTCTTAGAATTCTCGCTTTAGCTTGGGATTTGATGTTGAGGCTCATTTATTGCTAAATTATGTTCTCTCCTGCATGTAGGACTTAATATGAATGTAAGTTTTGGGATCTCTAGAGGTAATTCAAGGTAGAGGGATATAAATAATTTGAATACATACATGTAGAAAACTGATAACATTCGGTGCTTGCTTGAAATTTAGATGGGACCTTTAAGATCTCTACACGATAATTTTTGTACAGTAATGGCAAGTCAGAGGCTCACACCATGTGAATTATTTACTAGACATGAGTTGATTGGATCAATGTCAATCTTTAAACATTATTGGCTTCCATGTATGTATGATAAATTTATGAATAGGCCTTAGTTGGATTGGTTGGCTCAATGATGGAACATGTCTAAGTATCACAGATGTACATATATGACAACTCTAACACTTCTTTAGGTGTACTAGACCTACACATGTGGAAATATTTGATTGGATTGGGCATCTTGAGGCTCTGACAAATCTGATGCTTCTAGCACAAGTGACAGTTAGATCTCTAACACAAATATATGTTTGTATAAGATACACACATGCATACATATCTAATTGGATCATGCCTCACAGGGATATGATATCTAGCTCTTTAAAGCTTCTAGGACCTGATACCTCTAACAATGTTGACACTTCTAAGCACGTACAAGGTACACATGGTGATCTGTAATTGAATTTGGCCTCTCGAGGCATTGTCAACTATGAAACTTCCAGGACTTGATGCATCTCTGATAGCTTTAACACTTTTGGGTGTATGAGGTACATATGTGGCACAACAAGCTTCAATTATAGGGGCAATTCAATCGAGGAGGCATGGGAGGCTAATTTGAACCCCTTCTTGACATAAATATAAGATCATGATATATATGATTTGGGACAAAATTAAGTACAATTCTATCTATCATGAATTGAACCAATTAGTCAATTTGTTCAATTAGGGATGTGATTTGGGCAAAATTGAGCCCCCAAACCAAATTTATGGCCCAATCAATTGTATAATCTAGATGCAACACGTATGACTTTATTGACCCCAATTTAATCAAAAATGCAAATACGAATGCAAATGTGGCCAATTTCAACCCATTGAACTTAAATTGGAGTCTACAATGTGATTAAAAGGGATAAATTAGGTCATATTTCATGACAAGTTGATTGTAAACCCTAATTTTATCATTTGAACATGTATGTAGTTCCCCTAAACCCTAATTTTATGATATATACACATGTACAACCCTGTTACACTAAACCCGTAACCCTGAATCCTAATTTTATAACAAACATAACCCCTAAGTTTCTTGATTTCATCACAAATGCATAAATTCATGAATGTGATTAGTGCTAATTTTTGAACCTGTTATTCACCTAGTTTTGGAAGGACCTATGATGAGATTTTGGCAAAATTAGTTCATTTCGTATTACATATTGAGCTTTATTGCATTATTCATTAGTCTTATTTATTCATAGTCTTATCAAGAGTCTTATTGCATCATGTATTGGAGATTTATGCATCATATTGGGTATTTATGCATCATATTAAGCCTTATTGCATCATATGATAGACTAATTACATCACATTGAGCCTTATTGCATCATATGATAGCCTAATTGCATCATATGATAGCCTAAATGCATCATATTAGAGATTTATTGTGTACCTAATAGTCTTATTGCATCACATGATAGTCTTATTACATCACATGATAGTCTTATTGCATCGTATGATAGTCTTATTGTATCATATTGAGCCTTATTGCACGATATGATAGCATTATTGCAACATTTGATAGTCTTATTACATCATATTAGGTATTTATGCATCATATTATAGTATTATTGAGTGTTATTGCATTGTATTATAGTATTATAATGGAAAAAATACTTGAATATGAGACTTTTTGCTTGTTTGTATAGTATATGCCTATACTTCAAGGAATGTGTACATGTTATAGAAATGCGTACGTGTTCTTTAAAGTAGAAATAAAAACTCACTTTTCTACGTCTATTTTTATCCTTAATCGAGATTGTTGTCCCCACAGACATTCCCTGCGTACTCTACGCACTTTTTTGGTTGAAATTTTTTTTGGACCCCACATTTGAAGTGCTTTCTTGGTTGCTTTTGTAAAAAAGGGCTTCGATTCGCATTCAGGGTGGAGGAAGAAGTTGAAGAACAAAACATCAAAGCAATTATAAGAGTTGAGAAAAAAAATAAGATACAAATGCAAGTAATTCATTTCAGATAAGGTACAAACACTAACCCTAATGAGCCAAATGCCTTAGATAATGAGGCAATTGATAATAATCAATTAAATAATGATGAAATTTATAATAATGAATTGAATTATGATGAAATTGACAATAGAAACTTATACAATGCTGGAAATTCACATTCAAAGTTTAATTTTTTTTATTATGTTGATGAAGAGCCTATGCATGATACATTACCCATAAATAATGAAGATTAATGGACTCAAATAATGATGAAATTAACAATGAGGAAAATTTCATGAAAACACATAATGAAGAAACAAACAATGAATAAAATTTCATGGAAACATATAATGATTTTGAAACACCCTCTAAACGGATTCCACCAATAACAACACCTCCAAGAATTGTGCATAGAAAGATAAGTACTTAATTGAAGTTGATGAAAATATTTTGAAACCAATGCATAACAAATTTTTTGACCACCATTTAAGAAGATTGGCTCAAGAAATTTGGGATAATTTTTTTCATATATTAGAGTATGATATTCAAAGATCAATTCTTTGTTTCATTGATGAAATTGCTTAAGATGAGAACAATAATGTACACATTAGGACTAAGAACATCTAACATGGATAATAAAAATGATGATATTGTTGAAAACCTACATGATGCATATCATATTGTAGGCCCAAAATCACATAATAAATATTGTCATGCTACCTGACGTATAATGATAACTTATGTAGTAAGTGCTAAAACAGAGAAAAAATGATTGATTTCAAAAACAAGTTGAAAACTTGATATAAATAGAAAAACATTAATGAAAGTAATTACAAGACGTAAACGACTTAATGAACCCAATATGAAAGAGCTCTAGTCATTATCTGGTAGACTTCATGAAAGGACAAGGCTATAGCCGATGCTTTGAAAGAGTTACTTGCATAATTTTGGAAAGCTAATACAAGAGTTTCGTCCAATGCAAGAGATGTAGTGAAAAGAAGAGTTGGTTCTCATAATCGTGAACTACATCTGAAAGATTTCTTGGATATGACTCAAACACAATTGTACTCTAAGTTTTTAGAAAAACATCCACAAATTGCTATTAGTCAAATACTTTTTGAGATGGCCAAACCTTTTTATGTAAAAATAAATCATACATGCACCACTTGTTGTAGACAACATGTTGAATTTTCAATGCACTATGATGTTTTTCACCATATTCATTGTACTTTGCATACTAATAACATTTTGTAAGATTGTGGCATAGAAGTTCCACCAAAATCAGTTAGGAAATTTATTTCAAATATTTTTTGTAAAAGCCCAGATGGACATTTATTTTATAAGAAAGCATGTTTGGATGGAAATTGCAACATTTGCAGTGGATTGCCAAAATTGGAAAAATGTATCCATGAGGAGTGTACAAGTGCAATTAGATAGGAATTAATTGGTTTGATCAAATACAAATATGTGACTTATCAAGTAAAAAATGTCAAAGAATCTAAAAGGTGTGAGCTTGTTACGAAAGAGATACCTGTTTCAGAATTTATGATCAAATTCATGGAGAAAATTGTTTATGAGTATGCAAGGCACACACATAAGGATAAATGGTTGGATGAACATTTCAAGCTAAGCAAGGAAATATTCCCACTTGATTCTATTATTTCAATAGTTCACTTTGCAGAAAATTACACATTCAAACCATAAATAGAAGTTCAATCGCAGTATTACAACTCAACACAAATTGCCATATTCATGCATATAACATTACCCAAAAAACAGGGCTAGTAGAAGGTAAAGCTAGAAAGGTAAATCTAGTAAGGTGTATGTGAGGGGTAAGTAGATAGACAATTTGAGTTAGTGACATGACCAAGGATGTAGAGAGAGAGTGATAAGAAGATAGAAGGATTGATTTGACAAATATTATCATTGTTATTTGATTACCCAAAGGACTAAGGGAATGAGTTATGAATGGATGAAGGAGAACGTTGAAAGGAAGGGATATAAGCAAAGTTTGGTATAGAAGTTGATATAGCTCTGCATCAATGGATATAGATAGAACCTCTTCCCCAACTAGATATATTAGGTCTTTGAGCTCCCTAAGTAGGTGGTGGTAATAAAATTCTCAACCCCATCTATCTATATGGGGTTGAGGTCCCCTATTTGTGTATGGTCTCAAGGCCTATGCCATAGACATATAGGCTATAGTTTATAGTCGATGCTCTCCCAACAAACTAATGGGATCTAATGGACACCTTCCCAACAAATCAATGGAATTGACTAGGTACAATGGGATCAAGAGGCTATGCCATCTAAATTTATAACTCCATAGATAAAGATGAAATTATTATACTCAGATGGAATCAAGATGGGAATTGAATTTATAGCTATGACCATTTTGGATATCGATCATAGAGATTGAACCGCTATATGTGATTAGGATAACAAGGAATCAAGTGCTTGGCTATGAGGCTAGTATTTAAAAGAAAAGAGTGGTGTGCATATTGATGAAGACATGCTATGCTCGATTGGGAAATTGATAGAAATATATTGTACCAAACAACTTTTATCAAATGAATTATATATATATATATATATATATATATATATATATATATATATATATATATATATATATATATATATATATATATATATATATGTACATCCAATCCTATTGATTGGGATTGACCTGCTATGGAAACTACATATAATGGGATATCAAGCAAATGTTCAACTCACTATTTTGGTTATTGAAAACATAGTTGAGATAGAGGATGAGTTTCTAACAAGTTATGCCAATCCATGTTAATACATCAAACAATAAAAAGTCTAGCAAAATTATATTAGGTATTTTATATTTTCTTACACAAAATCTACCAAGGATGCAATTAAGGTGTATGAATGTACATCTAGAGTATATAAGATTCACTTGAAATTTTACCTCTGTAAATGTATATGGTGTCGTACTGACACAGATAGATGTAGTAGCCTGGGTTGGGCCACTGCTTAGTTGTGATGTTGAAGGCAACGTCTACTCTTGGAACACAGAAAAAATACATATATATTATTCAATTTAAACGTGTAAATTAGTTTTTACCTTTTTAATTTGTAAATATAACTTAATAATTTAACTTTAAATTTGTATAAAAGATAACTGCATGTGTGTAGAGACTCCCAACGTATCTAAACCAAATGTGTGTGCCAACAACTCATCAGTTAAGACCACATTCTCCAATCCCCTTGAAGCGCCACCATCATCATCTAAAGGTCCAGTGCATATAGCACCACAACATCTGCATGGGTGGGGTCAAGTATGACAACTAGCTGGAGTATCTCCAACATATGTCTCTGAACATCTACTCCTATGATGAATGAGTGTATCGGTAAGTGCACTAAGCGAATACAAAGTGTCTATCTCCACAACCTCTATCACCATAGAGGGAATCTCTAGATGAAGTGGCTTTTAGGCAGGGATCCTTGTAGATCGATTATGTGCATGACGTACACCTAGTCGATCCTGTGTGGAGCCTTTCTCTTAGCCTTAAAACTCACCATAGTCAAAGTAATTTAGAATTTGATTGAGAACAAACTCACAATAGAGTTTTCTCAAAAAGTACAAAGGGACCTCATGGTTATTACAAGGAGGATAGTCAAACACCATCCACCATTACTTTAAAAAATTCGTCTTAATCAAATCGTGTTGGCATCGGTGGATTGGAAAACGTTTGGTCATTATGAGAAATTGGGCATTGGTGGTCAGGTTGATAAATAAGGCATAAATTTTATCTTTTGTTAAATTTTTGTTCTTCACCTCAGATGTTGATAATTTATCAGCATGGTAAGCCCTACAACTATTCCTATATGACCTTCATCTATCAATTTGACTCATTATCGAGTCAACTTGACCTAATACTAACTCTAGGTTATTAGCCAAATAGGTGCGATGGGTGTTTGTGTAAGTGGGCTCCCTCATTCTTCTAATTATTTGCTCAATTTCAATTTTGTTCTCTACTATGTGAGCAACTATATCCTCTTGGCTGCTTGGGGGATCTAGAAGAACTATAGGAGGGTTAAGAGGGATGGGTGGAAGGTTAGGCAGAGGATTAGGTGGAGGGTTAGGTGGAGTATGTCGACATGTTGGAGAAAAATAAAAAAACAAACTTGCAATTCACATTCATAAAAAATAAAAAAATTGATTTAATCTACAAAAAACATACTTCTTCTTTGCGGCAACATCATTGATCTAGCGGATGGAGGGCAAAACGTGAATCTTGTAGGCCAAAATGAGAGCTTGAGGGTGAAAACGTGAATGGGAATCAGTAAAACACGAATGGATAAAATGTAGAGGACGATGGTTTTTTTTTTGTTTTATAGTTTCAATAACACGTAAGCGTTAATGAAACATATAGGAACGTATACGCGTTCCTATAACACGTACATATTTCTATAATTTTAAATAATGCATACGCGTTATGTCTTGAAAATATCGAGCCATAACGCATATGCATTACAGGTTATGTCCATGGAATTATACCCCAACTCTGTACACATACCCTTATATTTATAAAGAGTTTACTGTTTGCCCTTTAAAACATACCCTTGTATGTTCTATTTATAAATGTGATCTCAAAATTGTATTGAATTTATATTTAATATAGTGTTTGTGGTATTGAATTTGTTTGATGAAATATGAAACGAGATGGAAATGATTATTGACTTTAATTTTATAATGGTTCTTTCAGTGTTTTGTATTATGTCCATACTTAATCGAATATTCATCATACTAAAAATAATAAATACAAATATATTCAACTATTGATCCCATTCTTTCTTAAAATGGACCTTTTATTTTGTATTAATGATATGTAAGTGTTTTATTATGTCCTTTGTATCCATATTTCCATCTCACATTTAAAAATAATGAATATCAATGTTAAAATAATGTGTTAGTTTGAAAATTATTATTAGTTAAATTTTTAAAATTAACCAATTTCTTTTATCTTAATTATTGGTTACATAAAAAATATGAGAAAAAATAATAATTTGTAGAAAATACAACTTTGAAAAATATCTATTTTTCTCCTAAACAACCTTTTCAAACTTTAAAAATGTTAAACTATCTAAATCCAAATTTTATAAACACAAAATAACATAAATTTCAAATTAAACTCAATTCAATTCTTGTTATAAACCCATCCCAACTTGCAAAAACTAATACCCAAGATTGTTTTTAACACCAAATTCAAATAAATAAATCATATCCACCTAAAGTGGGAAGTGTGGTAATTAATTACTCCTCTGTCAAGAAAAATGAAATTTGAATTGACTGCACCAAGTTTATTTATATGACTGTTTCTCTTGAGGGTTCACGTAATGTCGGATTTTAACATATGATTATGAAAGTTAGTTATTTATTTATATTTTATATATATATTATTTTTAATATAATGTGAAATTATTTATTTATATAATATAGAAAGAGGTTAGAAGATGAAATTTTTTAAAAATTGAATTCTTTTATAATTATATGTTAATATAAAAAATTTTACCTTCAAATTATTATAAAAAAATATACATAAAAATATTATTTAAATAATAATTTATTTATTTTTATATATAAATAAATATATATAATATTATATATTAAATATTATATAATATAAACATAATAGTATTTGATATAATTAAATCTATAATATAATGTATACTACTATATATTGTTATATATATCATTAATTATTTAAATATATAAAGAGAAAAATATTATTATAATATTTATAGTTATAAATATATAATATAGTTATAATTAATGTATATATAAATATCAATTTTAAACTTTAATATTTTATCTTCAGGTTAACAATATTGCAGTGGTGGTTTATGGTGTATATTAGATGTGGAGCTCTATTATAATCAAATCAATATTCATGATATCATTTGGGGTATGATATTATTGGAACTAACATATCATTGCCCCTCACCATCACCTATCAACTCACCTTAAACAACACTTGCATGTTTTGTATGGCCTTGCCCTTCCTTAATACTTTGTCATTGTTTAAGCTCACTATGAAATAAAACATCTTTGCCTTGCACAACTCATTGGTACACCATATAAAGAAACACTCAAGCTCATTTTTCATCGTCACCTCCACCATAAACATAAGTGTATTGTTACTTAAGCCTTTGTACACCAAAAATGAGATGGGGTCAACAGTCATGTTTTTCGAGTTAGGTATAATTGACGATTTACACTCTTCCGCTTTACAAAACCTCACTTTACCTAAATCGAGAATTACATCCCATCTGGAATGACGTACACCTTCAGAGCACTACAAATTATATTTATTATGTTGATAGCCATTTTATAATGGTAGCATAGTGGGGGTACAATGTAATGCCCAAATCATGTTATTTTCTAGGGTCCTTTGACTTACATATATTGGCATCTTTGTCTGTAAGTAGCTAATTACGACAATTTGAGTAAGCATACATCTAAAATAGGGTTTCTTTCAGTTAAGTTGTCACAACCAAAGTCTCCATTTCATCAAATTCTATTTGGAAATCAAATCCGACCCTCTTTGTATCAGCGTTTTTGAGGATTTGTACCTATATGAATGATAATGTAAGGCATCATCCTCACCAATTGGACTACAACCATTTGACATTATGTTTGACTTTAAATTTGAAATCTATATAAATGTCATATGACAATTTCAATCTTAGATTTAACATTTCTTTAATTGTCATTGAGAGGTTTTTCTTTTTTACATAAAAATGTCAATTGAAAAATCATAATATTTTCACCATAGAGTAAAGTTTGGACATTGTTTCTTTTACATAAAAATATTTTTTCGAATATATATAACTAAATTGATGTCATTTATCCCCTATCAATCAAAATTGAATGAGAAAATAATTAAATTATTACATAATATAATATATAAAAAAATTAAATTAATAATTTTAAAATTAATCCCTCTTAATATATTTCAAATAAATATTAATATATTATAAAAAAAAGTTTTTATACATATTAGAAAAAAAAGATAATAATATATCACTAATGCTGATGGAGGGAAGGCGATGACTACCACAATCCATAACAAAATATTAATATTATTACCACTCTAAAATAGAAACAGTGAGGACTGCAATGGCATCACAAGCCATAACAAAATATTAATATTATTACATACTCTAAATTAATCTACTCAATCATTTGTATATATTAATAATATTTCTTTCTTAAACTAGAATTTCCCCTCGAATCATCTCCTGTCAAATAACTTCAAAATCACCGACGCTTCTGTCTTTCCTTCCTCGGTAATGGTGGTCTGTTAGTCCCACTAATCATATGATATATATTTCTTTCCAGACTTCAAATACATAGCACAAAGAGCCTTCTGATAGAGTAGACTAAGAGGATAAGGATTTTAGTCTGTTTTGTTTTTAGAGAAGAAGAAAATGGTTGTCAAGCTGCATGGAGCATCAATTACATCCTGCACCAGAAGGGTACTTGTATGTTTCTTAGAGAAAAATATCGACTTTGAAATAGTGAATGTGGACATATTGAAAGGAGAGCACCAAAAACCAGGGTCCATGGCCTTAAAAGTAAAAGATCTTTACTATATTATCTTTTTTTCTTTGTTTGTGGGTTCTTTGTTAAAGGGATTATATATAAATATATAAACACTAGAGAGATGTTAATGGTGATTCATGATGATTATAAGTTGTATATTTATGATGCAGCCCTTTGGAAAAGTTCCAGCAGTCCAGGATGGAGATCTTACTCTCTTTGGTAAAAATATTCTTTGTATATCTTCCTCTCTTTAGTAAACATATTCTTTGTATATGTTCAAACATTCTGTGGGTAGTGTAGATTATCACTTCCCATGCGAATTATTGATTGTATATATGTAAACTTGATTTGGATGGTGTAGATTATCACTTTCCATGTGATTGAATATATGTAAATCTGATTTGAAACCTGGGTAGTGCAAATTATCACATTTTTTGTGATATATTTACTGTATATATGTAACCCTGATTAGGGTAGTGTAGATATGAGTTTCTCTGTTTTTTTTTAATTGGGTATGTGCAGAATAAAGGGCTATCATAAGGTACTATGTTGAGAAATATGCAGAGCAGGGAACTTGTCTCCTAGGCAAGACTTTGGAAATGAGAGCATTGATTGAACAATGGCTTGAAGTTGAAGGACAAAACTTTGGTCCCCATGCTTAGGCATTGGTTTTTCAGCTGCTCTTAGCCCCAATGATTGGTGAGCCTCAGGGTAAGAAATTCGTTGAGAGCAGTGCAGGAAAGTTGGGTAAAGTGATGGATGTGCATGAAGAGAGGTTGTCAAAGAGTAAGTACTTCGCAGGGGATTTTTACAGCATTGCTGATCTGTCACATCTTCCATTCATTAAGTAATAGTGAATGCTACTGATAAGGGATAGGAAACATGTGAATGCATGGTGGGAGGATATATCTTCCAAACCTGTATGGAAGAAGGTTTTGGCCATGTAAAACCATAGGCCAACTCGTTTAGGGTTCAGAAAATTTAAATGGTGATTGGAAGGTTTTTCTTATTACAATTCCGACTTTCTAGTTTTCCCAACTCCAACTGTTATTACAACTATGAGAAAAAAAATAAAATAAATGATCTCTTTTTATGTTCTCAAGATTTGTGAAATAATTGCTAGTTTTGTAACTATTTTTCTTCCATGTGCGAAGATGAATGTATATTTTTTATAATATTGAATAGTAGCCAATTGGCTTTTTATCATTGGAGAAGTGCAAAGATGTAAATTGTATTTCAATGTTAAAAATTTATAAATTTAAATATAAGTTTTTTATTTAATTTTTTTTAAAAAATTTTTAATGGAGGTTTATAAAGGGTGAGTAAAATGTTGATTGAAAAATATTTGATATAATTTATTTTAAAAAATTATCTTTATTTTATAGAGTATGGGAATACATTTTAATTGTAGATGTAAATTATTTTTCTTTTGTATAATATCTTAGATCAATAAATTCTTACCAAAATATCAAACTAAAATGTTTGACAAAATATTTATAATTAATTAACTTATTAAATATAGTGATTTATTTAATATAAAATTATAGTTTAATTTTAAAATACACAATTTTTTTAATAATTTAAAATACATAATTTTTTTATTATCTAATTATTTTTTTCATAATTATTTACAATCATCTTAATCATTTTTCACTCAAATTATTATGTCATTGAAAAAAATATTTTATCTTTTATCAAAATATGCCATCTTCAGCGAATAATATATATATAATTAAAAATGGCTTAAGGTATTTAATAGTTATTAACTCTGTTCCATGTCTCTAGCTTTATGTTATAAATGACTAAATGTTTCATGTACTTGTTTGAAATTTCTTACTATTTTTGGCTCTCTTTCTTCAAGGTGTTATGGTACATTCATTTTCCTTGTTCTATTATTTTACTATGTCATTTTTACCTTAATAAGGTTTAAATATAGAAGGGTTATAAATCCACAAATATTATAAATTATTTTAAAAATAAAGTACACTACATAATAAATAATCATAGAGAATTGATTAAACATATGTTTATATTTTAGAGAAATCAAAAAAATATTAGAAAATTTTATATTCTATTATGGCATACAAGTTTATGCTATAGTAATCATTGGAAAGAGGAAGGAGACACATTAGATACCTCTAAGATTTTACATAGCAATATGATCATTTTCAAATATATGATTTATTGTTTTTCATATTGTTTATCAAGTGGTTCTCACTATTTAGGGACCTATTAATTAGATATTACATTAAACCCCAATTAACCTTCAACATAGTTCTATAAAGCTCACTTTATTTTCCTTAATCCTTCATAAATTCAAAGGGAACTTTAGTTTCTCAAAGACAAAAAAAGGAAACACTGTTTTGGAGTTTACAAATATCACAACATGTAGATCAAAGCAACAAAATAGGAAAACATGACTGGATGAGCATAATTAATGAGATTGTTAGTACCTACGGTACTATAGTAATCATTTTAGCTATTAATAATTGAAAAATGTGCAGCTCAAATAATTTGTTTCTTTCTGAAATCTGCTCTAATATTCTCATTTAAATTGTATTTTATAAAAATAAAAATTAGAAAAAGATTATTTTCTTAGGGAAATTGGGCTAATTTCAATTAAAAAAATAAAGTAATTGCCATTGTCCAATAAAATTGGACCAATTGCAAATATTACAAATGAACTATAGCTTGATAAAAAGGAGAAAGATGAAAATGAGCTGACAATGATAAGACTACGAGTTGTACACTTTTAGTGGCTATAACCCATAGGAATACGTGGCAAGTAAATTGCATGCACTTGAACACCCTACACTAACTAAAACTCTTTCAATCCAACAACTGTTAGAACACCATTTCAAGTTAATCCTCACAGGAATGCATAAACCAACCTGAAAGAAAATGACAGAAAAGTAGTCGCAAGCATTTCCCACATGAAATCTAGGCTCAAGATCCCATTGGGATATAGAAGACAGTCTAGCTTGTATTGATGCCTCCACCACAATGGCCTCCCTTCATCCAATACAAATAAACTCAAGATTTTCCACCCAGATATTCATACAAGGAAGTTGTCCCTATGCCTGCTAATAGTGAGCTACAAATTCTTACAATAAACAAAGGGGTCACACTATAGATAGTTTCAACTTCAACATCTCCTCCCTTTTCAACAAGAATCTCAACATTCTCAAAATGTCCATCATAAGCCACATAGTGCAATGTTGTATGTCCTTCCATGTCTTTGGTCATCGATTAAAAAAAATCAACACAAATACCATTGCGTAACTTCTCTTATCAATGAAATGAACACACAAAACTTTATACAAATGCCTAATACTATACATATTAGCTTTTGCACATGATTTCAAGCCATCCCATTATCCAAATTTAAAGTATCGTTGTTTTTGTTCATCCTAATATTCAATACTTTACTCGCCATTGCTATAAATCTCCTCCACTTGAACCATCATTTCACGACAAAATGATTATTGTTTTACCAAAAAAACATGTGTTAAATGTAGTTGACCATACATAGAGCTACGACACGTGCCATTTCCCTTTGTCTACTCTCTGAAATGACAGGTTTGCTTAACTCATCACCATGATGTCCACTTTGTACTGTCACTATTTTGTTTCCATTTTTATTCTTCTCACCATTTATGAACTACAATCTACTTATTATTCTCCCATGTATAAATGAGGGCACAAGTGAAACTGGCAATACATTGACCTATCTTTTTTTAAATGCTTGTTAACAACTAATTTATTTATGAATGTAACGGATACAAATGCCAAAAACTACTAAGAATAAAAATTAATATGAAAATATTTGATACAAAACTAAACAAAATATACACACATTATAACCTACCAATGACATCACTTAGCATCTTCACAACTACCCCGCTTTGAATTGTTCTATTGCTCTACCAAAAGAATTATCGGTATACCTCATTATATCTTCTTCAACTTGATTCAAATAGAGTGAACACACCTGGTAATCTGCCCACATAGAAATATGATTATAAATAAGTTTGTACAAATGCTAATCGTAATAGTAAGACACTTTAGACCAAAAAATAAACGATCAAAATGTAGCATGAATTATCTTCTTGATCAAAATATGCAAAACCCACTGAGTAAAAATGCAATGACTGGCATGGGTTAGATCTTTGATTTTGAAGGATGCAATGCGCTGAGCATGGATGATAAATAGGTGATCTTGTTGTTTAAAAATAGTTGAAGCTTGCCTCTCCTTAGATTACAATACATGTCAAGCTAAGAAGCTCAAGTGTTGAGTGAGTAGTGCAAAAGATGTTTATGTTGTGGCATTTGGGCATTAACCTATTTCTGTGGGACCATTATGATACTCGCTACAAACATGTATGGTTCACTTTCGTTTTAAATTGATGATTAAATTAATATTTTTTAATTAAGTTTTATAAATATTATTAAAAATTGTATTATTTTATAATAATAATAATAATAATAATAATAATACATTTATATCTAAAGTTATATTTTTTTCATAGATAATAAAGTTAAAAATATATAAAATTCAATTTTTTCTAATTTATATATCTTTCATAAATGTTTTTTTTAATTGTTAATTAATTTTGAATATATAAAGTCTCATCCAAATAAGCCTTTCCCAATGACAACAATAATTGATAAAGCATTGTCACTATCTCTATTTTAAAGATACCATGCTCTTCGCAGACAACATGTGCAGAGCAGGTCACCCATCAAAATCCATCTTAAATATCTAATCATTATGAATAATTTATTTGAAGGAAACAATAATATTTTGAAATTGATATCTAGCAATCATTTTAAAAAGATCTCACTCGTGATCCTTGCTTAAGAGTTGAATAGGATGAATTAAGTCTATGCTCATACATGTATTTGCATTTAGAAGAGCATTAGCTTCAAAGAGATTTAGGTCTATCTCAATATATTTGTATCTTGAAAATGCTCGCAACAAATTTTAAAGGTTCTTCACGATACTTGTTTGAATTGATTGCAAAAATAAAGGCACCCAAGATTTAAAATGAGAAGCAATAAATTAATACTTGAAGTTAAAAAAGTTGGTTGCAGTTAAATCTTTCACAAATTTCAAGATTTTAAGGTGATAATTTTTTAACACGTGATAGTGGAAAGGACAAAGACCTAGCATACCCCCTCCAAACACCATCCCTCCCCTCTGCCTCATTGTTGATCATGATTTGAACCTAATTTTATAGTAACTACATACCAACATAGGTAGAGTGTGTTTTTTGGTGACAATACTCTCAAGAGTCTATGTTTCATCATTGGAAGTAAGATGTATTGAATGTAGGTTACTTGACAAAGCTAGCATTACAAGTTTAGGTGATGTTACTCGACTACTATAAATTATGTACATTTAAGTTTATGAATGTCTTTTTTAACATGTAACAATTAGGGTTTCACAATATTCTTACTCACATTAGGGTATTACACTCTTACCTTGACTCACTGTTGATGTCTTTCTAATTCTTCTCATAAACATCATAAGCATAAAGATAAGTTAGTTTACTTTACCAACTTTATCTCTACATAATATCATCCAAAGAGAATATGAGGGGAAGTAAATTACTACCCCTACAATGATCCATATGGTTCCTTCATGTGAATAGAATCTTCTATTGTAATGGCCCTCTTAGGGTTAATTCTCTCTTAGTTTCTAATGAAGTGAACAACGTTCTTATAATCAATTTCAAATTTGCTTTTAAATGCAATATTATTTTAATATTTCTTTTCAAAATAAATTGCATGGTTAGTGATGTAAAAAAAATAGGCCAACCTTTCGAAGGCCATAACTTTTGACTTGTAACTCCGTTTGAGCTCTTCCACACGTCAAAACGACCGTATCAAAAAGGTTGTTGCTGTTCTAAGTCATTTTACTGGCCTAACAATGTTTTTGATTTTTTTGGAGTCTATATATAATCATTTGAGGGTATAAAATTGTGATTTAATTATTTTTTCAGCGTTTTCCTATTTTTATAAATTATATATTTTTAAAACCGAATATCAACATCGATTGAATTTCATACCATAGTCTAATTATAGTGTTTAGGATATTTTGGGAGATTTTTGGGCTATTTTGAAAGTTATTAAAAATAGACATTTTTTTTAGATTTTGGTTTTTTTAAATTTTGCATGTAAGCTCTAATTTCTGAGTTGAGACTTATTTAAGCATGGTTTGGGTTTGTAATTATTTTAAACAATAAATATGAATCAATTTTGAGTATTGTTTCAAGATCTTGGCCTATTGGTAAATTTTTTGTTCTTGTTAGTATTCGGGTTCATTATCTAGTATTAGAGCAAGTTCGAATCTTGGAGGAGAGAAGAATGGTGAGAGGATAAGTAGGTATGGCACAAATGAATTGGACTATAAAAGAATTGTAGAGGCAAGTTCAAAATTTAACAGAGGTTATCACCAATCAAGCAAGGAGACAAGGTGGTGATGAGGAAGACACAGATCATGATGAAGAAATTCAGTAAGAAGAAGAAGAACAAGAGCAACCACCATCGACGGAAGAGAGGATGGTTCAAAATTTAAAAAGAAGAAATGAAGGAATCAAGGTTGATGTTCTAGATTATGGAGGTAGTTTAAAACCAGAGGAGTTGATAGATTAGATGAATAGCATGGAGAAATTTTTCGATTGGAAGACTTTGAGAGAAGACAAGAAGGTAAAGTTTGCATGCATGAAATTGAAAGGTCATGCAATGATTTGATGTGATCACTTGAAGAAAGAGAGACATAAGAAATGTGAAGAGAAGATTAGTTCATGAAAAAAGATGGAGAAGAAACTGAGGGAGAAATTTCCTCCTGTGGATTATGCACTGACCCTATACAAAAGATTTTAGAATTTGAGGCAAAAAGATCATAGTATATAAGAGTATACAGATGAATTTTACAAGCTTTCCATACAAGTGGAGCATGATGAAACATAAGAGCAGATGGATGCAAGGTATGTAAATGATTTAAAATTTTCTATTCAAGATAAATTAATCATGTATATAATACTTAACATGGAAGAGACTTATCAATTAGCTTTGAGAGTAGAAGAAAAACAAAATAGACATAATTTCATAAGGACATCTATTGGTCCAAAAAGAGGTGGATCATCTCTAATAAGGGGACGTGGTGGGTTTATTACCATCAGAGGTGAATTTAATGCCAATAAAGGTAAATCATCACATGGTGCAAAAAGACAAGATGATAATAGGCAAGGGTTTCAATACTAACAAAGAGGAAGAGGATTTCACAGATGACAAGGTTACAATGGTGTTAGAGGATGGTTTCTGAATCAACACAGATCTTATGTCTATTATAGATGTGGATAAGAAGGGCATAGATCATTTGAGTGTCCAAATTATTAATATCAAGAAAGGAGGCAAAAAGATCATCCAAGAGTAAATCTAGTTGAGACTGAAATACAAGAGTAGAATATTGAAGTTGCACCAACTGACAGAGAGATTCTCATGATGAGAAGAACCATGATCACTCCAATGAAGGAATAAGTATAGAATAAAGAAGGTGGTGATGCATAACTGTGATCAAATATTTTTTGTACAAGATGTAATTTGGGTGGAGAGGTATGCAAAGTAATTATAGATGGTGGTAGTTGTGACAATATGATTTTTAAAGAAATGATTGAGAAACTAAATCTACAATGTGAAAAACATCCTAAACCTTATCATATTTCATAGTTTAAGAAAGGGGATGAAGTTACAATAGATAAAAGGTGCTTAATCAAGTTTTCTATAGAAAAAAATTATAATGACGAAATATGGTGTAATGTTATTCTGATGGATGCATGTCATGTGTTATTGGGGAGACTGTGACAATTTGACAGGAAAGTAGTTCATGATGGAACAAAGAATACATACACCTTTTGAAAAAGTGGTACAAAGGTAGTTTTGTTACCTCTTAAAGAGGAAGAGAAGACAGAAAGCATGCTTTGTACTAAAAAATTTATCCAATATATGAAGGTAGCAGGTTCCTATTATGCACTAGTAACAAATAATGAAGAAACATAAATGGTACCAATACTAATAGAAGCAACAAGAGTGTTGAAAGAATATGTAGATGTTATGCCTGATGAGTTCCCAGATGGTTTACCATCGAAGAGAGATATTCAACATCAGATTGATTTGATTCCAAGATCAACTCTACCCAATCAAGCAGATTATAAGATGAGTCTAATAGAACATACATAATTAAATAAGCATGTTACTAAATTGCTAAGGAAGAAAGTGATAAGGGAGAGTATGAGTCCAAGTGCAACACGAACATCGCTAACTCTAAAGAAATATGGAGGATGGATAATGTGTGTGGATATCGGAGCAATTAATAAAATTACAATAAAGTATAGGTTTCTTATACCTCGTTTAGATGATATGATGGATGTTCTTGTAGAAGCAAAATATTTTACCAAGATTAAACTAAGGAGTCGTTATTATCAGATTCAAATTCATGAAGGAGAGAAGTGGAAAACTGCATTCAAGACTAGGGATGGCTTATATGAGTGGATGGTGATGCCATTCGAGTTATCTAATGTACCTAGCACATTTATGAGGGTGATGAATACAGTGCTATGAAAATATATTGGTAAGTTTGTGGTTGTTTATTTTGATATTTAGTAAGACTAAAGAAGAACACTTACAACATTTAAAAATGGTAATGGATTTGTTAAGAAAGAAAAAGTTATACGTAAATTTGAAGAAGTGCAAGTTTATGCAGAATAGTTTGGTGTTTTTAGGGTTTGTAGTTTTAGCAGATAATGTGAAAATGGATGAAAAATGATAAAGACAATTGTTGAGTGGCCTATTCTAAAAAGCATTACAGAGGTAAGAAGTTTCCATGGTTTAGCAATTTTTTACAAAAAAATTATTAAAAATTTTAGTAGTATTATGGCACCAATAACAAATTGCATGAGAGGGAAGGAATTTGCATGGACTAGAGCAACCATAGAAAGCATTGAAATTTTGAAGAAGAAGATTATAGAAAGGTCAATTTTAGCATTATCGGATTTTAACAAAATGTTTGAGGTTGATTGTGATGCTTCATTTGTGAGAATTGGTGTTGTATTGAGTCAAAAAGGAAATTCAATTGCATATTTTAGTGAGAAATTAAATGAGGTAAGAACAAAGTATTCTAATTATGATGTTGAAATTTATGTAATTATACACGCATTAAGACATTAGAGGCATTATCTGGTGTCTAAGGAGTTTATACTATTTACAGATCATAAAGCTTTGAAGTATGTGAATACACAAAAGAAGAATAGTAGGCATGCAAAGTGGGTTTCTTTCTTGCAAATGTATATTTTTTTGTTGAAACATAAATCATAAAAATTGAGCAGGAGGGTAGCGTTATTAACTACTATGGTGAGTGAAGTAGTTGGATTTGAAGCTATTAAATAATTATATGATATTGATCCATATTTTAGCAAGGTAGTTGAGCAGTGTAGAAATCTATTAACAGGGGGGATAAATGTTATTCATGATGAGTATCTTATACAAGAAAGTTATCTCTTCAAAGGGAAACAATTATGCATTCCAATTGTGTCTCTATGAGATAATATAATAAGAGAATTACATTGTGGTGGTTTGGCTAGACATTTTGGTAAGACGAAGACAATAGCTTTGATAGAGGAAAAATATTTTTGGCCAAAGATGAAGAGAGATGTGATAAGGTATGTTTCAAGATATAGGATATGTCAGGTCGCTAAAGGACATGCACAAAATACTGGGCTATATATGCCATTATCAATTCCAAGAGGACCATGGACAAATTTGAGTATGGACTTTGTGTTGGGATTGCCAAACACACAAAGAGTTAATGATTCAATTTTTGTTGTTGTAGATAGATTTTATAAAATGGTTCATTTCATTACATGTAAGAAAACCAATGATGCCACTAGAGTTACATAATTTTTTTTACGGATATTGTGAGACTGAATGGTGTTCTAAAAACTATTACTTCAGATAGGGACACAAAATTTTTAAGTCATTTTTGAAAGACTTTGTGGAAGAATATGGGTACTAAGCTACAATTCAGTAGTGTATATCACCCAAAAATAGATGGATAGACAAAAGTTGTCAATAGCAGCTTGAGAAATTTATTGAGATGCATAGAGGGAGAGAAGCCAAAGCAATGGGACTTGGTTTTACCACAAGCTGAGTTTGCATATAAAAGTTCAGTGAATAGATCAACATGAAAGTCACATTTTCAATTTATTTATTAGAAAAATCTTATGGGTATTTTAGATTTGGTATAATTTCTAATTGCAGATCGAATTAGTGATGATGCAGAAGTGTTTGCAGAGCATATGCAGCAGTTGTAAGGAGTAAGAAGAAAGTTACAGAAAAATAATGAGAAATATAAAGCAACATCAGATATTAGAAGAAGATCAAAGGTATTTGAAGAAGGAGAGTTGGTAATGGTTTAATTGAGGAAAGAATGATTTTCTAAAGGCACATACAATAAATTAAAGTATAAGAAAATTGGGCCATGCAAAATTTTGAAGAAAATCAATGATAACGCATATGAGGTGAGTTTACCATAGAATTTTGATATATTTTCAGTATTTAATGTTTCAAATTTATATTAATTTCATGGAGAAGATGGTGAAGATGATGAAGATGAAGAAGTAAATTGGGAGCAACAAGTTTTAAAGAAGAAGAAAGAAAAAATAGTGCAGGTTTTGGATATGAAGACAGTGAGCATAAGGCAATAAAATTATAACAAGTATTTGGTGCAGTGGGAAGGATTGTAGCAAGAAGACAACACTTGGATTACAAAATGAGAATTGAAGAAGATTGATAAGAAAAAATAGCAGCAGTACAATAGGGCAACTCACAGGAACTGAGTTGTTTTCAACTAGAGGAGAATGATGTAGAAAAAATAGGCCAACCTTTCGGAGGCCATAACTTTTGACTCGTAACTCTGTTTGAGCTCTTCCACGAGCCAAAATGATCGTATCAAAAAGGTCGTTGCTGTCCTATGTCATTTTACTAGCCTAGCAATATTTTAAATATTTTTTGGAGGCTGTACATGATTATCTGAGGGTCCAAAATTGTGATTTAATTATTTTTTTAAAATTTTCCTATTTTTAGAAATTGTATATTTTTAGAACCATACATCAACTTTGGTTGAATTTCGTCCCATAGTCTAATTATAGTGTTTAGGATATTCCAAAATATTTTTGGGCTATTTTGGGAGTTTTTAAAAATAGAGATTTTTTTTTAGATTTTAATTTTTTTTTAAAATTTTGTATGTAAACTCTAATTTCTGAGTTGAAGCTTATTTAAGCATGGTTTGGGTTTGTAATTATTTCAAGTAATAAATATGAATTAATTCTGAGTATTGTTTCAAGATCTTGGCATGTTGGTAATTTTCTTGTTCTTGTTAGTATTGGGGTTCATTAGTTAGGATGTTTGTAAGATTGTCATCAAGAGTTAAATTTGACACTCGAACACCTGTGTAGGATTTTTTTTAAATGCTATTATCCTTTCAGCATTTCCCTACAAAAGGTAGAGCAGTTTAACCATCACATTTAACCCCTGGTTATGTGTCTATCATGTTTATTAGATAATGTTATTTGGATTGTTATCATCCCTTGCAATAATTCTGTGTTGGATTTTATCTAATTAGGTTTGGAAATATTTTAATAATTCGAGGGAGGGTTCTTTTCTATATATTAAAAAATTAAGAATTTCAGAGTAAAAGTTTTTTTTTTAAATTGTTTAATTTTTTATGATCAAAATTTTAGATCGCATCTTGTAATTCGTCATCATGAAAAAGCATATATAACAATTATAAATATAATTTCTTATATAAATTACCCTAATGTTGTACAATGATACCAAATGACATATTTTGGAGAAAATTAAATGTTAAAATATTCATTACAACATTTATTAAATATTACATTTGATTCATTATGATGCACTAGTGTCTTATGATCTAATCTTGTTTATTTTTTTGACCTATTAATATTGGTTTAAATACTAATAAGATATAAATTTAAATTTAAGAAGTTTATAAATACAAAAGTCTTTTAATATATTTAAATATTTATATATTGTTTTGAAATAGCATCTAGCTCTATTTTTATAGCAATATATTGAACATTTACAAATATTTTAAAGAAACAAAGTAAGTATTTATAGATTTGTATTTGTTGTATCATTAAAGTTCATAGTAGTAACACATTGCATCATATGGATTTTCTTAGTTGAAGATTTACCATATTTATTGGTATGTTGTTTTTGATGTTACATGTCATTGGGTGGCATGATAAGTAGATGATACTTCAAAACCTTTATGAACCTTAACGAAAACCCCAAAATGCGAGAAACTACAAAAAACTCTTCATTTTCTTTTGTGGGAAAAGTTCCTTTTTTTCAATTGAAACCAAGCAAGTAAAAAAAATTATAAATAAAAGGCAACCAAAAGGTTGCTAAAAAAATAGACAGTCATAAAGCTATAGCAGTGCAAAACAACTTAGAGTTACTGTGAGGACAATAGCCTCTTACAAAATTAGAACAATACAAAACATTAGCATTACATTCTGAATTCAACATACTTTGTAATTGTTTGGAACATAATGTGTCTTTTTCATGTAGTTGTAGCATTTGATACTTAATCTTATCAAGATGATTGCTGATCTTCACTTTTTTTCAGGTACCCCCTACAATTGAAAACATAAAACAACAATTTGAAAAATGATATTAGAGTAAAACTTTAACATTTCAGCTTCGTGATGAACATTATGTTTAGAAAAGATTGATAAACATCTACTCTCCCAAATATTAAGTAAAATTGTATGTATCATAGAATTTGCTATAACATTATTTTGAATACCAAGTCCCAATAAAGTTATTTGCCAACTTAAATATATGTTCAAAAATCACAGGAAGGAATTTAGAAATAACATCCCATTTCCTTTTAGCCCATGAGCAGTCCCAAAAAATGTGTTCCATACTTTCATTATGATGACAAAAAGGACATTTAATTACCTGAATCAACATGCATTTCATCTTGTCATGAATCGGTAACTTGAAGTGTAAAACTTTCTAAGCCAAAATTTAAGCATTAGCTTCTGCTTTCGACCTCCAAATTTGAGCACTCAACAATCTCCAAGTCTTTTCTTTCAAATTACAGTTCCATTTCTGATTAAGCCTTGGATTTAAGGGCATAGGAGGAAGAAAGCTGAGATAAACCTTTTTTAAGGGAAAACAACCAAACTGGACTTTGGACAACCACCACCAATCTTTAAGAAAGTTGCATTGCAAGGGAGTACACAACTTTATAATAAGATCCGTGGGAACTAAAGCTTTCACAAAGATAACAAAACCTTAAAACTTATTATTTAAACCAAATTTATTCTGAATGGTATGCCAAGAAGCCTAGTCAAAAGCATTGAAATCCCATAAATCTCCAAATTGATGAATCCCTCTATGAAAAAGGCGATGAGCATGTCTAGGAAAGGCAACAACAAGGGGTTGTCCTTGGTATTGAACCTATCTATTCTACCAAATAGATGATGCACCAAAACTGAACCCATGTTGCAAGGATGCACTTTTCCAATTTAGACATGTACAAACCTGTTGCCAGGCTTTCCATATAGACTACAAAGTAAATGAAGCTTTGAGCTGAAAAAAAGGAGCAAGCAAAATTTTATCAAACCATCGAATTCCCTGCCATTTCTTTTTAATAGAGGCCTATTTAATACGTTAATGAACCAAAATCTTCCATGGTTCATCACCAAAAACCACTCTAACAGTCCACTTAGCAACTAAACACACTCCTTGAGTTCTGGCATCTAATAGGCCCAATCCACCTTTAGATTTAGGTTGGATATAATGCATCGAGGAAGTTGATTTGAAACCTGCATCACCGTTCCAATTGAACCACATAAAATGTCTAATGATTTTGATTAAATCTTCATAGCTTTTTAGCGAAGGCATCCAACAAGATGAGTAATACACACGGGAAGCCAAGAAAATATGATTCACAACTTGAATTTTTCCAGCTAATGACATAAATTTATTCCCCCTTAAACAAAGCTTATTGTTTTGCTTGTTAAGAAATCACTTCCACATATCAGAAAGAGTCACACCTAGCCCAAAGGGAATGCCCAAGTAGCTAGCAATTTGTCCATGTTTAATTTGCTTCCATTCCTTTGGTATCCAATCAGGAACATGATTAGAAGTCACCATGAGAAATTCAGTTTTATGATGAGCTAATTTAGAACCGGAAACAACACACTAAAGTTCAAGTGCTCCCATTACATTCTGAATCTTCTCTTCAGAATTTTGAAGAAAGAGCATGCTATCATCAGCAAAATGAGAGTTAATAACCACTGCATCATTGGGTAAAGGAACACCCCTTATTAAGTTCATTTGATTATGCTTTTGTAACAAATATCTAAGAGCATCAGCAACAAACACATAAAGAAATGGAGATAATGGGGAACCCTGTTTGATTGAGCATTGCAAGGGAAAAATACTAGATAACTCTTTGTTTACCACCCGCTAAGCAGTAGCATAATTGAAAAGCATTTGTACATGTTTGCAAATCTTAGAACCAAATCCCAGCCACTGCAGCATTTTAAGAATAAAGCTCCATTGCATTTTATCACAGGGCTTATCAAAATCAAGCTTCACCAGTAAGACATTTTTCCCTGATTGTTGAGCCCATTCCATGAAAAGTTCCTTCTAAACTTTAATGAAAACCCCAAAATATGAGAAACTATTATTTGCAAAGTTTAGAATAATTAATCTAAAAGATTCATGGAAGATGGGGATTAGGATAATTTCATTTTTTTAGCATGTCCAAGAGTAATGAGAAGATGGAGGAAGATATAAGGCCACTCAAAGGCTAACAAAGTTAAAATTAAAATATATGGAAGAACTACTAGTTCTTTTTTCGCAGAAGTTTTGAATGATTCAAATGGCTATTACAAACTTTTTTATTAAATTTTTATAATAAAATTTAAGCAAAAAAAATCTCTTAACAATTTTTGTTTAATCATAAAGGTAAATTTCGAAATGATATTAAGATTATTATTATCTAAATGTCGAAATGATGTTAAGGTTATTATTATCTTAATGTCTTAACCATTTCATAAGAATATGATCCTTCTCTACATATTGATACTCTTGTCTAAATAATTTTAAAATTGTTCATATTTAAATAAAAATATTAATCCTTACAATCATTATAAATATTTATTCAAATAATAATACAATTTTGATAAATTCGATTATATTAAACTTAAAATTCAAAACTCGGAAAAACATTCAACTTATTTTATGATTAATCCATATTATCAATAGTTTTGAACTAAAATCATATTTTTGGACTGACAATAGAATCATATTTTTAGAATGACAATAAAATCTTCTGATTAAATATGTTAAATTGTTTTAAGGTAATTCATCTCCTTTTTCAATAATTAAAACCAAAAAAAAAAAAAATCGTCACATGCTTCAACAGTAATAGAATAACTAACTAAATTATGATATTTATATTTTAAAAAATATATACAAATTTATAGATAAAATTCGATCGAAATTAGTATTCAGTACCAGAAAATTCTAGTAGGCCAAATGGCTCCAGACAGCCCATAAATAACAACATTACAGTCTCCCTGAAGATTTAGAAACTATGGAGCAAATGCTTTGGATGTTTTGGTATTCTATAGAGGAGTCGTGCTAGCATATATCACCAAATTTACATCTTTCTGCATATTTAACTTCTAGAAAGCGGCGCCTACTTTTCCAATTTGTTCATGAAGATCACGACACTTTAATAGTGTTTGCATACAAAACCAGGTTGCAGTCCCCTTGCATTACCAATATATATTGAGCGTATTCTATAGACTTTCTAGCTGACAGTGATTCTCCACTCTTTAGCGTGGACTTGGCTGAGCAAGGATTTGTAAACGTAAATAATATTACCAGACCCACAGTCGCAGCCACAGTTACAGAAAAATCTCCCATTATATTTGTTCTGTTAGCGAGGCTACTGGTCTGATATAATGTGATGAATTATGTGAAGTTAAAAACTTTAAGAAAAGTAAAGAAGACAGGAACGGTAACCAAAAAAATTCACCGCCACTGTAAACAAAACAGAGGAAGAATCTTGAAAAACCTGGTCCAGGGGAGGGTTAGAGCAGTTATAGAAAATTGTGTAACTGACAGAGCAAAATTAATTCGTTAAGTATTGGCGTGCCATGACTTCATCAATTGGCGTTCAAGGGAGGTGCGATCCTAAATTCTGTAATGATTTAGTGTTTCGATTCTCTGTTGGGTTGATTGTTGTGAAGTTGTCCCAAACGTATGAATGTTTGGTCCAATCAAATGAAACTAATTAATATTATTTTATTCTTGAATTAAATAATTTGCATTCTATTTTTATTATTTATTTATATATTTGTTAATATATTAAACAATGTAATTTTATTGGTCAGTGACATGGATTAATTCTAAATTAAAACAAAATGAACGATATAATCCTTCCCTAAGAACTAATAATAATTTTATAATAACTTACGCAATTTTCAATATAACAATACATATATTGAAAAATCTATTACAATTTTTTATAGTTGTCCACCCAAGTAACTCATCTCATCTCTTCAAATAAATTTCATCATGGTTGACCTAATTGAATTCACCTAGTGGTAGGTTTAGTAAGACCTTGTAAACTTCAAGACTCCTGGAATACATATTAAATGCTAGAGATTGAAAAACTGTTTACAAATCTTATCTTCTTTTTCATCTTAATATATTATTAACTTGCTCATCTTGTTATTTATCTTTTTAATATTATTATATAATGAATGAATGTATACAACCAATAACTATATGCATGACAGTACAATATATAACCTTGACCCAAAACAAATTTAACATTTCCAATAAAACTTATTAGTTCATAGAATTATTATCTATTACTTTGAAAAACTTATTGTACACCCTTATACGTTAAAATTCTCTGCCTACTAGACTTATTCAGGTCATTTAGGTCTTGGGTAATTTACATGGTTGTACATTTCCATCATACTAGACTTCTTAATAGTTTTTTCTTGCACAATATATACATGAATAATTGTTTTAAACAATAATTGAAACTCTTCTTAATTATTTATTTCAATTTATATATAAAATAAAAATGTCAACGTTTTTATGTTATAATTTATAAGGTTTTATTAGCTTTAATAAAATATAAGTAATCAATTAAAAATATCACAATTTATTTTTTATAATTTATTTCAAATAAGATTGGTACAACTAAATTAACGTTATCACAATTCTTGAAGAATCTATTTTACTAATATTACAATTCAATATAATATAAGTGTTTCAAGAATTATATATATATATATATATATATATATATATATATATATATATATATATATATATATATCTAAAATAATGTATGCTTTAGTGAAGGTGAGGATGCAATGTAATGCCCTTATTATGTTTAAAATTATATTTGAATTTATTTGGGAGTCCTTTGAGCTATATATATTATCATTTTTGCCCTTAAGTAGCTAATTAGAAAAATATGAGTAAGCATTCACCTAATTTAAGGTTTCCTTCAACTAAGTTGCTACAAGTAGGGGCCTTAATTCCATCAAAGTTTATTGGAGATCAAACACAATGTTCTCCATATTGGTGTCTCTGGGGATTTCTACCTATGTGGATGGCATTGTAAGCCATCATCTTCATCTATTAAACTACAACTCTTTCAACATTATATTTGACTTAAAATTTAAAGTCTATATAATTATCATATAGTGATTTCAACTTTAAATTTGACATTTATTTAACTATCACTTGAAAATTTTATCTTTTTGATTAGAAATGTCAATTGAAAAAAAATAATACTTTGACCATACAATGAAGTTTGGACTTTGATTTTTTTACCTAGAATATTTTTTGAGCCTAGTGTAGTTAGATTGACGTTGTTTATCCCCTGTTGATAAAAATTGTACAAAAAAGATAATCAAATTATTAAACAATATAATATGAGAAAAATCTAAACCAATACCATTGAGACTCATATTTCTTTACATATTTCAAATAATGTATTTAAGATAGGACATGCAAAAATTTGATGGTAAGTTTTTTCTCACTTGTTGGATTCTTTTATGTTTGTTATTCCCATGGGGGGCGCTGACATTATTCTAGGAGTATAGTGGCTCACCACTTTGGGTACTATTGAGATAAATTTTTAAGAATTATTCATACATTTTTATTTTGAGGGAAGGATATTTGAGCTAAGGGGATTAAGGGCTAAATATCCACAACTTGTTATCTCCCATCAAATGACAAAGATTCTCTAAAAGGATGCTAAAGGATTTGTAGCTCGCATGTTTTTCATGGAAGTTCAGCGAACTCAACTATCTACACCTCTTGATTTGCAACAAGTGATTGATGTCCATTCAGTGGTTTTTGGTGACATGCTAAAAAGACTTCCACCTAACCGCACACATGATTATGATATCAAAGTTATACCTGATAGTACACCACCCAACATTAGGCCATACAGGTATCCCTATGCCCAAAAAAATAAAATTGAAAAGATGGTATACGAGATGTTGGATACATGAATCATTCGCCATAACCAAAGTGAATATTCTTCACCAGTTGTCATGGTGTGCAAGAAAGATGACACTTGGAGGATGTGACCTGACTATAGGGAACTCAACAAGCGCACTATCAAAGATAAGTTTTCTATTCCTGTCGTTGATGATTTGCTAGAGGAATTAAATGGTGCTTTTTATTTTACCAAGTTAGATCTGTGTTCTAGGTATCATCAAATCTGGATCCATGATGAAGAAATACCTAAAACTGCTTTCAGGAATCATGGGGGCCATTATGAGTTTTTAGTTATGTCTTTTGGGCTAACAAAGGCACCATCCACATTTAGAGTTTGATGAATATTATTTTTAGGTTATTTTTGAGAAAATTTGTTTTGCTATTTTTTGATGATATCTTCATTTACAGTAAAACTTGGAAAGACCATTTTTACTATGTAAAATAGGTACTCTCAATTTTAGAACAACATCAGTTGTATGCCAAACCTTCCAAATGTACTTTTACAGCATGTGAAGTTGAGTATTTAGGTCATTTGGTGATCCTAAAAAAATCCAAATAATGGTGGATTGGCCGATTTTTTAGACACTCAAGCAACTAAGGGGATTTTTGGGGCTAACTAGTTACTATCGTAGGTTTGTCAAAAATTATGATAGCATTGCATCTCCACTCACATCTTTGTTGAAGAAAGACTCCTTTCAATGGACTGATATAGCTACCAAGGTATTTGAACAATTGAAATTGACGATGTGAACCACTCCAGTGTTGACCACCCCTAATTTTTCCAAGACTTTTATGGTTGAATGTGATGCATCTGGGTATGGTATGGGTATTGTACTCATGCAAAAAGGCATACCACTTGCATTTGAAAGTCATCAATTAAAGGGTAAAAATTAGCACAAGCTTATTTATGAGAAGGAAATGATGGCCATTTTACATGCAGTCAAACAATGAAGACCTTATTTGATGGGTCATCACTTTCAGGGAAACACTGATCATGATAGTCTCAAATATTTTTTGGAACAACGGTTGTCATCTGAAGAACAATAGAAATGGGTAACTAAGATGTTTGGCTATGATTTTGAAATAGTTTGTAAGAAAGGCAAGGACATTGTAGTGACAGATGCAGTATCTAGGAATGATGAATTTATTGAGGCATTGTCATATGCTATGACCATTCTGCAGGTAGATTAGCTAGAAGAAACATGATAAGAATGGGACAATGATAGCTCTACCCATGCTTTGATTCAAAATATTCAACAAGGTTTGAGTGGATTTGAAAAATTCACATGGAAGGGTGATGCATTATGGTATAAAGACAGATTATACCTATGTCAGAATTCTCTTCTTAAACACAAAATCCTTTGGGAACTTCATGCAACTCCAATTGGGGGTCATTCAGGGTTTTTGAAATCCTATCATCGAATCAAGTATGATTTTTTTTAGGACTCAAGGGGGATGTCAAAAAATATGTGGCTGAATGTATGATCTGTCAACAAAATATAGGGGAAACCATCAAAACCTCAGGTCTTTTACAGCGTTTATCCATCCTAGCCAATGTTGGGAAGAGGTGTCTGGATTTCATTATAGGGTTACCGAGATTTGATAGTCACAATGTTATCATAGTTGTGGTAGAGCGTCTCAATAAGTATACTCATTTTTGTTCTTTATCACAGCTATTTGTTGCTAGTACAATAGCTTTTATTTTTCTTAATACAGTTCAGAAATTACATGGTACCCTTAAGATCATTATTAGTGATAGAGATCTCATCTTCACTAATAATTTCTGGACTGAATTATTTGCATATTTGGGCACCTAGTTGGCTTATAGTTCATCCTATCATATTCAATCAGATGGACAAACTGAGGTAGTCAACAAATATCTAAAAGGATATCTCCGTTGTCTTGTTACTGATAAACAGGATAAATGGGTTCATTGGTTGCCACTTGCTAAATGGTGGTATAATACTTTTGTTCATAGTTCTTCCAAAATGTCTTCTTTTCCTGGAACTATATGGATACCACCCTTCATCTATCACTTCAACCTTGAAAGTCCATAAGGTTCATGCAGTTGAAGAACATATTCACCATCAACAGGTGGTCCTTGTTAATTTGCGTGAAAATTTAGTCATGGCCCAAAATCGCATGAAATAACAGGTAGATCAACATAGGGGTGAGAGGCATTTTAACAATGGTGATTGGGTCTTTGTTCGCTTACAACCATTTATGTATATGTCCTTGAAGCAACAAAAAAGGATAACAAGTTGTCCCCTAAGTATTATGGGCCTTATCAGATCTTGCAAAAAACTGATAGTGTGGCCTACAAGTTAGAGTTTCCTTCACTCGCATACATCCAATATTTCATGTATCATACCTGAAGGAAGTCATTGGACACAAAGTTGATACTCAAACTGAGTTACCAGAATTGTCTGAGGAAAGAAGAGTTATTCTTGATCTTGAGGCGATCCTTCACATGCGCACTAAGCCGCTGTGGTCTAGAGCGATTATGGAGTACTTGAACAAATGGAAGAATCGGCCTTATGAATATGCCACTTGGGAGGATGAATCTTTTGTGCAACATCTAGAGTTGACTCAACGTTGAGGACAATGTTATTTTGGTATGTCTTGGGATATGTGTGACCGATTTGTGGCTTACATACTTCTTTTATATTCTTGTTACATTTCTCTATGTTCTTAATTAAGTCGACCTATGAAATAATCATGGCTAACTAGACTATATATAAGAGATAGTGGTTAGTCTTTAATCATCATGTTAAGTATTCTGCTCTGCTGTTAATTATTGTTGTGTGATCTCTCATATTTGTCTATTCTGTGCACGATATACTCATTTTGTGCGAACTTCTAAGTAATTTCATTACATTGATGGTGCCATAGACTGAAGCCCCTATTTGGGTTATAAGATCCATCCAGTCCTCTAAGTAAGCAACCAATGGAAATCTATTTTGTTAACTTGCAATATTTCTTGGACAGTGTATCCCAAGTGGAGAGTTTTACGACAAGTTAGGATTATTGGTATTGCGAAAGTCATAACATATTGTTGGGTTGCCCAAAAGCTATTGCATCTATTTGAAGGATTTGTTGTTTGACTGTATGATCCTTTTTCAGTTCCACAATTTTGGATTCCATAAGCAAAATGCCCTTTGAATTATTTACCATCAACTCTTTTCAAGGGTTTTGACTGCAAGGGGTACTTTTTATTAAAGTTAAATAGGTTTTATTATATCTCTGCAAAGTCCCGCTTTAGTCCCTGCAATTATGCCGAGACCAAATTAATCTGATATTATATGGTAGCACATTATTTTGAAAATTTTATGGTCTCATACCCTAAAGGGAAGTTTTAGGTAACATTTTGTCTTGGTATGGTGGAAGTTCTGCAAGATTCTTCTACTTTGTGGTAGCATCATTGGAGGTGGGGATCTTGGAGCAACTGAAATCAGACGCTATAGAATCAACAAGATCATAAAACAATATACAAATTTGGGCTCTGTTAATTATATGTTACCTTCAATTGTTCTTATGATGCATAAGGGATCTGTTTGCCTTGTATTCAAGTTTTGTCTTGGGGTAACTTGTCTTTTTGGTGAATTGAAGAACTTAGTATCATCACATGCACATTTAGTTTATACGATAAGTTTTCTACACTACCTAGGCATTAATTGATCATTAGAACTTAGATTTGCCATTGAACAAATGATAGAAACAACAAAGATGATGGTTAGAAGTGTATTTTAATTGAATCTTTTCCCTTTTTTTTAATGACATCTCCACAGAGGAGTGTTTCTATGGATTTGAAGTTGGTATCCAGCGATAAAACAAAGTACCATCCATGTTTGGAAGTAGGGTGTCATTTTTTTAAAAAAAAAATCTAAATTTTAATGTTATTAGTGAAGAATTATTTTAGATTTTGTATATTTAGTTTAAAACAATAAATTCTCCACATGTAATGATTGTTGCAAAATAATAATAAATATTGCATTTTCATTTTTATTTTTTTGCCATAAAGGGTATGTGGCACATAAGGGCTTCAAATTGTCATAAATGGGATGCAAGTTGGTTTGTTAGTTTTAGCAGAGTGCAAAGGAAAAGAATGTTATAGATTGATTGCTATGAAGAGGACTTCAACTCAGATCTCCGGTCTTTTGTTAGAGAGCTTAGAGTATTATTTATATTTATGGAATTTGTATTTTCTTGGTACAAAATTATGTCTGATTTTTTTGGAAGATTGGTCCAAATTAATAGACCATTGATTGTAGAAACATAATATTAAATATTTATTTCTTTTTATGGAAGTAAAGGGTTTATGGTATTTAAGGGTTTTAACATAATTATTGATGGGATGCAAGGTGGTCCATAAGTTTTGGAAATGCATTATTATGTAATTTATTTTTTCAGGGAAAGAGACCTTAATTAACGCCACACTATTTTATTTAAAAAACGAAAAAAAAAAAAAATTAATGACATGAAAGGGTTTATGGCATTGAAGAGCTTGAACATGATTATTGATGGTGCTACAAAGTGAAGCAAGTTTTTGGGTTTAGATCCATCGGTTCTTTAGAGGAAGCAACTTGTGGCAATCAATTTTTTTGGCTTACAATATATTTTTGGTGGATTTTGTCCAAAGTCACTAGTATGGTTTTATGACGAATTGAGAATTATTAGTGTGAAAGTCATAAATTTTGTCAGGTTGGCTAACAAGTATTGTATCAATTTGAAAAATTTGTTGTTTGGTTGTACGATCTTTTTTCAATTCATTGATTTTGAATTCCACCCTCAAAACCCCCGCTGAATTTCTTATTATCCACTTTTTCAAGGGTTTTGATTGAAGGGAATATTTTTTATTAAAAATTTTTAAGAGTTTTATTTTAGGCATGTAAGTCTATGCTTCAGTCCCTGCAATTAGGTTGAGACTAGATTGACATGATATTATGTGGCAGTATATTGTTCCGCAAATTTTATGGTATATTAATTGAAGGGAAGGTTGAGGTCTTGGTCTCAAAGTTCAAGTTCAAACTTGAGTTTGATGAAGATAAAATTCGGTTCAAATTTGTTAGTGGATAAAGTTCGAAAAAACCATTAAATTGGAACTATTAAAAAAACATAAAAATGTAAATAATAAACCAAAAAATTAAAAAATACATAAAATATAAATAATATAATATTATAAATATAATTTATAATTATAAAATTAACAAAATATATATATTTTTAAATTTTTATAAAACAACAAATAAATATATATATAATATTTTGTCATTTATTTTATTGTTTTAATTAATTCCATTAAAATTTTAATAAATTGTTTTAATTAGGTTTGAAATTAAAAATGAAGCAATAAAAACAAGGGCGCTGAGCGCCAAGTCCCTACGGGAGGAGAGAGATTTGTTTTAGTTTGTGCAGGATGATGATTGGGCAGGGGATCGCCTTTTTTCAGACATATAACACAGTGAATTCAATGAAGTTTAGCATAAATACAAATTGTCTTCAAATACAATATATTTACAAGCTATATTATTGATACTTGTATACATAATATGAAGACAAGTATACGAAGTTAGACAACAGACCATTCTCTCACACACACCACAAAAGATTGCGCTGTCAAAGTTGCTGATGCTTTTGAAAGAAACTTTATAGAACTGCGCCAGGTCCGTCCTAGTGGAACATGATTGCATTCTGCAAGCCACATTTGCAGTTGGCTATTGTTTTCAACTATTTGCTATCAGAGAAGGAAGGGTAAGCAAAATGCAGATTTGTTAATTCAACATTGCCATGAATTTTACCTGGCTGAAGTCCTTCAGTATATACGAAGTCAAATCGTCACAGTTGAATTGCTTTTCATCACCATGGTAGTTGGGCCTGGTAAATTCCTGCAAGCCACATCTGAATTTAACAAGGGCAAGGTTACTGATGCTTTTGAAAGAACTTCATAGAACTTCGCCAGGTCCGTCCTAGTGGAAGATGATTGCATTCTGCAAGCCAGCTTTTGAAATAATGTTTCATAGAAGACACATAACTTAAAAAACAATACAGAGTTTTGGGTGCTATGAAAAGCGACAGAAAACATGCAAAAAAGAACAAGGCTGCAACAAATTGTTTTGATTCAGACATGGAGATAAATGCATATTTGTAGGGGCTTTCTGAGTCCGTTGAAATCCTTGACTGAAATGGAATGTGGTTTCACTTAAATTGAAACAGCTGAGATAAAAAGAAACAGAACCAATTAGGAAAAATAAGGCCTAAATATGGCTATCTATTCAATAGTGGCAAATGCCAAATGGGGAAAAAACATAGCATTCACTGGATAATGTTAATATAAGAAAATTATGAGAAAGACACTAATTTGACTTAGATATGAAAGTACCAACTAAAGGAAATGTATGGAACAAGTTTCATTTCCTCTCTGAGACTCTTAGATAATTATTTTAACAAGGTGTACGATTAAAATTATTTTCTTTGTTTAGCACTACAAAGGCACCACTTTGTGCAATGGCAAGGCTCAAAGCTACCGAGAAATTATCAACATAGGATATACACTATTTTGCTGAAGGTCAAGGAATTCCAGTGTCCTGCAGATTACACCTCATCACAAGATGAATCACCCAAGCCCAGAAAATGGTAAAATCCTGGTAGTTTCACCCCTGTGCACCTGGCAAAAGGGGTTAGCCCACCGGATTTGGCTTCCTTTCAAATTTAACAAGAATGCACTCATTGTGTGCAGCAACGAATAAATGACAAAATTATTTATCATATTGGTTATTACTTATGACCATTGAAATTATTTTCAGCATAAGACAACAAAAGCAAAACAACATTGTGACCCTAAAATCAAAAAGAGAGACCGAACCAGGAACAGAGAACATCCCTACGGCCTAAATAATATACGGTCACATCCCTGTAGAAACGGAAATTTGGGGAAAAAAAACAAAAAAGAAAACTATTTTCTGCGATAAAACCTAAGAATCATGCTTATGAAATACTCCTCAAACCATCGTCAAACTGAAAAAAACATGCACTGAAAATGGGGGCTAATAGATTTTGAATGTCAAAACTTGACACAGAGTGTAGGCGTTGCACTGAATCCAGTTCTCTTAACACTAAAAGCGAATCAAAAATATATTGGCAAAAAATGTCTCACCTTCTGCAGACAGAGAACAGACTCGAACATGTTTTCTTCATTCCATGGAGTAGCGGGCATATGCAATGAGCTATGTGCTCTAAGTGAAATTATGAAGCCATCTCAAAATAAGCAGTTGTTCAGATTACTCGCACTATTTTCATGAAGGATCAGTTTCCTCAGTCCACTCCGTCAACCAAGTCTTCTTCTTGATAAGTTTGATGTATCATGAAGGTTCCTTTGTAGCCAAAGGACAAGTTTCCTGAGCTCTGGTTTGATAAGATCTTTAAGCTGTGAATGGCATCATAGGTCTGAGGCTATCCTATCATAGCGAAGTTTGAAGAGCCATAAATTCTCCCTGCCATGCTTAGCTATCCACTCCTGCATCATCCAGACCACAGCGAAATTGCAGGTTCATCTTGATTTTGCCTGCTGTCAGTGCCTTGATCCTTGCAATGCATAACAACAGAAGAATTAATTCCAGATCAGGATGTTTTTTCTTGTCTGTAAAAATTCCATTTTACTTATAAATATGAGACCTACCATATTAGCTTCCTTTGATAGCTGGTTAAAATTTTTGACAACATTCTGAGACGGATCCTTGTGGTCAGGAACTGTCCCATCATTGCAAAGTTATAACCACACTGTCAATGCCACAAAAGTAATGGAATAACTTCTTATTTTGTGCCTTATCTTGTCGTGATCATCTAGAAATAGGACTGATATCATGTTTGCCATGGTAATGGAATAATTAGGATTCAGGGCTCTGTATCCAATGTTTCCACCTCCTTTCCCATTGGAACTCATTTTCTTTGCCATGGCATTTACCACCCCGGGAAATGAAACAAAACTATGTTCATTGTTTAGAGGAGCATATACCTGTCACGCACATTACAACATCCAACATTAAAAAATGGTTACATGAATTTGCCCAAGAATTTTGAAAACAACATATGAACTTTTATAAACTTTCATCAAATCCAACTAATATAAGTTAGAACTTGGCATAATACTTTGTAGACCTAAAAGATTGATCATTATACTTGCAATTCATGAGCATAGGCAATATAGTCAAAAGGAAGAATATGGTCATCAGAAAGGCGAAGGGCAACAAGTCCCCATATAGTAGAAACTGCAATCACATAAAGAAAATGCATATTTAACAAAGAATTTATATTAACATTGTTATTATAAGAATAATTCAATTGAGTTTACAAATCCATAGTATTAGTCAATACTGCACACTTGTTTCAAGTAAAGCTTCAATACCCTGTCACCTGTGATTCACCAAAGTACATATCCACTAAGGTACTCCATCATGCTGCAAAAAAGCTGTGAAGTCAGACCCACCTCCACCGAGTCTGTCAATCTGGAACAAGCAAATTTTAGTTATCAAGAAACAGTCAAACACAAACAAAATATGTAGACCTTTTGACACATTTAAAATTTAGTGTAATTGTCATGCGTAACCAGTTGAGAACTCGCCAACCAACAAATGCATTCTTCTCACCTTCACTTGTATTCCATTGTTTGCTGCAATCCAAGACTTATGCACAGTCCTATTCTTTGAATCAGGGTCCCTTACCTTAAAAATAATAGTCCGAAAAATATTTAGTTTGGGTGCTGCCCTTATTAGGCAGATGATACATTGATGGGCTTCTACTAGAGAGATTTGTATGTAGTATGTACCTATTTAGTAACTTGAATCAGAAGATCATTGAGCTGTGGTGTAGCACGTGCAAAGAATCTATGTCCTTGAACAACATAATCAACATTCAAGTAAGCCACTGCTTTTGCACCCAAGTTGCCAAAATTCTGCTCAACCCACTCCGTTGATCCTATTTGCAGCACAATTACATTACACAAGACATACTCTGAGAACGATCACATCACTGAGAGCACCATTGTGGAAAAATAATATAGAGCTGAAGAATTTTTGTTGTTTTTATTTTGCATATAATCTCACAAAAAGCCCATCAATGGTTGTGTTTGCTAAAAACCACTTTTGCTTAATGCCTGCTGTATGCCCCAATACATATATAGATTCCATGATTGAAAAGTGGAGATACCATTCCATACTCTTCTGCATCCCAACTGCACAGGATACTACACACAACATGTTTTTGTTCCCGTAAATTTTAGGAGTCGGTGGTGTCAATTGATGAAATCAAAGCTTTGAATAATGCACAGTATGTGGAACTTGTAAAAGGTTTGTTTTCTTGAACTAAATCTGAAACTATAATTAAACTGGAACTGAAACTGTAAATGTAACTACAACTATATATTTTTAAAACTTACCATTAGTTATAAATGTAGATTAAACTCTTAAATACTTTCTTTGCAGTCGAGATGCCTGTCTCTTTCCAGTCCTAGCCTTGAAGGCGACCTCTGAAAAGTAACACCAGGACAAACCATGCTCTTAATTTCATTTATCAGTATCATTAACATATTAAACACTTTAATGCTATCAAAGAATAGGCAGTTGGAACCAACACCTACAAATGCTGCAATCCATGCTGCAGTATAGAAATGGAGTTTTCTGAACTGAATAAAATGAGAAAATTTTACTATGAGATTCTATTTACTGTAAAAAGTAAAAGATGTATGCTGAATAACAGAATCAATGTCAACCTTTTAGAACAATCAAAGCACATAAAAAGGCAATTAAGATGATGAGTGAAATCTTTACAACCCTGTTGTGCCAAATGCATATACATGTAAGGATGGGTCCACTAAGAAACTTAGTTTACATTATTAGTTTATACATGAAAAGATTATCAGTATTGTGTATGTGACCAAAATTGGAATTAAAAATAGTGCAAAAGATGAGTTAGAAATCTACATTGCAAGTTGTATACAGGGAAATAAATTGAAAACATTGATTGGAATCATGGAGCAGTAGTGATGTAAGATACATTGTTTTTGATATTTACATATTTGGTGTTTCAAAAATTACATGGTCTTTTTTTTCAAAAGAACATGGCCTTTCAAAGATAACATGTAGCATTGTAACTATTACAGTTGGAAATGTTTGGTCATTATAAAGAACAAAAATACTTTAAATATGTAATGACTTGGACAATGCAAGTAGATTAACAAATTGCAAAAAGTGTTGATGTCCTATCTTCAAAACATGGAGGTGACCTGAAGTCAAGAAAAAACAAAGCAATAAAGACATGAGTCAATAAAATGCATAAATAGTTATTTAAAGCTATGAAACATTTATGGAATGCAAAATTGTAACGTACCCATCGATTTCGAATCATGATTCATTTTTTTAATTTCAAAAACAGTATTGTCCATTGCAATTGTGAATGTGTCATTTACTTAGAATTTGCATAGTAGAAATATAGTAGCTCAAATGTCTTCGTTGTATTGTTGAAATAAAATTGACATTAGTTTTGGTAGCAAAGTCTGAAGCATTGGTTCATGCAATATGCATTCTATTTTTCCATCTTTGGTATGGATATTGCATGTCAATGCATGTGTGTAGGAAACCCCTGAATTTGGAGGACAGTTTGCACAATGTAGTAAATCATTGCCATGAACATTCATTACTGTAATTGCATGCTTACAAGAATTGAATATTGATTCAAAGGGAGCTAAGTAAATACTTTTTGGCTTTGGTATTCATGTGGCCTTTTGATGTTAGCATTAAATAAGTAGAAGAAATATAACTTGGAATTGTTGCTAGTAAGCAAAGTAAGAAGTAAGAATATTGATACTTGCCTCAATGTTTGTTATTATTTGCAAATGTTTCATGGTGCATTCATCGGTTAAAGGTTCAATGAAAGATGCAGAATTTGCTCAAAAAGTGCGAGATCCTTTTGGGCCTTTGCAAACAATGTTCTTGAAAATGTATGCTAGTTTTTTTTTGGACATTAGTTGAGCTTGTATCTGATGGCAAAATCGTTGATGTTGTTCATTGAACTGAATCTGAAAAACAAATAGTTGTATTTAATTTAGAAAAAAAGAAAAAACTTTTTGAAAGGAAAATAAATTTGAGAAGAGAAATAGGCTTATAATTACATTATTATATTTTGTTTCTCCATCTTTGACATGTAAACTAAACTGTGTATTTGTTTGTTGGCAGCGTGTAATCAAAGCTCCAAATGACCTAACTGAGCATGAATCATTTAAGACCACAACTTCAGCAATTGCACTGTCAGAGGTGAATTTTCTTTTATTACAAATTGTAGGAATATTTTCTATGCTTGATTTTGCAATTAGCAAAATACAAAAGACAACATCCTCTCTTTCATATTTTATTTTTTCTTTGATCAAAAAGTCTGAAATTTGAATGCTTTTACATACGACAATGTATTTTTCATATTTTTGTATCAATTTGTTGCTAATATTGACTGTTATAGTCATTTGACCACGAACATCAACCAAGTCAACATGCAATATCTTTGCTTTAATTGGAGAATTTGGATTTGTGATATGAGTATGTCCATAAACAATCAAAATATCTCTTTAAAAAATAGTAACAGTTTTCCCAGCGCAAATATTTAGTATTGTGCAAAAGGAGTTGGTTATGTTCTTGTGCTGAAAAGAAAGGAAAAAAATTATAGAAAATGTTGTAACAAGGATGTAACAGTTTTACATGTTTTCAATTTTTTTGAAATACTAGAATTTGATAAGCAACAAAAGTAACTAAATGTGGTTTCATATTTATCATTTTTGTAGATGTTGTTGAGGAGACATTGTTTCATTGCTCTTGGACATTTTTGGTACTGCGTCTTTAGTAGTTTTTTTGTTCTGTACAATATTTGTTGATGAATCCATTGCTTTGGCTTGTTTTCTGAAATAACATTTTTTTTTTCAATTTCTTCTTTCGATAGATGTAGTCAATAAACTTTAAATTTATATAATCAATAGACTATGAACATAAGTAGTACTAGTGTTATTTTCTTCTGAATGCCAATGATTAATCATTTTTATCTATGACCACACAAATGGCATTATGAGCAGTCCAATATGTTTCTATTGTTATGATTTGAATATTTTCTTTTGAATTATTTGATCAAACATGGTCTATGATTTTGTTTGGATATTGATTTTGTCTATGTGACAGAAAATGCATACTAAAAATTGACATATGTTTTTCAAGTAGCATTGTTGATTTGTTAGAAGTGGACATGTCAATGTTAAAGTCTCATAATATGTAGATTTCATTAAATGTGTTTGCATTTGATAATGTTTTTTCAATAACATGTATAATATCCATGATAGAGGCAGACAAAGATGCATAAATATTGACAGTTGTAAATTCATGCCCATGGATCATGGCATCTATTGTTAATGCTTCCTCCTGATTTGTGTTGTATTGCATTGGATTTGAGGTAATAACATATCTCTGGGCATATATCATTATACCATGCACATTGTGTATTGAATTACAAGCCATGAAATTTGAGATATGACTAGTGCAATTGTTAGATGCAATAAATGTTTCTTGTAAGCATAGTATATCGCATCTCATCAAGTCATGATCATTGATAATGTCTTCAAGATGTAAGTGAAGACTATGAGTGTTTAATGAACATATAATAATAGATGAAGCAGATGTATTTGAACTAAGGCTAGGTTCTAACACCCATTGAGAATTCGATTCGAATCATGACATTTCAATGGAAATTTTGTTTTTAATTCTAAAGTTTTTGTTTGAAAGTGGACTTAGCCAATATAATGAGTCAATGGTTTTTACACGAGAAAGCGCTGTATATGCCAATCCATGTTTTGCTACACCAAGTGGTTTGAAAGCAACTCCTTCCAAGGTAAAGCCTTGGGATCTGTGTATAGTATGAGCACAAGCTAACTGTATTGAAAATTAGGCGCATATTGTTAAATTCTTTTTGTAATTGGGCATACGTACTTGCCTTGAAACTCAAAAAATAGGAGTTCAATTGGAATCAATATTGCTTTGGAATAAATGAAAATGTTTTTTTCTTTGCAAATGCCCAATCTTGTCATCATTGAATTTTATCTAAATAATGTCAATGTCGTGTGCTTTGGTGTAGAGTTTAAATATACCGTCTAAACCATTGATAAGGCCATCTTGCATATCATAATTTCCAGCAAAAAGTTCAACTAACATATTGGGCTTCAAAATGATTTTTTTGGGTAGACATATAGCTTTGACATATGCTTGATTTTCATTATATGTATCATCTTCTTTGTCTATTGTGTGGATAACAATTTCTTCATGTTGAACAAGTGCTAGCATTTTGTTATTATGTGTTTGAACATCGCTATTCAAGTAAAAGAGATATGGAAACAAAGGATCATTTGGTGTTGGACGTAAGCATTTATGGTTAAGATATGCAATGTCATTGTTTGTATAGGAGCATGTGTGTATTCAGTTTGGTATTGACACAAAGATCTCATTCTTTTGACGCATCGTTTGATGAAGTTGATAACATTTTATGTTTTCTTGCCAAAATAAATAAAGAATTTGTTCATTGTTCATTTTTGGGTGTTCGAAAATTATACAATCATTTATAAGTTGAACTTGATAAAAGTCACTGCAAAAGATCGTGTCAACATTGCCAAAGTACATAGTTGGCAGACGCATTGTCACGCAAGCACTTATCAATGTAATATAGCATTCTTGCTCCTACAAGTGATATTTGTCAATCATTACTATGTGTAACTGATTATATTGTTTGGACAACACATCAAGACGTTCATTGTTAAAAGGAATTAATTCTGATTTGTTATAAGGCAATAAAAATGTAGAATACAATGTTACGCCTCCTGCATTGTATGCAACCTTATCTGTATATGCAAGAATGAGACCTTTTGACTTGTACGGATCATTATCAATAGTTTGAGAATAAAAGTGAACCAACATCTCAAATATAGATTTTACTGTAAAAGTCTTACGTGTGCCTACACCTCCTATCAAAAACAAGTACAATGATTTGTTTTTGTTTATGCATTTTTTATAGGCAATGTCTTGGACAATTGCTTGATCCTCCTTGTTTAACATACGTCTATTCGTATAGTATTCTAAATTGTTGTAAATGAATGGGTGATGTCCAATGTCAAATAGTTTTGAACTTTGCTTGTTCGATATAAATCTTTGACAATGGAAAGTCCATTTGTAAATCATAGTCTTCTTGCATATTTGTGGTTTCTGTTAAATTAAATCTAGTATCAAATGTATTTTCAATATCAAGTTCAAGTTGGCGAGCAACATGTTCTATGTTCCCCCAAACAGAGTTTATGTCATAGTTGAACTTGGACTCGTTCAATTTTATGGTATTGCTTTGCAAATTGTATGCTTGCTTCCATATTTGTAAGCCTTGTTTCAAACTATTTTCAGCTTTTCGAAACGGCACATATAGTAATAGCCATTCATGGCAATACTTTTCAATGTCAATATGTTTGTTATAATTAACAAAGCGTATCATGTGTTTTTTTTTTCTTTTCAATAGCTTTCCATTTTTACTGTACTCAAACAAATTCATCTAAATAAACACGATCAATGTCAATAGGACATGCAATGTAATAGTCTATAAGAGATTGGCATATTACATTTTTAGATTCATCTGGTTCATACCTAAAAACAATTGGTGGATTTAAAATAAAAGTACAATCATCAGGGCAAGATGTATTCATAAAAGTGCATGTCCTTGAACAATGATTAAGTGGCAATGATAGCACCATATGAATAGCTTGTTGTGCAGACATTTGTTGATATTTTAGCATTGCATTTTCAAGTCTATGCAACATCTGAATGGCATCTATCTTTATTGTTGCATGTTGTTTTCATATTTGCTTAAAAGCATCTGTGGCTTTTGAATTCCCCTTTGGCATGTACGAGTTACAGTATGTCGCCACTGCATATGCATTCAATATGAATTGTGCATTTGTACTGGCTTGCCATAAATATGTCATGTTTTGTATGAGACTATTGTTCCATGCCTGTGATGGTTTGCATGCAAGGAAAATGGTAGGTTGTTTGATTATGCTTTGTATTGTGCTATGTACCGAGACATATCCATGCCAAAGTCTTGTAAGAAAAAGTCAAAGTCATCAGAAATAGTATATTGTTTTGTGTTTAGTAGCAAATAAATTTGCTTTTGTGTTATTTCTACAATTTCAAATTTGTCTTCAAAAGGTTCAAGTATTCTTGTCATTTGCATTGGTAGTTGTATCTGCAATTTTTCCTTCTTTTTTCTGCAGCTACTAGTATGATGGTGTCTATGCAATTTGGCTATGTCTTGTTCTAGAACATCAATATCACAAGTTATGTACTTATCTATAAAATGTATAATTATTGAGGATTGATCTTTTCCATATATTGGTGATTTTTTTACCCATACTAATCAATGATCATAAGCATTTCTTCTATGCTGAAATTCTGTTACACAAAAATAATCTGACTTTTTCTAGCAACAATTTATCATTGCATAACGTTTGTCTCAATGCATTGATGTGATGCCTATAATAGCATGTACATATAATCAGATCTATTTTTACAAGAAAGGAATGTGTTATGATGTTGACCTATGAATGGTTATTTGCATCATCCATAACACTAGAACCTATGAATGGTTTCCAATCAGAATTTATTTGCACATTATGAGCAACGTACAATTTTTTTGTACATAGTTCTTGAAGTGCTTGCATAACAAGTTTTGGGCAAATCGTTCCTTGCTGATATGCATTTATATATTGTAATCGCCATTTTAAAGCTATGATAATTATTGATCTTTCGTCTGTCGATCTAGACAATGTTTTTTGAATTTTGTCAATCTCTGATGGCACATTGATAATTGGGCCTTTTAGTCCAACCTGTGGCTTTTTATAGTCTAGATCTCTTATTTGAGCAAATGCAATTTTTAAATAAACAAGTCTTTCCTCAAGCTTTGATATCAGAACTACAGAATCTAGGTGCTTGTTTAGTCTAATGTTAGTATGTGTTGCAAATCGAGGAAGTGTTGCATTTTTCGATGATTGGTTGCAATTTGCACAGATTCTTTTTTTACAAATGGCTTTACTATTTACAAGTAATTGTTGGCATGTGTTTTTTTCAACTTCATTAAAAAGCTTCATATTATGCTTGAAATGCAATTGCTTGCAAATAGCACAAACATGTATAGGAGTATCAATTATTTTCTTCTTAAAAATCTGTATTGCTTTTTTGTCAAGCTCTTGGATAGGTTTTTTGTTTGTGTTCTTTGCACGTGAAATTTTTAATGTTTGTAGCAAAGACATGGATTTTTTGTTCATGGTCTTGTCATGTACAATTTGTAATGTTTGAATCTTGACAAATTTCTTGTTTGTGGTCTTTGCAAGTGCAATTTTCAATGTTTTTAACAAAGACAAATATTTTGTTTGTGGTCTTCTCATGTGCAGTCTTCAGTGTCTGTGTGCAATTAGCAAAATCATGTACTTGTAGCTTGTTATGTTCATTCATTATCAAGGGTTCATAATGTGTATGGCATGTATTTTTTTCAAATACTATTATGTTGTATATGGGTAATGGTTGCGCACTATCATTACAGATTTCAAGAATCTGTTGATTGATCGATGACCATAGGCAAAATTTTATATTCAATACATATGAAAGCCATTGGATAGAAAACTTGTCACCTATTCTACCTTCGTCATAGATTAAAGCCATTTTAACAATATATGCTTGCCAATTTGCAATAGTTGAAATGTTCTTGATAACATTGTCTGTTAGATTTTTCTGCAAACAAGCATGCGCTTTTATATCTCTAGATATAATTGCATTACAAAAAGACTGTGCTGCTTAACATCGCAAAGATCACACATCAAAAGCATTGTTTGCTAAATGGCATACGGCACTAAATATGCTATCACCACAATAAGATGTGTTTTCCAGCATTCTAGACAGTCCACTTAATTTCAGCTTTAAAGCATTTGTTTCCCAATAGCGAGATAACATAGCACATGTTCTTGTTAAATACATTTGTCTTGAGGGCCATTGGTATTTAGTCAATTTCTTATAATACAAAGGTTCATAATGATCTGACATTGGATTTTGATCATGAAACAACATGCAATAATGAGGTGAATTTATGTTTTCGTTAAAGTGGAAATATTTTTTATTTCTTGTCAATGACCACACATAGACGTGAATATGTAGCCATTTGGAAAGCCAATTTATACAGAAATTGTCACCCCATAGGCCATGATCAACATTAGGTGTGCATTAAGTTGCTGAAATTTGCATTCGACAAAAGTATGTTTCTATATCATGTACTTGATGCAAATTGTAAATCTTTTCAAGATCTAATTCCAGTTGTAAATATTTCAATGCATCAAGGTCATTGTTTTCTAAACAATTTCGAAAATGTTCTATTATTCCAACATGAAGCTTTGTCGATGTCTAACGAAAGTGCAATAAAACTTGAAATGCATCGAATAAGCAATCGCCAACATTGTTTTTGAAAAGACAAGTTCCAAAAAGGTTTTCTCGATCCAAGGCAATATCTATGCAATCAAAACTAGCTCTAGTCAATGGCATGTAGTCCTCTACAGAAATGAATTGTTCATCATTATGCATGTGCATTGTTTCTTGATTTGCATTTATGCATTTCATTTCATAATGTTGAAAATGGCATAAACAAAGTTCGTTATTAAAAAATACTACCAACTTTGCAATGTCTTACCTGTGAAAAGGAAGTTGAAGCAATAGTTAAAACATTCAACAATTGTCAAGGTGTTTGAAAATCTGTCTAGAAAGTCAAACTGCACAATAATAAAATGCAAAGATTAGCTATAGACAAAAACAAACAGTTGATTAGTCAATTACTATACATTATCATACAACTTGCATGAAATGAGCAAGTCTTTAGACAGGGTTCATAATAAACACATGAAACATAGATTATGTATATGTAATAAACAATTAACTAAATACCAATTTCTTTTCTCTAATATAAATTAGTTTTATTGTTATTGTTAGTCTTTTTACGAAATGCAGTGGTTCAAATACCTAATGTAATCGCGTTGCTAATTGAAGTAACATAAATAATAGATGAGCTTTATGTATTGTATTTTAATAGTTTCCTAAAATACTAAAACCTAAATCCTTCATCCTGTTTACCGCAAAAAAAACTAGATTTGAGTTTGATGACATATGCAAAAAAAATCAGTCAATATACATTTTCAAGAAATAAATTTTTAGGAATGGTGTCCTGATAATAGGTATAAACAAATGTCTAAAATCATTTTCTATTTGTTGAGGATATGAGCTATTTAAGAAAGAAGGAATGTGTTATGATGTTGACCTAGAATATGGAAGAATGTATCCCAAATGCTTGGTTGTCTCCCACCTTCAGCAATAGCACCTCCAACCTGGGCTACCAACCAACAGAAATGAATTAAATTGAAGCATATCTAGTTTTGTTTCCACAAGTCTTTCAAATAAAAATGAGAGCAAAAAGTGACCTCTGATATATCCGTCAATCAAAAGCCATTTCAGGTCAAAGACAAAGCATATATGCAGCCCTCAAGTTTAATGTTAAAGATGTTTGCAATCACCAAACATAAAATGTCCAGTTTAAGATTTTCCTATTTTGATTTCGGGTGCTTTCAAAATATAAAAAACAAAGGTCCTGCTCAATAAATCAAGTCTCTCTTGGTCTAAACTAGTTGCAAGAATACTCCATATATTCTAGCGACATGTAAGCTACAAAGTTAAGTTTTATGGATAGATTCTTATTTGGTAGCAATCCACAAACATATTTGACAATGTTAATGGCTTGGTATTAAAATACATAAATATTGAGTTCATGATTTTGGTGTGTCAAGTGCTTAGACAAAACACTCTTGTTGCATGGCAGTTTGGTTTTGTTGTGTATCGGTTCATTTGCCTCTTCTTGGTAGATGAGGCCTCACGACTTAGATTAAAGTTTATTATTTGCTTTATTGATGGCTATGCATGCTATGAATAATAATAGTACTCAGACAAAAATTTGATAGAGCATTGATGGTCTCCATGGTAGATGAAACCTCTCCAAACAGGCTATGTAATACTAAGTTTGGGATTCTGGGTTGTAGCTCAACTAGAGAAGGTAGTAGCTGAAAATAACTGCAGAGAATGTTGACGCTCATCATTGATTTAGTATGAAGGACTTATCTGTTATTTTTAATTTGTGAAGCTAGGAAAAAAATATGCTCCTTATTACAATAAATCAAGTGCTCTTAGTCCAATTGTTTTTCAAGACATCATATTACACGAGTCATATTACAGGAGTTAATGACTATTTTTTGCTTATTAAATATATATGTATTGTCTTTTCAAGTTTGAATTAGAGCCTATATTGCAATTGACTCAAAGGCATCATGACGTTGAGCTAAAAGCATTGTCTACTCACCTAGCTTTACCAAAAAAACTTAACAAGGCATATTGCAATAATTTGATTAGAACTCAGTGCAACGATGCAATCACATGAAGCTTAAGACTTTTAACAAGGTCCTCACTCAAACAATTTCATGGCCTGGACATTTTTGTTGAGCTCAGATTTCCTGATAGAATTATTTTCTACCTTTATGGAACAATTTGAAGATGTTGGGTTACATCTGCCTGTGCAGGCAATCTTGTAGTCTACAATGTCAAAGTAAAAAAGAAAAAAAAAATCAAACTTTGAGAGTGTCCTTGTTTACAATTTTGTATGGTAATAATTTTTTGTGTGCTTCTTAAAATTTAGAATCATTGTTGCACTATCTAGCCTTATGCACTAACCAACAACAAAAATCTTGAAAGTCATTTGCAGAATTTCAATGCAAAATATAAAGATGCTAGAATCAATCAGAAATCAATATAATCTATGATCAAGCCCAATAAATGTAGGTGCCTATTTTGAAATGAAAATCAGGTCTTGTATTCAAGATCCCAAAACACATCTACGCGAACTTTTTGCGTAGGCTATTGTTAAGCATGCATGAATGCAATATAATCTGAAACGCCCATAGCCAAAAAGACCATTTTGAGTGTGCATAACATATAAAATTTAGAGCAAGTCACCATCACTTTCAGCGGAGCAGATTCAATTCTGACCAAAGAATAGAGATCAACAGTGATATTTTTGAGTGAGATGTCTATTTCTGTCTCAGGGTGAATATCAAACTCTATGGTTGTTACTGATATTTTTTTCTTATAGTCTCTAACGAATTTGATGGAATGAATATTCTTTTTTTCGATTTTTGGTGGCATAAGCTGCGAATGAAGATTGTTGTGGGTTTGAGAATAATTTTTTAGGACTAGAAAAAGACTTTTTATTGTTGGTGTCTCAGCTAGGATCAAAATGTTCGCTGAGTAAACACCCTGAAGTGAGAGGAATAGTTATGAATGTTGTGGACCATCCTCACGGAGGCAGTAAAGGAAGTCCCAATCGCTATTGAAAAAGAATTCCAGCAGTCTTGGCAACAGGCTCAATAGACACCAAATACCAGTCATAGCAGATTGAAAACTAAGGAGATGAATAGTGGCTAAGACTCTGACAAGTAGTCGTAAGTTGTGATAATTGTGGGAAAAATTAAAAAAAATATAGGCTCAATAGTAATAAGGTTGTGAAGAGCTCAAACTCTATGTAAAGACTTCCATGATGGGCATAAAACAACCCATAAATTCAAGATTCGGTATATGTCTAGGCTAGCCATAACTGAGCAAAGATGAACTTAGAGGACCTGGGAAGAAGTTGTGACAATCTAATATGGCCCTTTCAAATGACACAACAGTTTGTCTAAAATGCATTCAAGTAACTAGAATGATTTGTGATTATTCAAACTTCCAAGCAGAGGATTGTTGAATATGTTGCAACCCAAGATTGTCCACATGTTCAAAAAATATATTCACTCTGACATCATACATAAAATCCATGAAAATTCAGATATCACTTTGCTGAATAAAATTTCAGTGGATTGGAATAAAATTTCTTGTGGATTTGCATAAGGGTCTACTTTATTGGGTATGGAAACAGAACAATGTAGACAAAGGATGGGAGGAATAGAGCAGACGTAAAACAAATTGATAGCTCAACAAAATGCAGATATGCAGATATGTCTGTTTCAACCTTTCACACATATCGAAGGTGAAGACCTTGATACTATGAAAAGTGATTAATTTCAGCATGATCAGAGGAAGACAAAAGCCATTTTTTGGCAATAATTTGTTTCATCTTTCATTCTTTCCCAAATTTTTGTCTCTTGAAGCAACCATGCTCTGCCCACATCATGTATATTTTCATATGTGATTTTCAGGTTCTTGGCTTTGGGAGCTATATTAGGGAGGTTCATGCTGCTTATGAGCAGCACAGAATTGAATCTTGGGTATGAGCTCTCTTTGCCGCTCAATATGTTTTGCAAAGGACAAGAGACCCCACCTTTGAAAAATTAATGGACAAGCACCAAAAATTACTCACAGTGGTGCTAGTGTAGATAATTGTACTGGGTAGCCAGGAAAAAACTCTTCCCTAAGCTGGTTTAGGTCACGATCTCATTGTATCTTGAACTATTTTTAATTCATCACAATATCATTCCTGTCTATCATTACCTCTCAGATTCAGGTTCTCCAAGCTGCTAAGCTTCCCAATTATAGAAGAAAGTTGGCTGGATAAAGTTCTGCTGGGCTGAGAAAGTGAAATAACCCTACCCTCTGTACACTGCACACCTTCCCACTTGCAATGATCAGAAAACACAGAGGTGTTAGTCCAGTCTGCAAGGTAATATGTAGGACCATCCTGTAAAGACTCTTTAAGTTGTAGTAGTATGGCCCCATCTTGTGAAAGACCATAAGCACTAATATTCAGCAGAGCTACTCCATAAAACACAGTGGAGTGTTTTTTATCTTGATGATTGTTTACGGTACAAGCATCCAAACAAAAGCATACAAACAAAAGCGACACTTAGCAATGATGCTCAAAATGGAAGAGCAAGCAAATAAAACAATAGCCAATACATCCTAAAAGATACCAAATGAATTAATAAACATTACTCGCTTGATCGCTTCATTTCCCTGAAGCATGTCATCATACTATTGGAAGTGCTGAAACTATGTGACAAAATAATTTGAAATTGAGCTCATTTTAATCCCACAAATCTTTGAGTGGTTGGAGTAATTGGTTTAACCAGCAGTCCCATAAACCTTTTGTTCTCGTGGACATAATTAAAAATTTAAAACCATTTCATTTCATTTTTCCTCACCTTTCCAACACAAGCACTTTGGTTTCCCCTGTGGTTGAAAAAATGTGGGTATTCTTGTTGAAGCTTTGAATTCTATTGTTATTGCCATGGCCCATGGTTTGTAGTAGCATCCCCAATTAGGATTTTAAACAAAAGATAGTAGTCTTGCACTTAGATTCGAAGAGAAATAGTTTCAAAATTGAATATCACTCCTTATGGACTATAAGAAAGCTTTAAATATGATGATCCTCACTAGATCAGGGACGAGAAGGTTTAGTGTCATACTCCAAAGAGACATTAGCTAGGCTGGGGCCAAAAACTAACATTTGCTATTTTAAAAAATGAAAACAAGATTGCTTTCAGTGTATTTTCTTCCATAACTTTCATTAAAATTATTATTAATTTGAATTGGGTTTTTCCAATTAGTGTAGGCGGGTGAGCAGGGCGTACAGATATCTGGGGGTCAAAAGCAATGAATAGCCATAGCTAGAGCAATTCTAAAACATCCTCCAATCCTACTCTTAGACGTAGACACTAGTGTATTAGATACAATATCAAAAAAGATAGTTCAGGAAGCTCTTGACGAGGCTTCCATGGGCCAGACAACGGTGGTGGTGACACACCGTCTCTCCACCATCCACAATGCAGATAAAATAGTAGTGGTTCAAAGCGGGGGAGTGATTGAAACTGGCAGACACGAAGAACTCATTCACAAGCCTAATGGTGCCTACGTAGCCCTGGTACAATTGCAGCAGGTGAGCTCAAAACATGAACAAATGCCAACCAGCAGTATTGGTATGAGTATTACTCCGGCGAGTATTTTATCGGCCAAGAGAAGCCGGCATGGCTCCCAAAGCGGATCAGATCGAAGTAGTCGGTCAAGACACATATTTCCAAAGCAGGAAAACTTGGATGAAGGGAATAATGAGTTGGAAAACTCGAAGAAATCAGCTCCTCCTTTGTTTAGGAGATTGTTGGCACTGAATGCTCCGGAATGGAAGCATACTGTCATGGGCTGTGTGGGAGCCATTGGGTAAAACATGACAAAATTAAGTATTTTTCTTCGTCTTGAAATTTTGTCAAGTAGATCACATGCTATCTAAAACAAGGCAAATAGATAACATTTCTTCTTGATGAATTTTACCAAACAGGATCTAAAATAGAGCAGGAAAAAAAATTGAATTCACAGTTTTTGCGCAGCAGCTTTCTCTAAAAACATAAAATTGCATCACAAAATAAAAAGGAGAAATTACATCACAAAATAAAAAGGATAAAACCTTAAAATCTTAAAAAGTCAATTTCACAAAAATGCAACACATGGATTGCTCAAAACAGAAACTCAAAAAGTGGTTGCTATCGGTATGAACCACGAGAAAGCTATTAAAGCTCTTCAGCAATCCTTGAACATCATGGATCTTGTCGACCATGCTAATATTTTATCAAAACCCTATAATGCTCAAAACAGAAACTCAAAATAAATAAGCAAGCAAACAAAAATTTTGAATGGGAGAAATTATAGTAATAGCAATAGGTTTTGTTACCTTCTGCAAATAGAAAACAGCGTAAAAACTCTTTGTGCACTGGTTTAAGAAAATCGGAGACCCACTAGATCAGTAGAAATCTTGATAATGCCCCGCTGTTGAAGGGTACTTTCCATTGCTCAAGCATTTCTTCTATAGGATGGCTGCTGCGAGTGTGTACCAGGGGAAAGGTATAGGACAGAAAATCCTCCAAAACAGCTAGCAATAGTAATAGCAATAGGTTTTGTTACGTTCTGCAAATAGAAAACAGCCTGAAAACTCTTTGTGCAGTAGAAATCTTGATAATGCCCGACGTGCAGTCACCGCTCAACTCTCCAGTAAGACACCACCGCCCAACTGCGCGTGCGCCGCCCAATCCATTCAAAGGAAACACTCTGCTCTCAACGCAATTAACACATGTTATCATGAGAGCTGAAAATGCGCTTCTGACAGGAGATTAATGCTCTTGAGCCATGCGAAACCGATCATAACATCGACTTTGCTCTGCCAATGGGAAAAGAATAGCTATTATTTGTTAAATATTACGCACGTTTCTTTACCTAAAATTTAGTATTATATAAACATGAAAATTAAAAAAAATTTATTGGTTGAGACGTGAAACTTTAATCACCCGTTATGCAAGATGGAAGACGATAGTCTCTTTGGGATGAATAATAACATAAAATATTTAGTTAGGTTTGAAGAATTATTTATATAGATTAAAAAATATAAATAATATGATATTATAAATATAGAATTTAGATTTTTATGGAGTTTTTGATTGGAGCAATAAACTGGATACAATCTCACTACAACTAGTGAATATCAATAATATGTACAATCCCCTCACAATTGAGGGATATTATCAATACGGTCACCATCGGTATGAGAATATCAGTTATATGCACAATACTGCCACAACCAATGAATACCATCAATATGGTCACAATCGGTCTGAGAATACCAGCAATACACACAATACCGTCACAATCGACGAATACCACCAATATGGCCACAACCGATCAATACCAATGAAACAACCGCAACTGACTTTCCAATACCTCCAAGATTTGACCCTGGGTGGTGTATATAACAACCCAATTACTTTACCAATACACCCCATCTCAAAAATATTATTGAAGCTTTAATTCCAGAATGTAACTACTTTGCGAGTCTACAATGAACACGTGGTGGAAGGTGGAAAAAGATTAAAAAAGAGTGGTCTCCTCAAGCTGCAATTTTTTCTATTTTACATGCCATACGAAGGTGCAAGAACACTGTGCGAATGATGGATGTTACTTGAATGCAGTACAGTAACCAAACATTCATAGACAATATTTTGCATGTGTTGTTCTTATCCTTTTTGCCCTGCACTATTGTGGCCGCATTTTTTCATTTTTTTCCAGATGAACATCAACAAATTTTCTAGATTTTCTTATCATCTTAAAAGTTCGACGAATTATGAATTTTATTCAAGAAATTCGTTGAACCTTGTAACTATGGAACTTGAGGTAATGTTGTGTTTTGTATGTTGGATATTCTGCAAGATTGTTTTACTTAATTTGTAGGTATTAATTTTTCTTGAATGGTACATAAATAAAGGGCAAGTAATGGAAACACCATTATGAGGGTTTAATTTGTTACAATTTTCATTTTTGTGGTAAGGTTGTGTAAAAAAACTACAGTTTTTTTGAGGAGTGCATGGCTTTGCAAATTTGTGGGCAAGTAGATATATTTTGTCTAAAGGATTAATATTTTGTAGAGTACAATGTGAATTAAGTGGTACAATATCTATTCCCTTTCACTCGTGGCATTCATCTATCTCTGTGTTGGCTGAGAACAAATTAAGATGGTATTATGTGGCTACAAAATGTTTTGCAACTTTGGTGGTGGTCTCAGCTAAGGATAAGGTAACATTTATATTGTTGTTTTACAATGTTAAGATAACGACTTCAATCCAGGGCTCTATATACTTTGGATGGAGAGCTTAGAGTAGAATTTATTTTTATGGAATTAGTTAATTCCCAGTACAAGATTATGCCAATTTATTTTTTGGAAGATTGACTCTTAACAGACTGTGAATTGTTGAAACATATATTATTTTAATGGTAGTTGAGGGTTTCGAGCATTTAAGAGCTTAAACATTGCTATTGATGTGATGGAAGTCAGTTTGTAAGTTTTAGCAGTGCATCATTATGTAATACTTTTTGAGGAAGTTCGACTCCAATTAAGACCAATCTGATTTACAAAAAATAATATGTAATATGTATTTGTTTTTGTGGCATGAAAGGTTTTATGTTTTTTAAGAGTTTGAACATGATAATTGATGGTGCTATGGAGTGAAGCACTCATTTCGGTTTTAAGATCCATCAGGGCCTCTGAGCAAGCATCTTATTGCGATCAATTTTGTTGGCTTGCAATATTTCTTACTGATTCTATCCAAAATGGATGGTTGTATGACAAGGTGAGAGTGATTCAAAAAGTCATAACATATATTTAGGCTGCCCAAAATCTTTGCATTTGTTTGAAGGTTTTGTTGTTTGGTTGTATGATCCTTTTTCAGTTCAACGATTTTGGAGAACAACAACAAAATGCCCTTTGAATTATTTATTATCATTTATCAACTTCTTTCAAGGGTTTTGATTAGAGGGAGTAATTTCTATCAAAGCTTTATGAGTTTTATTATAGCATGTAAGTTTTTGCTCAAGTCCCTACAGTTAGGTCGAGACCAAATTAATCTGATATTATGTGTGGCATCACATATTTTATTAAATTTTATGGTCTTGCAGCTAAAGGGAGACTTGAGGTAACGCTTTGTCTTGTATGGTGGATGTTCTGCAAGATTCTTATACTCTGTGGAAGGCAACAAAAGGGCAATTAATGGAAACATAAGTTGTAACAATTTTCTTCTTACGACATGGTTATGTAAACAAGCTTTAGTTTCTTGCACAGTGTGTGGCACTGCAATTTTAAAGCTTTGATATTTTCAATTATCATCAAGTTACAATACGTATGATGTAGAAGTGATCTGCTGGGCCCATATTAGAGATTTGTTTTGGGCTAATTTGTCTGTTTTAGTGAATTGAAGAATTTTGTATCACCAAGGTAGGTTTTGTGTATGTAGTAAGCTATTCTCTACTACTTGGTGATTAATTGATTAAAATGTACATTTTGATCCAACAAATGATAGACAACAATAAAAATAGTGGTTAGAGGCAATTTTTAATGGAAAAAATGAATAATCTTTTCTTTTATTTTTAATGACAATTTCACAAGAAAGGGGGATCGGTCTATACTATACATGGAGTTTGTGAGCAGGATGTTAATTTATTTCTCTTTTTTTTCATTTGAATATAGTGTGATTAGTGAATAAAAAATTAGATTTTAAACTAGAGAGTATTTTCAAATTTGTGTACAATTTAATTAAATACATTGAATTTTCATCACATGCAATGATTGTTGACAAATAATAATGAATATTAAATATTTATTTTGTTTTATGACAGAAAGGGGTTTATGGCACAGAAGGTCTTCAAATGGTCCTAAATGGGATGCAAATTTGTCTGTAAGTTTTAGCAGAGTGCATGAGCAAAAAGAATGTTATAGAAAAAATGCTATGAAGAAGAGTTAAAGCCAGATCTCTACTCTTTCGGTGTAGAGCTTAGGGTATTATTTATTTTATGAAATTCATATTTTCTCAATTCAAGATTATTTCAACATTTTTTGGGAAGATTGACTCAAGTTAACAGACTGCCAATTATTGATATATAATATTGAATTTGTTTTATGGCATTTGAGGGCTTCAAATGGTCATAAATGAGATGCAAGTTGGTTTATAAGTTTTATAAGGGTGCACAAACAAAAGAATGCTATAGATAAAATGATATGTAGAGGACTTCAACCCATATCTCTACTCTATCGGTGGAGAGCTTAGGATATTATTTATTTTTAAGAAATTCATCTTTTCCCAGTAGAAGACCAGTCAAATGTTTTTTTGGAAAGATTAAACTCGAGTCAACAGACCACTGATTGTAAAAACATAAAATTGAATATTTCTTTGTTTTATGGCAGTAAAGGGTTTATGGCATTTAAAGGCTTCAACATGGTTATTGAGGGATGCAAGTTGGTATGTAAGTTTTAGCAGTGCTTTATTATGTAATATCATTTTTGAGCAAGATAGATTTCAATCAACACCAAGTTGATTTTTTAAACACAGACAAAAATATATCTTTGTTTAATGGCATGAAAGGGCTTATTACATTGAAGAGCTTGAACATGATCATTAATGTCATTGCGGAGTGTGGCACTTTTTTGGATTAAGAGCCATAGGTTCTTCTAAGTGGTGGATTTTATCTAAAGTGAAGTGTATGCTTTTATAACAAGTTGAGAATTATTATTGGGAAAGTGGCTAACAGGGATTGTTCCTACTTGAAAGATTTGTTGTTTGGTTGTATAATCCTTTTTTAGTTCAATGAGATTGGATTCCATCCTTAAAATCCCCTTTGAATTAGTTATTATCAACTCCTTCCAAGGGTTTTGATTGTAGGGAGCATATTTCTTTTAGAGTTTTATTTTAGGTCTGTAATTTTTTGCTTTAGTCCCTATAATAAGGGAGGGACCAGGGGAACACGATATTAAGCAACAACACATTGTTCTGCAAATTCAATGGTATATCAACTGAAGGGAAGGTTGATGTAATGTTGCCTTTTTTATTTTGGATGTTTTGCAAGATTGTCCGATTTAATTTGTAAATATTATTTTTTGTTGAATGGTACAAAAAGAAAGGGAAAATAATGGAAACACTTTTATGAGAGTTTAAGTTGTAACAATTTCCTTTCTTATGGCAGGGTTGTATAAACAAGCTATAAGTTGTAACAATTTTCTTTCTTATGGTAGGATTGTGCAAACAAGCTATAGTTTTTCGTAGAGTGGTGGCACTTAAAATTTGTGAGGAAATAGAAATGGTGTCTAAAGTATTGATATTTTTAGAAGCAATTTTGAAGGTCTCATTGTTAGGCCATTCAATCTCTTGCCAGTTGATTGTCAAAAACTAATCTGTTGCAACTGCTTTCATGAAGATATCTACCAACTGTTCTTTAGTGTTGATGTATTTCAATTCTACTACCTTCTTTTGCACTAATTCTCAGATAAAATGATGTTTTAAATCAAAATGCTTTGTTCTACTGTGATGGACTGGATTCTTGGCCAATTTAATAGCACTAATGTTATCACAAAAAATAATTGTGGGCTGAACTTGAATCTCTCCAATTTTTTCAAGAAGTTTTCTAAGCCATAATGCTTGTGTACCTACTGAAGTGACTGCAACATACTCTGCTTCTGTAGAAGAAAGGGCAACTATACTTTGCTTCTTTGAGCTCTAAGTAATCAAACCAAAACCAAAAGAAAAAGAATTCCCAGATGTTGACTTTCGGTCATCCAAACTATCTCCCCAATCATAATCACTAAAACCAACAAGATTGAACCTTTTAGAAGTGCAGTAATGAATACCAAAATCTAGAGTGCCTTTCACATACCTCAAAATTCTCTTGGCTGCCTTCATATGTATTTCTGATGGATCTTCCATGTACCTTGAAATAAGTGAAACTAAATAAGCAATATCAGGTCTTGTATGAGTTAGAAACATTAAGCTTCCAAAAATACTTCTATAAGTTGTCTCATCAACTCTTTCAACACCATCATCTCTACACAACACAACTCCATGAGCAACTGGAATGGAGACTAGTTTACAATCAACCATATCAAGTTTCTTTAACATATCTTTAGCATACTTTGTTTGACAAATGAAAATTTTATTCTCCCTTTGATAAACCTCCATTCCTAAAAAATATTTCATGAGGCCTAAATCTTTCATCTCAAATTCATTCATCATGGAAACTTTGAATTCATCCTTCATCATAGAACTGCTACCCATATACAACAAGTCATCAACATACAAACTTACAATTAGAATATCATTACCTTCTTGTTTGTAGTAAAGGGTAGGTTCACTCTTACTTCTTTGAAAGCCATTATCTTGAAAATATCCATCAATCCTAGCATACCATGCTCTTGGTGCTTGTTTTAGGCCATATAAAACCTTCTTCAACTTGTAGACATGATTTTATTTTCCTTGCACTTCAAAACCTTGTGGCTGTTCCACATATACTTCTTCTTCTAAGTACCCATTCAAGAAGACACTTTTCACATCCATATGATGGATGCTCCAATTTTTTTGAGTTACTAATGAAATCAACATTCTAATGGTATCTTGTCTTGCTACTGGTCCAAATATCTCTTCATAATCAATGCCATACTTTTGTGTGAAGCCTTTAGCAACTAATCTCGCCTTATGTCTTTCAACACTTCCATCACTATTACATTTAGTATTGTAGACCCATTTGGTGCCAATCTTCTTCTTGTCATGTGGAAGCTTTGTAAGCTCTCAAGTGTCATTCTTGTGAATAGAATCCATCTCTTCTTGCATTGCTTGCATCCAAACCTCATTAGTATATGCATCTTCAAAACATGATGGTTCAAAATCAGCCTTGGTAAGTAAAGCAAAATTCAGCGTCTCACCTCTTGGATTTTCTTCATGTGCTTGATTTGAACTCCTTTGATAAAAGTCACTCAATCTTCTTACCTTCCTTGTAGAACTAGGACTTGAATCTGGACTTACACTTGGAGTTGAACAACTAGATGAGGGGTTACTTGGTGGATTTATATCACTTGGAACAGAAATATTAGTGGGCTGCCCATGATCAATATCATCCACAATAACTTCATTTAAAATAGATTTTGACTTCTCCATATGGCCTTTTTGATGACCATAAACTCTCCCTTCATCAAAAATCACATCTCTTGACACAATAGGCCTATTAGTGAGAGGATTATATAACCTGTAAGCCTTACTTTCCTCACTATATCCAACAAAAATACATGACTCACTTTTGAGATCTAACTTTTGCCTCTTTTGATCAAGAACATGAACATAGGCTAAGCAACCAAAAACTTTGAAATAATTAACATTTAGTTTTTTCTCATACCAGGCTTCATATCGAGTCATCTTGTCAAGTGCACTAGTGGGACTCCGATTGAGAATATATATTGTTGTAGCAACTGCATCTCCCCAAAAAGAATTGCGTAATCCCTTTGTTTGTAGCATGCTTCGTTCCATCTCCACCACTGTACGATTCTTCCTTTCAGCTACGCCATTTTGTTGAGGTGTGTATGTAGTGGTGAGTTGTCTTCTAATGCCATGCATATCACAATAACCTTGAAAGGATTTTGAACAAAATTCTCCTCCATGATCAGTCCTTAAGAATTTGATTTTGCACCCTTTTTCATTTTCTACAAGGGCTCTAAACCTCTTGAATGTCTCAAGAGCTTCACCTTTGGTCTTCAAAAAATAAACCCAACAGTGTCGTGAGTAATCATCAATAAAGTAATGAAATATGATGACTTACCCAAAATCTTTGTCTGCATAGGACCACAAATGTTTGAATGAACTAACTGAAGTGGATAATGGGCCCTCCATGCATTGCCTTTTGGAAATTTCTCTCTTGCATGTTTTCCTTCAGCACATCCTTCACAAACTTCCTTGTGCTCTTCAACCTTAGGCAAACCAAAAACTAATGCTTTTGATGTTAGAATCTTCAAACTATAAAAATTTAAATGCCCATACCTGAGATGCCACAACCAACTTGTATCCTCATATGCCATATTGACAAAGTTCTTGTTATGTTCACCAAACTTCAATGGGAACTTCTTATTCTTTGTCATAGGCACAACTGTTACCACCCTATTTCCTTGATTCTTATAATAAATTATACATTGTTGATTTTGAAATACAACTTTATAATTCTTCTCACATAACTGTCCAACACTCAACAAATTATGCTTTAACTTTGGAGTGTAATAAATGTCTTTAACACTCTTCATACCTTATTTTGTATGGACTTCCATAGCTCCTTTTGCAACAACCTCAAATGATTTATCATCACCAAGCTTGATCTTGGATTTAAAACTTTCATCCATTATAGAAAAAAGTTTTTCATTCCCTAACATGTGGTTAGAACATCTCGAATCTAAATACCAAACATCTTTAGAAATATTTTTAGCTTTGTCATAAGATAAAACTAAATCATCTAGAGGATTCTCATCACCTTCTTGAGCATAATGAACGCTTTTATCATTATTACCTTCTTTTAATATACACTCATAATTAAAGTGGCCATACCTATTATAATGATAACACTAGATATTTGTTTTAGCAAATCGGCCTCTACCTCTTCCTCTGAAACCACCTCTACCTCTATTTCCTCTTGAGAAATTCTGATTTTGACCTCTACCTTGGTCTTGATTACTTTTGATGCTACTATTGGCATCTTCATTCATTGTGATTTGTAATTTGGAGGAAAAAGATTTCTCATCACTTTCTCCAAATGAATCTCTCAATCTTTCTTCATGAGACGTCAAAGATCCAACTAGATGATCAAATTGAAGGGTAGACAAATTCTTGCTTTCTTCTATGATTATGGCAACATGGTTCCACCTTGGTGTGAGAGTCCTCAACACCTTTTTTATCACAACCTCATTGTTCATAATTTCACCAAGTGTAGCCATATTATTGACCACATCTTTTACTCTGACACAATAGGTACTCACACTTTCAGCTTCTTGCATCTTTAAATTCTCAAATTCTCTCTTCAATGTCTGTAACTTGACAACTTTGACTTGATCACTACCTTAGTAATCTTCTTTTAGAGTCTTCCAAGCATCCTCTATTGTCTTTGCTCTTGCAATTCGTGGAAATAAGATCTTATTTAGAGCTATTTGAATATGAAATAAGGCTTGAGCATTCGTCTTCTTAGCCTCCTTAGCTATTTTATTATTTATTGTGAGGGCAGTCCAATCAGTTGGCTCCGCATAACCTGATTCAACAATCTCCCACAAATATTTTCCTATCAAAAAACCATCATTTTGATACACCAATAATCATACTCATTTCCATCAAATTATATAATGGGCAAGGAGTTAGAATTTGACATGATAAATTTTTAGCAAAATTATAACTACTAAATCTTTAACCCAAAAGAAAACACATGCTCTAATACCAAATATAGATTTTAAAAGAATGCCTTATTCTTCAACCAACGAGCTATGAAGAAAATAACAATAGAGATATAAAAATAATAGTAGTAAATCATGATAGCAGAGATCTAAAATAATGAACTCAGCCTGCAAAAATATAAAATTGTGTATTAATTCAGTGCTATGTTTATTGAGTTCATAATTTTAGATCTCTGCTCTCATAATAAACTGTTGTTATTTTTATATCTCTGTTGTTATTTTCTTCATAGCTCACTGGTTGAAGAATAAGGCATTCTTTTAAAATCTATATTGATGACGTTTTGATGGAAATGGCTGCTTGCCATGGACAGGAGATTTTAGTACTTCAGTTTTGAGAATTTTTTACTGTATGCCGTAGGGGTTTTACAGATACCTTTTTTAATTATGCAGGCATTTTTTAGAGGTGGGATCCTAAAGCTAGCCGAGAGCAGTGGTTGTGTAATCATCAAGATGGTAAAACAATATCAACATCAACACTTTGTTAATTGCACTTTGTCATCAATTGTCACCAAATATATAAAAATTATGGTAGTTATTATTTATGATGCAGAAGTGATTTGATGGGCCCATGCTAGAGCTTTGTTTTGCACTAATTCATTTGTTTTGGTGAATTGAATAACTTTGCATCACCAAGGCACATTTACTTTATGCACAAAGTTATTTCTATTGAACAAATGATATAAACAGTAAAAATGTTGGTCAGAGGTGTATTTTAATAGAAAAAATGGAAGTTTATGGCATTGAAGAGATTGAATATATTCATTGATGGCGTGACAGGGTGAAAGGTTTTTGGTTAAGATCCATCAGTTCCTCTTGAGCAAGCAGCTTATGAAAGTTGTTTTTTGTGGCATGCACTATTTTGCTGAATTTATTTAAAGTGAAGGGTATAGTTTTAGATCAAGTTGAGAATTATTGGGGAGGTGCTAAAATTTTGGTATGCTACCTAACATATATTGTAGCTGTTTGAAACATCTATTATTTGTCTATAATGTCATTTTATAGTACAATGATTTTGGATTCCACTAGAAAAAGGCTCTCTGAATTGTTTATTAACTCCTCTCAAAGGTTTTGATTTGGTTGTTTTTGTAATTCGAAGAACTTTGTATGGCCAAGGTGCATTGATTCGGGTGTTTTCTGTGAAGTGAAGGATTTGTTGTTTGGTTTATATGATCCTTTTTCAGCTCAACATTTTTGGTTTACAGCAGCAAAATGCCCTATGAATTTTTAATTATCAACTCCTTTCAAGGATTTTGATTGTAGGGAGTAATTTCTATTAAATTTTTACAAGTGTAATTATAGGCTTGCAAGGTTTTTCTTTAGTCCCTACAATTAGGATGAGACTAGATTAATCTGATAATATGTGGCAGCACACATTTTATAAATATAATGGTCTTTCAGCTAAAATGAAGGTTGAGGTGATGTTTGTCCTGTATGGTGGATGTTCTCGGATAAGTAATGGAAACACACGTATGAGGGTTTAACAATTAAGTTGCAACTATTTTCTTCTCACGGGAGGGTTATATTGACAAGCTATAGTTTCTTGTAGTGTGTGGCACTTTAAATTTTTGAGGTATAAATGTTTTGTTTAAAGCTTTGGTATTTTTAGAATCAATTTTGAAGATTTTATTGTTTTTAAAGTTTACAATCTCTTGCTAGCTGATGATGGTTCTCTAGAAATGGTTGCTTCCCATGGACAACCCATTGTAATGCTTTTAAATTTTTATAGTTGCCCTAGTGGTTTTAGGTATACTTCTTTTCATAAGTAAGGTAGAATATGATGACGTAGGCATCTTTGGAATGAGTAGCCTGGAGCGGCTGGAATCGAAGGCCACAAAATCAACAAGATGGTAAAACATTATACACATTGGTTTTTTTAATTACATGCTTCCTTCAATTATCACCAAGTATATAGAAGTTACAATGCTTATGATGCTGAAGTGAATTGAATTTTTTTTTATCACCAAGGTGTGTTTGGTTTATGCAATAAGCCATTATCTACTACCTTGTGATTAATTGATTAGAAATTTACGTTTTGAATGAACAAATGATAGAAACAACAAAAACGGTAATCAGAGGTGTCTTTTAAAGGAAAAAATGAAGATATTTTTCCTTTTTAACGACAAGTTCACAGGGAAGGGGGAGTGTTATATTTTGTACATGGTTTTGGAGTTAGTGTGTAGTGATAAAACAAAGCACAATCCCAATTTTGCGAGTAGGGTGTCAATCTCTCTCTTTTGATTTGAATATGGTGTGATTAGTAAAGAAAAAAATTACATGGATTTGGAGTTAGCATCCAGCTATAAAATGCGAGCAGGATGTCAATTTCTCATTTTTCGTTTGGTCTAAATATAGTGTGATTAGTGAAGAAAAAAATTATATATTAAATTAGAGAGTATTTTCAATTTTGTATACAACTTAGTTAAAAATAATGAATTCTCCACATGGAATGATTGTTAACAAATAACAATAAATATTCAATATTTATTTTGTTTAATGGCATAAAGGGGTTTATGGTACTAAAGGTCTTCAAATGGTCATAAATTGGACAAAAGTTGGTTTGTAAGTTTTAGTAGAGTGTATGAGCAAAAGAATGTTATAGACAAAATAATATGAAGAGGACTTCAAGCCAAATCCCTGCTCTTTTGATGGAGAGCTTAGGGTATTATTTATTTTATGAAATTTGTGTTTTCCTAACACAAGATTATGTCAATGTTTTTTAAGAAGATTGACTTGAGTTAGTAGACCACCGACTGATGAAATATAGTATATTGAAAATTTATTTGTTTTATGGCATTAAAGGGTATATGGCATTTAAGGGCTTCAAATGGTTATAAATTGGATGCAAGTTGGTCTGTAAGTTTAGCAATGTGCATGGGCAAAGCATAGTTATAGAAAAAATACCATGAAAAGGACTTCAAGCAAAATCTATGCTCTATTGGTTGAGAGCTTAGTGTATTTACTATATTTATTTTTATGAAATTCATATTTTTCCAGTACAAGATTATGTCAAATGTTTTTTTTTGGGAATATTAACTCGTGTTAACATACCGCTAATTGTTGAAACTTAATATTGAATATTTACAATTTTTATTTGACTAAAGGTTTTATGGAATTTAAGGAGCTTCAAAATGGTTATATTGATGGGATGCAAGTTGATTTGTAAGTTTTAGGAGTGCATCTTTATGTAATATCATTTTGAGGAAGATAGACATCAACTAACACCAAGCTGATTTCTATCTTCCTCAAAATGATATTACATAAAGATGCACTCCGAAAACTTACAAATCAACTTGCATCCCATCAATATAACCATTTTGATATATATATATATATATATATATATATATATATATATATATATATATATATATATATATGTTTAATAACATGAAAGGGTTTGACTTTGAAGAGATTGAACATGATCATTGATGGCATTGTCGAGTGAAGCACTTTCCTGGGTTAAGATCCATAGGTTCTTCTAAATAAGCAATTTATGGTAATCATTTTTGAAGACTTACAATAATTTATTTGTGGATTTTATCCAAAGTGAAGGGTATATTTTTATGACAAGTTGAGAGTTATCATTGGGAAAGTGGCTAACAGGTAATTTATTTGTTTGAAAGATTTGTTGTTTGGTTGTATGATCATTTTGGATACCACCCTTAAAATCCCCTTTGAATTCTCCTTATTATCAATTATTTTCAAGGGTTTTGATTGTAGGAAGTAATTTATATTAAATTTTTAGTTTAGGCCTATAAGTTTTTACTTTAGTTCCTGTAACTAGGCTGAGGCCATATTAACATGAGTTGGAGGGAAGGTTGAGGTAACAATGCATCTTGTATGTTGGATGTTTTGCAAAATTGATGTACTTAATTTTTTAGTATTAATTTTTCTTGAATGATACATAAAGAAAGGGTAAGTAATGGAAATCTAAAATACTCGTATGAGGGTTTAAGTTATAACAATTTCCTTTCTTATGGCAGGGTTGTTTTAACAAGCACTATAAGTTGTAACAATTTCCTTTCTTGTGGCAAGGTTGTGTAAGCAAGCTATAGCTTTCTGTAGACTGGTGTCACTATAAATTTGTGAGGAAATAGAAATATTGTCTAAAACATTGATATTTTTAGAAGCAATTAAGGGATTTACAATCTCTTTTTAGTTGACGACATTTCAATAGGAATGGCTACTTTCCATGGATGGAATTTTTGGACTCAGTGTTTTTTTACTGTATGCCCAAGCGGTTTTACATTTACCTTTTTTAATTATGTAGGAATTTTTGGAGGTGGGATCTTGAATCCAACTGAAATCAGAGGCCGTGGAATCATCAAGATGTTAAAACAATATCAACATCTAGGCTTTGTTAATTATACTTTGTTATATATTGTCACCAAATATATAAAAAAATATGATTGATGCAGAAGTGATCTGATGGGCCCATGCAAGAGCTTTGTTTTGGGCTAATTCAAGGGTTTTAGTGAATTGAAGAAATTTTCATCACCAAGACACATTTAATTTATGCAGTAAGCTTTTCTCTATTGTCAATTAATTAATAAATTATTAGAATTTACATTTCTATTGAAAAAATGATATAAATAGCAAAAAGGTTGGTCAGAGGTGTATTTTAATGGCAAAAATGGAAGTTTGTCATTGAAGAGCTTAAACATGAACATTGATGGCATGACAGGGTGACGGGTATATAAATAGGGTTTTTCATTAAGATCCATTGGTTCCTCAAATTATGAACTTTTTGAAATCATTTTGTTGGCTTACAACATATTCGGGTCTAGTTATGCAAGGTGAATTGTATGGTTTTAGCACAAGTTGAGAATTGTTGGGGAGGTTCTAAAATTATGCTAGGCTACCTCAGATAGTGTAGCTATTTGATAATTTTGTTCTTTGGTTGTTATGTTATTATTCAGCTCAATGAGTTTTATTTTAGGCCCATGAGTTTATTCTTTAGTCCCTGCAATCAAGCTGAGACCAAATTAGGATGATATTACATGACAACACATTATTTTGCAAATTTTATGGTCTATCAGTTGAAGGGAAGGGTGAGGTAATGTTGCATTTTTTTGTTGTTTGGTTGTTATGTCATTATTTAGCTCAATGAGTTTTATTTTAGGCCTATAAATTTATTCTTTAGTCCCTGAAATCAAGCTAAGACCTGATTAGGATGATATTATTAGTACCACATTGTTTTGAAAATTTTATGGTCTGTCAACTGAAGGGAAGGGTGAGGTAACATTGCGTTTTGTATGGTTGATGTTCTGCAAGATTGAACTACTTACGTTGTGGGTATTGATTTTTCTTGAATACTATTTAAGCAAGGGGAAAGTAATGGAGTCACCCCCTTATATGAGGGATTATGTTGTAACACTTTCCTTTCTTATGCAAGGTTATGAAAATAAGCTATAGTTTATTCCAAGTTTGTGACACTGCATATTTGTGGGGAAGTAGAAGTTTTTTGTAAAGCTATATTTTCAGAAGAAATTTTGAAGATCTTATTGTCTAGGTTTACAATCTCTTGCTAGCTGATGATGTTTCTATTTAAATAGTTGCTTGCCATGGACAACCCATTGTAGGACTTGAGTTTTGAGAGAATTTTGTTGTATGCCCTATGCCTTGTTTAATAAGGAAGGTGTTTGTTGGAGGTGGGGAGCTTGGAGAATGCTCAAATGGGAGGCCGTGGAATCAACAAGCGGGTAGAAGAATATCGACATAAAGGCTTTATTAATTACATGTTACCTTCAATTGTTACTAAATGTATAGAAGTGATGATTCTTATGATGTAGAAGTGATTCCTGGGCCAATGCTAGAACTTTGTTGTGGGCTGATTTGGCTATTTTTGTAATTTGAAAAACTTTGTATTGCCAAAGTGTGTGGATTTGGATTTTTTTTGCAAACTAAATAACTTTGTATCTCAAACATCAAAAATGGTGGTCAGATGTGTATTTCAATAAAGAAAATAAAGAATCTTTTATTATATTTATGCTAAATTTGTGGGCATTCCATAAGTGGTATGTGACCCTGATCCTAGTTTATGACAAGTAACAATGTGGAATAAGTGGTACTATAATTCTTCCATTGAAGTCAAGTGTCTAGTAAGTGGTAGCATATTTCTACTCTTATGCTTGTAGTATTATATACAATGATGTTGTTTATGAAAAAAATGAGTTTATTTGGGAGGATAGTAGAAATTGCTTTATTGGTTGATTGAAGTATTTGATTGGTCTATCTGCAACTTTCACAGGGCTGAGGTACAATAATATGAACCAAGAACAGTAAAGTGGCATCGCAATTTTGGTTTAACAATAAGTGCTTGGATCATTATTATGCTTACCATGTGAAGGGTTGTGTCTATTTTGGCCAGTTGTGAATCATCTAGGAAAGTGTTAAACTTTTGTCCAAGACTCACTTGGTGGTATTTTTATAAGCCGTTTGAAAGATTTTCTATTTGGCTGAATAATACCTTTACAAGTCACAATCTATATTACACATGGTGTCTTGTTGTAGAGATTCTTCTTTAGGTTTCCGCCAATAGAATGATTAGTACGATTAATGATTATGTAGGCATTTTTGGAGGCAGGGATACTATTAGAAATCAGAGGTTAGGGAGTCAAAAAAATATGGTGAAACATTATCAAGTATCAGCATATGCATTTTGTTAGTCAAGTGGGACAAAAATGATATAAAATATTTACCATATTTTAGAATTCTAAGTTAGCAGGTTGAAATCTATTATTATTATTTTAGTTAATTTGTTCAATTTTGTGAGTTGAAGAACTCAGTTTATGTAAGAATTTGTTCTTTACTCCCTTATTATTAATTGATTAATTGGATTTACATTTACATTTAATAAATGATAGTCAGAAACTAGAAAAATAGGGGTTTAAAGTGTATCTACATGTTTTTTTTTTAAATTTTAATTTGATTTTGGGAGGCAGTAAAGGGAAAATTAACAATCTATATAGGTTTCTTTTTTAAGTGAAGCATGTAAGTAAAGGGAGAGTGTTGCATGCAATGTATTGGAGTAGGCTGTTAAATTCTCAATAAACAATCTATTTTTTTCAGTTCTATTGTGTGATCTTTTCCACGATTTAATTAAAATTTTAATTAAATCAATTTTCTACTCATAAATGGGGAATCAAAGTTGATTCTAAAATGAAATTGGATGGATCATTACTCTGATAAAACTATTCTTCTTTAGAGGATTTATGGAAAAGAATTTGCCAGTCATACAACTAGACCTTGTGTCTATGTTGGTTGAGAACAAATTAAGATGGTAATATGCGGGTACAAAATTTTATGCATCTTTAGTGGTGTTTCAGCTAAAGGGAAGGTTGAGATAACATTTATATTATTGTTTTGTGTGTTTAATGTTGTTTCCAAAATCAGCTTAGCTCATTTTTGGGAACAACCCCCTACGAAACTTGTCTGTTTCATCTTTTGTCTCTCTAAGTTCATTTTTTGAGATGAGTTTTTCTCGTTCTCATTTTGGCTCGACTGATATCATTTAAAATTCGTAACATCTTTTCGTCACGTTTTTCCTAAAATGTGGATGTCGTTACAGTCTCAATGCATTCAGAGGGCCATTTTTTGGTTCTTTCAGAGTTAGCATTTTTTTTGTTTTCATGCACGGGCGGTGAATTTTGCTGTCAGTGTATTTCTCTTAATGCCTGCAGGAGTGGTGATTTTTGCCACCCCTGCATCTCGCTTGTAGGAGTGGCAATTTTTGCCGCCCCTGCATTTTAACCTGCACGGGCAACAAATATTGCCGCCCCTGCATTTTCCCATCTCACATGCAGGAGCGGCAATTTTTGCCGCCCCTGCATGTCACTTTTTGATTTCCTAGTGCAAGGGCGGTGATTTTTGCCACCCATGCACTGTCTCAGTTTTCATGCGTGGCATTTATTGTCGTGCGCATTGGGTTGTTGGGGTTGATTTTCACACTATTTAATCTGATTTTAGCCTCATTTTTCTTCATTCCTCCTCTCCTCCTCCTACCCTCTGCCTCTAGGCGATCCAGCGAACGGGTTGAAGTGCAATTTTTTGGATTTGGGCTAGTGGTGCACGTGGTTCTCTAGGTAGGTCATGTTTTTGACATTTATTTCTCCCTTCTCTTTAAGTTTGCTTTCAATTTTACATGTAGTTTTCTTTTCTTCTCTTCCTCTTTGTCGGCCTTCCAAGCTTCTTTTTCATGCTGGGGTGGTGATTTTTGCCGCCCCCTTGCCCGCAGATTCCTTGCTTGAACCTACATGGGCGGCAAAATCTGCCGCTCATGTCTTTTTGACTAACCTTGTACGGGTGGTGAATTTCGTTGCCCTCACTCATCTCCTTCCTGACCTGCATCAGCTGCAAATTTCGCTGCCGATGCAGGGCAAAGGTGCACGGGTGGCAAATTTCACCACCCATACACCTTCCATTTAAACATGCACAGGTGGCAAAATCTGTCGCCCACACTCTGTTGTTCTCCCTTGGCATGCAGGGGCGGCAAATTTTGCCGCCCATGCAAGCCGAACCTGCACGAGCAGTGAAATTTGCCGCCCGTGCCTTTTTTTTATTGTTCTTTATGCAAGGCGGCAAATTTTGCCGCCCATGCATTTCTCATTCAAATTTCTCCAACTCCAGAGAAATTTTCCTCTTTTTCATTTTTTTCTCTTCTTCCCCTTTTTCCCCTAGTTTTTGACCTAGCCCTGTTAAGTGCCCTTCCTTGGTCATGATCACTTAATATGTGAATTCCCCAATTTGCCCACTTTTCCCTAATTGCACGATCATGACTGCAGTACTTTCTGAAGATTCTTGCTCGTCAGCACCCACTCAACTGAGGCCAGTTTTGATGTCTAAAACTTCTCTAAAAAAGTCAAAAGCAATGAAGTATCGGTACCAGGGCATCTTTTCGATCACTTCAGTCACCTCTAATGTTAACGATATTAGATATACAAAAATTGGCCACGTGGATATGGTTGAGTTTGTGACCAGAACCAAGGCAATGAACTCGAGTTCTGAAATGAAGAGAATCATTGAAAGCAACATTCATCTGGTTGCCGCTTTCCTAGTGGCAGCACATCATATGAAGTTCATCCTCCAGTGCGCCCAGTTCTACAATAAAGAGACAAAAGCAGTATTAGATGCTAGTGACAACATAATAATTTGGCTAGACCCCAAATTCATTGACAAAGTCTTCATGTGCCCTCCTGCTACTGAAGTGCTGAGAATTTACTTTATAGAAGCACAAAAGGAGTATGACAAGGACCCTGAGAGGGCAAAGAAAGTAATGAATAATAGGTAGCTGAAGACCCCCAGAACCAATCTATCCAGATGGCCACAGAACTTTCTAAAGAGTGATTTCATTGAAGAAGTTAGTGACTTGATCACCTTTCTCAGCAGAGTGCTAGGCCTCCCGTCTTCCTCACAGTTCCACGAGTGGATGTACCCATTCATCAAAATCATCCTTCAAGGTAAGCAGGTCATCTTCTGGGGTGAGCAAATTAGCAACGCTCTTCACGAGTAACTGACAAAGGTACAAACTACTTCAAAGTTCTATATGACTTCGTACCTGGTCTACATAGCTGCCTCGATGCAAACTTTTCTAGGTTTGACAACTGAAGGGGACAGAAAGATCACCCCAATTTACTCATATTACCCCCAATTAACACTACAAGGATCAATTTGCCACTTTAGAAGGGTAAATGACACCTTCTTTGCCATATTTTTATGCCTCTTTAACTCTCAGCTTGAGCAAAAGAGAGTATTTGATGAGGCCTAGACGGTCGTCAACGACTATGACTGTATGTTCCTACAATTTCCCTTTTTTGTTATATTTAGGTTGGCTTTTTCCAAGGCTATCCCTATATGCTCCCCAGGTTTCCTTCTGATAAGTTAGTTCTGATGGAGCTGTGTAGACAAATGGTTGTCATACACACTAAGCAGATGGAACTGAAAAAGCCAGGTTTCAAATTTCTAATTGAAATTGGCAGATACTCAATTTTGACAGCAGCCAAAGCCAAGGTCATAGAGATAGAGATGCAACTGGTTACTATAAAAAAGTTCAAGAGGAGGGATAACTTTGACTATAGGAGTGTCAAAGACATGATTAGAAGAAAGACTCAGTTTCATGAGCCTATGATCGAAGACTATTGGAGATCAACCAACAAAGTTGATTACTATTATGAAAGCAACTAAACACGAAATTAAACCAGAATGATAAGTAACTAGAATTAGAAACAACAAAGAATAAGAGATATAAGAAACCACCCTGAAAACTTGTATTAGACTCTTCCAGAAGGAATTACAATTGAAAAAACCTCTTTTCTTCCACACCTCTCTCAGATGTACAGATCTCTTTCCAGATCTCTTTCCCTCAAGAGTTCTCTCTCTCAATTACAATCAAATCCAACAACCTGGATTGATACACATATACATGTACTGTACAATACTATTCTTGTCTAATTCAATAAGCTATGAAGATCTATCCCTATTATATAACTTTAGGAATTCATGAGCATACAGTCACAACCATTAGATGCACCTCCTAATCAAGGGCTCAAAACAGTCCTGCTAAAGATAGAGATGTGGACTTAAGACTAACACTTAATCCTATCATGCAAATAATCTGTTCTGTTTACGAAAAATAGACTTTTTGAAACGCACAGGTGACCGACATCAGTCCCTACTTGTTTGCACCTGACTGACATCGATCGATCCATGACCGACGCTGACATCTCCTAATCGACTCCTGACTGACGTCAGTGACTGTGTAACTCCAGTAACCTGCAATATACTCATTTGGTGAAGCTTTTAGCTCCACAACTCAACAATCTCCCACTTGGAGATAAACAGCTGCACCAGTACCTGTACAACATCTTCTAGCTTTTCCATCTTCAAACTCAATCATGAAGACCAACAAAAGTTGAATGAAGATTCAACTTCTCTTTTGTTACCGGCTTGGTTAACATATCAGTAGGATTCTTATCTGTATGGATCTTCTCCAGCTTTAACTCACCATCCTCCAATACCTATCTAATGAAGTGGTACCTAAGCTGTATATGTTTGGTTCTTGAATGAAATGCTGAATTCTTAGCCAAATAAATTACACTCTAACTATCACTGTATAATCTGCAACTCTCTTGCCCCTTTCCCAACTCTTCCATGAACCGTGTCATCCATATCATCTCTTTGCTAGCCTCTGTGACTATAAAAAATTCTGCTTCTGTAGTTGACAAGGCAACAACCTTCTGCAACTTTGAAATCCAGCTAACCGTCGTTCCACCAACAGTGAAAACATATCCTGTGGTGCTTCTTCTGCCATCCAAATCACCTACCATATCTGAATCTACATATCTATGTAGAAAAGTGTTTGACCCACCATAGCACAAATACCTAATGCTGATCCCTTTCAGATATCTGAGAATCCACTAGACTACTTTCCAGTGCTCCTTCCCTAGATTGGCCATATACTTACTTACAACTCCCACTGCTTGGGCAATATCCGTTCTAGTACACACCATTACATACATTAAGCTCTCAACTGCGGAAGCATATAGAACTTTCTTCATGTACTCTACCTCATCATGTGAATTAGGACATTGTTCTTTACTCAACTTGAAGTGTCTAGCCATAGGTGTGCTTACCGGTTTTGCATCCTGCATATTGAACCGTTTCAACACCTTGTTCACATAATCCTCTTGAGACAAAATCAACCTGTGATTTTTCCTGTCTCTCTTAATACTCATGCCAAGGATTTTCTTTGCTGCTCCCAAATCCTTCATGGCAAATGTGTGAGCTAATTTCACCTTAAACTCAGAGATATCCTGCATGTGTGATCCTGCAACCAGCATATCATCTACATACAACAACATAATAATATATCTACCATTATCTAATCTCTTAAAATATACACAATGGTCAGATTGACATCTACTGAAGCCATGCTCAGTCATAAACCTGTCAAATCTCAAATACCACTGTCTAGGAGCTTGCTTGAGAGCATACAAACTTTTCTTCAATCTACACACAAGTTTCTCCTTACCTTTGACCTCAAATCCTTCTGGTTGATCCATATATATTTCTTCATTCAAATCTCCATGAAGAAACGCTATCTTAACATCAAGCTGCTTAAGATGCGAATCCTCAATAGCAACTAAAGACAATACAGTCTGTATAGAAGTCATTTTAACAACAGGAGAAAAAATCTCATCAAAATCAATACCTGGTTTTTGTGCAAATCCTTTCACTACCAACCTGGCCTTATATCTCATCTGTCCATTCTCACATTCCTTCAATCTGTAGATCCATCTATTCTTCAATGTCTTCTTTCCAGCTGGCAACTCAACCAAATTCCACGTTTGGTTATCTTTCAAGGAATCAATTTCCTCATTCATGCCTAACTCCCACTGATTCTTGGATTCCACCTGTATTGCTTCATCAAAACTCTGTGGTTCTCCACCATCAGTAAGCAATAAATAGTATAATGAAGGGGAATATCGAATTAGAGGTTTACTTACCCTTTCTGACCTCCTAATGGATGTCTGAGACTCATTCACAACACGCTCTCCACCCAAATTCTCTGACAGTGACCGACCTCAGTCACCTCCAGGCCTATAACTGATCGACATCAGTTCCACATGATTGACGCTGGTTCTTTCCTGATCGACGTCGATCACTATCTGACTGACATCAATTTCTGTATTGCCGATGTCAGTTCCTTCCTAACTGACGTCGGTCTTTGTGTTTTCTTGTTTGTGATTATTCTTTCCCACGAGCTCATTTTGGACCGTCACCTTGTCCAAATCTCCATGGCCTTGCTTATAATTCTTCAGCTTTTTGAGCTGATCACTATACATCACTTTTTCATTGAAAACATCACGGCTCCTAATTTATTTGTTAGTTCCTAGATTCCAAACCCTGAATCCCTCCAGAGCCATAACCAATAAATGTGCACTTCATAGACTTAGCATCTAGCTTCTTTCTATTTTCTTTATCAACATGCACAAAAACTTCACAACCAAAAACTTTGAGAAATGAAAGATCTACCTTTTTACCTGTCCATGCCTCTTCTAGAATTCCACCATCCAGCACTGTAGAGGGTCCTCTGTTAATCAGGTAAATTGTAGTATCCATAGCTTCTACCCAAAACTCTAAGGGTAAACCAGCATGCAATTTCATACACCGTGCATGCTCCATTATTGTTCTGTTCATCCTTTCAGCAACTCCATTTTGCTGAGGTGTCCTTAGAACCATCCTTTGACTATGTATTCCATGCATATAACAATACCAGTTGAACTTATAGCTACAGAACTCACCACCGTTGTCAGATCTAAGGCACTTCAATCTCCTGCCTGTTTCATTCTCAACCAAAGCTTTCCAAATCTTAAAAGTGTCAAAAACATCAGATTTCTTTTTTATATAATAGACCCATACCTTTTTTGTAGCATCATCTATGAAAGAAACATAGTACTGTGATCCTCCAATAGAAGCAACCTGAGCTGGTCCCCACATGTCTGTGTGAACAAGCTCCAACTTGTGCTTCTTCTTTGTTGACCCAGTCTTGAGAAAACTCAGTCTCTTCTATTTCCCAAAAATACAGTGCTCACAAAAATTCAGATCTATGCTTTTCAAATCTAAAAGCTTACCTTTTGACTTAAGAATTGTCATTCCCTTCTCACTCATGTGGCCAAGCCTCTGATGCCACAACATTGCATCTACATCTGAAGTAGATAATACAGAAGGAGAATTATCAGTAATACAATTACATAAATAGAGAGTACCTACTCTCTTACCTCTGGCCAATACAAGTGCACCCTTGGAAACCTTCCAAGATTCAGCTGTGAGAGTTATTGTACAACCCTCATCCCCTAACTTTCCTACGGAAATCAGATTTCTCTTCAGGCTGGGAACATGCATGACATCTCTCAACACCCATGTATTGTCATTCTGCATTTTCAGCTGTACTTTTCCTCTGCCAACTATTTTACAAGGCTCATCATCCCCTAAATAAACTATTCCAAAATCTCCATGGACATAGTCACTAAAATATTCTCTATTTGGGGTTGCATGGAAAGAGGCACCAGAATCTAAAACCCAAGATTCTATATTATTATGGAAAGAGAATATAAGAGCATCTTGTGCAACAATACCTACAACTTTTGCTTCTTCTTTACCTTCATGCTGATTGTCTTCTTTAGGTTTTGACCAGCAATCTTTGCTTATATGCCCTATCTTTCCACAATTCCAGCAGGCTATCATCCTGCCATTTTTGGATTTGGATCTACCTCTCATCTTTGACTTAGACCTTGATCTCCTATGCTTGCCCTTCTCTTTTTTCCTTCCCCTTCTCTCAAAACTTAAAGCGTTCCCTGATGTTTCCTCTATACTTTTCCTGCAAATTTCTTCATTTAAGATAACACTAACAACATCATCTACTTTTAAAATATTTGATGCAGATGCAGTATTACTAACTGCCATTACTTACCTATGCCAGCTTTCAGGTAAAGAGCATAAGATTAATAGAGATTTAATTTTATCATCAAACACTAGTTTGACTGAATTTAATTGATTTACAATTCCATGGAAATCATTTAGATGATTAGATACAGATCCACCTTCTTGCATTTGCAAATTCAATAACTGCTTCATAAGATATACCTTATTTGAAGCTGAGGGTTTTTCATATAAATTTGCTAAAGTAGTCATTAACTCTACCGTTGACTTTGTTTGTGATAAATTAGATATCATAGTAGATGCTAGACTCAATCTTATAGATCCAAGAGCCTTTCTATCAAGAACTTCCCATTCTTCATCTTCCATGTCTGTGGGCTTCTTTGAAATCCCACCTAACGATAAGTATAGATCTTTTTGATACAGATAATCTTCTATCTACATTCTCCATAATTGGTAATTCTTGCCATTAAATTTCTCTATTCTCAGTTTACTTTCTTCTGCCATTGCTTCTCCCACTCAAACAGAAACCCCTATGAGTGACCTGTAATCAATAAACACTAACCAGATCTGACACACCTATTAGTCAACCTGGCTCTGATACCACTTGTTGGGGATCAACCAACAAAGTTGATTACTATTATGAAAGCAACTAAACACGAAATTAAACTAGAATGATAAGTAACTAGAATCAGAAACAACAAAAAATAAGAGATACAAGAAACCACCTTGAAAACTTGTATTAAACTCTTCCAAAAGGAATTACAATTGAAAAAACCTCTTTAGTTCCACACCTTTCTCAGATGTACAGATCTCTTTCTAGATCTCTTTCCCTCAAGAATTCTCTTTCTCAATTGCAATCAAATCCAACAACCTGGATTGATACACATATACATGTACGATACAATATTATTCTTGTCCAATTTAATAAGCTATAAAGATCTATCCTTATTATATAACTTTAAGGATTTATGAGCATACAATCACAACCATTAGATGCTCCTCCTAATCAAAGGCTCAAAATAGTCCTACTAAAGATAGAGATGCGGACTTAAGACTAACACTTAATCCTATCATGCAAACAATATGTTCTGTCCATGAAAATAGACTTTCTAGAATGCACAGGTGACCGACATCGGTCCCTGCCTGTCTGCACCTGATCGACGTCAGCCGATCCATGACCGACGCTGGCATCTCCTAGTCGACTCCTGACTGATGTCGGTCGCTCTTGACCGACGCCAGTGACTGTGTAACTCTAGCAACCTGCAATATACTCATTTGGTGAAGTTTTTAGCTCCATAACTCAACAAAGACATCTGGGTAGACCTGCAGACAGCTGAAGAAATCAAGAAAATGGACTACAGCAGGCTGACCCTAGAGCAGATCGAATATTTGGAGCTTGCAAAGATTCCCCCCAATCTGGTTGATGACAAGAACGTTATCAACAATAGGTACCTGGCTGAGAAGATTGTTGACTCCCCTCTTCCTCCAGTTCAGTGGTCTCAGAAAGAATTAACTTCTTTGAGGAAGAGATTCGAGCCAATATTGGCTAACACCAATGATTGGTTAGTAGCCAAAGGGATCACGTTGAAAGAGTTTATTATAGGATCAGAGGCTGAGTTCCAAGCAGAAATGAGGAAGAAGGTAGAAAATAGGACCAAGAACAAAGGTGATGTTCCTTCTCCATCTAGGCCTCACAAGCCTAGAATCATCTTCGTTTCCAAGAAGTCAAAAGTTTTTGAAGACCAGAATCGACGGCTAAGGGAGTTAGAGAACAAAGCTCCCAAGAGCAGGCAGCTTAGCAAATGGAGATAGATGACAGGCCCTTGGAGCAGTAAAGGACTGAGCCTCTACCTTCCTAGGAAGGGGCACAGCCACTTACAGACGTCTCTCCTTCACCACATTTTTCTCTTATCAGTGTTCCTTCTTCTGGAGCTGCCTCTCCTTCTAGATTCATGTTTGGTGATCCTCAAGGTGATTTTGGAGATACTCTTCATTCCTCTAGATCTATTCCTAGTCTGGCATCTCCTTCCTTCAATTTAGGAGAAAGTTCTGCCCTTGATCAATCAACAGCCGATACGATTTCACCAGTTACTCCAACTGTGACCACTGTTACCACTAGTAGTGCAAAAGTTATCACAGTAACACCAGCTGCAGGAACCATTGCCACAATAGGTACTTGTTCTCTCCCTTCTTAGATGTCAGCTTTCACACCTAAAAGAAAGAAGCTAGCCATCTCTCCAGATGACTTCAATTTTAGCAAGATAGTGCCGGTGAAAGCCAAGGCCCCTAAAAGACCAATGATCCTCTCAAAATTGGTTGAGGAAAAGGGGCATAAATTTTTGGAAATAACTAAACCACTGCAAGACGCAACCCTTGAGGGTTTTGACATGAGCAGCTATTCCATCTCTCGTGTTGAACTTGGAAAAGTTACTCACGAAGGTGTGAAAAGTGATCTACAGTTTGCAATGGACATCATGGTCCAAAAGTTTGACAGAGAAAAGAAGATGAAGGACTACTATAAGGCCAAGACAGAGCAATTAACTGCAATAGTCAAGAAATTCACCCTTCCCCCTGAAGTAACAACCCCAGAGGCCTTTTCCATAGACGACCCTATCATTCAAAAGGCAGAGAAAACCTATATGAAAGGGAAAGTGCTAGAGGATTACATTGAAAAAATGCATACTTAGGGAATTTCCTTACTTACAGAGGTTGTCGAGAAGACGGACAAGATGAAGAAAGTGAAGACGGATTTGGAGGACCTTGTCTCACTTATTTCTCAGGACATTGACAGTACAAAAAAATATCTTAGCAAGTGGAGGGAAATGAAAGATCTAAAGAAAAGCACCTTGATATCCATCGGTGTCATTTTTAGCAAAGATTCCTATGTTGAGATTAAAGAATCACTGATATACAGGGTTCAGATACTCAAGGAGCTCATCGAAGATCTTGAGTCTTCTAAAGATGCTAGTGAGAAAAGCGATACATGCCTACTGAATAGACTGGAAGAACTGCCTTGCAACCTCACCACCAGGGACAATCAATTTCTCTTAGCTGAAGAGATGATCCAAGAATTCAAGGGTATGATTCAGAGAGATTTTGAAGAGAAAGCCTTCTCAATGACTTCTGTGGACAATATTTTAGATACTCAATTAACTCTGGATAATCTGAGATCCAAGTTAACTAGTCATGCTAAGGCAATCATAGCATTGAAAGATGCTATAATTAGAGCTAGGGTCATCTTCAAGAACACCATTTCACTAGACAGCATAGGAATTCAGGTATCTATTACTATGTATGATGCTCATCTGAAGAATTCTGGCGGCATGAGTTGAAACATTTTCCTCTCTCTCTTCTTCTTTTCTCATGCACTTTTGTCATGTAAAAGTGCATGCAATTTTGTAATGTGTAATTACATGTAAAAAATCTAGAAAAATATCTCAAAAAAGTCAAAGATGACTCATCTTTGACTTAGATATTTTTATATTATAATATTTTTAATTTTGAAGGTTTCTACCTATATATAGTGGAGACCTCTTTTGTAAATATATCTCTGATAATTGAAAGCAAAAACTCTGCTGAAATTGAGACACTTCTTGAGACTTTGTGCTCAATTTGTAAATCATATTGTGTTAAATGAATGAGAAGCAGGTTTATTTCAGACTTTGTTTTAAAGTTATCTGTGTTATTTAGGAAACAGTTCTTATGTCCTCTTTCCTGATAATCTCTTATTTGTTTGATTTAATAAGCAAAGTGGGTGTGTTGATATTACTTGAGGGTGTTTCTTAAAGATAGAAGAGAGACTTTGAGCTACTTTTATCTTTGTGGTCCTTTTATCTTTTGTAGTTTCAGGTGAAGACTTTGTGCTTTGTTGCACTCTACGATTACGCTTATTTCGAATCAGTGAATGAGGCTACGGAAGACTTTATGTTTACGTAAGTTTCCTTGTCAACTTTATTACTTCAGGTGATTTTTTGCTCTACGCTGGATACCATTCCTGAAAGAAGAGGAATGTTGTTGGCCAACAACCAAGATTTCTCTCTCTTGTTCCTTGTACATCACCTCTGAAAAAAGAGAGGTGTATGCTGTTATACCACCCCAAGTATTATTTTTTGATTAATTATATATACATATAGCATATAAATATTCATAGGGAACCTCCCTTTGATGAGAGGAGAGATTTACCTCGTCCACATCTGGTAAACCCACACTTTTCGTGGCGTAAATCTCCCTGTGCTGTGGTTGATATACCCATTTTGTCATCAGTTAGTTGATGACAAAATATTCACCCAACATTTACAATATTATGAAGAGGACTTCAAGCCAAATCTATATATTCTTTCAATGGAGAGCTTAGTGTAACATTTATTTCCTAGTACAAGATTATGTCAATATTTTTTTGGAAAAGAATGATTCAAATTAATAGACCGCCAATTGTTGAAACATAATGTATTAAATATTTATTTTGTTTAATGGAATTTAAGGGTTTATAGCATTTAAGGGCTTCAATGTGGCTATTCATGGGACAAAAGTTGGTCTATAAGTTTTAACAGTGTATCGTTATGTAATACCATTTGAGGAAGATTGAATCTAATTAAAACCAAAATTATCTTCAAAAAACAATATGAAAAATGTATTTATTTTATGGCATGAAAGGGTTTATAGCTTTTAAAAGTTTGAACATGATAATTGATGGCATCATGGAGTGAAGCACTCATTTTGGTTATTATAAGATTCATTAGGGCCTCTTAGTAAGGAACCAATTGGTAATATTTCTTGTTGATTCCATCCAACGTGGGAGTGCTTTGACAAGGTGAGAGTTATTTGGAGAGTCATAACATATTGTTAGGCTGCCCAAAATCCATTGCACTTGTCTGAAGGATTTGTTTTTTTGGTTGTTTGATCTTTTTTCAACTCAACGTCTTTATTTGGAGAGTTGTAACATATTGTTAGGCTGCCCCAAATCCATTGCATCTATCTCAAGGATTTGTTTTTTTGGTTGTTTGTGATCCTTTTTTAGTTCAATGTCTTTGAATTTCAGCAACAAAATGCCCTTTAAATTATTAATGATCAACTCCTTTCAAGGGTGTTGATTGTAGTGAGTACTTTCTATTAAAGTTTAAATAGTTTTATTATAGGTTTGTAATTTTTTGAATTAGGCCGAGCCCAAATTAATATGGATATGATGTAACTTTTATGGTCTTTCAGCTGAAGGGAACGTTGAGGTAACATTTCATCTTGTATGGTGGATGTTCTGCAAGATTTTACTACTTTGTGGACCATATCAAAAGGTCAAGTAATGGAAACACACTTATGAAGGTTAAAACATAAAGTTGTAACAATTTTCTTCTTATAGTATGGTTATATAAGCAAGCTATAGTTTCTTGCATAGTGTGTGCAACTGCAAATTTATGGGGAGGTAGAAACATTTTGTTTCAATATCTGATGTTTTTAGAAGCAATTTAAGATTTTATTGTTTGGCTTTAGAATCTCTGGCCAGTTGATGATTTTTATTTAGAAATGGTTGCTTCCCCATAGACATCCTATCGTAACACCTTTAAGTTTTTAATGTTTTATGGTATGTTCGATTGGTTTTATGTATCCTTTTAATAAGGAAGGAAGATTATGATTGTGTAGGCCATTTTGGAGGTGGGGAGCCTAGAGTAGCTTAAACCATTATTTCATCAATGTAGGTAGTACATGAAAATAAAGAGACAACTTTGGTAGAGTAAATGCTCATGTTTTTCCAAACAAGCATACTAGGATTTGAAAATGTTTTAGAAATAAATATCAATGATTGGAATCAAACATATGGAAGATAGGCCTATTTGATGTAAGTACATGCAATGTAATAAAATATAAAAAGAATACATAAATTCATATTTTTCCTATTATGAAACAGGTTATAGTAGTATGATTGAATATAAGACAATGCGAGATCACCAATATTTAATATAGTTAATTGTATATATACTAAATTGCAACACAAATACACTATTACTTTTAACCATGCTGAATAACATTTACAAAATAGTAACTAATGTGGCACAATATGTCTGCATCCATTGACTGCAACATTATTTTGTGTTTATTGTACGTATGAACTAATCATTGCAGCTATAGATGATGAGAAATATGAGATATCACACTTAAATTTTAGCTTTTAAAAAATCATTATTTGTCTTCTCTTTCCTTTGAAACACTTAGGGGAATTTGATGGCTTGAAAACTTACAAAAAAAGAGGGAAGTGTAATGGTTTGAGTTGAATTCAATTACCCCCTATATGATTGACCACTACCTATGTTTTCAATGCTATAAGAATAGAAATCAAACGCATGTAGTTATCCCACTTAGAGTGAATGCAAAAATGTACTCCTTGGACTGTCTATGTATCTAGAAGATGGCTTAAATACTTGAAAATTATAGCTCTTGATTTGATTTAGAGGGCTCTTGACTTGGATTATCACTGCTCTTTGTGAATGATTCATAACTTGAAAAGAATATGGCATATTTTCTCAATGTGCATAAGTGTATATACTTATACCAAGTGAATATAAAGTGGGGTTAATGAGCGACTCTTGACATGTATTTAGAAGTGAATATTTTGACAATTTCCTTTATTCGACCATAAAAAACATGTGAGAATATCCAACAATTTGATATTAAATTTAAGAACTATTCATTATTTGGCACAATATACAACCGCTATAAGTGGACAGGGGTGCATTGCTCCTCTGTATTCCTAGAGTGGATATGTCAATGAAGATTATAGGCATTTTTACTTTATTGAGTAGTTTGAAGGTGATTTTATACGTCTTGAGAAATTGACATTGAAAGTTATGTCCCATAGTATAGGAAAGCAAAGGGTTGAGCATAGATATAAATCGGTAGCTTATAATAATGGAGATTAAGATTCATGTATTTGATCATATGTCTTGTGGTTTAGGATGTGTCAATAATTAGCATTATCAAGTACTTTTGAGAATAGATTTCTAGTGTAAAGGATAAATATTTGAACCTGAGTGTGTACAACACAACTTGTATTTGAAAAAATAATTTAGTTGTTTAGGGAAATCAAATTAGCAACCCCTACAATAGCTCATGAATTTGTCATTTGTGCATTTGAATTTATGATAAAGTTTATCGTTGAAAATTGAAAAAATGAAAAAATATCAAGGAAGAAGTAAACTTAATATGTAGGTGAAACCAATTTTCCCTTTAAACCATAATTTGATAATGAAGAGTTGTATCCTCTTACCAAAGCACTTGAAAAATTTGAACCAATGGTAAATTTGAGAGTGATCAAGTCTCAATTTTAAATATCTAATCAAGTTCTTGAGTTGTCATAGCACATTATGCCAACTCTCATGCATAGGGAATAATACCAAATGTACTTATCCAAAAAAATGAAACCATGCTAGGTACATAGGTCGCAAAATCAACAAGATGGCAAAATAGTATACACATGGTTTGTTAATTACATGTAAACTTCAATTGTCACCAAATATATAGAAGTTACGATACTTGCACTGCACAAATGATCTACTGGGCCCATGTTAGAGCATTTTTTTTGGTTAGTTTGTCTCTTTTGGTGAATTGGAGAATTGTGTATCACCAATGTGTGTTTGGTTTATCTAAGGAGCTATTTTCTACTACCTTATGATTAATTGATTAGAATTTACATTTCACTTGAGCAAATGATAAAAAAAAAAATGGTGGCCAAAGGTGTCTTTTAATGGAGAATATTAAGAATCTTTTCTTTTCTATTTAATGGCAAGTTCACAAAAGCAGGGGGAACATTATGTTCTGTACATGTATTTGGAGTCAGCATTCAGCATTAAAACAAAGCACTACCCAAGTTTGTGAGCACGATGTCAATTTCTCTATCTTTTTTTTAATTTGAAGATAGTGTGATTAGTGAATGAAAAAACTAGATGTATTTGGAGGCATCCAATTATAAAACAAAGCACTATCCAAGTTTGCGAGCAAGGTGTCAATTTCTCTCATTTTACTTTTTATCCGAACACAGTGTGATTAGTGAAGAATAAAATTAGATCTTAAATTAGAGTGTTTTCAATTTTGTATATGATTTAGTTAAAAATCAATGAATTTTCTCCGCGTGCAATGATCGATGACAAATAATAATAAATATTGAATATTTATTTTATTTTATACCCTAAAGGAATTTTTTGCAGTGAAGGTCTTCAGATGGTCATAAATAGGATGCAAGTTCGTTTGTAAGTTTTAGCAAAGTGCATGAACAAAAGAATGACATGGACAAAATGCTATGAAGAGGACTTCAAGTCAGATCTCTGCACATTTAGTGAAGAGATTGGGTTATTTTTTTATTTTATAAAACTATTATTTTTCCAGTACAAGACTAGTTATGTCAATGTTTTTTTGGGGAAGATTGACTCTGGTTACGATTGTTGAAAATATAATATTGAGTATTATTTTGTTTTTTAGGATTAAAGGTTTTATGGCATTTTAGGGCTTCAAAATTCAAATGGTCATAAATGAGATGCAAGTTGGTCTGTAAGTTTTATGCAGGGTGCATAAACAAAAGAATGTTACAGAAAAATGCTATGAAAAGGACTTCAAGCGAGATCTCTGCTCTATTAGTGGAGAGTTCAAGAAATTATTTGTTTTTATAAAATTCATGTTTTTCTAGTACAAGATTATGTCAAATATTTTTTATGAAAATTTAACTCAAGTTCCCAGACGACCTATTGTTGAAACATAATGTTGAATATTTATTTGTTTAATGGCAGTAAAAGGTTTATGTTATTTAAGGGCTTCAACATGGTTATTGATGGGATGCAAGTTGGTCTATAAGTTTTAGGAGTGCATAATTATGTAATATCATTTTTGAGGAAGTTATACTCCAATTAATACCAAAGTGATTTTCTTCACATATTACTTATATATATAATGGCATGAAAGGGTTTATGATGTTGAAGAGCTTCAATATGATCATTGATGACACTAAAGAGTGAAGCACTTTTTTAGGTTAAGATTTATCAACGCTTTCGAGTGAGCAACTTATGGCAATGATTTTTTGTAGGCTTACAATATTTATGTAGGGATTTTATCTTAAAGAGAAGCATATGGTTTTATGACAAATTGAAAAGTATAATTTAGAAAGTGGCTTAACAGGAATTGTCTCTGTTTGAAGATTTATTGTTTCACTGTATGATCCCTTTTCAATTCAATAAGTTTGGATTCCACTCTTAAAATGATATTTAAATTCCTTATTATTAACTCTTTTCATGGGTTTTGATTTACGTTTCTGTTAAAGTTTTATTTTAGCCCTGTAAGTTTTTGTTTTAATACCTATAATTAGGCAGAGACCAAATTAACATAATATAATGTGGCATCACATTGTTCTCTAGAATTTACTGTTAGTTATTTTTGGAGGAGGGATTGTGACGCTGCTTCAAATCGGAGGTGGTGGAATCAATAAGATAGTAAAACATTATTAACATCTTGGCTTTGTTAATTGCACTTTACCATTAATTATTAATAAATATATAAAAATCATGATATTTATTATTTATGATTCATAAAAGATCTGATAACTCGGTACTAAATATTTATTTTAGATTAATTCTTCTGTTTTTATGAATTGAAGAACTTTGCATCACCAAAATATTTTTAATTTAGGCAGTACGCTATTCTCTATTACTTAATAATTAATAAATTATTAGAATCTATATTTTTATTAAACAACTCGTAGAAATAGCAAAAATATTGATTAGAGGTTAATGGTATTGAAAAGCTTGAACATGATCATTGATGGTGTGACATGGGAGCGCATGTTGATGGATAGCCACTTCCCTCTTCTAAGGACCCTTCCAACTAAAAGAAATACTTTGGCGAATGGATATGTCTTAATCCATTAACTCCTACGTTATTTGAAAACGGTAAATCACTACTCACGAAGATCGTTCGCTCACTACCTCAACAACCTGCAAATTAGGTATATATATTCTGCCAATTTAAACTTTTAATAAAATATGATTGTTTGGATGCTTTGAAAATCGATGGATTGGTAATCAATGTTATTTCACTAAATTTGCTACCAAATGCACGAGCCAATTGATTAGAATGAAATTTAATTTAACAGCAATTTTATACAGGTTTGATGATTTGCAACTAATTCACTAAAATTCAGCCAAACAAAATAAAAAAAAGCTTCTCGGGCTTTCACAGTTCATCAATTTAATTAAATAAAGTTTTGACTTAAAACTGTATAAGACTTGTGATCTTTAAGAATGCTGTAAATTTCATAATATGTGGTGTTGTTCTATTTTGTATCACATAAGTCATTATAGAAGCAACATAAGTCAAAACAATAGTAAATATTAAAAAAAATATATAATTATTTTCTGTAAATTTAATTAAAATTTAATCACAATTCATTTAAGGGTTGTGGAGATGCGAGAATTTAAAACAAAAGAAATTTCTCAAAAGACATCGTAGTATAGGTCAAGGGATGGAAATCTTAAAATCTTTAAAAACGTGATAAAAACTTTACTATGAAACTTGGTAACTTTGGAGTTCCATGTAACGATTCTCTTCCAGCGTGCAAGGTAGGTGTTGTCCTTGTATAAGAACCACCTAGGCCTTTAGGTTGTCTCCAAAAATCTAAAACATCAGCTTCACCACTCAATAATTTTACCTAAAAGGCAGCAGTAAGCAAAACTCCTTGACATGCGACTACATTGCATTCAACACCCCCATATATAGGCATGCCGCTGCGAGACGGAGCAGTGCTACAAGGTACCAGATAGAAAGTGGATAGCCATGACTTGTACAATTTAAAATAGAAACAAAATTAATTCCCAACATTTTTTTGAATTGCTTTTTCCATCACCATTACATTGACCACCGCCATGCATTGAATTGGAGCTTCTTGAGCTCATTGAAGCAAAGGTGACAGAGTGCAAGTAATGGTGACTCTTAAAACTTGGAGGGTGGAGCCTCGTCATCGTCTATCATTAATAATTTGAGATTTTTAAAGATTTTTTTGGCAGGAATTGTAACTAGGGCTTTTTGATCAAAGCAAAGGTGACTGAGTGCAAGTAATGGTGCAGTGTTTAGAATTGCAAGGTGAAGCCTCGTCATCATCTGTCATTAATAGTTTGAGATTTAGTAAGAATTTCTTGGCAAGGGTTGTTAACGAAATGGTGGAGCATCTAAACGAATAAATAAATAGTGAAAAAGGGTATTTACAGTCTTTAATTATTATATCTGCATTCAATAACTCAATAACTTATACATGAGCGATTCTTTTAAGATATTTGTGTTGTGATTAATAATTTGAAATTTATTAAGTTTACCTGGCGTATCCATCCCATAGACACAACAAACAAATCAATGTGAAGCTATCGAATAAAGTGTATTAATTTATTGATAATATGTGTTTAAGACTAATAAGTGTTTAGTTGAAAAATAAGAAGTGCGATCCAACAAACAACCTGGCTCGACCCCTATACCTATCAATAAGGCCCTTATAAAGTAAATCTTGGTTTTCATTTTCCCTGTGATGGGCTTGGAAGAGGAGGAACATGTCAAAATAATATCACGTTTGATAATTTGTCGAGTGGTTTACATGGTATTGGTTCCATTCATGGGCTGCTCAATGGCTTGTCCCTGAAAATGCCACGGGGGTAAATATGGTGTGTTTAAGGGTGTTAATGCAAGTTTGTGAGTTTGGGCTTTAACACCTGGAATTTTATTGGCTTAGGATTTTTTTCCTTTGGTTTTCTGTTTGTGAATATTACTCCCAGATATTGAAACTTAGTATTTAAGCAACAACAAATCATTTTGCAAGTTTACACTGTGCCTAAAGGAATGTTGAGGTAATGCATATATTCTCTTTGACTGCCTCATTGTCATAGGTATTTTATTTGATGGCCATTTTGGATGAATCATTTGAAGATCCATCGGTTCCTTTTAAGTAAGCCTGGTTTGTAAGTTGAGAAATAGGTAGGGTAACAATTATAATGGTTTATGGCATTAAAGGTCTTCAACATTATCATTGATGGCCATTACGGATGAATCGGTGTTTTCGGTTAAGATGCACCAGTTATTCTTCTAGGCACTGTAGAAAATGCAGTTTTGTTGGATAACAAAATTTATGAAAATTTAACCATGTGAAGGGTTGCATCCATTTTGGTTGAGTTATTGGGGGAAGTGGTAAATTTTTATTATGGGCTCGCTTGTTGGTATTATCATAAGCAGTTTGAAAGATTTTCTGTTTCTCTCCATGATACCTTTCCAGGTCAGAGTCTAATACAAATGGAGTCTTGTTCCAGAGAGTCTTCTTTTGGTTTCCGCAAGCAGAATGACCTGTGAATTTTCTGTTATCGTCTGCTTTGATGATTTTCACTACAGGGAGCAGTTTTCTATTGAATTTTTAAGGGGTGTCTATTGTAGGCTTGTAAGTTTATTCTTTAGTTCCTACATTTATGTTGGCTGAGAATAGAGTGGTCTCTGATTTTTTTATGCAAGTATATCAGTTTTGCAAATTCGACTGTCTATAAAATTATCAATTAAAGGGAAGGCCGAGTTAATGTTTATACTTTGGCTTTGTGTGTTTTGCGTGCCGAATTATCTGTGAGATTGATCTTCTTTGTTAGCATGTATTTTCCTTATTTGAAGAAAAGGCAAATAATCGAATTTTTTGCCGAAGGGAGGGGTTTATGTTATTACACATTCCTTTTTGATGGCAGTGCTCTGTAAAGAAGCAATCATTTTTTTTTTGTAGAGCGTACCTCTGGTAAGAAATATGGAAATTGTTAAAAGCTTTGAATTTTCAAAATTGATTTGGAACATCTCATTATTTGGTTGTACAATCCATTTCCAGATGACATTTCAATTCAAATGGCCCCAGGCATTGACAGTGAATAAAAAGTCATCTCATAGCTCACCACCTCACCAACATGCAAATTAGGTATATGTATTCTCGCCACTGCACTTTCAATAAAATATGAGTGTTTGGATGCTTTAAAAATTTATGGATTGGTAATCAATGTTATTTCACTAAATTTGCTACCATATGCACGAGCAAATGAATTAGAATGATATTTAATTTAACAACAATTTTGTACGGGTTTGATGATTTGCAACTAATTCAGGATAATTTAGTAAAACAAAATAAAAAAAAAATTCTGGGGCTTTCATAGTTCATCAATTTAATTAAATAAAGTTCTTGGCTTAAAACGGCATATGATTTGTAATCATAATCTTTTTGGATGCTATAAGTTTCATAATCTGTGGTATTGTTCTGGTTTGTATCACATAAGTCTGTTAGACACTGAAGATTAACAGGGGATAATTTCTCCACTTGACACTTAACTGCGTGTTCCATCTCCCTCCTTCTCATGCATGCACAACAGTTAACAAACAGTTAGAGATTAGTTAGTGCAAACAGTTAAACAACAGTTTTACTTCTTGTTCAGCGTGCATGCAGTAGCAGTTGAAGTTAGTTTTATATTAGTTAAGGATTAGTTTATTTTCAGTGTGATTTGCCAAGAAAATCTATTTAAAGATCTCTTGGGCGCAACTTTGTAAGGATAGAAAAAGAAAGATAAAAAAGATTAATAAAATCTTGTTTTTTTCCATTGCTGTAGCAATCTGAGGGTTTGTGTTTATATTTTCTTTTTTTGTTTTTATGCTCTGTTTAATCCTTCAAAGTGGTATCAGAGCGAGCAGAGCCGACGGAGTAAAGCTCGTGGGAAAGGAGCACAGGGAAGAGCTAGTGCAACAGTCACAGTTCAGAGCGGAAGGTGAGAGCGTGCAGGTGTGTGCAGTGATGTGGAGAGCAGTCAACAATTCGCAGGAAGAGCCTAGTCAACGCGCAATAGAAGCGGTTAGGAAAAGTGCAGCTGTTAGCAGTCAAGACACACAGAAACAAAAAAAAAAAAGACCGATTTTGTTAATTTTTTTGGCTCGCTCCTGACCTTTCAGAGGTCTTGTTTCATCAAACTCAGTTGCCGTCGAGCCTCAAGTTGACTAAGTGATACCGCATAACAAAGTCAAAAGCTTGAAGAAGTCGTACTAAGCAAGGAGATGCCTTCACAGTCTCCAAAGCTATAGGCCGTCTCAGGTGCTCCTCCGCATACCAGAAGTAATGAACTTTTCCGTAGTCACATGCACCAAGATGCACATGAGTTCTTGAATTTTTCTCTTGAACAAGCTTGTGGACTTTTTGGAAAAGGAAGCCAACGCAACCAAGAAAGTGTCTGGAAATATAACCCAGCTAGAGAAGCGTCCCTGATTTTTACAATCTCTAAATCTTGTTCCGCAAGGAAGAATATAAACAAATTGCAGCCGCTTTTCATTGTCATCTTTCAGCGTGAAACATGGCAACGAACAACAGTATTTCTCAGCCTCAAATTCCCGTTTTCAATGGTAAGAATTATGATTTTTGGGCAATTAAAATAAAAACATTGTTTTGCTCACAAAATGTTTGGGATTTGGTAGAGAATGGTTTTGTAGAACCACAGGACGAGGTTGCCCATCAGGCATTAACTCGAGCATAAAAGGAAGAGCTTAAAGAGAATAGAAAAAAAGATGCAAAAGCTTTATTTCTAATCCAACAGGCATTTGATAAATCTATTTTTTCCAGAGTTGCAGTAGCAATGAGATCCAGACCGGCATGGAAAATCTTGGAGACTACTTATAAATGTAATACAAAGGTAAAAATTGCTAAATTGCAATCTTTTAGGAGAAGTTTTGAAAATTTGCAAATGAATGATTTAGATTCAATAGCCCAGTTTATGGGTCAAGTATTGAATACAGTGAATCAAATTAGATCTAATGGAGAAACTATAACGGATCAGAAGATCATAGATAAAATACTCAGGAGTTTACCCAGTAAATTTGATGCAATAGTTGTAGCTATTGAGGAAACCAAGGATTTGAAACAGTTATCAGTAGATGAATTAATAGGTTCTTTGTTAACACATGAATCCAGAATGAATAGAAATAACAATACTTCTCTTGAGAATGCTTTCAAGTCACAGGTATCATTTGGTAGAGGAAGAGGAAGAGCAAGGTCAAACTTCAGAGGAAGAGGTAGAGGAAGAATTGGAAGGAACAATCCAGATCAAGGTGAAAACAGTAATCAAAACTACATCAATAGAGGACGTGGCAACAATCACTTCCAAAACAGCTCACAGAGGTTTGATAAATCTAATATTCAATGTTATTACTGCAAAATATATAGACATTATGCAAGTGACTGCAGAAGGAAACAAGGATATGTGGACAAGCAGAATGTTAATTACACAAATGAATCTAGTTCTAATCCAAGTGAATCTAGTTCTAATCCTAAAAGCTTATTTCTCACTTGTCATGTTACTCAAGAAAAGACTAGAGATATTTGGTTCTTAGATAGTGGATGCAGTAATCATATGACAGGGAATATATTTTTTTTGCCAGTCTTGATGATTTTGTAAAATCTGAAGTGAAATTAGGAAATGATATCAAAGTGGATGTAATGGGTAAATGTGTAATAAATGTTTTGGCAAAAAATGGTGAAAAAAGGTTTATACCTGATGTTTATTTTGTACCTGGCCTAAAGCATAATCTTATGAGTGTTGGACAGTTAGTACAGAAAGGTTACAGAGTATCTTTTATGGATAATGTTTGCACAATACTAGACAAGTTTCCAAGTGACAGGTTGATAGGAAAAGTGGAGATGACCAAGAATCAGATGTTCCCTTTTTGAATTCAGTGCATCCAAGGAGAAGAGAAAGCCCACTTCAAAACCATGCATCTAGACCAATCATGGCTATGGCACTTAAGGTATGGACATTTACATTTTAGAGGTTTGAATTTTTTACAGAAAAAAAATATGGTGAAGAGATTACCGCCAATAGAATAGCCAGGAAGTTCATGTGTCAGTTGTATTCTAGCAAAATAGCATAGAGAGAGCTTTCCAGTAGGAGCCTCATATAGAGCAAAGGTAATATTGGAGCTAGTCCATAGTGATTTATATGGACCAATACAAATTCCATCACTTGGAGGTAGTACTTATTTTCTAACCTTCATTGATGACTTTAGCGGAAAGACATGGATTTATTTTCTCAAAAATAAGTCTGAAGCCTTTGAAAAATTTAAAGAATTCATTGTAAGAATATCTTTGAGGAAAACGAAGGTTATTTTTGCCCAATTTTTTTTTGGTGTTGAGAAAATCGACGCAAAAGCCTTAAAATGCAACGACGGGATTGAGATTGTGTTTTTGTCGTGGACTTAAAGAATTCTTGGAGCTGTGACTTGTGATTACAATAAATTTGGAAGCCAACACGGCCAAGAAAGTGTAGAAATATAACCTAGCTAGAGAAGCGTACTCGAGTTTGCAATCGTTCTGAATCTTGTTTTGCAAGTAAGAATATAGACAAATTGCAGCCGCTCTTCATTGTCGTCTTTAAGCGTGAGACATGGCAACGAATAACAGTATTTTTTAGCCTCAAATTCCCATTTTTAATGGTAAGAATTATGATTTTTGGGCAATTAAGATGATAACTTTATTTTGCTCACAACATGTTTGGGATCTGGTAGAGAGTGGTTTTGTAAAACCGCAGGACGAGGTTGCCCATCAGGCATTAACTCGAGCACAAAAGGAAGAGCTTAAAGAGAACAGAAAAAAAGATGCAAAAGCTTTATTTTTAATCCAACAGGCATTGGATGAATCTATTTTTTCTAGAGTTGCAGCAGCAACGAGATCAAGATCGGCATAAATTTTTTTGGAGACTACTTATAAAGGTAATACAAAGGTAAAAATTGTTAAATTGCAATCTCTTAGGAGAAGTTTTGAAAATTTGCAAATGAATGATTCAGATTCAATAGACCAGTTTATGGGTCAAGTGTTGAATATAGTGAATCAAATTAGATCTAATGGAGAAACGATCACGGATCAGAAGATCATAGAAAAAATACTCCAGAGTTTACCCAGTAAATTTGATGCAATAGTTGTAGCTATTGAGGAAACCAAGGATTTGGAACAGTTATTTGTAGATGAATTAATGGGTTCTTTGTTAACACATGAATCCAGAATGAATAGGAATACCAATACTTCTCTTGAGAATGCTTTCAAGTCACAGGTATCATTTGGCAGAGGAAGAGAAAGAGGAAGGTCAAACTTTAGAGGAAGAGGCAGAGGCAGAACTGAAAGGAACAATCTAGATCAAAGTGAAAATAGTAATCAAAACTACAACAATAGAGGACGTGGCAATAATCACTTCCAGCAAAGTTCACAGAGGTTTGATAAATCTAATATTCAATGTTATTACTGCAAAAAATATGGACATTATGCAAGTGACTGCAGAAAGAAACAAGGATATGTGGATAAGCAGAATGCTAATTACATAAATGAATCTAGTTCTAATCCAGGTGAATCTAGTTCTAATCTTGGAAGCTTATTTCTCACTTGTCATGTTACTCAAGAAAAATTTAGAGATATTTAGTTCTTAGATAGTGGATGCAGTAATCATATGACAGGGAATAAATAATTCTTTGCTAGTCTTGATGATTATGTGAAATCTGAAGTGAAATTAGGAAATGATAACAAAGTGGATGTAATGGGTAAAGGAGTAATAAATGTTTTGGCAAAAAATGGTGAAAAAAAGTTTATACCTGATGTTCATTTTATACTTGGACTAAAGCATAATCTTATGAGTATTGGACAATTAGTACAGAAAGGTTACAGAGTATCTTTTATGGATAATGTTTGCACAATACTAGACAAGTTTCCAAGTGACAGGTTGATAGGAAAAGTGGAGATGACCAATAATCGGATGTTCCCTCTTCGAATTCAGTGCATCCAAGGAGAAGAGGAAGCCCACTTCAAAACCATGCATCTAGACCAATCATGGCTATGGCACTTAAGGTATGGACATTTACATTTTGGAGGTTTGAATTTGTTATAGAAGAAAAATATGGTAAAGGGATTACCATCAATAGAATAGCCAGGAAGTATATGTGAAAGTTGTATTCTGGCAAAACAGCATAAAGAGAGCTTTCCAGTAGGAGGCTCATATAGAGCAAAGGTAATATTGGAGCTAGTCCATAGTTATTTATGTGGACCAATGCAAATTCCATCACTTGGAGCTAGTACTTATTTTCTAACCTTCATTAATGACTTTAGTAGAAAGACATGGATTTATTTTCTCAAAAATAAGTCTGAAGCCTTTGGAAAATTTGATGAATTCAAGGCTATGGTTGAAAAGCAGAGTGGCCGTCACATCAAGGTACTTAGATCAGATAGAGGAGGTGAATATGTCTAATGAATTTCAATATTTTTGCAGATATCATGACATTAAAAGGCAACTAACTACAAGGTACACAGCACCGCAGAATGGTGTAGTAGAAAGAAAGAATAGAACAATCATGGAGATGGCTAGAAGCATGTTGAATGCCAAACATTTATCAAATGAATATTGAGCAAAATTAGTAGCATGTGCAGTATATAATCTGAATAGAAGCCCAACAAAGAGTGTCAGAGATCGAATTCCACAAGAAGCGTGGAGTGGTAAGAAGCATAGTGTACATCATTTCAGAATTTTTGGTTGTATAGCATATTCTCTTATACCATCTAAATTGAGAAGAAAACTTGATGATAGAGGTGAAAAATGCATTTTTATTGGCTATAGTGAAGAATCAAAGGCTTATAAGTTGTATAACCCTATTTCAAAGCAAATGATTATTAGCAGAGATGTTGAATTTAAGGAAGAAGAAGCATGGGATGGTAGCACCATCACAATTGGAGCACCAATTCCACAAAATGAAGAAGAATCTGAAGAACAAAACTTGCAAGGAGATCAATCCTCTCCACAAGCAAGAACAAGCACTCCAATAAGAACACCTAGGAGCTTAGTACAAGGTGAATCATCTGGTCATGCATGTCATCCTACTCCAAATTCACAAGTAAGTGATGAATCAGATCCAACTCTTGCTACTTTAAGATCAAGATTTAAAGATAAGAAAATGAGAAACTTGAATGAGATTTATAATCAAGAAGAAGAGAAGTTAGATTTGTGTTCAAATTTTGCTCTTTTCACTCATGATCCTATGTATTATGAAGAAGCAGTTAATGAGGAACATTGGATAAAAGCAATGGATGAAGAGATGAATGCTATTGAAAAAAATCAAACATGGGATCTAACTAATCTACCTGAAGGTAAAGATTGCATAGGAGTCAAATGGGTTTATAAGACCAAATTTGATGCAAATGGAAATATTGAAAAACACAAGGCAAGGTTAGTAGCAAAAGGTTTTGCACAAGAGCATGGAATTGACTATAATGAAACATTTGCTCCAGTTGCTAGACTTGATACTATTAGAATGGTTTTAGCAATAGCTGCTGAAAATAATTGGTATGTATATCAAATGGATGTCAAATTAGCTTTCTTGAATGGTTTCCTAGTTGAAGAAGTGTATGTAAAACAGCCACCAGGTTATGAAGTGCAAGGACATGAAGAAAAAGTCTACAGATTGAAGAAGGCCCTTTATGGTCTTAAGCAAGCACCAAGAGCTTGGTATATGTTGATGGCGTACAATTGCACTAGATCTTAACCAATCAACAATGAAAAGTTTCAAGCTGTGGGACGATGCGGCTTGAAACAACCTCCATATTTTAGAGAAGCTGGCCTCTTCTTTTGAATTAGGTGTTGGGGAAAAGGGATAGGAGATCAAACAAAAATGCAAATGCAGGAATGAAACCTAACTATGGTGACGCGCCTGAATGTAATCCTAATCCTAACTTGAGCACAGTGAGACGATTATAGGATTCAATTACATTTAAGAGCAGACAAGTGCATGATCAATGTAAGAGATCAAAATAACAGAAACAGAGGCTCACAATAGGGAGTTTTTTCGTCAAGACACAGAGAATGTCAACCAAGGCATAGTGTTCAATCTTCTTAATAGAATTTTTCAATCACATAAGAGGCACAGAAGTCACGTACAATTATGTAAACCTTCTAATTCTAGAAAATGAGACAAAAGCAAATGACATTCTTAATCACAACTACAACAAATCTATAACATAAACTACTTTGCTAATGACACAGACAACACCAACCAAGGCATGGAGCTCAAATTTCCTTAATTCATTCAGCCGCATAAAGGGCATAGAAACATGCATGGTTATATCAACTTTACAATTCAAGAAAATGGAGACAAGAGCAAATGATGTTACTGGTCAAGAACTTTAGCAAGTCTAATACTATAGAAATTCCCCCTCCTTTTCTGATTTGACAATCGTACTTATATAGCCTCAAATGTCTCCTTCCATCACTCCACTTCTCATTCAATTATTCTTCATCCTTCACTTTCAGGGGACAAACAAACGACGCATTCAATGCTTTAGATGCGTCTTGGTCTTATCAAGAACTGCCCTGACTGCGGCATGGCGATCCCTGTCTAGTACCTCTCTTTGTGCCTGAAAATCTTCGTTCCATCACCTGTTTGGCCACTCAACTGTCTACTCTGCCTTTGCTTATAGGGGACAAACAGACAACGTCTTTAATACTTGCAAACCTCAAAAATCTATTCGGTGCACTGTTCTATCTACCAGGAATAACTTTCGCCTAGTTTCCCTCCATCTTTGCTGTAGCAGATAGACGGACACAAGGACACTTAGTCAATCCATGAAAATTCTCTTTTTGCCTAGAGGGCACCAGAGAATGACACTTGGTCGCTTCCACTTTCTCGATACTTTGCAGTTTTATCAAAACAAAACTTATTGCATTCCTTGCTCGGGCAACTTTTAAGAAGGGATGGATGCACGTGGCAGTCTTTGCTTGTTGACACTCGACGCCTCCATAGTCCTTTGAAATAACTTTCGAGACCCACCATAATCTTCATTCGGCAATTAGGCTCAAGATGGTTTCTCGGATGTTGACACATGGTGACCTCTGCTGCTTCTGGGAAGATACGTGGCATCTTCCACTTCTCCTTCTGGGAGTATGTGGCACCTTCCACTTTTCCTTTGGATGGAGTAGAAAGGGACTTAGAGAGTGACACTTGGCAGCCTCCGCTGCACTTCAGCACTTGCACAAAATGAAAAGATGCCCTTATGCGTTGAATGAAAACACTGGACTCACATCTCCCAGATGCCGACACATGGTGACTTCTGTTGGCTCTAAAAAAAGGTAGTTTAGGGCTTCTGCAACTGACACCTGGCTCTTTTCGCTCTCTCTATTGCTTAGCTCGTTGAAAGTCTTTGTCAAAAGTATAATGAAACGCGGGTGCCTCTCTGAGACGCAGATGTTGGCACGTGGTGCATTCTGCTTAACTGCCATTAGGTACGTGGTGCGATCTGTGATTCTCTGGAAGGTTATAAAAGGGGCCTCAGATGACTCCAGCTGGCCAGCTTTGTGTTTCAGAAAGCGACACTTGGCAGCTTCTGCTTGAACTTGATACTTGGACAAAAATGAGACGAAAGAAACAAGAAGGGGAAAAAGACCCGTGCGACCGGAGGGCGACACTTGGCAGCCTCCTCTGCATTTCGACACTTAGGCAAAATGAACCCATCCTCTGCTCCAGAACTTCTGTCGCGACGCCCAAGGTGCGCAAGAACCAAAATTGCAGTGCTCGAATCAAAAATAAGTAAATACGACGTAGAGTAAGAAATTACTCTACAGTATAGCAAGATTGATTCATACATGACAAATAATGGATTCAACAGAAGCAATAGTGAGTCTACTTTGTACACAAAAATCAACAAAAAAGGTCAAATTTTGATTGTGTTTGTATGTTGATGATTTGATTTTCACTAGAAATTTGTCTGTAGACACATTTAAATCAGGAATGAAAAAAGAATTTGAAATGACATATTTGGGATTAATGAAGTACTTTTTGGGCATAAAAGTTGTACAATTAGAGAAAGGAATGTTTATTTGTCAAACTATATATGCAAAGGATGTGTTAAGGAGGTTTAAGATGCTGAATTGTAAACCAACACCTACACCAGTTGCTAAAGGGACCAAACTTAGCAAAGAAGACCAAGGGTCTAATGTTGATTCTACAACATTCAAAAGACTAGTTGGCAGTTTGATGTTTCTTACAGCTACAAGACCAGAGATCATGTATGGGGTCAGTTTAATCTCTAGATTCATGGAGTCACCGAAAGACTCACATTGACAAGTTGGAAAGAAGATATTGAGATATGTGGCAGGAACAACAGAATATGTAATTTTATATTCCACAACTAACGATTTTAATTTGATTGGTTTTAATGATAGTGATTTTGTAGGTAGCGTTGATGACAGGAAGAGTACTTTTAGACATGTCTTTCTTTTAGGCACAGGTGTGGTCACATGGGCATCCAAAAAGCAACCTATAGTGACACTTTCATCAGCTGAAGCAGAGTATGTAACAACCACATCAGCAACATGTCAAACAACTTGGATGAGGAGAATATTGACATATTTATTACAAGCACATAAGGAGTCAACACCAATCTTGCGTGACAACAAATCAACATTTTCATTATAAAAAAAATCATGTTTTTCATAATAGGAGCAAGCACATTGATACAAGATTTCATTTTATCAGATAGTTAGTAAACAATGGAAAAATTCATCTGGACTTCTGCAGATCTGAAGACCAATTGGCAGATATATTCACAAAGGAATTAGCAAAGGAGACCTTTGATTATCTAAGACAAAATTTAGGCATTGTAAATGCTGAAGTAGTTAGTGGTAAAAATTAAGGGGCAGTGTTAAAAATTGAAGATTAACAGGGGATAATTTCTCCACTTGACACTTAACTGCCTGTTCCATCTCCCTTCTTCTCATGCATGCACATCAGTTAACAAACAGTTAGAGATCAGTTAGTGCAAACAGTTAAACAACGGTCTTACTTCTTGCTCAGCGTGCATGCAATAGCAGTTGAAGTTAGTTCTAGATTAGTTAAGGATTAGTTTATTTTCAGTTTGATTTGCCAAGAAAATCTATTTAAAGATCTCTTGGGCACAGCGTTGTAAGGACAGAAAAAAAAAGATAAAAAATATTAATAAAATCTTGTTTTTTTCCATTGCTGTAGCAATCTAAGGGTTTGTGTTTTTATTTTCTTTTCTTGTTTTTATGCTCTATTTAATCCTTCAAAGTCATCATAGAAGCAACATAAGCCAAAACAACAACAAATATTAAAAAAATTACACGGTTTCTATTCAAAAATTTAATTAAAATTTAACCAACAATTCATTTATGGTTTATGGGGATAGGAGAGTTCAAAATAAAAGAAATTTATCAGAGAACATCGCAGTATAGGTCAAGGGATGGGAACGTTAAAATATAAAAATTGTGACAAAAAAACCCACTGTGAAACTTAGTAACTTTGGAGTCCTACATAGCGATTCTTTTACAACTTGCAAGGTGGGTGTTGTCTTTGTATAAGAACCAGCCGGGCCTTCTGATTGTTTCCAAAAAGCTAAAACACCAGCTTCACCACTCAAAAAAAATCTACCCAAAAGGTAGCAGCAGGCAAAACTGTCTGTCATGAGACTACATTGTGTTCAACACCCCTATAATATAAGCACGATGCTGCAAGAGGGAGCGGTACTACAAGGTACTGGATAGAAAGCGCATAGCCATAAACTGCATAGTTCAAAATATTAAGAAAAAAATTAAATCCCAGCAGTAGAGGGATGACTGTCCATTTTTTAAATTGGTTTTTTTTGTCACCATTGCGTTGACCACCGCCATGCATTGAATTGGAACTTCTTGATTGAAGCAAAAGGTGACAAGAGTGCAAGCAATGGAACCGTCCTAAGACTTGTAGCGTGGAGCCTCATCATCATTTGTCATTAATATTTTAAAATAAAGTAAGATTTTCTTGGCAGGTATTGTAATTGGAACTTTTTAATCAAAGCAAACGTGATAAAAAGTGCAAGTAATGATACTATCTTAAGAATTGCAGGGTGAAGCCTTGTCATCATCTACCATTAATATTTGAAGATTTAATGAGATTTTCTTGGCAGGGGTTATTATCGAAATGGTAGAACATTTAAACGAATAAATAAACAGTGAAAAAGTGCATTTACAGTCTCTAAATATATGTCCGCCTTCGATGACTTAAGAACTCATGCATATGGCTTCCTTTAAGATGTCTGTGCTTCAATTAATATTTTGAGAGTAATTTAGCTGTCCCTAGCGTACACATACAATATCTACAACCAATCAATTAATGCGAAGCCACCGAACCAGTGTATTAGTTTAATGATATTATGTGTTTAAGAATATGTTTAAGACTAACAAGGGTTTAGACGAAAAATAGGGAGTGCCCTGCCCATGAAAATGCCTCCTGCGTAAAAAGAGTGTGTTTAAGGGTGTTATTTCAGGGTTGAGAGTTTCGGCTTTGACACTTGGGATTTGATTGGCTTAGGATTTTTTTCCTCTTTCTTTTACTTTGGTTTTCTGATTGTGAATATTACTCTTCGATATTGGACCTTAGTATTTTAGCAACAACAAATCATTTTGTAAGTTTACACTGTGCCTAAAGGAATGTTGAGGTAATGAATATTTTCTCTCTGATTGTCATAAGCATTTTTTGATGGCCATAGTGGATGAATCATTTGAACATCCATTGGTTCCTTTCACGTAAGCCTGGTTTGTCAGTTGATAAATAGCTAGGGCAACAATTATAATGGTTTATGGTATTAAAGGTATTCAACATTATCATTGATGACCATTATGGATGAATCAGTTCTTTCAGTTAAAATGCACTAGTTCCTCTAGTAGGCACTTTAGAAAATGCAGTTTTGTTGGATAACAATATTTATGAAAATTTAACAATGTGAAGGGTTGCATCCATTTTAGCGGGTTGTGCGAGTTATTTAGGTAAGTGGTAAACTTTTATTATGGGCTCGGTTGAAAGATATTCTGTTTGGCTGCATGATACCTTTACAGGTCTGAGTCTAATTTAAATGGAGTCTTGTTCCAGAGAGTCTTTTGGTTTCCACAAGCAGAACAGCCTGTGAATTCTCTGTTATGGTCTGTTTTGATGATTTTCACTGTAGGGAGCAATTTTCTATTGAAGTTTTAATGGGTGTCTATTGTAGGCTTGTAAATTTACTCTCTAGTTCCTGCATTTATGTTAGCTTAAAAATAGAGTGATCTCTTAAAAGAGGATTTTTTTATGGAAGTCTATCAGTTTTGCTAATTTGACTCCCCATCAAGTGAAGGGAAGGTCGAGTTAATGTTTGCACTGTGGCTTTGTGTGTTTAGATTATTTTTTTGATGGCAGCATTCTTTAAATAAGCAATCACTTTTTTGCAGAGCGTGCCTCTACAAAATAGTATGAAAATAAACATTTTGTTAAAATCTTTGAATTTTTATAGTTGATTTGGAACATCACATTGTTTGGCTGTACAATCCATTGCCAGATGACATTTCAATTCAAATGGCCCTAGGTATATGGGCAAAACATACCATTAATTCTTTACCATCTGTTGTTTTGAGGATTTTTAACACAAAAGCATCTACACTACATGATACACGTACCCTTATTTTAATGCGGGGTATGATTATGTAGGTATTTTTGGAGGCGGATAGCCTATAGGAAATTAGAGGTTGGGGAACATAAAAGATGTGAAACCTTATCTAAGTATCATGCTTTGATAATCAAGTGTGGGACAAAAAATTATTTCAAAAAGTGACCATATTCAAAAAAATTATTTCGAAAAGTGACCATATTTTGGATTTAGAAGTGAAGCAGGTTGAAATCTTTGACCATGATTTTGGTTAATTCGTTTAATTTGTGAGTTGAAGAACATCTGTTTATGGAAGAAATTATTCTCTACTCCCTTGTTATTAAGTGACTAACAGAATTTGCATTTGCATTTGCACTGAGAAAATGATTTTCAGAAACAATCAAAATAGTGGTTTAAACTTTAAAGTGTATCTACATGTAATTTATTTGTTTATTATTTGCAATTTGATTTTGAAAGGCAGTAAAGGGAAAATTAACGATTTATTTGTTTCTTTGATTTCTTTTGAAGGGGGGAGTGTTGTATGGTGCACATTGATTAAGAACCATATTCCACCCAAAACTAAGCACTGGGAAATACCAAATGCTTAATTTTCAATCTGTATTTATGTATTTATTTTTCTGTGATTTTGTCTTCGATTTAGTTAAAAGCAATGAATGTTCTCTTCACAGATGGGGAAAGATTGAAGTAGATGATAAAATAGGGAATTCGATGGATCATCAGTGTGGTGAAACAATGGTAAGATATTTGTAACTTGAATATGCGGGCTGTAATTTATTTCTTATTTTGATTTATTTAAGTGGTACAATATTTATTCCCTTACATTCGAGGCAGCCATACAATTAGTCCCTCTGTCTATTTTCATTTATTTAAGATGGTATATGTTAGACACTGGAGATAATTTCTCCACTCCTCATGCATGCACATCAGTTATCAAACAATTAGTTCAAGCAGTTAGAAAGTTAAGGAGTTTGCATGTAAAAACTAAAATTAGTTTTCAGTTTGCTTTTCTAATTATTGTTTGCTTTCATATCTATTTAAGAGACCCATGGGCATAGCTTTGTAATTGAAGAAGATCAGCAGATCAAGAAGATCAGCAAGATCAAGAAAATCAATAAAATTTTGTTTTTTTCATTGCTGTAGCAATCTGAGTATTTCTGTTCTTATTTTTTGTTTTTATATGCTCAGTTTTTCTGTCAAAGTGGTATCAGAGCCCACAGAGAGTATCTGGGGAAGTTGTGGTCAGTTCAGCCTGAAGGTTGTTTAAGTTATCTGTCCAAACTTGTGTTGGCATAATCAGGGATTATCCATTAGTCTAAAAGAGTCTGAGATTGTGTCTGAATCTATCAGTCTTTGCAGTTTGCATAAGGCAGCGAGATGTTTTTCTGACCCTGTGTAGTTTGTATAAGGCATGCAGCTGTCTGTTTGAACCTAATCTGTTGGGTCATCTCTATTTTTGGATTGGTTAAAAGCTTTACGGCATCTCTACAAAGTTGAAACAGTGTTTGAGTCTGAAGTTTTTGTGTAATCTCATGTCCATGTTTGTAAGTTGAAAACGAAAGAGCCGTAGCTCGTCGACATCCGTTGTGATAGCCCAGTCAAAAATGTTGCTGTATGAATCATGTTGAGCATCATAGCTCTGTATAACAATGTGTCTTTATGACCGAAGGTCTGTATGTTGAGAGTCCAAATCGTATATCTTGGAAAGCTGCAGCAGCAGTAAAGTCATTGGAGAAGACCCTATCTATTTGTGTGAAGCTGCTCAGAAAGAGAGAAGCCGCAGCTATTAGACATGAAGTTGTAAAAAAAAGAAGAGTGCCCAGGTTGAGGCGTGACAAAGCGCGACTAGATAGAAGTGTTGGCAGATAGCCCAGTGAGAACAAAGCCCTGGAAGATAATAGAGTTTTTTGTTTGGCATCGAACTGTAGTCTGGTTTGTTTGCAGTTGCAATCATTGTTGGGCGCTGTATGGAAACAAGACACAACTAGCTGAAAGAAATCTCAGCCGGTAAAGAGTAAACTCAGTGACATTGAACCATGGTGAAATTCTAGGTCCAAGGAAGAGCAACTGTGTTGTTGAAAGGAAGCGCCCAAGCTAGAGGCATATTACACAGAAGATTGCTCGGAAGAGCCTGCTATGAATGCCAAAGATAAGAGGCGTCGAATGTGTTCAAGATCAGACCGAAATCTGCATGATGGTGGTGTATTCCACATATAAGGCGATGTATTTTGCAAGGGGGTGTATTTCACATGAGAGGTAGTGTATTGAAAAGGTTTAGCAATTTGAGCCCAGTTTTCAACTTAAGGGGGAGAATGTCTGTATGCTGCTCTGAAGACGCAGCTCTGAAGATTACTCTCTAGCCTACCTGACATTGATGGCAATCAAATCTTTGCAAATATATGCCAAAGACCAATCCATAGCCAGCGGTTGTTTTGTCACACCTAGTGACTTCCGCATATCCTGTTGCATATGTAATTAATGCATATCCTAGCTAATGGATCCGTTTCTTTAATGTATTTAATGTTGTTTGTTAAGCTCATTGACTGAGCAGACTTCTCTAGAGACTTCCATAGACTGCTATAAATGGAGGTCGAATGTATTGTGTTAACAAATGAATTTTGGAGCAGCGTAGATCTGCCCAGTTCATTCCACCAGCGTGCAGTGCTAGGTGTTGAGAGCAGAAGCCCCTGCTTGTATGACTTGTGTATGCCTCGCAGCATCCCAGCTGAAGCTGGTAGACAGAATGAGTGAAGAGATGTATGCCATGAATGGTAGCCACTAGCAACGTAGCTGTGGCAAGAATGGTAAATCATTTATGCATTGTAAATGTTGAAGTAGTTAGTGGTAGAAATTAAGGGGGAGTGTTAGAGACTTGAGAGAATTTCTCCACTTCTTCTCATGCATGCACAATAGTTATCAAACAGTTAGTTCAAGCCGTTAGAGAGTTAAGGAGTTTGCATGTAAAGACTAAAATTAGTCTTCAATTTGTCTTTCTAATTATTGTTTGCTTTCATATCTATTTAAGAGACCCATTGTCATAGCTTTGTAATTGAAAAAGATCAAGAAGATCAGCAAGATCAAGAAAATCAATAAAATCTTGTTTTTTCCATTGCCATAGCAATCTGAGTATTTTTGTTCTTATTTTCTGTTTTTATATGCTCAGTTTTTCTGTCAGTATAATGTTTATATGGAATGATGCTTCAATCAAAATGGCTGCTCGCCATGGGCTAATGATGCTTCGGTCAAAATGGCAGCTTGCCATGGATAGCCCACCCTAGGACAAAAATCTGCTGATAGGTAACCTTAGACTATCTATTTTAATGCAGGGATTTTATATGTTTTTAAAATTTTTAGAGGAAGGGAACAGTAGCCGGAGAAGTGTGTGCATAGTGGATATGGATTTAGATTTGGCGACAAATTGCAGCTAATAAAACAAAGCACTGTCCAATTCGAGGTTAGGATTTCAATTCACATTGTTCTGAATTTAGTTTTTGTTTGGTTAATTATACGTTTTTTATTGTGATTTTCCCCTCAATTTAGTTAAACAATAATGAATTTTATCCATAGACAGTGAGAGTCGGTAGCCACACAAGGGAGTTGGATGGATATGTGGAACTTAGACTACATTAGACTCAAGTCTATTACTATTGGATTTTTAAGAATTTGCAGGAATTAATTTGCCAATTGCAAGATTTTTTCAATCGATTATGATTTTATTTTTGAGACTTCAGAGATCCAACTTGTATGTGACCTCAGGTTATGATACAAAATCAACGTGGATTAAATGGTATGATTTGTATACCCTGATGTTTGTAATAGAAATGGTATGATTTGTATTCTCTAATGCTTGCATTGGTCTATGCAAATAGATTGTTCGAGTAAAAATGAGTTTTTTTTTGGTGATAATTTACGTTGTTCTATTGGGTGATTGGAGTATTTGATTGGTCTAGCTGCGGTTTTCATAGGTTTGGGGTTCATCCTTATGAACCACAGAGGGTAAAGTAGCATAGCAATTTTTTTTATTGCCATAGACCTATTTAAACAATTCAAAGTTAGTTGCACTTTTGATTGTTGTAATCTTGTAATTTTATTTTTTAGTCCGTGCAATTATGTGCTCAGATAAGATTCAATTGATATTATTATGTGACACCAAATTGTCTCACAAAATTGATTATCCATCAGTTAAAGGGAAGGTTGAGATGATGCTTATATTGTGGTGTCATGCGTCTTGTATGTTGGATGTTTTGTGAGATTGATTTATAGGCATTTTTTTTGAATTATATATAATAAAAGTGAAAATAATTGAAATATGTCTCGTCAAGTGAGGGATTGAACTTCCAAGATGTATCTCTTTCATTTCTCATGGCAGGGTTTTGTAAACAAGCTATAGTTTTTTGCAGAGATTATGGTGCTGCAAATTGATGGGAAAGCAGTGAAGATTTTTATATAGATTTGATATTCTCACAAACAATTTGGAAGATATAATTTTTATATATGAGTTCAAATTTTGGAGTAGGATGTCAAATTCTAACTTCGAACTGATTTCAGTTTTGATTGATTTATGTTTTTATATGGCGATTTTATCTTTAATTTTGTTAAAAATGATGCACTCACTTCTACAGGAGTGAGTTATAACCACAAATGGGAGCTTGATGGACATGTTGGACTCAACTATTTTTGATTTAGTTTAGTACCATTGGAATTTAAAGAATTTGTGAAAATTAATTTGCCAATTACAAATATGAGTTGAGAGTTGCTATATTCGATTTAGTTTAGTACTATTGGAATTAAAGAATTTGTGAAAATTAATTTTCCAATTACAAATGAGTTCAAAGTTTTGTAGTTGATTTTTAATTGTTTTTGAGCATCTTTAATATTAGTGTGTGTGAGAGTAAAGAGCTTTCAATCAACTTGTATGTGACCTCAAGGTATGACACTGAAGCGTGGAATAAATGGTATAGTTTGTCTTCCTTAATGTTTGGAGGACCCTGTACTATACAAATAGATTGTTAGAGGAAAATTGAGTTTATTTGGGTGATAATTTGCATTGCTCTATTTGGATGATTGAAGTATTGGTATTGAGTTTTCATGCATTTGAGGTACTTCCTCATGGACCAAGGAGGATAAAGTGACATTGTGATTCCGTATAAACTCAAATCTAGCTAAACCTTTGAATGTTTTGGGCTTGTAAGTTTATGCTTTAGTCTCTCAATTATGTTGTGGCTCGGATGAGATAAAAATGGTATTACGTGGCAGCAAATTGTTTCGTAAAATTAATGCCCTGTTAACTAAGGTGGAAGGTTACGGAAACATTTATATCGTAGTTGTGTTCATTGCTTGACATGAACACAACCCACCTTAGGACAATAATTTGCTGACAGGGCATCGTAGGACTTTAATTTAAGGGGTTTTTAGTGCAGGGTTTTTACATTGATCATATATATATTTTTAATTTTTAGTCATATGCAGAATATGATTTTTAAGGCATATATGGAGCTATGGACCTTGCAATAAAGGAAATTAGAGGAAGAGGAATCAAGGAAGACCTTCAAATAGTATCATCATTTAGGTTTGTTAATTAAATGTAACTTATTAGTTGTTGCCAAATATTTTTTAGTTTATTTTGGTTGCAGAAGTGACTTGCTTGTTTTTGGTTAATTTGTTTTTTTTAATTGAGGAACTTTGCATCATTGGGTGAAGCTATTCTTTACTGTATATTAATCAGTTAGTAAATGGAGTTTATATTTACTTTGAACAAATGATGGTTAAGTACAGAAAAAAAACTATCTGTCCAAAGTGTACTTTTATGGAAAAATGAATACTCTTCTTATTTTTGGAGAAAGGAATAGCCACTGGAGTGGCTTCCATACATAGTGGACATGGATTTGGAGTCCACTTCTAGCTAAATACATAATGCTATTCAAGGTTAGGATTATGATGCCAATTTTCCACTTTTATATGAGTTCAGTTTTTTATTCATTATTATTTATTAATGATGATTTTTTCTTCGATTTAGTTAATAACAATAAGTATTTCTACATACATAATAACTCAAAAAAGGAATTGGATGGGCGTAGGTTTTTAGACCCAGCGTTGTACTCTTGAATTAAAAATATTTTGAGGAAATTAATTTGCTAATTGCATGAGATTTTTAGTAAATTTTTAATTTTGATATTGGGCGTCTTTAATATTAGTGTAGTTGAGGGAATTTAAATTGTATTTTACCCCCTATGTGGATTAAGGGTTACAACTTTTTTTCTTCACTAATGTTCATAGTAACCCTGTACAAAAAGATGATGGTGCAAGAAAAAATGAGTGTATTTGGATGATAATTAATAGGCAACTCTATTGAGCTATCGAAGTATTCAGTTGGTCTAGCTGTAATTTTCATAGGTTTGTAATTATTCTTGTTTGTAATGTCTATACAATTTGCATCTACTATTTACAAAGATATTGGGTTTTGTGTAATGAGTAGGGTTTGACATTATTTCTACAAATTTACTTGAGAGATTTGTAGATGCTCTACACTTTCAGTCGCTTCAGGGATTGGTTCATGAGATTTAAAACAAACAATATGATATAGTAACCCAACAACAACACTATAGTACGTTAAGCACACCACATCAACAATATATCCAAAAACAAGTCGATGAACAAAAAACGTGGGTCCAAATAGTGAAAGGGAAGAAAGCCCCTCTAGTTGTTGAAAACATTGTCCAAACCAAATTTGAAGAGGAGAAAGCATGATAAGTCAAGGCTCTTAACCTTCAAGTTCATGGCATGTCTAATGTTGTTGAAACTGTGTAAGCTGGACAAAACTTTTTATAAGACTCCCTAGAGTTGGATGGCATCAACCTCGATTGGGAATGGATGACTCCCATAACATTCTTATTATCAAGTTTCAATTGTTTAACAACTCTAAAATCTTGAAGGAAGTTTTGTCTCTCCTTGATAAAGTTCACTTAGAGCCAATCTCTTAAAACTCTAAGAGGAGGAACTTTAGAGGGTGCAGGGTTTGGTTATTGTTGCTAGGTAAAAAAATGGGGCGATCATCTAGGATTTTACTCTGATCCATGTTTTCCCACCCCTATAGTGGGCACAATCTATCTAGATGATAACATGTTGGGGTCTCAAATGATGATAGTGGCATCTCCATTACTTATTGGCATTGTAATAGTGTTGCGTGGACTTCTTCGGGTATCTTCCAAGGTGTGATTACATTTTAATATTTCATCTTCTTTGTTGAGACCCATGGGAGTGTTTGTGGTTTAGGGGAAGTGGCTTGCCTCATTTGTGACAACCTCAAGTCTAGAATATTATTGGTAGCTTTTGATGTCCATTCCAAATACATGTCATGGCATCTTCAAAGGGGCCTACCACCTATCTGTGATGTCTTTATTTTAAAATGCTACTTGGGCATGCTTGATCGCTCTTTGTTGTGCACATTGATGAGGATCATGAATTCTTGTGCGATATGCTCAATAATTTGATTGCGTCTGTCTTTACCATGCTTGGTTATTATTTTGCTTAATATATTTGTAAGTGTTTCATTTGTCACTTCTACTCGTCTATTTCCTTGTAGGTATTATGGCATAGAGAAAGTATGATAAATCTTGTATTTAACATATAATCTCTTTATTATTTTATTTTTGAATGAAGATCCATTATCTGTGATAATGGATGATGGTAGTCTAAAACGTGAGATGATATTTGTCATTAATAATTCACATATATCTTCCCCTGTAGTTGATATTAATGGTTGGACTCTTACCCATTTTGTGAAGTACTCATAGTTGTAAAAAAGAAAATTTGACTCTCTAATGATTTTGGATTTATCTTGCCAATTAAGTCAAAGCCCCGAAAGGAAGTAGCCATAGTGAGAGAATAAGTTATAACTCTTGTGATGATGCATTATTTAAAACACTATGTTTTTGATGTCATGGAAATAATTTAGCATGCTCTTGACATTTTTGTTCCATTGTATGCCAACAATACTCTTGTCTTAAAAGATTGTAAGACAATGTTTTCATGTGGAAACGACCTCCACATTCACTATCATATACCTATATTAAGACAATCTTAGTCTCATCATGGTTAAGGAACTGAAGTAATTGTCCATGCATTAATGTTTTAAATAAATATCTTCAAATTAGAATTAATGCATTTCTCCACATTTTTGTTTTAATTTATCATTATTTGTAACATTTTTCAGGATGAAAGCCTTGTATAACAAGTTGTATATATCACTAGCATTTTGAATTTATTACACTACAAGTAATTTCAAGTATTTCTGGAGCATGAATGGTGTAGCTGTTAGATAGTAAAAATTCCATGATCATCATTGATGTCAATGGGAATTATAGAAGCTACATTAGCAAGAGCATCAACATATCAATTTTATTTTTGAGGTATGATCTCTATTGAAAAATGATCAAAGTGCATTTGAAATAGTTGTACTATGTATTTGTATGGTATTTTTTGTGTTAGTGTATAAAATTTGATTAACCACCAGTTGAGAATATCCACATATCCGTAGTAATTTCATATATAATATACATGTTATGCATAATCTAAATATCAATGCCTCATATTCTAGTATGTTATTTATACATGAAAAACCCAAAAGATATATAAATGGCATAGGTTGGCCATGAGGAGTGGTGAAGACAATGTCAATACTGACGCCTATAGTAAATTTTGATTCATCAAAGTACATGGTCCAAATATCATCACCAATGTGATATGAACTAAAGTTGTCACAAAAATCATTATTGATTGGTAGTGTGTCTACTAATGGAGCTACAACTAATCAGTCTACAATAACTTATCATTTTATGAATTTTTAACATATGAATTCTAGTTCAAATTCCATGAACAACATTACCCATTTAGATATATGTCCTAATAAATGTTACTTTGACTTGAGTAATTTGAGTAAATACCACCTTTGTGATGGCATATGTCTCATTGTTGAGCATGTAATGTCACAACTTTTGTGCAACTAGAAAAAATGCCATGCATAACTTTTCCATAGTATGGCAATTTATGTCATATTCAAAAAGTGTATGATGGATATAATAAATGACACATTCTTTGTGATTGTAATCGTATTGTGCCAATAAAGTCCCTAAGGCATGATCTATCATTGAGATGTATAATAGTAAAGGTCTATTTGGTGTTGTGGGCATGAGAATAGGTGGATTAAGTAGGTAATTTTTAATCACATCAAAAAATTGTTGACATTTGGCATCCCATTCGAATTTTGTGTCTTTTGTTAGTAATAATGTGAAGAGTTGCATCTTATTAACTTGTTGATTTGCAAAACATCTTATTAGCTAGATCTTTCCCTATAAGGATTGTAGTTGTTTTAGTCCTTTTAGAAGTGGAATGTATAAAATATATCTATTTTTTGGGGATCTATTTCAATGCCCCATTGAGATATGATGCATCTCAATAATTTCCCCGAAGATACCCTGAATACATCTTGCTTTGGATTCAAGCATATGTTTAATTTATGTAAACCTTAAAAAACTCTGTAAATCCATAGCATGATTCTATCATTGTCTTGATTTGGCAAGTATATTATCAACATAGTATTCCATGGTTTTGTGTATATAGTCATTAAATATATGGCTCATGGCTTGTTGTTAAGTAGCTCGATCATTTTTTGATCCAAAGGGCATGACTACATAACAAAATGTTCTCCATAGTGTAGTAAATGAATTATTTTATTAAGTTGTCGGATTAGTTTTAATTTGATTATATCATAAGAAACCATCCATAAATGATAACATTTCATAGCCAGTGGTAGAGTCAAAAATCATGTTAATTTTTGGTAATGAAAAGTTGTCTTTAGGACAAACTTTATTTAAGTCTCGATAATATGTACAACATTGAATCTATCTATTAGGGTTTCCCAGTGGTACTATATTAGAGACCAATTCAGGGTAATCAATGGATTGATTAAATATTACATCTAATAGTCTATAATTTCATGTTTAACCTATAAATCTAATTTTGAATGCTTTTATTTTGTCTTCTATTGCACTAGCTTGGCATCAAGATATAGTACATTCAAGGCAATTGTGGGGTCAATTCTTGGCATATCTGAGTAATCCCAAGTAAATAATTCTGGGTAATCAAGTATAACATGTCGAACTGATTTTCCTTCATCTTCTTGTAACATGATTGCTAATAGTATTGGGGTTGGATCCTCTATTACATGATGAAATTATATTATCTTCTTTAATTATAGTTGATCTATCTTTCATATATGTCATAATAGGGATGTTATTTGGGCCATCTGCTTGAATATAAAATTTACGATTTTTGCTTTCTCCATGATATGAGTGGGAATCAATTGTGTGAGGAAACATATTCTTATGATAGGTAGATCCTCGTATTCCCCCAGGTATTCTAAGAAAGACTCATCATTTGAAAGTTTGTATATTAATTTAATTTCTTGATTCATTTTGATCATATCTTGATGTACAATGGAGTAATCTATTTTTATCCTTTCCTTATACTTTGTAGAGTATATTAGACCTAATGGAGTGAGTACATTTTAAGGATTTTCCTAGCTCGTGTTTTCAGATCTACTTCTTACATAGCGATTAGAGCTATTTTTCAGCATGATACCAATGCCTTTCTCCTTCTGATGTTATTTATGGATTTTTGTCTGCTTTAATTATGCTCAACATTCCTATACCACTTATCCATTAAAAATATTTTTTTATTCCTCTATCTTTCTGGGTTTCTAAAAATATCAATAGGGTATTTTCTGTTAGGGTGAAATCTACCTTTTAAGATTTTTTTAAGATTTTTTTTTATAAATCTACCTATAGATCAGTGATAAACTTGTTAAGGTATTGGATAAGTATTTTATGGTTATTAAAGGTGCACATCGTACTATACAAACACCTATGCTTTTTTGGGTTTTGTAAAAACAATTTCTTGTAAGCCATATAGGTCGTATGGACCATACATACTTATGTGTCTTATATATCTCTTGTGTGTAATTTTCCTACATCGTCACCAACTATATCAATTTATACTAGATTTCCCTTCACTTTGTCAGTATTTGTCATCGTTATATGTATTACAAGTGTTGTTGTACATTCTATTATTTTTGCTATGGATTTGACATTGAATTTCTAGACTGAAATGGATTGTGTGCCACGCCATCACCACTAGAGCATGCCCGGGAGTACTAGAGATCAAAAGAGCATGGTGATCTAGTGAGTGAATTAATTTTTGTTAATTTTGGCATTTAATAGCATTAATTAGGAGTTAAAGTAGGGTTAGAGCAAAGCTATTTTTAGGAAGTTTTTTTTAGAAGTGCTTGTTATAGCTCAAAATTACACCTTATGAGAGGGTGATTCAAGCCCTCTCAACCTGAGCTATGCAATAGGATTGATTCTAGGTTGTGGGTGGCCTCTAAGTGAGTCAAACCTCTAGATTTTAGGTTACACCCAAAATACAACACCTAGACTAATACTACCACTTGATTTAACATGGAAAAGGGAAAGAAGAGTACTAAGCTAACCCAAAAAAATTGGATGTGATGCATCAAACATGAATTCCACAACTTGTTCAAGATGCACTATGAAATATCAACTTACAATCTGATTATGTTACTCTAAACAACCCCTTTCACACTAGTGTTTCAATATGAAGGTTTAGATGATTGCATGAGTAATAGGATGATTAACCAAGAGGTGCTAATGACAACACTAATGACTTATCAATTAGCTAAACAATCCAACAAAGTAGAACACTTCATATGCCCTGTGAAAGGCTTTAAACTTGCATAAGGCATGAAACATGAAGGATAAATGTAAAAGATATGACTATCACTAAACACTCATCAATATAACATCCTGAAAACATTCTTTGCAAGATATAAGTAGGATATCCAAATTGAATTCACTTCAATAATCAAGTACAAGTCTCAATATTGGTAGAGCTTCGCTCTTATAGAGAATCGTGAAGAGAGAGAGGGGGGCATAGTAGAAAAGGAATGAAAAGTGTTCATGAGATTTACAATTATAAAATGAGTTATGAGACAATCCAACATACCTCCAAGGCCATGTGTTTCATATTTTAAGCAACTCCAATCTCCCAAGTGGCATAGGAGTTACAACTTGGCTTGACACCTTGACTAACATCTTAGAAACTGCCCTTCTTTGCATGAAAGGAGTGACAAATGGACATTATAAATATGAATTCACCATGAAATGATCTGAAACAAATCATTTAACATATTCCATGAATTATTAAACTCTTTTGACCTACCATTCCATTAGTTACATGCTTCAGTGTCTTGTAACTCTCCATTTTACATGCCTAGATTGGTCCAAGTGGCCTAAAACTTAAGTGCATCATATTTAACTAGTAAAAAAAATGAATGGACCTAAAATATGTTATCAATTCTGAAATTAACCATTTTGGTTCTTGGACCAACTCCCAAGAACTCATTTTGCTCCTTAAGCCTTCAATAGCCCTAGTTCTCTTGTAGCCTTTTTTCCTGTAAATCTCCTTGTATGAGAGTTGTACAGATGATCTTGAAAAAATAAAAGTATATTATAGGATCCTCTATGGCCTTATAATTCTATGTAAAATTTCATCTTCATACTCTGAGTGGAAGCCCATTTTTTTGTCTTTCTCTCTCTTAAATTAGGTCTCAATTAGGCCTCCTTGCTTTAGACCCTGTTTTCTTGATCCAGACTTTTTCCACACTTGTGAAATCACCCAAAATATTTTGATTCACTTTACCTACACCATCACCAACTTCCATGTCAATTTTGGGGTTTGGAGACCTTGTGGAGGTATGCAAACCAAGAAATGGCCTTACCACCTAGTCTCATTTTGAGCCTATTTGAGACTGCCTTGAAAAATGGACCTAGTTTGATCATCTCCAGAATATACTATGCAATTTTTTTGATTTTAATGGATATTAAAGTCTCAAATGACATCATACCATGATTTGGAAGCTCTCCCCTTCTTAGAACACTTGAAAAACACAAAAAACATGCAAAAATAGGGTATTTTGGGCAGTCTGTACAGTAGTCTGTACATTTGAAGTACATGTGCATAAACTCCTTGCATTAAAAAATAACATCCAATATTTTTAAGGATAAAAATATGTTATTAGATGTGATTTTGAATTTTTTTCCTATGACTGGTCACTATCAAGGTTTAAGAGAGGTTTTAAACCTATCTAGGGTCTTAATGATTGTTCATAAAGAAAATATCAATAAATGACCTCCTTTTACTTGGAAAAAATTCTTGATATAACCATTAAAACAATCCAAAATAATCATAATCCCATTCAAATTATGGACAATGGTATGAGCATCTAAAGTTGCTCTTTGAATGGCTTGCTTAACGTTCTTGGGCTTAGAGAGAGCTTTACTTCGAGTTCCAGGGCTTGAAAATCATTCCCACTATTGTGAGAGGCTTAGACATCTCTATAAAAACCATATCTATGATTTCATATTATTTTAGAGTGCCCATTACCCCTTTATATGTAAATGGTTCTCTGATCAAGCTATTTGGGGTTTACGACCTGCATTGCTCCTGCTAACCCTCAAGGGCTTTTGGATGGAACTCTGAGTTTGTTTCCACATGGGAAGTGTATGGAGATATTTGATATATCTTTTAGCTACCTTAATTTCCCTCCATGGGGTCTAAAAACCTGATTTGTGCCATTTTAGCTCAAGTGGACCTCAAGGTCTCAATGGTTGCCCTTGCCCAAGGAGTGGGTAGGGTCTGAGATAAAATAGTGGATACTTCCACTATTTTTCTGAGGTCCAAGAGACCATGGGTGTCTTGTATAACTCATTATGACATTGTGTACCATTTTTTGAGATATAATCATGCCTTTAGAGGCCTCAAACCTTCAAACTCTGTCAACACTAGATTGCAGTCTATGTGTGACTATGTGTATCCTTTTTTGGTTTTGACTGAATATGAGGTTTGGACTAAGTTCAGTCAGGATTCCTCATGTTTCCTTTTGGTTTAGAGTTACCTTAATACCTTTTTCAAACCAACTTGGACCTCAAATTTCCTTGTTATTTCATTCTTAGGCCTTTAGACTAATATGTTGTCATGTGGCCTGTAGGTGCTCTAAGGTCACTTGACTGTATTCTCTTGCTCTTTAGGTATCTCTTTCATGGCATTTCAAACCACTTCAATATTCCATGGCATGTCTAAATTTTTTATTGAGTTCATATTACTGTCAAACACCTTTGTCTCTCTTTCATTTAGGCTTAAGGCCAACTATTCTATAAGCCACCTATAGGTGCTTTTCTTAGGGTCATTTGACTGTGTGTTTGAGTATAGACATTACCCTCTGATCACTAAATTTTATCCTAGTTCATGAATTTTTTTGAAATATTAATGCAATTTCAAACAATTTCAATCATACTTTGGTCCCTCTTTCATGTCTGAATGTAACTAAGCCCTTACAGCCTATAGGTGACCATGTGAAGGTCACTTGACTATGTTTTGCATATATTTAGAGCCTTTCCCTTCATTGGTCTCCTCAAAGGTATTTTAACATAGATGGAGTCTCATTAGGTTTCACATAACTTTCAACTACACCTTTGTTTCTTCATTCTTGGCCTTGTTACCTGTCCACTTCTCCTTAGCCACCTATAGGTGACTATTATGAGAGAGCTTGTCTGTCATCTTGTGTTTGCCTATCTCACCCTCATTAAAATTAATCTCCTAAAATCTTTTGAACCTATATGAGTTTTAAGTTAAGTTCAAACACCTTTCAAAACCCTCAATCTCTTTATTTATGCCCAAGACTAGCATGTCCATGTATGCTTGTAGGTGTGTATATATTGAAGGTAACAACATAGTTGCTAATTTGGGTTTGAGACTTCACCCTTGTTTTAGTGATATTTCAATGATTTATTCAAATTTTTTCAACACTTTGAACCCTTTTACCACACCTCAACATGTTTGCCAGTTTGACTTGTTGTAGATGGCCATCTCAAGATGAGCCTTGCATTGAGTTGTTGCCTAGGACCTCACTCTCATGTCACTGACTTTATCCAAGTTCAATGAACTTGTTTTAGATACCAAAGTGAGTTCAAAAACTTTTCAAACATAACTCTGCCCTTTTCTATCACTAGGCTCAATACCCACTATCTACTGTCACTAAATCAACTTGTATGTGCCCATGGGGTATCAAGATTGTGTGTTAGGGGTCTGAAACAAAATCTTGTCCATGAATCTCTATAGTGACTTAGGTTCTCTTTAAGGGTTAATGTCCTGTGTCATGTGTGCTTTAGCATGTTCTAATTTTGAGTTGAATTTGGTTTGGTTCCAAATGGAGACCTACAGGTTTAGGGTATGTAGGTTGCTCTTGAAGTGCTTAGGCTATAAAGAACCATTTGTGGATTCCTAAACTTATCAACTCTATCAATTCGATAAAACACTATTCATCACTCCTTCATGTGTCACAAAGCTCAAAACAATTATCATAGTCACCCTCAACTTACCCACAGTCCTGTACGGACTGCATACAATCAGCATGTATAAACATATTATGTGTGTTGGCTTGGAACATTAATGATCTCATTCAATTTGATGGTGGTAATGAGGCAACCAATATTATAGAATGCCTGGAGAAGTATGTTAGGTCCTTATTTGAAAAATGGGCATCTTCCAAACACCCTTATAGTTTGTACAAGCCTGCATGTGAAGGAGACAACTATGAACTCTCATTGAAGAGTGTACATAGGGGCTCCTATCATCAATTTTCTACACTTATAGTAGTACAACATCATCTCAAAACCTTACACCATGGTATATTATTGGTAATTGATACTAAATTAGAAATCAAACTCTAGTAGACTTGTTCAAACACTAACAATATCTCCCAAAGAGAAAATTTTGAAGATATGAACAAGAAACACATTTCAGACAAGTAGGGCATAAATTCCATGAAAATTATGGGCTCTCCATGGACAATAAAACATTAGAGACCCCTTAAAATTATCATCATGAAGAGGAAACAAGAACTTGCAATATAATTATCTAAAATAACTTGTATACCAAGATCTTCTTCCTTCTAGTGAAAATACTTCATGAAGATGATTCAACTGATCAAACCACCATTAAAATTAGATCCAATACCTTTACAAAACACCCTCAAAATCATTCCTCTCCATCAATTTCTCAGCTGGAGAAATAGGTGCAAGAATAGATCCCTCTCAGATGTATAATCCATAGTGACCTGTTGTCACTCTTAGCTATTATTCATAAAGAATAGGCCATCATTATCCAAACCAATTACATTAATTTGAATCTCAATATTACCCCTAAAAATAGGCAACGATGGAGGATAAAAGGTGTCTGGACTATCAGTTCAACTTAAAACTTGGTCCAAAGATGGGAAATGACGTGATGGATCACAAGAGACACTTAAAAACCATTTACAATTAACAAATGATCCTCCAAAGACGTATAAATGCCCAAAAGTACCTTAAAATGCCATTTTTTCTATTTGGGAGGTTGAAACTACAATTTTGTCAATACATGATTGACACTGAACATTATTTGACCTCTCTATGACACTAGGGTTGCTTATAATCTTCTTTAAATGTTCTCCTCTTGAAGTGGTACCTACCATTCCTCTATATGGGCCAAAAGGTGGCCAAATTGACATTTTTTTCTTTTAAGAGTCAAATAAAGCTTAAAAGATGATATTAATGATATTAAAATAAACTTTTTTATTGACTTTGAAACATATTAAACCTTTGGCCAAGTTTGACACAACAAGCCCTTGTGATTGACCTCTTAGAGTAGGCAAGTGTTCATAAGACCAGAACTTGGATAAGGCTAAGGAAGGGCAAACTTGACCATATGGGACTCTCTAAGACCAATGTAGACCATAAAAAAGCCATATGATTACCCTATGAAAGTTTCAATTTAGAGGGGTTGACCTATTTTGACTTGGGGTCAAAATTTGGTCAACAATTTGGTGATTCACAGGGGTAGCTTGCCTACAATGCTAATGGATAAGTGGCCTTATCCTTCTATTGAGAAATGGGATCAATTTGAGAGTACAACTTGACACCTACCTTTGGAAACAAACTGAAACTGGATGACAACAAGACAAACACTACACCAAACATGTGTCTAAAGACACTTGGAGGAAAGAAACACACAAGGAAAACAAAACAAACACGTGCATGAAGCACTCTTAAAACCTACTCTAATATGTACAAAGATAGAACTAACCTCAATAACATGGCTTCAAGTACATCCCATTGACTATGATACTCAATTCTTCTCCATTGAATCTTGCCAATTGAAACGCATTATGCTCCTTGCAAGCAATGATGACATAAGGTTTACTCCACAATGCATCAAACTTGGTATACTTACCAGGTTTGGCTCTATCAACAGCCCACTTTAAGATAAGATCTCCTTCTTAGTATATTCTTGATATGGATCTCTTGTCAAAATTCCTCTTCACTTGTGCTTGGTGGATTTCCAAGGTGAGCATAGCTTGATTTCTTGTTTCCTCTAAGGTCATTAGTTATGCCCATCTTATTTCCATAGGATCATTCTCCATCTTGTCAAGTTGATGTGCCAATTCAAGGGCTAGTAACTCAAGTGAAATAGGTAACCTAGATTCTCTCCCATAGACAAACATATAAGGATAGTTTCCAATGACAACCTTGGGAATGATTTTATCAGTGCGAAGGGCTATCTTCAACTTAGTATGCCAAACTCTTTGATTGTCCTATATAGTTCTCTTCACAATTTTGATTAAATTCTTGTTAGTGGACTCAACTAGCCCATTGCCTTGAGGGTAGTAATTTGAAGAGGTACTCAAATAGATTCCATGTTGTAGATCCCATTCCATTATTCTCACTCCATTAAAATCCATGGCATTATAAAGAATTATAGTTGTAGGTACTCCAAACCTTGTGACTATGTTCTCATAGAAGTCAATAACTGAAGTCTCATTAGCCTCCTTGAGATCCACTACCTCTACCCACCTTGTGAAATACTTTGTGGCTAGAAGAACCCATTTGTGACCACCAGTAGATGTAGGATTAATCATTCCAATAAAATCAAGCCCCCATTGCATGAATGGTTGTTAAACCTGAATTGGATGAAGAGGAAGGGCTGCAAGTCTTTGTTTGCTTGTAAAAAGTGCACACCTTTGACACCTTCTAACCCAAGCATATGCATCCTTGAATAGTTTATTCCAATAGTAATCAACCTTCATTATTGTTGTAACTATAGTTCTAAGTGCAAAATGACCTCCTGCTGGTCCATCATGGAATTGTTCAAGAAATATGTCAACCTGATCTATTTCAACACACCTAAGTAGTACCCCATTAAGATATTTCCTAAAGAGGACTCCATCCACAAGGACATAAGGGATTTCTTGAAATCTAAAGTATCTCCTTTTTGTTTGATCTAAACCTTTAAGACACACATGTTTGAAGGAATCTCACCATTTATTATGTCCCACTTGGAGGAGATGAAGTTGTAGCTATACTAGGATCTTCTTTAAAAGCCAAAACCACTTCTTCTTTCTTTATGTCTAATGTTAGGTGTTCACACAGTCCTATTCCTATTACAATCTTGGTGGCCTTGATCTCTACATCATATTCCATCACTTTGGTTATTGACCCAACTCTCTTTTCATTCAAATCTTTTTTCAAGAGGAAGTCTCTTATGCCTGGGTGAGAGACCATCACATGAATCTTGTTATTAGACACCATATATCTAAATTTCTCGAGACTTCCTATCACAACCAACACTTGCTTATCAACATAGGTATACCTCTCTTCATAGTCCTCAAGTCCTTGACTAAAAAAGGTTATGGGATGCTCAAGTCCTTCATTATTTTATTGCATCAACATGGAAGAGAACGTATCAGTATTAACAAAAGCATACAAGAAGAAATCCTTAGAGAAATCAGGATTGATTAGTGGGGTGTTTGAGCAATGGCTTGTTTGATGGCCTCAAAATTAGTCCTCCCTTATTTGGTTCATTAGAAATCTTGGTGTTTCTTCAACATGACTACTACTAAATTTACAAGAGTGTTAAATCCAGGTATGAACCTTCTCACAAAAATTAATCTTCACAAGAAAACTTTGCAAAGCTTTCTTATAATTGGGTAGTGACAAAGCTAGAATGGCTTCAACCCTATTGGGATCAATGGCAAGTCCATCCTTCGAAACAATGTGTCCAAGTAGCTTATCTTCATGAAAAACAAACACACACTTCTTTGGGTTGAGAGACACCCCATATTTCCTACACCTTTCAAAAAAATTCCTTATATGCTTCAAATGATCGCTTACATTCTTGGAGAAAACTGTTATGTTATCAAGGTATATCAACACTATATCATTTATCAAACCTTGGAAATCCATGTCCATGGCCATTTGGAATGTATCACCTGCATTGGACATCCCAAATGTCATTCTCCTATAGGCATATGTCCCACATTTAGTAGTAAAGGTTTTCTTGTATTGATCTTCCTCTTTGACCAACACTTGGTTATACCCTGCATAGCCATCTAAGAGTGAGAAACATTGAGAACCAGAAATCACTTGAAGTATTTGATCCATTGAAGGTAGAGGATAGCGATCCTTCAATGAGACTCTATTCAAGTCTCTAAAGTCTACACACAACCTGATTTCACCACTCTTCATTCTCACTAGTACAAGATTGGCAACCCACAAATAATGTTTGATAGAAAAGATAATCTTTGACTCAATCTACTTCATGAGTTATTTTCTCATGAGCATCTCCACCTTATGATTAATTGGTCTTTGTCTTTGCCTCATAGGTTTAGCATTGGAATCAAGTTTTATAGTGTGTTGTGCTAATGAAGGTTAAACCCTTTGAGGTCACTATACTCCTAAGCAAAGACATTTGCAAACTATTTGCATAACTCAATGAATGTTTCCTTTTCTTCTTGTGTACATACCTTCCCAAGCTTGAATAACTTGTGTTTTAAAATGACTACTCTCTCATGATGCTCTTCCTTTGTGGAGATGCTTACTTTGTCTTTTTTCATTTGATCACTTTCATTGAATATACTTTCAAGAGTCATCGACCTTTTAGATAGCTTTTTAGATCTTAGTTGTACATTTTTCTCCCCATACTAACGCTGCAACTTGGCTTGATTTTTGGAAGAGAACTTAGCCTCATGTTGTAAGAAACATGCTACTTGTTTGTCACTTTCAAACACTTGCCAATTTACATCATTATTTGTTATGGAAGGCCTTACAACTACCATGATGTATCACTGCAATTTTGGACTCTTTACATCATTTGGAATATTGAATTGTGCTCCAACTGAAGCCAACCTATTAGCATGTTGATTTGCTTCCCTTGGGACTGATTTGATGTCAAAGGCTTCAAAATATTTAATAAATTCCCATACTCTATGCTTATAGGACTTCAACAAGGTGTTTTTTGATGCACTCTTACCTCTTACTAGATGCACAACTAGTTCACTATTTCCAATGTCTTGAACTTGTTTGATACCTCTCTTCTTTGCCCATTGGAGCTCATGAATAAGAGCCTCATATTCTGCTACATTTCAATAACAATTGAATTAGAACCTAATAGCTGAGTAGTACCTTTCATTTAATGGTTAAACAAGCATCATACAAGCACCTACACCATTCTTACTCCTTGGGCCATCAAAGAACATTTTCTACAAACCATCACCATCATTGCTAGGATTTGAAAGAGAAGGTATGGTTGTACCTTCCTCATGTAAACAATAGACCCCAAGATCAACTTCTTCAACTCCTATATATGGATCAAACTCATGATTTTTTCCCCCCACTCATCTAGAAAAAGATCAGGTATGCCATCTAAAGGTGCAACTGGTTCTTGATCATTAACTTGATCTCCCTCATCAATTATAGTGCAATTCATGTTAGATGAATTTGCTACATAAGTTTTCACATGAAACTTGGCTAAAGGTTTAGATTTGATAGTCACATTAACACCATATCTAGTCCTAAATGCCATATAGGACCAATCTGAAGTTAATTACCCCTCAATCTTGACGGTGAAGTCTCTTGACAAGCAAAAAGCAAAGTGAGGTGGCACATCAACAACCACTACATCTTGGGAGTTAAATAAATTAGGACAAATATGAAGATTCAATTGAAAACCTTTGATCATGTCAACTATTTTGGTAGTTAATCCATCAAGTTGTAATACTTCCTTTGAATTTGGTTCATACTTCAATTTTAGCTTATCTAGTACTTGCTTTTGCATGATTGAACTACTTGCTCCACTATCAATTAGAAAATTATAAACCAATGCATCTCCAATGATAACATAGAGGTATAATGGAGGAGGTTTATCCTTTCTCTAAGTTTTGATTGGCTTCCCATCTTTGGTCTTCACTTCGTTGGTCAAAATTGCCCCTCTTTCACTAGGCTGCCTAGATGATGCATTGAGCTTGGAGAGCTCATTTTGGAACATGCTTATTTGACCAAGTATGGATAGTGTTTCCCATATTGAGATGGTTACATGAACCTTCTTCATTTTCTCCACAATATTCATAGGAGAGATGCCAAAGTTTTGATCCAAAACACTACCACTAGTTTGTGTCACTTGATGTATAGGAGCAAGTATAGAAGAAGCTTTAACATTCTGAGTTTTATGATTTATTTGATTTATAGGGGCTAAATTTTATATATCTAATCCTTGGTATGATTGAGATCTTACATTTGGACCACTATTTGTTCTTGGAACTTCCTCAACTACTCTCTTCTTTGACCTTGTATTGGTAGCTATGAAACTTGGATTAACATTGAGATTTCCTTAGAAGTTGACAACACATGATTTCTCTTAATAGTAGTTCATCATGGCAGCATTTGATTGAGCATCCCCTTCATTAGTCACTCCTCTAATAAGCATCTCTTCTTGAGTCATGGAAGGCATTGTTCCCCATTGATCCATATAGACTTGATTGAATGCTTCATTTGCATAAGTGGAAGGGTCATGAGGTTGTTGCCATGAAGGTTACTCTTCATTATCTTGTACAAAATTGTTTTGAATAGGCACAATTGCCTTGAAAGTAGAAGGAGCATTATGATTTTGTCCATTAGGTTTCCTTACTTGAGTTAGTTGACCTTATCCTTGTTATTGACATTGAAAAGGTTGTTTAGGAGCTTGATACGATTAGTAAGGCTGTTAAGGACCTTGATAAGACCTCCATTGTTGTTTTTGCTTCTGCCTCTTAAGAGCCTGTATTTCTTCTCTAAGATTTTTAATCACATATTATTTTTACTTGTTTGCTTGAGTAGGGGCAACTTGTTTGTGCTTGGGTGTGGGGATAGAAGCAATGGTGGGTATGGGAGCGTTCACATTAAGAAATAAAGGCATGGGAGGTCTAGGAGCAAGTTTTATAGCTTGGATCAAGTTTTTCTCAACTAGCATGACAATGCCATATGCATTTGGTAGAGTATTCCCACTTATTGATTGAATCATAACACCAATATCACTATTCAAGGCCTTGAGATGGTGGAAAAAAGCATAGTTTGGGGTGGGTCTTACTAGGATTGGGATTCTATCCCATGTTTTTTGAAACCTAGCATTGAAATCTTGCATGAATTCATGAGGGGCTCTCTTTATGGTAGTCAGTTTTTTGGCCAAGGACAAATGGTCACTTTTATCTTCAAACCTCTTGCTCAATTTGTATCCCAAATCTTCCCATGAGTCAATTGAATTGGGACCTTATGTTCTATACCATTCCAAAGCTTTGACTTTACGACCGATTGGCAATAACCTGATTACTACATTATCTTGTGTGATGTTGTGAATGTTGCAAAAGTTGGCCATGTCTCTAATATGTTCAATGGAGGTAATAGAAGTCTCTCCATTGAATTAAGGCACACTTTTGAGGGTAGCCATTTTAATATCATCATATTGTTTAAGATTCAAAGGAGAATCACCATTGAAGGCAACAAAGGGCAGATTTCTACGCATGTTATCGATCTTAGGAAAGCTTGGATAATTTGGAATAAAGAGCCTCCTTCTAGGTGACTTAGTGTATGGGAGAGTGTGAAGAAATCTTTTTCTCGTGTATGAAAACAAAGGTAATTCAAGGAATTCAAAGGGGATACCTTTTGATTCTAATCTTGTGGTCACATTTGGCATGAAAGTAGGCTTATTAGTTAATAAATAGGAACTCAAAACCTTTTAGAGTCGCTAAATGTTGCATGAAGAAGGTTGTTACTATTACAATAATGCCAAGACTAGCATCTATCTTGGATAGCCTCTTGTCTTTTGAGTTCCATCGGGCGTGTAAGAATTGTTATATCTAAAAATTACACCCTATGAGAGGGTTATTCAATCCCTCTCAACTTGAGCTATGTAATGGGATTGACTCTAGGTTGTGGGTGACCTCTAAGTGAGTCAAACCTCTAGATTTTAGGCTAGCTCCCAAAATACAACACCTAGACTAATACTACCACTTACTTTGACATGGAAAAGGGAAAGAAGAGTACTAATCTAACAAAAATAACTTGGAGGTGATGCACCAAACATGAATTCCATGACTTGTTGAAGATGCACTATGAAATATCAACTTACAATCTGATTATGTTACTCTAAACAACACCTATCACCCTAGTGTTTTTATATGAAGATTTAGATGATTGCATGAGTAATAGGATGATTAACCAAGAGGTGTTAATAGCAACACTAATGACTTATGAATTCTCTAAACAAGCAAACAAAGTAGAACACTTCATATGACTTGTGAAGGGTGAAAAACTTGCATAAGGCATGAAACATGAAGGACAAATGCAAAGGATGTGACTATCATTAGACACTCATCAATACAACATCCTCAAAATCACTCTTTGAAAGATAGAAGTATAAATTCCATCTTTAATTCACTTCAATAGGTAAGTACAAGTCTCAATTTTGGTAGGTCTTCACTATACAAAATGTGTGGATTACAAACTTAGCCAAAAATGGTTGCTCTTATAGAGAATGGTGAAGAGAGAGAGGGGATTAGTAAAGGAGTGACAAGTGTCCATGAGAGTTACAATCAGAAAAGGAGTTATGAGATAGTCCAACAGACTTCCAAAGCCATGTGTCTCACTCTTGAAGCAACTCCAATCTCCCAAGTGGCATAGGAGTTACAACTTGGCTTGACACCTTGACTAGCATCTTAAAAACTGCCCTTCCTTGCATGAAAAATGGGTTTATTTTGATCATCTTAAGAATCTCTTGTGCAAGTTTTTTGACTTTAATGGCTATGAAAAGTCCCAAATGACCTCATCCCATGATTTGGAAGCTCTCCCCTTCTCAAAACACCTGTAAAACACAAAAAACATGGTATTTTAGGCAGTCCATACAGTAGTCTGTATAGGTGAAGTACATGCACAGAACCTCCTTGGATTCCTCAACAACATCCAAGAGGTTTTAGGAGCAAACTATGTCAAAATCACTTGAACTCTTTTTCCCATGATTGGTCACTATCAAGGTTTAAGAAAGGCTTTAGACTTGTCTGGGGTCTTAACGATTATTCATAAAGAACATATAAAAAAATGACTTCCTTCCACTTGTAAAACCTTCTTGATAGACCCCTTAAACTACTCCAAAAGGCTCAAACTCCCAGATAAATTTTGGACAACGGTACGAGCATCTGAAGTTGCTCTTTACATGGCTTGCTTAGTGTTCTTGGGCTTAGAGAGAGCTCTACTTTAAGTTTTGGGTCTTGAAACTCATTTCCACTACTATGAGAGGCTTAGACACCTCTGTAAAAACCCTCTCCATGATTTCACATGGTTTGAAAGTGCCCATTACCCATCTATATGCAATTGGTTCCTTGATAAGGGTATTTGGGGTTTAAGACCTACCTTGCTCTTGCTAGCCCTCAAGGTTTGGATTGAAACCTGAGTGTGTTTCCACCTTGGAAGTGTATGGAGACCTCTGATGCATATTTTAGCTACCTCAAGATCCCCCCCCTGGGGTCTAGAAACCTACTTTGTGCCCTTTTAACTCAAGTGGACCTCTAGATCTCATGGTTGCCCTTGCCCAAGGAGTGGGTAGGGTCTGAGACAAAATAGTGGATACTTCCACTATTTTTTTGAGCTCAAAGAGACCATGGGTATCTTGTATAACTCATGATGACACCTTGTACCAATTTTCAAGATATAATCATGTCTTTAGAGGCCTCAAACCTTCAAACTCTCTCAAGACTGGATTGCAGTCTGTGTGTGACTGATTGTGTGTATCCTTCTTTTGGTTTTCACTGAGTATAAGGTTTGGACTCAGTTCAGTCAAGATTCCTCATGTTTCCTTTTGGTTTGGAGTGACCTTAAGACCTTATTCAAACTAAAGTGGACCTCAAACTTCCCTATTCTTTCATTCTTAGACTTTGAGACTAGTATGTTGTCATGTGGCCTGTAGGTGTTCTAGGGTCACTTGAGTGTATTATCTTGCTCTTTAGGTCTCTCTTTCATGGCATTTCAAACCACTTTAATAGTCCATGACATGTCTTGAGTTTTGATTGAGTTCATATTACTATCAAACACCTCTGTCTCTTTTTTGTTTAGGCTTAAGGTTAATTGTTCTATAAGCCACTTGTAAATGCTTTTATACTACTTGTCACTAAGATATACTACTCCCCACTATATATATGTATAGTGGTGGATATCATCACAACCCATATATATATATATATATATATATATATATATATATATATATATATATATATATATATATATACACCACTCCCCACTATATATATAAGTGGGGAGTTGTGTTGTATACAGTTATAACGCTATTCCCAACCAATAGTTGATTTTTTTAATAATTTCAGCTTGTAAACCATGGCATAGACCATAGTCTTATGGACCGTGTGAAGAAGGTTTGCTCACAACAATATAAAATGAACAGAGAGAAAAACTTTAGGGATTCTTTACCTGAGAGGGCTTTGAACAACACCATTGTAGCAGAAGCCAAGGGAAACAAAGTTGACAAGATTAATAATTTGCGTTGGGAAGATGTTTTTCAAGTTTACGAAATACGTGACAAATTATTGGCCTTTCGAGTCCAAAGATTTCAAGTACGTTTAATCAATAGCCATGTACAACTGCACTTATACAAATCCATTAATGTTAACATATTAATCTACTTGAATTAACACAACAAAATCTAAAGGACATGTAATAATTACAATTATCACAGGGAAACAATTGAGGAGATCTGCAGCTAGATATTCACACAGAAAAATTGCAAGAGATAATAACCCTGAATTTGGGGATGGAGAAAAGGGTATGTGAAAAGGTATTTGCAGGGGAAGATAAACCATTCTTTGGCACCAAAGTGAACCATTATCCTCCCTGCCTTAGACCTGACCTGACCATGCAGGATAGTTTATAGTGCATAAGAAGCACTTTAACCATACATTAAATCGGAGTTGGACACAACCTAACTCCTACAATATATATTGAATACAAAGAATAAATAAGAAGAAATAATTGTTTATTGAACGTAAAGAACAAATATAAAGAAATAAATAAACGTAAATAGAAAATATAAAATATAGAATTTGAAGCCCAATTGAATCTTGGTTGGGGATGTCTAAACTCTTATTATTGTCATTTGAATGTAAATAAAAAGAAGCAGAAGTTTCAAGCACTTTTTTTTTCCTACAAGAATTTGCATTCCGTGACACGGCATTAATTATTATCATTCTGGAAACCCATTTGACATATAAGGTAATATCAAAATATCATAAAATGATATAACATCCACTAGAATTCTCTAAACGTAAATGAAAGCCCTCACACAGATCAGTTCATTATAATAATTAGAATTTATTGGAAAACCTGGACTGTATTTTCTGATTAAGTCTTAGAACAAGAAGCTCTTAGCTTCACCCTTTACATTAAACATTATATTAGTAGGGAATTACAGCGTCATAATGTCAGTTGTTGAGCCAAAGAAATATTAACTTCAAAATAACATCAACTCTTTCAAAGTATTTCTTTCTCCAACTCACTATCACTATAAGCAATGATGTTATGCCAGCGAAACCTGGTCCATGTGACAATCCCACAGCAATACCATACAAAGGAATTTTATTGCTCCTCCTCTTTCTTAATAGGAGTGGGAGGAGAAACAAAGCTCGGCCAAGTGCAATTCTTTGGAAGGGGATATCCCCATAAATTTGGGTTCTCTAAGAATGATGAATTGGAAATAAGTTATCTTTTCTTCCTGAAAATTTGTTATTGGACAAGTTTAATGAGCCCAAAAAACTTAAAGATTCAAGCTCAGAGAGAAGTTTCCAGAGAAACTATTCCTATTGGACAAGTTTAATGAGCCCAAAAAACTTAAAGATTCAAGCTCAGAGAGAAGTTTCCAGAGAAACTATTCCTAGATGGTTATAAGTAGTCCAGTTGAATCATTTGCCCCAAACTAATGGGAATAGGCCATTAGCACTCAGATTGTTCATTGATAGATTGAGCAGAATCAACCCCTTCAACTTCCCAAAATCAGAAGGAAGTTCACCCTCCAAGTTATTGCTAGATAGATTTAGGGAAGTCAAGGTTGAAAAAATATATGGCTAGTGCAGTTTTGTTCCTTTAGAAATCATTTTCAATGCATCCATGAACAAATAGCTTTCAATTTAAGAATTTGATATAGCTAAATGTTTCTAGTATGACAATAAGGAACCATCTTTCGTGGGCAGGACCAATTCTTTTAAACATGAAATGATGTATGGGATAAATCCTGATATATGATTAAAAGCCAGGACCAAGATATGGAGGTGAATTAGTTGGACAATTTCAGAAGGAAAATTGCTTTTAAAATGATTTCCCTTCATTACCAATACTCTCAACTCTCAAAAAATTTCAATTGATTTTGGAACTTGCCCTTTCCTCTTCACCAATCCAATCCCATGTCTCTACCTCCCCAAATGTCATTCGCCTGAATCTCAAGTTGTTCTCGCCTTCAAGGCAGCCTTGAATGACTCTGATGGCAATCCCAGGTCATGGGTGAATGGCACTGACTGTTGCACACACTGGAATGGAATATCCTGCCACAATCACACCAATCATTTGCTCAGAATATTATATATACATATAATCAGGGGTTAAATTTGACGGTCACCTCTACCTGTCAAGATAACTTTTTATGACGGTTTTTATACTAATGTCACCTTGTACAAAACATTCATTTTTTATTTTTAACTTTCAATATTTTCGTATAAATAAGACAAACTATATTTTCATATATTAAAATGATATAACAATGATATTATTGATATAAATTATTTATTTTATTTTAAATATGTGTCAATGTATAAATTTCAATATAGCAATAGAAAAAATTGTATTGGTTTTTTTTTTTTTTTAAACCTTTACATTTAATTTTCCCTTATGCTAAATCAAGCATTGCCCTGAAGCTAAAATATAATTCGCTGTATAAATGAGAGTTTGAAGAATAAAAATAGAGTAGGATGAAATCATTTTAACACTGCAAAAATTCATGACCTAAGAAAGAACTTGATGATATCCTCACTTACGTAGTTGTTACCACTGCTACTCATTCCTCTTTAAACACCAAGTATTCATCCATTTCTAAGTTCTGGTGTGGGTGGCTCTACATAGAAAACAAAAACCTCAATATTAATATGAGAGTTGGATCTCAATTTTTTTTTTTTTTTTTAAATTTAAAAAGAATCGAATCTTGTATCAAAAAAACCCTAAATTATAGATATGTAATGAATGAATGGTTAATAGGTCACGCTAAACTATAAAAACGACAAAAATAAACTACATACCAAATCCCATAAAGCAACAAAACTCTTCCATTGTTGGAAGATTGCATAGCCTTATGTATCAGCGTTCAACTCTTTTTACTTATTTAGAAGATTGCATAGCGTTCTGTATCACACAACAAACATGGGTTTTTATAGACGACCCAAACAGAGTTTAAGAACATAGAGCATTTGACAATCGGGGTCCGGGAACGCACATAATAGGAAAATGCAAGCAAGGAACATGAATGTAATGGTAGACCGATGATCAACTTGGCAGGAGATAGAGTGTTTTAAGCAAGAAAGATGTGAATCACAATTTCTGATGAGATGGCCAATAAATGCAGCGCCTCGTAGATAGTATCCGTACCCATTGAACTGGTGATACGACACTCTAAAACAATTTAACCTCTGATCGTGAGTCAATGTCAAATGACACTACCTACTGAATTCAACATACTGTATTACGTACCAGCTTGCATTAAAATATATTAATATTATTGCAGTTAAAAACTCGAACTGACGGCATGCAGCAGAGCCCATTATCCAAATGTTAATATTTTTATACTAATATTTTTAAACGCCCTATTTTTATTTTTGAACGTCATATTGACAGTTCTCTATTTTTCTGCCCATCTGTTTAAACGGTTAAAAATATTTTTTCACTGTATTTTACGGTTAAAAAAGCAAACAACGTGTAAACAGCCGCCAAATTTAACCCACTGATACAATGTCTGTGTGTTTTTCCCCCTTAACCCGCAAACAATGTTGGAATGTGAAAACAAGGGAAACGTTTTGTTTTCCCCGTAACCCACAAACAATGTTGGAATTCTCCGTATACTCCGTTTGAAAAAGAAATAGTGAATGTATGAAGGAAACAATTTTTCCTCTTTAAAGAAACAAGGGATCGAATGTTGGGTGTAACTTTATTTTTGCCTTGGATTTCCATATTGCGGTTTGAACCTGAGTTGCATTGCCAATATGATGCATTTTAAAAACGAGCGTGATTATCATGAGAATCATGATGTAAAGTAAAGAGAACAACCAAAAAAACACATATAGGTAAGCAATAGGAGGTAAAGTATGGATGTCTAAGTCTTACATCAAAAATGTCACATTCAATTTGACATCAAAATTTCGGCATGCATTTATATTTTTAAAATTCTATATAAATACATTGAAATTTCATAAATTTAGTGTGCACTATTATTATGATTGCAAATTGAAAAATCCTCCATTGAAACCCAAATCATTCTGCTCCTCTTATTTTTTCTCTTATTTTTTTCTTTTAAATGTGTGCAAGTAAAAAGGGTGTGAAAGTCCACCAAAAAAATAGAAAATTAAAAAAACACAACTTAGTCTTCCATGTGTTAGAATTTGCCAGTAGGTGAGCACACAATTATTCTACAAAATGTATGACCCTGCTTGTATTCAGAGATGAATAAGAAGATGTGCAACAATTACATGATGTGTTGAATTGCCTTGCTTACTAATATCTGTGTTGCTTTGGTTTGCACAACTCAACTCAATTACAATAGCATGGTGAAGATGAATATAAAGGAATAGGGGGAGTTAAGTGATAGGAGAACTCACTGTGAAACTAAGTTTAACTCATTATAAAACTCAAAAGAGAACTCATAGTAGTACTCAGTTGAACTCATTGTGGAACTCACCTTCTCACCCTCTTAACCTCTTATCACACCTAAGTAAGCTAAAGCTACAAGTGTAGGAATTATCCATTTAATAAGTAAATGGAATAATTAATATCTTACACCAACACACCCCCTTAAGCATAGCTTAGGTGGGCAAAAAAGAAAAGATGGGTCCCGGCAACAAGACCTTATGAGGTACCCATATACAATGCAACTCTCAATAAGTGGAGTAAAAAGAGAAAACCCAATGGGAAAAAAACTCCCCCTAAAAGAGAGACAAAGAAAAGAAGTTAAGCCCAGAAAGCCCACTCCGACACCCCCTCTTAAGCATAGCTTAGGTGAGCTATAAAATTGGGTCCCAAAAATGAGCCTTGATGAGGTACCCAAGTACATAATGATAATCCCAATATCCTAAAAAATATGAAGGATGTATGCCTCCACAAAGAAAAGAGAGAATGTATGCGCAAAATGTCGCATGGTGAATGTTGTAGTAGGTCTCTCTGCAACAAATGTTGTCTCTTCCTTTCAAAAGAAAGAAACCACGAGCTGTCAAACTACTGAATTTCCACTCAAATGGAATGTGTGTAGGAATCATGATGTAGATATTTGAAAAATGCTGAAATGTCTCTTTGCTAATGCTCGAATGTGCCAAAGTCTGATCAGGTATCACAAGACTAACTATAGAAGATGGCAATGAAAGAGAGAGAACATCCAGAGAAGAAGATATACATGGAACATTCACTAAAGGAATGCCCATGTGAAGCGTGGAGCATAACTCACTAACTGAAGAAAGAATGTCCACAAGAAGAGATGAGTCGTCGATGCTCTCAATAGATGTACTTGTACTGAAATCAATAAAGTCCTAAAAAATGCAAGTTTGTGAAAGCTCTGAAAGAAACAATATGCACAAGAATGAAAGTAGAATCTCCAATAAGACAACTAAGGTTTGACATAATCTTGTCCTATAGTGGGGGCTCGACATAAGAAAAAACACTATCCATCATAAATGTATCATCACAAAAAATAAAAGCATGAGGAGATAGTACAATAATCTCAGAAGAGACAATAGGAAAGAAGTTAGGACTAGAAAGCCCATTCCAACACCCTCCCTTAAGCATAGCTTAGGTGGGATGTAATATTGGGTCCCAGCAACAAGGCCTAATGAGGTACCTAAGTACATAGTGATGATCCCAATATCCTAAAAAATATGAAGGATGTGTGCCTCCACAAAGAAAAGAGAATGTATGCTTTGATACCATGTAGGTGATCTTCTGGTAGGGTGAGCACACAAGTAGTCTACAAAATGTATGACCTTGCTTGTATTCAGACATGAACAAGAAGATGTGCAACAATTACATGATGTATTGAATTGCTTTGCTTACTAACATCTGCACTACTTTGGTTTGCACAACTCAACTAAATTACAATAGCATGGTGAAGAGGAATATAAAGGAGTAGGGGGAGTTAACTAATAAGAGAACTCACTGTGGAACTAAGTTTAACTCACTATAGAACTCAAAAGAGAACTCACAGTGGTAATCAGCTGAACTCCAAGTGGAACTCACTATGGAACTCACCTTCTCACCCTCTTAACTTCTTATCACATCGAAGTAAGCTAAAGCCACAAGTGTAAGAATTATCTATTTAATAAGTAAATGGAATAATTAATATCCTACACCAACACCATGGTGTGCAGAAAACATCCGATTGTGGGCAGAGAAATGTGGTGCAGTATTTTGGAAATAATCCCAACACACATAGAATAATAGTCGGTATATATCTTGTTGTTTAAAAAATAAGAGTCATGGCTTGCTTACCTGCTCATGATGGAGGGGAGTTGTTGCAGTATCAATTGAGCAGAGAAGGCGATGGAGTCGGAGGAGTGAGGGGAGATTTGAACCCCAAATTTGATGAAGAACACAATACTGGTGGGAATTGACATATTATATATAGTGGGAATTGATAGATTTTTGGCCCAATTTAATCCATTGGTTAAGTAGAGGTCTAAAGTTTACATTTGAGATAGCGATGGAGAGTACCACGAACTGTAATTTTAAAGCATATCATATTCGTAGCCTTCAAATTCATAAAGAGAATAACTTGTTAATAGTTTTGGCAGCGCAATAAGACACCAAGAGTAAAGTTACAATCAAAATTTAAAAAATTAAGTTATTCTTGAGTTGGTGAGAGGAAAGTAATTAATAGCATTTGGGTGTTGGAGATGGTGGGCTCTATGATGAGCAATCAAGGGGGATGCAACTCATAGTATACGGAGCACTTCCCCAATGATCAAGCATTGCTTGTAAATATTTGATCTCCATGATAACTTTCTCTACTTAGACTTGAATATGCATGCATGCCAGAGATTATACAAAAACCTTGTCATTAATAGAGAATTGATAAGAAGACTCCTCATTGTTAAATAAAACAAAATTTATATCTTTTCATAATTGAAACAAAACAACAACTCTAAAGAAATTCCATATAAAAGCTATAGAAGGTGACCAATTAGTAAAATCCCTAAGGAGGGCCAAGTGCCATGAAAAAGGTTGAGGGTGATAGCATTGAAAGACATTGTGGGTCCACTACCAAGTAGGGTAGGATTTGGGACATCTCCAAAATGTGTTTGAAAGACTTAAAGATGTTACACACTAGACACTTGGGTTGAGTAAATCGAAGGTGAGAAAGACGCTCCCCAAACGAAAGGCCTTGATAAACTAGACACTAAAAGAAATGAGCTAGTTTTTGTTCAAGCTTGGTGAGGAATTAAGGCTCTAATGCCTACTGATCTTGTCAAACACTGATGAAAAGTGACTCGTCACCTAATAAAAGAGGTCTGGAGAATAATTTTTGAAGTGAATATCATAGTTCCACCTCCAATATTTCCACTACAAACGTGGAAGACGCAAATTCAACTTATGAAACATGACATTCAACATTAACCCCTGAAACAAATGATAATTGATAAGTCAAAATTACTTGAATTAGATTTCACTTTTAACAAAGACCAAAATATAATACCGAAAATTTACATATTAAAAACACACAAACCACACAATTTTTTTTTCTAACACTTATAAAGCACACTACTACTAACAACTATAGAGAATGAATAACCACTTAGAGTTATGACTTCAAAATAAACTACAATCATTTATGGTTACTGAAGTGTCGACAACTAATGAACAACACTTATGACAAATGGGTCTAATTTTAAAACACTTCACACCCACAACACATATAAGCTTCGCATCATTCTAATGCAAAAATGAGAACATACGACGAGATAAGAGCTGTGACTAATCATGTTGAAAAATCTACATTCCAAAACTCGAGAATCACAACAAGAAAGGTGGTCAAACTAGTTGAAATTAGGTTACACTTTCCATGAGTCCAGTGGCTAAAAAAAATCGGTACAGTCATGTACAGACTTCCTTAATACAATAATCAAATCATAATGTGAACATGACGATAATAAAATAGTGAAAGGTTAAATTAGCAAGAAGTGACGGGAATACTCCGAATGCACAAACACACTAATGGGCTCACAAAACAACTCTGGTTGAGAGTAAACCAATAATTTAAGCTAAGGGAAACTTATATAGACCATAAATATAGACCTAATATTATGACAACTTAAAAGAATCATTCAATCCACACCACACACTCGACAAAATTTTCTGTTGTACGTAGAAAAACAGTGTTAAATAGGATACAAGATGATCTTGTTAAAAATATAAAATGTCATCGTAAAAATTTATGAAAGTTTATATACAAATATGAAACTCAAATTTAAAGGTTATGTTAGAAATTGCAACACACTGGAGATAATTTCTCCACTCACTGTTTAATTGTCTGTTCGCCTCCTTCATGCATGCAGTGTGCATGATTCAGTTTCAGTCTTAGTTTAACTAGTTAAGTCACTGCTTAGTTAGCATGCAGTTAAACTTTAGTTTATTTTTCAGTTCTATGTGTTTTCAAATCTATTTATGTAGCTTGATCGCAGATCTTCAAGTAGAGAAAAAATAAAGAAGATTAAAAAATTCTTTCTTTATGATTGTTGTAGCAATATGAGTCCGTCCTTTTATTTCTGTTATTCTTGCATTCTTTCAAACTGGTATCAGAGCTTCAAGTTGGAGGCGCAGCATCAGGTTAGAGGAGCAGAAGCGCCCAGGGAGATCGCAGCAGTTGAAAGTCTGAGGCGCAGTCACTTTCTTGCAAACTGAGCGCTGTAGCTGTTGAAGACTGGTTGACACCCCTGTGTCTGACAGAACTTTGGTCAGATTAATTACAACATCCAGCCTTGGGGTTTCTGTCAGATTTATTGCCGGAGTCTATTTTTTGGTTGACGGTGTTTTCCGGAGCTCTTGGGGGAAGTTTTTTCCCGCGGCCTTCTTCGGGAGCACTTTGCTTTCTTCTTTTTTAAAAGGGCTACACGAAATCGAATATATTTCTAAATCAAACCAAATAACAGGCAAAGAAATCAATGTTTGTGAGCCGTAGCAAAATTTTGGGTAGTGCAAGAGCCAGATCGGAAGAAATATTCGCTGTAGTCGGCAAAGAAGATTGATGTAGCTAGTAGAGCCTTGAAGCAACCATAGATCGTGATAAAGAGCAGTCAAATAGATTGTAGGTGAGAAGTGCAACGACTGTTAATTAAAAAAAGGGATTGTTGTATGTCAAAGTGTTGCAAGGACATGCAGCCGTAGTCGTAGCGTTGTCAATACCAAAGGATTTCTGTCGTCTGAACGATTTGAGCGATATTGTGGTGTGGTCTTTCAGCTTGAGACATGACAACAAACAACAATATTTCTCAGCTCCAGATTCTCATTTTTAATGGTAAGAACTACGACTTTTGGGCAATTAAAATGAGAACATTGTTTCGCTCACAAAATGTTTGGGATTTGGTAGAAAATGGTTTTGTAGAACCACAGGATGAGGCTGCCCATCAGGGATTAACTCGAGCACAAAAGGAAGAGCTGAAAAAGAACAAGAAAAAAGATGCAAAAGCTCTATTCCTAATCCAACAGGCAATGGATGAATCTATTTTTTCTAGAGTTGCAGTAGCAACGAGATCCAAGTCGGCATGAAAAATATTGGAGACTACCTATAAAGGTAATACAAAGGTGAAAATAAGTAAATTGCAATCTCTTAAGAGAAATTTTGAAAATTTGCAAATGAATGATTCAGAGTCTATAGACCAGTTTATGGGTCAAGTATTGAATATAGTGAATCAAATTAAATCTAATGGAGAAACAATAACAGATCAGAAGATCATAGAAAAAATACTTAAGAGTTTACCCAACAAATTTGATGCAATAGTTGTAGCAATTGAGGAAACCAAGGATTTGGAACAATTATCAGTAGATGAATTAATGGGATCTTTGTTAACACATGAATCCAGAATGAATAGGAATAACAATACTTCTTTTGAGAATGCTTTCAAGTCTTAGGTATCATTTGGTAGAAGAAGAGGAAGAGGAAGGTCAAACTTCAGAGGAAGACGCAGAGGCAGAAATAGAAGGAACAATCCAGATCAAGGTGAAAACAATAATCAAAACCACAACAATAGAGGACGTGGCAACAATCACTTTCAACAAAATTCACAGAGGTTTGATAAATTTAACATTCAATGTTATTACTGCAAAAAATATGGACATTAATGCAAAAAGAAACAAGGAGATGTGGACAAGCAGAATGCTAATTACACAAATGAATCTAGTTCTAATTCTAGAAGCTTATTTCTCACTTGTCATGTTGCTCAAGAAAATGCTACAGATATTTGGCTCTTAGATAGTGGATGCAATAACCATATGACAGGGAATAAAGAATTCTTTGCAAGTCTTGATGATTTCGTAAAATCTAAAGTTAAATTAGGAAATGATAACAAAGTGGATGTAATGGGTGAATGAGTAATAAATGTTTTGACAAAAAATGGTGAAAGAAGGTTTATTCTTGATGTTTATTTTGTACCTGGACTAAAGCATAATCTTATGAGTGTTGGACAGTTAGTACAGAAAGGTTACAGAGTATCTTTTATGGATAATGTTTGCACAATACTAGACAAATTTTCAAATGACAGGTTGATAAGAAAAGTGGAGATGCCCAAGAATCAGATGTTCTCTCTTCGAATTCAGTGCATCCAAGGAGAAGAGGAAGCCCACTTCAAAACCATGCATCTAGACCAATCATGGCTATGGCACTTAAGGTATAGGCATTTACATTTTGGAGGTTTGAATTTGTTACAAAAAATATATGGTGAATGGATTACCACCAATAGAACAGCCAAGAAGTTCATGTGAAAGTTGCATTCTGACAAAACATCATAGAGAGAGCTTTCTAGTAGGAGCCTCATATAGAGCAAAGGTAATATTGGAGCTAGTCCATAGTGATTTATGTGGACCAATGCAAATTCCATCATTTGGAGGTAGTTCTTATTTTCTAACCTTCATTGATGATTTTAGTAGAAAAACTTGGATATATTTTCTCAAAAATAAGTCTGAAGCCTTTGAAAAGTTTAAAGAATTCAAGGCGATGGTTGAAATGTAGAGTGGCCTTTACATCAAGGTACTTAGATCAGATAGAGGAGGTGAATATGTGTCTAATGAATTTCAAGATTTTTGCAGATATCATGGCATTAAAAGGCAACTGACTACAAGGTACACACCACAGCAGAATGGTGTAGTAGAAAGAAAGAATAGAACAATCATGGAGATGGCTAGAAGCTTGTTGAAGGCCAAACATTTGACAAATGAATATTGAGCAGAAGCAGTAGCATGTGCAGTATATATTCTGAATAGAAGCCCAACAAAAAGTGTCAAATATCGAATTCCACAAGAAGCTTGGAGTGGTAAGAAGCATAGTGTACATCATTTTAAAATTTTGGTTGTATTGCATATTCTCTTATACCATCTAAATTGAGAAGAAAACTTGATGATAGAGATGAGAAATGCATTTTTATTGGCTATAGTGAAGAATCAAAGGCTTATAAGTTGTATAACCCTATTTCAAAGAAAGTGATTATTAGCAGAGATGTTGAATTTAAGGAAGAAGAAGCATGGGATGGTAGCATTGATAAAACCATCACAATTGGAGCACCAATTCTCCAAAATAAAGAAGAATCTGAAGAACAAAATTTTCAAGGTGATCAATCCTCTCCACAAGCAAGAACAAGCACTCCAATAAGAACACCTAAGAGCTTAGCACAAGGTGAATCATCTGGTCATGCATGTCATCCTACTCCAAATTCACAAGTGATGAATCAGATCCAACTCTTGCCACTTTAAGATCAAGATTTAAAGGTAAGAAAATGAGAAATTTGAATGAGATTTATAATCAAGAAGAAGAGAAGTTAGATTTATGTTCAAATTTTGCTCTTTTCTCTCATGATCCTATGTATTATGAAGAAGCAGTTAATGAAGAACAATGGATAAAAAGCAATGGATGAAGAGATGAATGTCATTGAGAGAAATCAAACATGGGATCTAACTAATCTACCTGAAGGTAAGGATTGCATAGGAGTCAAATGGGTTTATAAGACCAAATTTGATACAGAAGGAAATGTTGAAAAGCACAAGGCAAGGTTAGTAGCAAAAGGTTTTGCACAAGAACATGGAATTGATTACAATGAAATATTTGCTCCAATTGCTAGACTTGATACTATTGGAATGGTTTTAGCAATCGCTGCACAAAATAATTGGTATGTATATCAAATGGATGTCAAATCAGCTTTCTTGAATGGTTTCCTAGATGAAGAAGTGTGTGTGAAACAACCACCAGGTTATGAAGTGCATGGACATGAAGAAAAATTCTACAGATTGAAGAAGGCTCTCTATGGTCTCAAACAAGCACCAAGAGCTTGGTATAGCAGGATTGATTCATACATGATAAACAATGAATTCAACAGAAGCAATAGTGAGCCTACATTGTACACAAAAATCAACAAAGGTCAGATTTTGATTGTATGTTTGTATGTTGATGATTTGATTTTCACTGGAAACTTGTCTATAGATACATTTAAATCAACAATGAAGAAAGAATTTGAAATGATAGATTTGGGATTAATGTACTTTTTGGGCATTAAAGTTGTACAATTGGAGAAGGGAATTTTTATTTGTCAAACTAAATATGCAAAGGATGTGTTAAGGAGGTTTAAGATGCTGAATTGTAAACCAACACCTACATCAGTTGCTATAGGGACCAAAATTAGCAAAGAAGACAAAGGGTCTAATGTTGATTCTACAACATTCAAAAAACTAGTTAGTAGTTTGATGTATCTTACAACTACAAGACCAAATATCATGTATTGGGTCAGTTTAATCTCTTGATTCATGGAGTCACCAAAAGACTCACATTGACAAGTTGGAAAGAGAATATTGAGATGTGTGGCAGGAACAACAGAATATGAAATTTTATATTCCACAACTAATGATTTTAGTTTGATTGGTTATACTGATAGTGATTTTGCAGGTAGCATTGATGACAGGGAGAGTACTTCTAGACATGCCTTTCTTTTAGAAATAGGTGTGGTCACATGGGCATCCAAAAAAGCAACCTATAGTGACACTTTCATCAGCTGAAGCAGAACATGTAGCAGCAACATCAGCAGCTTGTCAAGTAACTTGGATGATGAGAGTATTGATAGATTTATTACAAGCACAGAAAGAGTCAACACCAATCTTTTGTGACAACAAATCATCAATTGCATTATTAAAAAATCATATTTTTCACAAGAGGAGCAAGCACATTGATACAAGATTTCATTTTATCATAGAGTTAGTGAACAATGGAGAAATCCATTTGGAGTTCTGCAGATCTGAAGACCAATTCACAGATATATTCAAAAAGGCATTAGCAAAGGAGACCTTTGATTATCTAAGACAAAAATTAAGCATTGTAAATGTTGAAGTAGTTAGTGGTAGAAATTAAGGGGGAGTGTTAGAAACTGCAGCACATTGGAGATAATTTCTCCACTCACTGTTTAACTGTCTGTTCGCCTCCCTCATGCATGCAATGTGCATGATTTAGTTTCAGTCTTAGTTTAACTAGTTAAGTCACTGCTTAGTTAGCATGCAGTTAAACTTTAGTTTATTTTTCAGTTCTATGTGTTTTCAAATCTATTTATGTAGCTTGATCGCAGATCTTCAAGTAGAGAAAAAATAAAAAAGATTAAAAAATTCTTTCTTTATGATTGCTGTAGCAATCTGAGTCTGTCCTTTTATTTTTGTTATTCTTGCATTCTTTCAGGTTACAACAGTTTTATGAAAAATTGAATTAGGTGATTAATTCAACTCCATTTCTAGAGTGACTTCACAGACAAAAATTAGAATTCAGCAGAAATTTTTGCGTAAACTGAATTTGGAAACGAGTTACTAAAAATATTAAATGACTATAAAATTTAATTCTAAAAACTCTTGAACTGAAATGAAGGTAAAAATAATTAGGTAAAACTTTATTTTTTGAAAAGACTCAATTTAAACAATTTATTTAAGAGTTGTTTCATAGCATCTTCGCAAAAAAACAACAGGTGAAAAGGGGTAAAAAGAAGTTTTCCTCATGAATTCCTTTGGAATAGCAATATCATTTTGGGTCGAATACGCTAAAACTTATTCCGATGCCAAATACACATTATCATAACTAGTGAGAATTGCTAATGAGATTTGAATACAAGTTTAGGCCACATTGGCCATTTTTAATACTCACTTCCCAAAAGGCAAAAACAGGTTGGAAACATGTAGAGTTCTCACATCAAGGATAATAAAATTCTTAAAACTACCAGTTCATTTAACATTTGGATTGATAATATATTGATTTATTAAGACTATCTGCACCTAATTCCAACAACTGGTCAGTACCATCATAGCGTACGTGTGAAAGGGGTAAACTTGTTTAATGGTTGGTTGTCTTATTAGAGATTGGGCTCATGTTCATTTTACTCAACACTGGTTCAAAAACTCAAATAGTTTGATTTTAGAGTTAACAATCCTAAGTCATTATCCTTTTTAAGTGAAGACTCATAAACAATTATCATTTATGCACTAAGAACATTGATAACCGTTCATCTTTAAGGCAATTTCAAAATATTCGTTTCCATCACAGAATGAATGTTATACATTATAAATCCTTTGTTTTTTATACCGAACATCATCTCAAACCACATTTAATAATATCCAAGTAGATCATTCCATTTCATAATTAAGTAATGATTACAATCTCGGAAAATAAGGTTATTCATCTATCTCAAAACTCAAAGAACTTTATTGATTCATTCACTTCTATTATCCACTTGCTCAAATTTTTTAATAAGAGAATATATGATTGTTGACAACAAAGAAAAATAGTTTTCAAATACAATGCAAAGATAATTCTTAAGGATAAGCTCAAAGATTATAGTATATTTCAATGAGACAAAAGAAATATATTCAAAAACTAAGATTTCACACTGAAGTCATACATTATATATATAATTTTACTACATTTACAATTTTATTGAAGGAGAGATAATTTCAATTTCAATTAATTCTTTACATGGTAAGTGAAAAAAATATATTAAACTCTTTTTTTTACAATATCACAAATAAAACTCTACACTTATTTAATAAAAATCAAGATTTTTGTCGAAACTTGCAACTCACTATATTAATACAAAAAGTCAAGTAAAAAACTGAACAATTGAGTCCTCCTCTCAAATACTATTCTTTTCTCAATAAATAAACAAATTAAATAATGAACTTAACAATTAGACACAACATTCTTGCGAATCTCCACTTGCAAATTTCTCTAATTGCATGTAAGGACCACCCATTCATAACTTATTAAGGCGAGAGCCAATTTTGATATATTGTTATAATTTTTTTTCTTAATATCAAAATAAATATAAAGGGCACGACCCTCGCTGGCAGTGAAAGAACTGGCCATCAGAATTGACATATTTACGTCGAAGGTGTTTGTATAGAGTCCCAATCCTAAAGATTCATCTCACATAAGACGAAACACACTTCCCTATGTAAGGAGTTCATTACGACACTTGTTGTAGGTGACAACGTGAGCATGATTCAATAGTTTGGTGTGGGGTTTTACTCAACTTATTTGGTTGTAGAGAAGGTGATTGTTACAATAAATGTTCCCCCTGCCTGAAACTTCCAGACATAATTTGCATATATGTTATATAATTATATTAACTATAACAAGAGCTGTGAAGTAGCGTTAGTTCCTGTGAATTAGAGGAATAAGGTCTTGTGCACCTAGTCCTTGCAATCGTTGTAAAAGAACAATGATAATTTTATCCTCTTCCAAATACTTGTCTTTTGCAACGATTGCAAGGACTAGGTGCACAACACCCTTATTCCTCTAATTTGCAGGGACTAAAGCCGCTTCATGGCTCTTGTTTATTAAAAAAATCTCACCCACTTTCTTATAATATTATTTTATAAAATTAACTTTTTAAATAAAATTGGCATAAATTTTTGAAAAGTTTGAAAGCGCACTCATTTCATCGAGTGTTTGGTCCTTTCTATTATAACTCGAATAATGATATTCACATCATCCAATAACAAATCAATTGACTTATATAACTACGTGTTACTTATTTCAATTTTTTTATTAAATTAAAAATAAATATTTTTTTAAATGATCCAACAAAATCCAATCAGATGAACCAATCTAATCCATGCTTCTACTTACTTTAGTTAGTCAGTATAATATTCTTTTATTTATCTAACTTGTCTCAATCCCTAATAAAGTCCTATTGCGTGTTACTTGTCTCAATTATATTAGAATTTACCATTATTAAGTTATTTCCAACTAATATTTATTCAAGAATCTGTTGCGATTAAATAAATTGTTGAACATAACAAGAAAAAGATAAAATGGTACATCAGATACGAATTTAGTTGAAATCTTGCCAGCTACCCCCAAAATAAGTGCAGGTGTGCCGCGTGGCAAGTATGCAAATTTTAAGAGGATGACGTGTCTCATAGCTTTAGAGCTGACATGTAACATGTGGTGGCTTCGGACTGGTCCATTTTTGGACTAGCGCCTGTGACTACGTGTCACTCCATGGTTTGTTGGAGATGTATTACCCTGCTTCCCACCATCTCTTACACCAACACTAGCCCTCTGTCTACGTCTCCCGGCATCAGCGCTCCTCTGGGTGTATGCAAACAGTCGGTCCAGGGTTCAAGGGGTTTGACATCCCTGGAAATTCTCAGGGCTGACATTGGTTGATCCAGATTGGTTTTGGGGAACCCTAGACCTCGCCATGACTGACAGGTCTGGGAGCCTAAGTCTCTTTCCATTGGCCACGACTCTGGCAAAACCGACACACAATCGCAACATTTCAAATCCTTTGATTTCTCTTTGTGTTCTGCAGAAAATGTGCATTGAAAAGGATTCTAAAATTAGCACAGAAGATGAAATTAGAGAATCAGAAACAAAAGATGAACTCAGAGAATCAGAAACAAAGATGAAAGTTATAGATTAGAAGAAGGGGACTGCACAGAAGAGAGAGCACAAAAAATGAAATTCAAATCAATGAATTGAAAGCAAAAAAGGGTTAAAAAGGCATAAAGCATTATTGCTATCAAATATGTCGATTCGTCAGGTCCAAGCACAGATGCATCAAAGAACACATTATTGCACATCATAGTGTAGAAATAGACACAGCAGGCGAATTAGATAAATTGATTCAGAGAAAAAACATAGAAGAAACTGAGATCCATGAATCAAAAGCAAAAAAAAGGCAGTAAAGGTGAAATTAAAGGAACAAAAGAGAGGAATGTGTGGCGATATTGGTGTGAATTTTTCGGACACACCAGATCCAAACTTACACTTCTCAAAGCCCACGTTATCTCAGAGCACAGTAAAGAGTTGGGTTTAAATGGTGAAACGGATACTTTTATAACAAAAAAATGTTCAGAAGAAGATGTATTACAAGAAGAGAGTAAAAAATGACAAAATATAAAATTGATGCCTCGAAATTAAGGGATATATGGCGTTATTGTTGTCAAATATGCGGACTCATTAGGGCAAAATGTAAGCTACTCAAACTGCATATAATCTCGTATCACGGTGTAGAAATGGACACAAAAGATGAAATAGAGGCATTGATCGAAAAGAAAAACCCGGAGGAATGCAAAATCCTAGAATCAGAAGCAGAAAAGAGTAAGAAGGTTAAAAATAATGGATTCAAAGCAAGGGATTTGAGGCGTTATTATTGTAAACTCTGCGAACTCATCAGATCCAAACGCAAAATACCGAGAAACCCCATTACATTCTATTGCATGTTACTTGTCTTAATTATCTTGTCTCAATTATATTACAACTTTGAGGCAATCACACATACAAGGGATAGAGGAACCCAAAAGCATTAGTAGCTCGTCTATTTAGTTGGAAAGGAATAAAGGAACTGTTCCTAAGAATTAAAGGAGCCTGGATTATTCTGTAATTTTGTAGGCCATTCAATCAAATGATCATTACTGATCTGTGCATTCCTTCTGGTATTTATCAACTCATAATTGTGTTCAGATAAATTCCTTTTACTCTGCCTAAATTTAGTTGACATTCAGTTGCCTTGTGTTCTTCACCGAAGAAAGCAAATTAGAATTTAAAGGAAATTTCTTCCCTAGTGCAATTAAAGGCTCCTTTAATTCTCCCCTATCCCCTAACTCCATAATGGAATTAGAAATTTTGTCCAGGAATAATTTCATTTTGGAGTTAGAGAGTGATTCAAACACTTCCATGATGGCAATAAAACTGCAATTTGATCCATTATCAAGGCATTTTAAGTCGGTTCAAGGAACATGGATGGTGAAGCACGATGCCACAATATAGATAAAGGATTAGTGAGTTGTTCATGGAGGAAACGAAGTATACAGAGGAGTCTGTTTAAAATGACACATTGATTTGTTATATTGAATATCGATCTATTGTCTTTTTCTCTCTCTTCTTGAGTACTTCTATTGCAACCACAATCTGATGTGAAAGATTTCCACTTTGCCCAAAACAACCTACCCCTGTTGTTAGCCTTGAAAATTAAAAATTAAATCTTCTTGCCCTATTTTTTAGACATTTTTTTACAACCGCATGCCATAGAAAAGTAAAGGTTGGAGAATGTCAGGCCATTGGAAGACAAACAGAGAGCATATTCAGGATTTATGAGATTGTGTGCATTTGTAACCTACTTATTGTTTGGAATTCATTTTGAATGAATGTTTAAATCTCCAAATTTGAATGGGAAGGTGATTTGTGATTATTGACTTTATTCTGTGCACTTTGATCAATCTGCAAGGTTTAACAGGGTTGTCATTTGTTTGTCCCCGCTTTGATTGTACAAACTAATAAAAACAGTGTCAGAACTACAAGAATTTACCCGCATTTGTTGGTAGTCAAGGCCTCTAAATGTCATTTTAGACTAGGCAAATATTCAAAAGTCTAAAACCTAAATATATATATTCTTGAGAATAAGATGTGTGGAAATAAACTGTGAATAAACTTGTTTATCCACAAAGATAAGTTATGGGATATTCCATTTTATGGAATGGGGATAGGTGGGAAACTTAAGGGGGTTGTTAAGATTGATTAGTTACATGTTCAATTTGTTGCAGTGTACCAAATTTTCAATGTAAATTCAACATCATCACCAATAAAAGAAATGATTGTAGTGAGTTATGAGTAGTAAAGTAAAATTAATGGGTGAAGAAAAACTAAATGATATATGATTATTAAGTTGACAACCAAATATATATGCAGTCATTGCTAAAATATATCATGGCTCGAGCTCTCATGATTGCTTTGCCCTCAGCTCAACTACATATCCGAGCCACATTGGACCCAACTTCCCTACGTTACATAGCCAACTCCCTTGCACACATTAACTCAAAGCAATGAATCTTAGCCACTTGGCATGTCAAGGATGATCCTGGGGTCTGGTACACAATAGATCACGGGCAAATGAGAAATGGACTCTTGGTCACTGTAGACTTGGCCCAGGAGCTCCTAGACTTGTCAGGGGAGCAAAATGAAGAACCAATGGCAAGCTCTCAAACTTAGAATCTTATCAAAATCTCGCAGACCCTGAAAGTGAGTGGGAGGTGGATGCATGGGTAGTGGCAGTCGATTTGTAAATCCAAATGATAATTAAAAGCCATAAACTCCAGTAGAACACTAGAAAATCAATGCCATCATCAAAGATATAATTTTTTTATAAATAACAAATCCCCATCTATTCAACTCCATATTACCATCCATATACTATGGTTTTATAAGATATGCAAATTAACAGCGAAAAATATATACTAATGAACCTTTTTTAACTTTTGGTTTGTTCCACAAGAGCACCCAAATGGCTCTCTTGTCTCAAGTTCTTAATATGGGGCAACTTACTCCATAAAATTCACCCTAGACTAAAATCAAGCCTTGTCCCTTGTCCCTTGTAATTAAACTTTCCAAAATTTATAATGACCAATAGAGCAAAATCAACCTGAGGCTCTTTATGGTTTCAGAAAACAATCTATACTCCATAGTTTTGTTGTGAACGGATTAAAAAAGTTCTTGTAACAAATATTTATGATGCATTTTCACATAATTCTACTAAATTAGAACAAAAAGTATAACATTGATCATTGAAATGATTTATATTAAAAATAATGACATTATATTACATCTCAAAGATTTTAGTTGTACAACCAAAAGTTGTTAGCTCCAAGGTGTATAAAGGAAAAATGATAGATGATCATCCCTTTATTTGAGCATGACATTGTAGAATCAGAGCAACTCTCTCAAATGCAAATGCAAAATGACCTGCATTCCTTTCCTTCTATTGTACAACAATATGTTGTTTTTTTAATTACTGACAAACATTAGGTAAAAGAGGAAGTGGAGACAAAAAAGCTTGTAAAAGAGGAAGATGGCATTCTAAAAATGGCATTTGTTAGTGTTTTGAGGAGTGACAAGGCAATCGATGCTTTCCCCTACCCTCGTCTAAGAATGTTTCTTCTTCCTTTGGCCATTTGATTTTATAGATATTACAAAGAAGAAGAAAATTAATTTTGGGCACAAAAGCTTCCAGACAACTAGTAGATCTTGGATGCATCCCTGTTTGAAGTTAATGGAATGCACAAGGTTGCATTTATACAAACATTTGATTATAATATTGTCGAAATAGGTTAGTGGAGAAAATAATGACAAATTTTTAGGTTACTACCCATAGGTGCATGGACACTATAATTTTGGGCCTCTAACAGCCTATCTAGCCATCAATTACTTGGATTGTTTTATTTCCAATTATCAATTACCCAATATCTATATGAGGAAATATGATCTCCTCCTCCAGAGATTTTCCATTACAAAAATAGTGATTTATACACATGTTATTTGTGCATTTTTTGAAATCAGAATGATGGAAAGTCTCCATATCCAACCCCAGGTTGGTAATAATGATTTCGATAATCTTGTATGCTAGATCCTCTAAAACTAGGATATATGTTCCAATTGTCTTGCTACCAAACACAATTCAAAAAAAAAAAAAAAAACGCACTTGTCAAGTTCAAAGCATTAAGAATCAGTGAACATACCAGAGCTTTGCATTCCTTCATCACAAGTTTGACGAGCGTAGCTCTCATCATAAGCTCGATGAGTGTAGTTGACACTCAGTTTAGAATTGGCAGCATTTTATTTAACCTCTGCAAGTTTGCACATAGTTGGCCTATTTACTCATCCAGATCTTGGCAGGGTCGTGGGCCAATATTGAGCAAGCTCGAGCTTCCCGGACCTCTTAGGTCTAACAGGGCCCAAGGATCCCCAGGACCAATCAATGATGAGCTATCAACCCTAGGCCTGCTAGTCTTGGCAGGGCCCGGGGCCAATCAAAACAAGCCTAGGTACCACCATGTCAATCATGGTAGGGTTGGATCCACTAAAGGAGCACCATGTGTCAAATAGACAAGGAACCCAAGGTGGTAGAGGGCACAGTGGCAACCTTGGTAGATAGGGGATCGGATGAGAGATTGTCATGTGTCTTAGTGGCAAGCCAAGCAAATGAGGTAAGATCCTAGTAAATGAACAACTACCATTTTCCATGTTGATAAAGTATAAAACAATCTCAGCTGGCCAAGTGGACACCACATAAAGTGCCAAGTTGGATATTGATCGGCATACACTTTGACGTAATATTGGTCTTTTATAACCAATATATAAACTGAGTGCTTTTCATGATATAGTACAACTCTTATTTTCCCTTTAAAAATGGGGGATAAAGGACCCAATATGAACACAATCGAGCTTGTTGTAATGGATCGAGTCAAGTTAGAACTCTTAACCCTACATTTTATCACAAAATCACATTTCTTTCTAGATCTTACCACAAAATTATGTTTCTTTTTTGAAACAATATGTGAAAGCATGAGCTCATAAATACCTTTATCTATATATCTAATGTCCTATGCATAGGAGACCCTACACATAGTATTTGCATGGTTGCAAACCACAAGGCAATGGATTAAAAAATCTAACCTACAATTTTGTGGACAATTTCAAGGAAGGAAAGGCAAAGAGATTGAATTTTTTTAGCACTGTGGCTCCAAATTCTTCAGTCATCCAATTCATCTGGATTTCCTTTAAGCCTCCACTCAAAGCAATGCTACAATTGAGCCAACACAAGGGACAACTGCCCCATGGCCATATGATGACTAGGACATCTTCTCCTTCCTACCCCAAAAGGCAACATATCAAAATCCTACCCTTGGTAATCAAAAGTCTTATTATCTATAAATCTCTCAAGGTTGAATTCCACAACATCTTCCCATATGGTTGGGTCTTTGGCAATGGCCCAAGCATTGATAAAAAACTTTGTTTTTGTAGGTATGAAGTAGCAGTGCAAGCATCTCTAGACTCATGGGGGAGTAGTAATATCATATTGGCTTCCTAAATGTATGATTAGGTGCACTGGATTAATGGTTAGATTTTATTTGTTGGAATAAAGTAGGATTGCCTAAAGCAAGGTCCTTTGCATGGTTGGCCACTCAAAGCCAAATTTTAACTTAGGATAGACTTAGGAGAATAGAATTTGAAGACCTGTCTAGAAGTTGTTTGTGCTTAAATGATTTAGAAACTGCAAATCATTTAATTTTCACCTACCTTGTTGTTGCCAAATGTTGGAATTAGTTGTGTGAAAAGCTTAGTTGGAGGTACACAAGACTTGAATCTCTATTACATGATTTTTATTCTTGGAACATTGGTCCCTGCAATTTTTTTTCTTGTTTTTAGAAAGCAATCCCCATAATTCTCATTTGAAACATCTAGAAGGAGAGGAACAATTGTATCTTTGAAGACAAGGGACTAGATAAAGGATATCCTTAATAAATGTAAGGTTATATTTAAGGTTACAATGGATTCTATTAGTGTTACTGAGAATGAGATTGAAAAAAACTTGGAAATATATGTATTTGTATCTATTTACTTATGGCATCCTACATCAGTGGATTAAATTATATAGGAGACATATTTCAATAAAGAAGCATTTCCATTTTCTAATTGGTTTTAGAGTCGTCCATTCAATTTTTATATAGTTAAATCATTCAAAAATTTAATCTATTTAGTTTTGGACTCATCGAAATTGACAATTAGTACATTCTCTACATTTTAAGAGTAATAGTTGAATATCTAACCCCTTTTTTCATTGAGATGATGTTAGAGTATTTGCTCATGCTTACTATGTTCTCAATAGTTTTCCCTCTTTTCCTAGTTTAGTCCTTTGTGTGAATTTATTCCACATTGGTTAATTAGGCTTGTTTCTTATTTTGCCTTGTCTACTTATGCAACTTTTCTCCTTTGTACTTATATGTCTTATTTTGAATATTATATGATATATCTCTTATTTACATATTAGAGTTGAGGTGATGTTTTGTTATCACTTGAGATCTTTGGCTTGGAACGATCTAATCATTGTTCCTATTATAGTATAAGAGTTAGGCTAGGAGCCCCAAGCACCTGCAATGTGGCTTAAGGGGGGGGTGTTGGGAATAATCCACACTTTTACCAATGATGGGTTGGCCATAGAGGGGCTAATAGTTCAATTGGTAGAGCACTCCAGTAGCAAATGGAAGGTCCTAGGTTCAAATCTTACCTAGTCTATATGAGATGTAGCTCAACATGTGGTATTAGAGTGGATGTACATCTTTTTTTTTTTGCTTGAGTGGCCAAGATTTGTGTGTGGCAGTGGCATTTTTAGGTAGGCATTGGAATTTTCAGAAGTGCATTGGAGTTTGCAGGTGCGTTGGATCATGGGAATGGAGATATTTCTGATTTTTTTAGACCCGCATTCTTTTTAAAAGGTCTAAGAATTTCTACAGAGGTATCTTTATTGAAAATCTACCATACACCTTCCTCAAACCCTGTATTGTTCTTTCTATTGGTTTGTTTCCTTTTTTGGAGGACTACATAGAGAGTAAGAGGTGTTTTTTTTCTATGTGGAGGTGGCATTGGTGGGTTGGAGATTATGATTGTTTCACTATTGCATCCTATCTCTTTGCTCACACCAACGTCTTTGGCAGCCAAGAGGTGACAGACAATATTAATCCGCTTCTTCTCCTCTCAAAAATAGTTGTTCATTTATTATTTGTTTTAAATCATTATATTTTTTTCTTTAAGAGGAAGCATCTTTCACTTGCACACGCATAGGGGTCATCAGTAGATTATTTTTTCACTTTGGTAGGTTTGAAAATATTCATGGTGAAATTCCAGTTTCAAAGAGTTGTTGGAAGGCTAGGTTCATTACCAATTTTGTCACAAAAATCAGCTTGTAGTGTAAATTTTATTAATTTTGACCCATTTACGAGAATTCATAAAGCCTATATTTTTTGAATCGTAACTCTAAATTGAGTTCAATTTTTTTCAAAAGTGTATGGTTTTCAATTCTCTATCCATTGGTAGCATCTACTTATAAAAATGCATTACTTTTATAAAGTGCCAAATTTGGGGGTCGGGGGTGGGATGGGGGGCTCAATACAAATCTTTTGCGAGTTTTCTCGGTGCCAATTTGTATACTTTTTTGCATTATTTATGCTTTTTGATGATTTGATAGCATGGCTTCTTCTTCTAGTTTAGATCAATGTGAGACTTTGACTACACATAATTACCATACATGGAGACCTAGAATGGAAACAATCATTAAATGCAAAGGATTATGGTCCCTACTGAATGAAGTTCAACAATAGTTCACTAAAGAATATGAAAAATTTCAGCACCAATGTAAATTTGAAGAGTGTATGGGTTTTATTTGGGGTTATGTGAGTGACAATATGGGGGTTTTATTCTCTCTACTGGCTTTATTCACTACTAATCTGGAAACATAATATGTATTCGTCATATTGGGGAGGACATTTTTATACTTGTCTTGTATGTTGATGATATGCTTTTCACAAGTAGCTTATCTTCTTAGATTTAGCCTATTCAACAAGCACTTTCAACACAGTTTGATATGATAGATCTCAGTCTTTTGCACTTCTTTATTGGTTTGTAGATTTCTTAGTCAAATTTAGGGATTCATTTGAGTCAATCAAAGTACACCCTTGATCTTATTTAGAATTTTGGCATGGTTGATTACAAGCCAAGTCCCTCTCCTTTTCAGTCTAGAGTCACTCTCATTGCTACCTGCACCACTCCTCTTTGTGATCCTACATTATATAGGCAGATGGTTGTGAGTCGTATGTATTTGACACATGCTCCTCATGATAGTCATTGGTAGATTGCCAAGAGGCTTTTATGAAATCTGTGAGGCACTATGCATTTTAGATTACACTACACAAGGCTTCTACTTAGTTGGTTGGGTACACTGATTCAGATTGGGCAAGTTATCTTGATGAAAGGCATTCCACTTCTATCTACATTTTTTATCTTGGTTCTCCAATTGTTTGGGCATGCAAGAAGCAGTAAGCTATTGCACTTTCATCTATGAAGGATGAGTATAAGGCAACAATTACAGTGAGTTAGCAAGATATTTGGCTTTGTCAGTTATTGATAGAGTTTGGCTTCACACATGATTCACCTAATATACTTTGGTGTGACAAACATAGTGTAATTCACATATTCTATAACCTAGTTGAGCACTAATAGACCAAACACATTAAGATACACATGTACTTCATTCGTCAACACCTTTATGATGGATTTATTTGCTTGGAATACATTCTAACTCAGCAGCAAGTTGCCAACATCTTCACGAAGCCTTTTGCATCACCTCATTTTCTTGGGTTGTGTGACATGCTTGAGGTTTTAGAAGTTGTCCTTGGGGGGTGTTTGTGAGGACATCTTCCTTCTTTATTTCAAGGATATATTGTATATGAGTACCTATTCAGACCTTGTTGTTGGGACTCATATTATGGATATGTCACTTTGTTTTTTGCTATTGTTAGCCCCTAGCTTCACTTGAGGGGGGTGTTAGAGTATTTGATCGTGCTTACTAGGTTCTAGATAGTTTTTTGTCTTTTCCTAATTTTGTCCTTTGTATAGATTTATCCCACATTGGTTAGTTAGGCTTGTCTATTATTTTGCCTTGCCTACTTATGCAAGGTCTCTCCTTTGTACTTGCATGTCTCATTCTAAATATTATATGATATATCTCTTGTTTGCATATCAGACTTGATGTGATGTTTTCTTAGCACTAGATATCGTTGGCTTGGAATGATCTAATCATTATTTATATTAGATGAAACTTGGTTCAATCATGTATTAGGTAATTGAAACACTTTGGTGGAAGATACAAATTTCATTGATAGATGTGACATATCATTGAACTTTAAACATGTATCTACTTGAGCTTCATCAAGTCCATCACTTAAAATAACTTGTCATTTCACCTCCCCATCATCACCCAACTCATCTTGAAATATTTCACCACTTTCATACTTTGTATGGCCTTGCCCTTCCCCACTACTTCTCCATGTTCAAGTTTAGTGTGAAATAAAACAGTTCCTCTCTACATAACTCATTGCCATGTTTAAAGGAACACACCTCATATTCAACTAACACCTTCACGAAAAATATATATCATTTTTACTTAATTATTCATGCAAAAAAGGTGATACGGGGTTAACAACCTTGAGTTTTGAATAAGTTACGACTGCAAGTTACACTCACAATTTATAAAACACCCTTTACCAAAATAAACAATTACATCCCTTCTGACATAATTTGCACCTTTCGAGTAACTCCTAGTTTATCAACTTATATTACTTATATAGTGAATTCAAAATAACTTGTGAATTAATTTGTAAATGTCAATGCCCATCATAACATCAAACCCAGGTGCTTGGCAAGGCATAACTTGTATCACTTATATAGTAAATTCAGAATAGCTCACACAAATTAATTTGTAAATGTCAATGCCCATCATAACATCAAACCTAGGTGCTTGGAAAGGCACCTTCAATTTTTTTAATTTATTGTATCCTCTCTAGAAGGTTTTATCTTGTTTAAAATAGAACATACCAATAGGATTTGAACTTAGATTTTTATAACAAAGATTGAATGTATTATAAAATGTGAATTTAAATGGGGTATGGTATAGAACTCTATTAAATGATAGATATTTTCTTTCAACTCGTGGTATATGCAAACTTATATTAAGATTTTAAAATATTAAAATACTTAAGAGATCTAAATTTTTAAATTAAGATATTTTTGGTTTCTACACATTATAATTTAAAAGCAAATGCTTTTGACTAAACCTATGGCTAAACATGAGGGTGAAAAATATTTAAAGGATATAAGGTATAATATTCATATCTGAATTATGGGAAATAACCATTAGAGATCTGATATTTTTGTACTCAATAAGTTGAGTAGAAAGAGCTTCTAGGAACAAAACTACAATCATGTAAGAGTTTTTGGATCCATCATCAGGACAAAAAAGGTTAATCCAAATAAATGTAGAATTGGGTATTAAATACTAATTATCAAAATATAATATTTAATAATATGGCATTGAGAAAAGAATAGGGAAGTATAACAAATGTCCATTTGGATATTATACCTATACATTGACAGTGATCATGGTGGAGATGAAGCGAATTATTAACATAATCTTCAATAACAAATACAAAAATCTGATCAGAATGATTGTCCTCATGGTGAACAATCGACCAGAGAAGTATTCCCTCCACATTAGATTCATCTCTCTGCATATTCTTCCAAAAGCTTTCTAACATTATCCCTAAAAGCCCAATAATAATCTATCAGACATGTTGGATTTCCAAATGGAACCCAAAAATCCTCTCCCTTCTATTTATCTTATTACTATGATCCAAATCCATAATGTGCAATGCTTCAGATTCAAAAATATAAACACAAAAAAAGCTAACACAAAAGTGACAAATATTTAATTTATTTGTAATTACAATTAATATACTGCAAGCTAACCTCTGAGACACATATACTCATTATTAAAATTTCATAAATAAGAGACTGATAAATCATTTCAAACACTAGGACTATTGAGCCCCCCTGTGGAGATGATGATGAATCTATGTATAACTACAAGAAGCTCCACATATCTCATGCAACCCTATAATTTGACTACTTTTCAAAAAACATTGTTATACCCATACACACATTATTTAAAAATAAATGCATATGATCTCATTTTGGTTTTATTTTGAATTTTTTTATACAACGAGAAGAGGATTGGACTGGAATTGAAACGTGATAAAACAAATCTAATGTAAATTGAAATATTGGCTTCCTACTGTATGATTAGTTGCATAGGACTTAAAAAGAGAAATTAGGATATTCAATGTGAAGCATACATTTATTAACTAATAAAATAATTTTATTATTTTTTTGGATTGAAACCTTACGTTTTGTTATTATTTTTCCCCTGGTCTACATTTTGATATTGTTTGTTACTTTCATTTTTTACTTATTTCGTCCATTCTATTAAATAACACAGTTGCCCATGGACTTGATTTGTGACATTTCGTTTGGTCAATCTATCTGTAGAAGCAAAAAAAAAGGTATAAGAAAATCAAAATCATCAAAACCATAGAAAAGTGTGATAATAAATTATACCTACAAAATATTAAAGATAAATAAGATTATGATAAAAAATCATACTTTGCAATTACCTAATAATGGAACAACAACAACACCACGAGATAAAATGGTCTAGGAATTGCCATAGTTAGCGATGATAATTTAGCGCAAGGATATAATAGCCACGACCATTGTAGTGCCTAAACTTTTTAATGTTGTGCTCTACTCATAACTACATTCACTCATTATGCAAACTTTGCAGTCATTTCTGTAACACAGGCAAACCAATAAAAGTTTGATGTCCACTCTAATAAAACAACTCAACATTGCCTTTTTCCATTTTGATCTTTTTGTGAATCACACAGTAAGCATTCAATGCTTACTCGCTTGATATATCATAATTTAATTGGACAAATGATCAGTCGAAGAATACGCCACAGTCACTTGGTGGTTTGCATGTGATAGGTGTCATACAACAAATGCCCTACATTTTGTATATATGTTATATAACTATATTAACTGTAACAAGAGCCATGAAGCAAATTTAGTACCTGTGAATTAGAGGAATAAGGGTGTTGTGCACCTAGTCCTTACAATCATTGTAAAAGATAAGTATTTGAAAGAGGATAAAATTATCATTGTTCTTTTACAATGATTGCAAGGACTAGTGCACAACACCCTTATTCATTTAATTTTTAGGTGTTTTAACTTATTTGGGAATAATAGAGTTTTATTCCTATTTAGTTAAGGGTCTGGATTAATAAATTAGTACAAAATATAGCAATAAATATAGTCTTGATTTGTGCAATTGTTTGTCTTTTCACCTTTTTAAAAATAATAATAAATAAGAAGAAATATAACTTAGCTAGAAAATAGACTAAGATAGATGATACAGAGGTTGAAAATAGTTGTGCAGGATTGGGAAAGTGTCATAAACATGAATCTAGTTCTTGTTGGATGAAAGGATAGGAGCATCAAAAAGTGGATGCTTTGGGGTCCAGCGTTGTCTGTTCTTGTCACTATTATCCAAAATAATCACATAGAACTAAAATTTTATGGGTAGTTGTGTTGTTCCTCTGTGAACATGCCTGTGAAAAATCAAGCGCTGGTTATCAATGAAACTCATTATGGAGTTGATTTTGTCTTCAAACCCTAACCCTCCATCATGCTTGATAAAACAACATTTGAGTCACTTGAGAAGGGGGAGGTTAGTGTGAAATATGTACTTAACGTGCAATCCACACCCCTTGTGTGGGCACACTGTCTACATACCAATACTCTAAAGAGGCATCAAGCTATATGTAGTTCTCCCACCTAGTGTGCTTTGTGCAATAGTGTGATGGAGATGCAAATGCTAAATTGATAATGTTTAAGGTGGATAGGGACTGGCATGAGGATTTGAGTAGGTTTGTATCTATGTTGGGTGACTATGTGCAAAGAATAGGGAAGTTTGCCTTTGTGCTTTATTTTTATTCTTGCTTGCTTTGTAAGTTTTGTCACCTTCTCCTTTGTAAATGAGCTTTGAGTGGGCTTTCATAGGGAAAAATTGGTCATGGGTTAGATGTATTCATGCTAGGCTGACCTAATTAAGGATAAGGACCGGATGAAAATGACCATTTGGGCTCAAAGTGAAAATGGATTAGACCACCAAAAATGAGACACTTCTCTATAGGGTACTATAGTCTAAATAGGGTGTTCCTATCCTACAGGCTCAGGACTTGGGGGAATAAGATTGGCATAGGGAATATTATCTGGCTGAGGTGAAATGACCGTTTAGAAGGTTTTAGATGACTGGTAATGATTAAAAAGGTGTCTAAAAGGGTCGTAAGAGCATGCAAAAAGGACTTATGAATGGGGTGTTGCAATCCACACTCAAACTACCAATTTGGACATTTTATATGACTGCATTTGCCCCCCCTTATTCTAGTGATGTAGCAAAGTGAAATACTAGAATAAAGGAAAAATAAAAAGCATACCTAAACTTACTTGCAATGGTAAAGCCCATGAGGATGTGTGATGTTGAGTGTGTGTAAAGAGAGCACAGTGTGAAGCATAAATTTACAAGAGAAAACAAAGAGTAGATTAGTTCTTACTATGCATGCTATGTCTAAAATAAGAATGTACAAAGGTTGGGTAAAAGAGAGAGGAAGAGAAAAGAACAAATACACCTCATCAGATACATGAACCAATACAAAACCTATTATGATGTTAAGTGATGTTGAGTGATGTTGGGTATGTGCTACACCAAGAGTAATATTGCTAACGGATTTGAGTGCTCAATCCATGGAGGGTGGCTCAAGAATACAAAGGTTGGCCCTTTGGCTCCATCATCACCCACTATGTAGTGAATCTATGTGATCATGCACATGTTAATCAATGTTTGGACTATGTGTCCAATCCCTCTAGGTAGGTGGCTCAAGAATACAAAGGCTACCTAGTCCTTTGGATCCATTATTGCCCACAAAGTGTGAACTATGAACTAATATTGGTATGAATATGTGTCGTATGAGATGGCTCATGAAGCCCATAAATTCTCTGGAGTCTGACAATGTGGCATGGACAGATGAATGTGTACTGAGAATGAGGCCAATCTTGGCCACTCTAAAAGATGGAGATTAGGCTTGTATGAAAGCCACTCTGAAATTGAGAACTAGGCTTATATGAAAGCCATTCTGAAATGATGCCAACCACCCACAGATGGAATAAGGCACATAACTACTGAGAATACCTAGGTAATACAATGAACTAGAAAGAAAAGAAGGCAAATGTGCAGTGCACATTGCCCCCAATCACTGGTGTCTATAACATGGATTCTGATATAGAAGTTATACCAACTGCCCAATCTAAAATTGGAAGCGATAGCCATGATGCCATGTATGATGCCCACTATATCTCAATAATTTGAGTAAAACTATACTGAAACTGCCCAATCTGAACTAAATTGTAGCTGACAAAATTGTAATTGACCTTACCTTTTTATCTATTTCTGAAAATTCTAGGTTTTTGACTGTTTAGATAGGAGCGTCGAAAAGTGGATACTTTGTTGTAGGGCATTGTAGTCTGAATGGGGCACTCTTGTCCTTTACTATTTTTGATGGTTGTTTTATGTTCATCCTTATGTTTTTGGTTTTTTCTACATGTTTTGAATTCTAATTGTTGTTCTGAGTGTTTTGAAAACTGATTTTGATCAGTAAAGGGCTTTGATCTCTGTGACAAAACCCTTGTTTGTTTCCCTCTGTTTTAAGGGTAGGAATGAATACCCCATGATGACTACCCTAAGAATAAAGAGCCCTTCAAGTGTGTTATGTTTCAAAATACATGATATAGAAATGATGATCAAAAATATGTCTCAAGATATAGCATAGTTTGTGTTGGAGAATGTTAGATCGATGGGGGTATGCTTAGATACATGTAGCAATATAATAGCATGTGAAGTATACTAAACTAAAATTAAAAATTAGGTTAGTTTTCAAGGAGGGATGGAACATGATGTCCATCATGGCATCCAAGAAGGCAAGATAATGCATGATGTGGATCATGGCATTTCAAACAACTAAGGAGCAAACAAACAAATAAGTATGCAATGCAAGAAGTAAGAAGCATACAAAAGAGGCCAATGGGTCAAGCAAATAAGGGACATGGGCACATGTCACTCAAACTGGGAAAGAAAGCATACAAATCATATTCAAATTCCCATATACACATATAATTGCACACAAGAAAGATTGGCATGAGGGCCACAAACACATACAAGAGTACAAGCAAAGGACATTGGCAAATGTCCTAAGGCACATACAAGTAACTAAATAGGAACTGATAAATGCAATCACATCTAGCTACTCAAAGTAAGAAAGGAATGCATGTAAATGATAAAAAGACTATTGCATCTAACTAATCAAAGCAAGAAGTGAAAGCATGCAAAACATGTAGTACAGGACTAGGTAATGCTAAGAAATACATAAGTGCTTATATACTAATGATTGTCGATAAAATAATCTATGTAGGCTAGTAAGTAATGTACATCAACATGATAACTAGAGTGTGTGGTGTAGGAATGACATAACCTTGATGGTGTAATCATGTAGAAGATGCCCCAGTGGGTAGATATATCGATGAATGTCTCGAATGTAAAAGTAGGATACCCCCTCAATGGGTAGAGTGAAGCAATCAAGGACCTAGGTGTCACTGCACACACTCTAAGAAGATCAAGTGAAACATGGTAATGTAGATAAATTGATAAACAATAACATAGAACAACAAAATGTAAGTCTAGCATGGTAGTAAAAATGCAAAGCATGGATAATTAGTATAATTGAATTTTTTTTGGTATTTTGAATTATTTGAATGTTTTTTGTATTTTGACATGTTATATTATTTTTAGCATTTTGAAATATTGTATTGTTTTTGGTATTTTGAAATAAGTTGTGTATAAGTAATCATAAGGAAGTTATGTACAAGAATGTGAGTAAAGCAATATGTACATAATGACGTAAAAGACTAAGCTAGAGAGGGTAAAGGGTTCAAGGATGGAGCCTATTGGGGATGGAGATAAGATGGTTCAGTGGAAATAATAACTCTAGTATTACGAAGGGTTGCATACAACACATCTCTGTAAGCATCTGATCGTTGAAGGAGCTTGAGAACTAAAATTGTATTGGAAGGGGTGTTAACTTGAGTGACAAAGCTATAGCCATGGGTGTAATCAACATAACTATCTTCATAAACTTGGGTGATAACATGTACCGTATGATATACTATATGCATAGATCTGGTAGTAGGTGAGGGATAAGAGCTAGGTGAACCAAGTTTGAAGGGAGGAAGAATAGATATAATCGTCAGTGTTTTCTTATGTCTAGTAGTGATAGGGATATACTCAAAAGTAGCCAAAGAATTATATGCATCTAGGTAAAAACCATGTATGTGGGATGAAATGCATGTAATTGGAGTTATAATTAGTATAACAATATGATTATAAATAAATTTCCACATATGAGATTGCAAACAAGGGATAGAGGGCATGAAACTTTGCACTAATGCATAAAAAACTTTGACTTGGAACATGAAATTTCTAACATGTTCAATTAGATAGAGTTGAAAATTATTCTACATGAGAGGGAGAGTATGTAAAAGAAATAATGAAACCTTGTATTAAAGAAAAGTAAACATTGCTTTGAAGGAAATGGATCTTAACATGTTTAGCAATAAATTTCTTAATATCATCCCATATTATAAAAATTAAGCATGAAAGGGAAAGAATGAAGCTTTGCATTAACATATAATAAACTTCATCATTCATATACATGATAGGACTAAGTATGGACTGCTTAGTGTTTGAAATAAGTGAGATCCTTTTTTGATTTTATGTGATATATGTTTTAATTAAAACAAATCATAAACATATTGCTAAAAATCAGCAATAAATTTTTCCTAGGATTTTTGTGCGCAAACGAAGTCAGGTTCACCAGATGTTTTAACTTATTTGGGAATAATGGAGTTTTAATATTATTTTAGTTAAGGGTTTAGATTAATAAATCAATACAGAATATAACAATAAATACAGTCCTAATTTGTGCAATTATTTGTCTTTTTACCTTTCTAAAAATAATAATAAATGAGAAGAAATATAACTTAGCTAGAAAATAGATTGAGACACCTGATACAGAGGTTGAAAATGGTTGTGTAGGACTAGGAAGATGTCGTAAACGTAAATCTAGTTTTCATTGGGTGAAAGAATAAGAGTTCCAAAAAGCGGACACTTTGGTGTCTAGTATTATTGTCTGTTCTTATCGTTGTTGTCCAATCTGATCACATAGACTTGAAACTTTCTAGGTAGTTATGTTGTTCCTGTGTGAGTGGGCCTATGAAAAATAAAGTACTGGTTGTTGATGGAACTCGTTGTGAAGTTGATTTTGTCTTCAAACCCTAACCCTCCATCATGCTTGATAAAATGACATTTGAGTCACTTGAGAGGGGGGTTTAGTATGAAATATGTATTGAACGTGTAATCCACACCCCTTGTGTGGGTACGTTGCCTACATACCAATACTTTGAAGAGGGATCAAGCCATATGTAGTTCTCCCACCTAGTGTGCTTTGTGCAATAGTGTGATGCGGATGGAAATGCCAAATTTATAGTGTTTGAGGTGGCTAGGGATTGGTATGAAGATTTGAGTAGGTTTACAACTATGTTGGGTGACTGTGTACAAAGAACAGGGAAGTTTGTCGTAGTGTTTTTTTGTATTCTTGCTTGATTTGTAAGTTTTGTCACCTTTTCCTTTGTAAATGAGCTTTGAATAGGATTTTATAGGGAACAATTGGTCATGGGTTAGATGTATTCGCATTAGGCCAACCTAATTAAGGATAAGGATCGAATGAAAATGGCAATTGGGGCTCAAAGTGAAAATGGACAAGACCACCGAAAATGGGACACTTTTCGATGGGGCATTATAGTCCAAATGGGGTGCTCCTATCGTACAGGCTCAAGACCTGGGGGAATATGATTGGCATGAGGAATACTATCTAGCTGAGGTGGAATGACCGTTCAGAAGGTTTCAGATGACTGGTAATGATAAAAAAGGTGCCTAGAAGGGTTTCAAGAGCATGCAAAAAGGACCTATGGATGGGGTGTCGCAAGCCACATTAAAACTACCAATTTGGACATTTTATATGACTATAACAGGCACTAAAGTTGCTTCATTAACTTTATAAAATAAAATTAGTGATAATGATATAGAATAATTTTATAAAATTAAATTTTTAAATACAATTGGCATAGAGTTTTGAAATGTTTGAAAGCACACTCATTTCATCGAGTGTTTGGGACTTTCTATTATAACTCAGGCAATGATGTTCACATCATCCAATAACAATTCAGTTGACTTGCATGGCTATGTGTTAATTGCTTCAATCTTTTTATTAGATTAGGGATAAATATTTTTTTCAATAATCCAACAAAGTCCAATCAGATGAACCAATTTAATCCATGCTTCTAATTACTTTAGTTAGTTAGTATAATATGTTCTTATTTATCCAATAAACATTAGGATGTTGACTTCGGCCCTAAGAAATTCCTATTGCATAGTACTTGTCTCAATTATATTAAAATTTACCATTATTAAGTTGTTTCCAACTAACATTTATTCAAGAATGCATTGTGATTAAATAAATTGTTGAACATAACAAGAAAAATATAAAATGTTAGATAAGATACAAATTTAGTTGAAATCTTACCAGCTACCCCTAAAATAAGCACAGGTGTGCCACATGGAAAGTATGCACATTTTAAGAGGATGACATGTCTCATAGATCTAGTTCTAACATGCAACATGTGATGCCTTCAAACTGGTCCATTTTTTTTACTGACACCCATGACTACATGTCACTCCATGGTTTGTTGGAGATCTGCCACCCTACTCCTTGCCATCTCTTGGACTGACACCAAAACTCTATCTTCGGGGCATTATGGCTGAAAATGATTAGTTCTCAGACTGAAAACTTATTAGTCTAGATCTCCTAACATTAGCCCTCCTCTAGGTATCTGCATACAGTTGGTCCAAGGTTCAAGGGGTTTGACACCCCTAGAAATTCTTGGGGCTGACATTGGTTGATCCGAATTCATTTTGGGGAACCCTAGACCCTGTCATGACTAGCAGGTTTAGGAGCTTGAGGCTCTTCCCATTGGCCACGACTCTGGCAAAACTGACACATAATTGCAACATTTCAAATCCTTTTATTTATGTTTATGTTCTGTAGAAAATGTGCATTGAAAAGGATTATGAAATTAACACAGAAGATGAACTCAGAGAATTAAAAATAAAAGATGAACTCAGAGAATCAAAAACAAAAGATGAAAGTTATAGATTAGAAGAAGGGGACTGCACAGAAGAAGAGAGAACAAAAAATGAAATTCAAAATGATGAATTGAAGGCAAAAAGGGTAAAAAAGGCATGAGGTGTTACTACTATCAAATATGTGGATTCATCATGTCCAAGTACAGACACATCAAAGAACACATTATTGCACATTATAGTGTATAAATAGACACAACAGGCGAATTAGATAAATTGATTTAGAGAAAATCATAGAAGAAATTGAGATCTATGAATCAAAAGCAAAAAAGGTAGTGAAATTAAAGGACCAAAAGAGAGGACTGTGCAACGATATTTCTATGAATTTTTTGGACACACTAGATCTAATCTTAAATTGCTCAAAATCCTTGTTATCTCAAAGAACAGCAAAGAGTTGGGTTTAAATGGTGAAATGAATAATTTTATAACAAAAAAGTGTTCAGAAGAAGATGGATTACAAGAAGAGAGTAAAAAATGATAAAAGATAAAATTGATGCCTCAAAATCAAGGGATATAAGGCATTATTATTGTCAAATATGCGGACTCATTAGAGAGTAATGCAAATTGCTCAAAATGCATATAATCGTGTATCACGGTGTAGAAATGGACATAAAAGATGAAATAGAGGCATTTATCAAAAATAAAAACCCAAATGAATACAAAATACTAGAACTAGAAGCAAAAAAGAGTAAGAAGGTTGAAAATAATGGATTCAAAGCAAGGGATTTGAGGCATTATTACTGTAAACTCTGTGAACTCATTAGATCTAAATGCAAACTATCAAGAAACCCCATTAAATTCTATTGCATGTTACTCATCTTAATTATCTTATGTCAATTATATTATAACTTTGAGGCAATGATGTTAGAATTTAATCTTCCATCAGAGCATTTAATTCAACCAGCGCTTGCATCAATTTGTCGGGATCTTCCAAATCTTCCCCAACAATCATTTGCCCTGCCAGCATTGAATATGGTAGGTAATTTTGAATGGAGTTTTGAGTGCCAATTTTTGGCATGGATTATAAAATACAAAAAGGAAGATTGTTACGGTCAGTTTTGAAGAGAGAGAATTTTGGAAGAGAAAGTCATTGAAAAAGAAATCCTGCAACATCAGAAGGAATGTGAAGGAGAATATTGTAGAGAATAGAAGGGTTTGTGTGCAACAGCATAGGGTATGCATAAGCAGCTATGTATTTCCTACACAACAGCTCTAGAGATGAATGTTCAAGAGCTCTAGAGATAGGAGCAAATCATAAGTATAGAGTAGCAACTCTGCATCAATTTGTATGAAGTTTTTGAATGTATTTTTAAAGTGGAAAGTATAAATATATATTATTATTATTGTGTATGCTCTCTCTCCTCTTTGTGTGTTTGTTTTTATGTTGTCCACATTACTATAGCAATAAATTTTTGGACAATGATCAAACCCCCTACCTACCAACAAGTGGTATCAAAGCCCTATTTTTCTAGGCAGTTAAACTTTTTTTGTGGGTGTTTAGGAAAGGCCCTAGATTCTCTAGGCACTAAATAGTCTTCTCTAGTTTGAGAAGCATGACAGGTGGGGACAACAAAGGATGGAAACATCCACCAAACTTTGATGGGCAGAACTTTGATATATGGGCAAAGAAGATGAAAACTATACTAGTTACAAATGACCTATGAGAGTTGATCATCAATGGTTTCATGGATATTACTGACCCAACAACCTATGCAGCCCTATCTAATGTCTAAAGGAACCAGTTGAAGGAAACATGGATGAAGGATGCAAACTCCCTCTATTTGATTAAGGCAACATTGATAGAGGCTATTTCCCCCTATATTACAGTAGCAAACAAGTCAAAACAGACATGGGAAATACTCCAAAATAGCTATAAAGAGATTGATAAAGTGAGATTGGTAAAGCTCTAGCTACTAAGGAGAGATTTTGAAACTTTAAAAATGAAGGACAATAAGTCTTTCAAACTTTCACACTAAGATTCCTACCATGATTAATCAACTTAGAATAAATGGAGAAACCATGGATGATCAAAGGATTATTGAGAAAATCTTGAGTCTGTTGTTCCCAAAATTAGCTACGCTCATTTTTGGAACAACCCTTATGAAACTTGTCCATTTCGTGTTTTTTCTCTAGGTTCATCTTTCGAGAAAAGTTTCTCTTGATCTCAGATTTTGTCGACTGACATCTTTGAAAAGTTTGTGACCTTTCTTAGTTATGTTTTCCCAGCAAACATGAAATTCATTGTGTTTTTAATGTGATCAGAATGTCCAAATTTTGATAAATTTCAAAGAGTTAGTGTTATTTTTCAGCAAATATGCAAGGGCGGCAAATTTTGCCGCCACTGCATATTTTTTAGCAAATATGCAAGGGCAAAAAATTTTGCCGCCACTGCATGTTTTTAGCAAATATGCAAGGGCGGCAAAATTTTTGCCGCCACTGCATGTTTTTCAGCAAATATGCAAGGATGGCAAATTTTGCCTCCACTGCATGTTTTCAGCAAATATGCAAGGGTGGTAAATTTTGTCGCCACTGCATGTTTTCAGCAAATATGCAAGGGTGGCAAATTTTGTCGCCACTGCATGTTTTTCAGCAAATATGCAAGGGTGGCAAATTTTGCTGCCACTGCATATTTTTCAGCAAATATGCAAGGGCAGCAAATTTTGTCGCCACTGCATTTTTTTTCTCATTTTACTTCTCTATGAAAGGGCGGCAATTTTTACCGCCCATGCATACTTCCCCTCGTTTTTACTATCTTTGAAAAATTTTCATTTTCCTATTTTATGAGCCCGCTTCCCTTTTGCTTTCTGACCTGCTCTCGCCTCAGCCTTTTCAAGTGCGTTTCCCTAGTCATGATCACCCAACATGCAATTTTTCCAGATTGCCCTTTTATTCCCTATTTGCACAATCATGATTCTTACTGCAATTTTTCTAAAGGATCTCTCTTCATCAACGTCTTTTCAACAAAAGTTCTTCCAGATCACTGAAGTTTCTCTGAAGAAGTCGAAGACAATGAAGAAGACTGAAAATAAAGATTGAAGCTGTTCTTCCATGCTTTATTCAAAATGCACTTTGTAATTGACTTGAGACATTTTCACGTGTACTTTTGTAATATGTAATTACATGTGAAAAATTTGGAAAATATTACAAAGTCAACACTGACTCATCTTTGACTAGGTTTTCAATATTTTAATCTTTTTCTATTTTGAAGTTTTCTCCCTATATATAGAGGGAACCTCTTTTGTAAATGGATCTCTGATAATTGAGAGCAAAAACTCAGCTAAAATTGAGACACTTCTTGAGACTTTGTGCTCAACTTGTAAATCATATTTCATCAAATGAATGAGAAACAGATTTATTTCATACTTTGTGTTGAAGTAATTTGTGTTATTTAGGAAGTGGTTCTTATGTCCTCTTCCCTGATAATCTCTTATCTGTTTGGTTTAATAACCAAAGTGTGTGTGTTGATATTATCTGAAGACATTTCTAAAAGATAGAAGAAAGACTTTGAGCTACTTTTATCTTGGTGATACTTTTATCCTTTGTAGTTTTAGGCGAAGATTTTGTGCTTCATTTCACTCTACGGTTACGCGTATTTCGAATCAGCGAAGGAGACAATGAAAGACTTTGTGCTTACGTAGGTTTCTTTGTTAACTTTGTTACCTAATTCAAGGGATTTTTTAATCTACGCTGGATACCATTCCTGAAAGAAGAGAAATGTTATTAGCCAACGACCATGACTTCTTTCTCTTGTTCCTTGGACATCACCTCTGAAAAAAGAGAGGTGGATGTTGTTATACTACCCCGAGTATTATTTTCTGCTTATATATATACATATAGCGCATAAATATTCATAAGGAACCTCCCCTTGATGAGAGGAGAGATTTACCTCATCCAGATGTGGTAAACCCACACTTTTTGTGGCGTAAATCTCTTTGTGTTGTGGTTGATATACTCATTTTGTCATCAGTTAGTTGACGACAAAATATTCACCCAACAATTTTTGGTGACTCTGCTGGAGACGAATGTTCAGTTTGAAGCCTCAAGTTCTAGATTGAAACAGTTCTTTCCCTTATCTATTATATTACAGACTCTGATGACTCTGTTCCATGTCTTACCCATTATCATTATAGCCTTACCATCTTCCTCCATCTCTGTTATATTATCTGGTCTACGAAACCAGAGCCGTTGGGAAGAGCGCGCAGTTTGAAGTCTCAAGCTTCAAGTTGAAGCAGATCCTGCTCTTTTTCATTTTTTATTCTGAAATCTAGCAACTCCACGTTATACTAGAGGCCAGAAATCTCAAGGTGTTGTTAACCCTGCTTTTGAGTTGGTGCGGCAGAGTAATTTTGAGTTGTTTCCTCCACAACCTCACATTCAACGAACTAGGAGTCTTCTTCCTAGCCCTACTAGGTCACCAGCAAGGCAAAGCTTATTTTTTTGCTGTTAGCAGAGCTTTGCCTATCCATTCTCCACCTAGATTTGTGATCCCACTTTTACATAATTAAATCATGGCTCAAGGCCCCCGGGGTAATTCTTTCGGTCTACTGAATTTGATTCCACCTCTGCATGAGCTTTCACGCAGTTCAAAGAAGAATTTCCCCAAATTCTTCGGTGATAGGAAGGTTCATCCTAATGAACACATTGCAGCTTTCAGCATAGCCTGTGGTGTAATAGGGGTGGAATTTGAAGACATAGCAGTCAGGCTATTTGTGGAGACATTACAAGGTGCTGCTGTAGACTGGTTCTACCACTTGTAGGCCAGATCAGTGACTAATTGGGACACTTTGAAAGACAAATTTGAAGCTAGGTTCAAGCCTATAGAAGATGCACATGCCTTGTTGGCCGAGCTCACTCAGATGAAGAAAGAGTCTCATGAGCTTATAAGGGATTTTATTGCCAGGTTCAACAAGCTGAGGCACAGAATTCCCATGGTTGCCCAACTAACACCTCAGAACCTCAAATGCTTCTTCATCAATTCACAATTGCTTGAAGTAGGTTTCTTACTGAGACAGGCCAGACACATAAACCTTACTGCTGCTCAAGACTTGGCTACTGAGGTAGAAGATGACCTTATCTTGGTAGGAAAGATAAGGCGAGACCCTAATAAAGGTAAATCCTCTTCATCTTATGAGTATTCACTTGCAGTCACTACTGACCCAATGGTACAAAAGCTAGCAAATGAATTGCTGGCTCTCAAAAAGCAAATGACAGAAGTTATGTCTGCTTCTCCTAATCGAGATATGCCCAGGAGGACATTCCAAAATCAGACATACCAAGGCAATGCTACCAGGAATCAGGGACAGCAAAATCGTCTTCCTCCTCCACAGAGGAACCTCGCCCTTGAAGTGCCTCCAAATAACTCAGCAGTTGGATACCTTGAAGCTGAAGTGGATTTCTCACTCCAGACTGAATTGAGTCTTAAAAATGATGCTAATCTCTTCACTGAGAATGAAGAAGAATTAGCTGGCGACTCCCATATTGGTTTCTTGAACTATCAGGATGAACCCAAAACTGAAGGCAATGCAGCTGAGGGGTCATATGTTGTATTCACCTGGTCTAAGAATCAATCAGTTCAACAAGCTGATAAGGAGAAAGTAGAGGAGCGACCTCAACCAACAGTTTCAATTGCTAAGTGGGGATCCACTCTTCCTTTCAAGCCAAAGGACCCGGTGGTTTCAAGAAAGGTAAGTACCCCAAATGCCCCTACGCCTTCTACTTCAATTCTGCAGTCCAGTCCTCCCCCTTTCAAGAATAAAAAAGATGAACTTCCATCCTCTGCTCCTAGCTCGTTTCAGACATTTGATATCACTGACCATATTAAGAAAACCAAAATTCAAATGTCTGAATTTGAATTTCTACAGTCTCATCCTGAGCAATTGGACAAGTTGGTTCAATGTGTTAAAAACCAAACCGTCCCTGCAAGACAAGAGGTTAAGAAAGTAACTCATGGTCCCCCAAAGAACATGCCTATCCCAAACAATCTTGTCATTACCCCGCTTGTTGCCCTTGGGAAAATAGAGCCTTTCTATGTTTCCCTGTTGATAAATGGTCAGCAGCTCAACAATTACATCATTGATTATGGGGCTTCAGACAATGTCATGCCTACTAAAATGGCAGAATCTCTGGGTCTCACACTGACCAAGACATTTGGGAGATGTTTCTCCATGGAGAACAAACAAGTGTCACTATTTGGGCAAATTAAAGACGCCCAATTTGTATTTGCTACCTTTCCAGACAAGTGAATCAAGATGACCATCCTAGTGGCCGATGTCCCAGCATCATATGGCATCCTTCTTGGGAAAAATTTATGCAAGGATGTTGGAGGGGAATTAAGCATGGACTTATCTCAAGCAAAAATCCCTATGAAAAGTGTAATGCGGAGGTTGCTTCCCGAGAAGGAGGCAAAATATGTTGTCACTCAGACATCAAGGCCTGAAGCTCAAATTTTGTTTGAGTCTTCAAGCAGGGATAATTATTTTTTGACTACTGAAGACATTCATGTTTCAGCATATGAAAATTCTGTAGGTGATGATCTAGGAATTGGTTCAGATGGAACAACACCAAGTATGCCTGATAGTACCAATGATTGGCAAGTGTTGAATGGGAACAATCAAATCATGTGCTGGACTGAACCAGAAAAGCAACCAATTATGGTAATGGACCATGCTGCTGCGCATCAAAATCAGAAAAAGGAACTTTTTGTCAAGAGAGCAAAGATTCATGATTTTTGGGTTAAAAGTCAAGTCTTGCTGTGGGGCAAGAGGAGAAAATCAAAGGGAGGACACAAAAAATTGGTTTTCTGGTGGAGAGTTCCATTCGCCCATCATCGATTCTGGCGACAAAATGGCTTCTTGTTGGTTTATCAGGACAGAAGGCCATTTTCACTATCTCGTAGTGGGCAACATCTGAAGCGCTTCAAATCTTGAGGCATCAGATAAAACCATTTGTACATATGTATATCTATATAGTCTTTAGTTCTATTTTGTGCTTTTCATTATCATTTTTTGGAGCCTTTCTTTTTGGGTAGCATGACTCCGTAGCCCAATGGCACGCTTCTAAGGAACTGGAGATTCTGGATTCTACTCCCTTTAATCGATTTTTGCAATAAAAAGGAAGTTCCCCAACTGGACCCAGCTGTTATTCTCAAAATTAGCTACGCTCATTTTTGGAACAACCCCTATGAAACTTGTCTGTTTCATGTTTTCTCTCTAGGTTCATCTTTCAAGGCAAGTCTCTCTTGATCTCAGGTTTTGTCAACTAACATCTTTGAAAAGTTTGCGATCTTTCTTAGTTATGTTTTTCCAGTAAACGTGAAATTCATTGTGTTTTTAATGTGATCAAAATGTCCAAATTTTGATAAATTTCAAAGAGTTAGTGTTATTTTTCAGCAAATATGCAAGGGCGGCAAATTTTGTCACCACTGCATATTTTTCAGCAAATATGCAAGGGCGGCAAATTTTGCCACCACTACATGTTTTCAGCAAATATGCAAGGGCAGAAAATTTTGCCGCCACTGCATGTTTTTCAGCAAATATGCAATGGCGGCAAATTTTACCGCCACTGCATATTTTTCAGCAAATATACAAGGGCGGCAAATTTTTCTGCCACTGCATATTTTTCAGCAAATATGCAAGGGCGGCAATTTTTTTTGCCACTGCATGTTTTCAGCAAATATGCAAGGGCGACAAATTTTGCCGCCACTGCATATTTTTCAGCAAATATGCAAGGGCGGCAAATTTTGCCGCCATTGCATATTTTTCTCATTTTACTTCTCTATGCAAGGGCGGCAATTTTTGCTGCCCATGCATACTTTCCCCTCGTTTTTGCTATCTTTGGAAAATTTTTATTTTCCTATTTTTTGAGCCCGCTTCCCTTTTACTTTCTAACCTGCTCTTGCCTCAGCCTTTTCAAGCGCATTTCCCTAGTCATGATCACCCAACATGCAATTTTATTAGATTGCCATTTTTTCCCCTAATTACACAATCATGATTCTTACTGCAGTTTCTCTAAAGGATCTCTCTTCATAGACATTTTTTCAACAAAAGTTCTTCCAGATCACTGAAGTTTCTCTGAAGAAGTCGAAGACAATGAAGAAGACTGAAAATAAAGATTGAAGCTGTTCTTCCATGCTTTATTGAAAATGCACTTTGTAATTGACTTGGGACATTTTCACTTGTGCTTTTGTAATATGTAATTACATGTGAAAAATTTAGAAAATATCCCAAAGTCAATGCTGACTCATCTTTGAATAGGTTTTCAATATTTTAATATTTTTCTATTTTGAAGGTTTCTCCCTATATATAGAGGAGACCTCTTTTGTAAATAGATCTCTGATAATTGAGAGCAAAAACTCTGTTAAAATTGAGACACTTCTTGAGACTTTGTGCTCAACTTGTAAATCATATTTCATCAAATAAATGAGAAACAGGTTTATTTCAGACTTTGTGTTGAAGTAATTTGTGTTATTTAGGAAGTGGTTCTTATGTCCTCTTTCCTGATAATCTCTTATCTGTTTGGTTTAATAACCAAAGTGTATGTGTTGATATTATCTGAGGACATTTCTAAAAGATAGAAGAAAGATTTTGAGCTACTTTTATCTTGGTGATACTTTTATCCTTTGTAGTTTTAGGGGAAGACTTTGTGCTTCATTTCACTCTACGGTTACGCGTATTTCAAATTGACAAAGGAGACAACAGAAGACTTTGTGCTTACGTAGGTTTCTTTGTTAACTGTGTTACCTTCTTCAGGGGATTTTCTGCTCTACGCTGGATACCATTCCTGAAAGAAGAGGAATGTTATTAGCCAACGACCATGACTTCTTTCTCTTGTTCCTTGGACATCACCTCTAAAAAAAGAGAGGTGGATGTTGTTATACTACCCCGAGTATTATTTTCTGCTTATATATATATATATAGCGCATAAATATTCATAAGGAACCTCCCCTTGATGAGAGGAGAGATTTACCTCATCCAGATGTGGTAAACCCACACTTTTTATGGCGTAAATCTCTTTGTGTTGTAGTTGATATACTCATTTTGTCATCAGTTAGTTGACGTCAAAATATTCACCCAACAGAGTCTACCTTCTAGATTTGACCCCATTATCATAGCCATTGAAGATGCCAATGACCTATCCAAAATGATAGTGAATGAGTTAATGGGTTCACTACAAACCCATGAGCAATGGTTGAATAGATCCACTCCTTCCCTAGATCAAGCCTTCAAGGCTCAAACCAATGCAAAAGGTAGGGAAAGAGGAATAAACAATAGAGGTAGAGGTCAAAGTGGTAGAGGAAGAAGCAACTTCAAATGAGAAGTTTTAAATAGCCAAGAGGACGCAAGCACATCACAGTCAAGCTACCAAGATAAGAAGAACAACAACAATTCTAATCAAAGGTATGACAAAATCAATGTGTAATGATATTATTGTCATAAGTTTGGTCATTATGTTAGTGAATGTAGGAAGAACCAACGTGATCGTGGAGGCCAAAATGCGAATGTAGCAAATGAGAACAAGGCTGAAAATGAAAAATAGTCAAATGTATTTATTGTTTTCAACCTTACTGAGAGGAGTAGTGATGAAGTATGGTACTTAGACAGTGCTTGTAACAACCATATGAGTGGTAACAAAAAAAAATTGCCTCCATAGATAGTAGCATACAAACTGAAATCAAAATGGGAAATAAGTAAAAAGTTCCCATCATAGGAAAAGGTATAGTTAACATCCAAACCAAGAATGGTGAGAGGAAGATCCAGGATGTCTACTATGCCCCAGGCATAAAACATAACCTATTGAGCATTGGACAAATGGTCCAAAATGGTAATAAAATCTTGATGGAGAATGGAGAGTGCACAATATTTGACAAGGAAGGCAACAAGAAATTGATTGCAATAATGCAGATGACAAGAAATAAAATGTTTCCTCTTAGAATACATATAGAGTCTCTGACGCTATCTTAGTCACTATCTCTGGCACTCACAGCAGTGGAACAACAATCTGCCTTTAGGACAGTCATCAAAGACCCATCCAAACTATGGCATTTGAGGTATGGGCACTTAAGTTTTTTTGGTTTGATTTCATTGTCCAAGAAATGCATGATTAGAGGGCTACTAAACATTGTTGAACCCGATGAAAAATGTGAAGCCTGCATTTGAGGAAAACAACATAGACAACCCTTTCAATCAGTGTATTCTAGGAGAGCAAAAGCATCATTGGATTTGGTGTACTCAGATTTGTGTGGTCCCATGAAAACCCACACCTTGTATGGAAATAGTTATTTCATGATATTCATAGATGATTACATTAGAAAAATCTGGGTTTATTTTTTGAAAAATAAATTAGAAGTATTCGATAAATTCAATTGGTTTAAGGCCTCACCTAAAAAGCAAAGCGGCCACTATATCAAAGCCCTTAGAACGAATAGAGGGGGAGAGTATAAATCCAAAGAATTTTTGAATTTTTGTAGGAATGAAGGCATAGAAAAGTAGTTTACAACAAGGTATACTCCACAACAAAATGGAGTTGTTGAAAGCAAAATAGATCCATTCAAGAGATGGTAGCAAGCATGCTGAAATCAAAAGGACTATCACATGATTTTTGGGGTGAAGTTGTAACAACAATAGCTTACCTATTGAATAGGTGTCCTACAAAGGTTGTTCATGATAGGATTCCACAAGAGGTGTGGACAAATAACAAATAGAGTGTTGAACACCTAAGAATCTTTGGATGTGTGGCATATGCATTTGTGCCAAAAGAGAAGAGGCAGGAATTTGATGATAGAGGTGAAAAATTGTATATTCATAAGCTATAGTGAAGAGTCAAAAGCTTACAAACTGTATAATCCCATCAACAAAAATATTGTGATCAACAAGGATGTTGAGTTCATTGAGAATGAAACATGGGATAGAACGGTGGATAGTACCATAGGTATTTTAGTCATAATACCCCTCGAAGATGAAGAAGCTCTTAAGGACATCAACTCTAAAGGAGCTCTGGAGAGCAGTAACTCAAGGAGAAAACACCGTAGAGCTTTGGAGAATAGTAGCTCTGGAGGTGTTTAGTAGAACAACAGTGCTGGAAGTGGACAACAATACAACAGCTCTAGAGATCAGCAACTTCAAATTCTACAACTACAAAGATCAACAGCTCCAGAGTTCAGCAGAGCAGTAGCTTCAGAGGTTAGTAGTACAGTAGCTCCAAAGGTTACAACAATAGTAGCTCTAGAGGGAATTTAGACCCTACACTTGCATCATTGATGACACATAGGACAAGGAGTATGAGGGAGATTTATGAAAGCACAAGGTATGTTGATTTTGATGAGAATATGGATTTTGCATTATTTTCTTATAGTGATCCAATGCACTTTGAAGAAGTTGTGATAGAAGAGAAGTGGTGTAAGGCCATTGATGAGGATTTGGATGCTATAGAGAAGAATGACACATGTCCACTAAATAATTTACCCAAGGGTAAACAAGTGATTGGGGTTAAGTGTCTCTACAAGACAAAGTCTATTGCTGATGGAAAGATTGAAAGACATAAGGTAGTAGTAGTTATTAAAAGGTAAAAACAGTAGCCTAGAAGAGATTATGATGAGACATATGCACTAGTTACAAGGCTGAAAATAGTTCAGATAGTCATAGCAATAGCAACCCAACACAAATGAAAGTTGTATCAAATGGATGTGAAGTTAGCCTTCTTGAACAGAGTGTTGAAAGAGGAAGTATATGTGGAGCAACCACCTAGCTATGAAGTCCAAGGCAAGAGGACAAATTATATAAGCACTGAAAAGCCCTCTATGGGTTGAAACAAGCACCCAAGGCATGGTATAGTAGAATAGACTCATATCTAATGAGTAATGGCTTTAGCAAAAGCAACAGTGAGCCCACTCTTTACATCAAAGCAGCTGAAGGTAATATTTTGAATGTTGTTTTATATGTAGATGATCTGATTTTTACTGAAACTAGTGATCTCTTCATTGTTGATTTCAAGAAGGTAATGAAGAATGAGTTTGAGATGACAGACTTAGGTCTGCTAAAGTATTTTCTTGACATTGAGCTCAAATAAATAGAGCATGGCATATTTATTTCACAAACTAACTATGCCAAACAAATTGTGAAGAGATTTAAAATGGAGAATAGTAAACCTGCCCCAACACCAATAGCTATAGGTCTAAAATTGAGTAAAGAGGATAGCATCAAGGAAGTAAACCCAACCCTCTACAAGAGCATGGTTGGAAGCCTCATGTACTTGATAGCTACTAGGCCTAATTTGATGTATGTAGTAAGTTTGATTTCTAGGTTCGTGGAGTAAGCTAAGGACACACATTGGCAAGCAGGAAAGAGGATCCTGAGATATGTGAATGGCACACCAGGTTATGGCATCTTGTATGGTGGATATAATGAGTTTAAGCTGGTTGGTTTCACGAATAGTGATTGGGTAGGTAATGTAGATAACAAGAAGAGCACATTAGGCTATGTTTTTCACATGGGTTCAGGAGCTATATCTTGGGTTTCAAAAAAACAACCGATAGTGTCACTTTCTATAGTTGAAATGGGGTACATAGCAGCCAATGCAACAACATGTCAAGCTATATGGTTGAGAAAGATACTTTTTTATTTGCATAAGGAGAAACATAGATCTTCTGGTCTATTGTGACAATGTATCATCCATAGTATTGTCAAAGAACCCTGTGTTTCATGGTAGGAGCAAACACATTGCAATCAGGTGTCACTTTATTCATGAATTAGTTGAAAATTATGTCATAAAACTTAGCTTTTGCAAGTATGATCAGCAGCTAGCTGATATTTTCACTAAGCCATTGTCCAAAGACACTTTCATGTAGCTAAGAGGAAGGTGAGGGGTCATAAATGCAATAACATTAGGCCTACAAAGTTTTATGGTAGCTCTGGAGTCCTACAGTAGAGCTATGGATTTCAACAGGGTAGCTATGGATCTTGACAGTTTAGCTATGGATTTCATCAGTCCAACTATGGATTTTGTCAGTCTAGTTACATATTTCAACAAGCCAGCTATAGATTACAACAAAGATCTAGAGATGCTCTGAAATACAGACAGAGTGCTCTAAAGATGCAAAAAGGTGCTCTGGAGGTGGTCCAAAATGATAGAAACAACTCTAGAGATCTGCTCCAGAAAGGCAAATGCAAAGGTTTAGCTCTAGAGATCAGTTCTGAAAAAAAAAATTAAAATGACACATTTGCTTTTAGATTAAGGATTGTTGGAATTTAATCTTTTGTTAGAACATTTAATTCAGCCAACACCTACATCAATTTTTGGGGATCTTCCAAATCTACGCCAGTAATCGTTTGCCTTACAAACATTGAATATGGTAGGTAATTTTGAATGGAGTTTTGAGTGCCAATTTTTGGCATGGATTAGAAAAGACAAAAAGGAAGATTTTTATGGTTAGTTTTGAAGAGAGGAAATTTTGAAAAAGAAAGACATTGAGAAAGAAAGCCTATAGCAACAAAAGGAATGTGTAGGAGAATATTGCAGAGAATAGAAGGGTTTGTGTGCACCAACATAGGGTACACACAGGAAACTATGAAGTTCCTGCACAGTAGCTCCAAAGATGAATGTTCAGCAGCTCCAGAGATAGGAGCAACTCAGAAGAACAAAGCAGCAACTCTGCATCAATTTGTATGAATTTTTTGAATGTATTTTTAAAGTGGAAAATATAAATATATATTTTTATTATTGTGTATTCTCTCTCTCCTCTTTGTGTGTTTGTTTTTATGCTATCCACATTGTTGTAGCAATAAGTTTTTGGACAACCATCAAACCCCCTACCTACCAACAAATGACACATACAAGGGAAAAATGAACCCAAAAGCATTAGTAGCTAGTCTATTTAGTTGGAAAGGAATAAATGAACTATTCTTAAGTATTAAAGGAGTCTGGATTATTCTATAATTTTTTAGGCCATTTCAATCAAATGATCAGTATTGCTTTGTGCATTTCTTCTAATATTTAGCAATTCAAAATTATGTTCAGATAAATTCTTTTTACTTTGCCTAAATTTAGTTGACATTTAGTTGCCTTGTGTTCTTCATCGAAGAAAGCAAATTATAATTTAGATGAAATTTTGTGCTATGTGCAATTAAAGGCTCCTTTAATGCTCCCCTATTCCCTACCTCCATAATGGAAATAGAAATTTTGTCCAAGAATAATTTCATTCTGGAGTTAGAGAGTGATTCAAACACTTCCATGATGGTAATAAAGCTGCAATTTGATCCATTATTAAGGCAATTTAAGTCGATTCAAGGAACGTTGATGATGAAGAACGACGTTGTAATATAGATAAAGGAATAGTGAGTTGTTCATAGAGGAAACTAAGTATATAGAGGAGTCTATTTAAAATGACACATTAATTTGTTATATTGAACATTGATCTATTTTCTTTTTCTCTCTTTTTGATGATGGTTCATGTAGTGTTATCCGAAATGTTGATTGAAAAAATTTAGATGATTTTTTACAAAAAATTGTTTTGTATTTAATGGACTGTGGAAAAAAATCTCTCTTCTTGAATACTTTTGTTGCAACCACAATCTGATGTGAAAGATTTCTACATTGCCTAAAATAACCTACCCTTGCTGTCAGCCTTGAAAATTCAAAAATAAATCTTCTTGCCCTGTTTTTTAGATGTTTTCTGTACAACCGCATGCCTAGAAAAGTAAAGGTTGGAGAATGTCAGGCCATTGGAGGAAAAAGAGAGAGCATATTCAATATTTATGAGATTATGTGCATTTGTAACCTACTAATTGTTTGGAACTCATTTTGAATGAATGTTTAAATCTATGAGTTTGAATGGGAAGGTAATTTGTGATTATTGGCTTTATTTTGTGCACTTTGATCAATCTGTAAGGTTTAACAAGGCTGTCATTTGTTTGTCCCTGCTTTGATTGTACAAAATAATAAAAATAGTTTCAGAACTACAAGAATTTGCCCATGTTTATTGGTAGTCAAGGCCTATAAATGTCATTTTAGACTAGGCAAATATTCAAGAGTCTAAAACCTAAATATATAAGTTCTTGAGAATAAGATGTGTGGGAATAAACTGTGAATGAATTGTTTATCCAAAGAGACAAGCTATGGGACTATATTTTAGTTTATGGAATGGGGATAGCTGGGAAACTAAAGGGGGTTGTTAGGGCTGATTAGTAACATGCTCGATTTGTTGCAGTGTACCAAATTTTCAATGTAAATTCAACACCATCACCAATAAAATAAATGAATGTAGTGAGTTCTAAGTAGCAGATCAAACTTAGTGGGTGAAGAAAAACTAAATGATATATGATTATTAAGATGACAACCAAATATATATGTAGTCACTGCTAGAATATATCATGGCTCAAGCTCACGCGATTTCTTTGCCCCAAGCTCAACTACATATCCGAGCCACATCGGACCCAACTCCCCTGAGTTATACAACAAACTTGCCTACACACATTAATGTAAAGCAACGAACCTCTGCCACTTGGCATGTCAAGGATGATCTTGGGGTCTAGCACACAACAAATCATGGGCAAATGAAAAATGGACACTTGGCCACTGTAGACTTGGCCTGAGAGCTCTCGGACTTGTCAGGGGAGGAAAATGAAGAACCAATGGTGAGCTCTTGAACTTGAAAGCCTATCAAGATCTCATAGAGCTCAAGAGTGAGTGGGAGGTGGACACATGGGTAGTGGCAGTGAAGTTGTAGATCCAAACGATAATTAAAAGCCATAAACTCTCCTTCCCTGTCAAAAGCTAGAAAATTGGTGCCATCATCAAAGATATAATTTTATTATAAATAACAAATCCCCATCTATTCAAATCCATATTACCATCCATATATTTTGGTTTTATAAGATATGTAAATTAACCAAAGAAATCCAAAAATATATACTAATGAACCTTTTCTAACTTTTGGTTTGATCCACAAGAGCACCCAAAACTCTCTCTTGTCTCAAGCTCTTGGTATGGCGTTGTTTACTCCATAAAATTCACCCTGGACTAAAACTAGGCCTTGTCCCTTGTCCCTTGTAATTAAACTTTCCAAAATTTATAATGACCAACAGAGCAAAATCAACCTGGGTCTCTTTATGGTTTCAGAAAACAACCAATACTCCACAGTTTTACTGTGAACGGATTAATAAAGTTCTTGTAACACATATTTATGATGCAGATTCACATGATTCTACTGAACTAGAACAAAATGCAGAGCATTGATCATTCAAATGATTTATATTAAAAAGAATGAGATTATATTACATCTTAGAGATTTCAATTGTACATATGAAATCTGTTAGCTCCAAGGTGTACAAAGGAAGAAATGATAGATGATCATCCCTTTATTTGAGCATGACATTGTAGAATCAGAGCAGCTCTCTCAAATGCAAAATCCCTGTATTCCTTCCCTCTTATTGTACAACAATCTGTTGGTTTTTTCATTGCTGACAAACATTAGGTAGAAGAGGAAGTGGAGACATAAAAGCTTATAAGAGAGGAAGATGACATTCTAAAATGGCGTTTGTTAGTGTTTTGAGGAGTGATAAGGAAATAACTACTTTCACTTGCCCTCATCTGGGAATGTTTCTTCCTCCTTCAGCGATTTGATTTTACAAATATTACAAAGAAGAATAAAATATATTTTGGTCACAAAAGGTTCCAGACAACCAGTAGATCTTGGATGCGTTCTTGTTTGAAATTAATGGAATGTACAAGGTTGCATTTATACAAACATGTGATTATATATTGTCAAAATAGGCTAGTGGAAAAAACAATGACAGATTTTTTGGTTACTACCCGCATGTTCATGGACACTATAATTTTGGACCTCTGATGGCCTATCTAGCCATCAATTACCTGGATCATTTTCTTCCTAGTTATCAGTTACCAATAGCTATATGAGGACACAGGATCTCCTCCTTTAGAGATTTTCCATTACAAAAATAGTGGTTTATATGTGTGTTAGTTTTGCATTTTTGAAATCAGAATGGTGTAAAGTCTTCATATCCAACCCTAGACTGGTAATAATGATTATGATAATCTTGTGTGCTAGATCCTCCAAAACTAGGCTATGTGTTCCAATCATCTTGCTGCCAAACACAATTCAAATAAAATTAAACATCCAACCCTAGACTGTTAATAATGATTATGATAATCTTGTGTGCTAGATCCTCCAAAACTAGGCTATGTGTTCCAATCATCTTGCTGCCAAACACAATTCAAATAAAATTAAAACACACTTGTCAAGTTCAAAGCATTAAGAATCAGTGAACATACCAGAGCTTTGCATTTCCTTCATCACAAGCTCGATGAGCGTAGCTCTCATCACAAGTTCAATGAGCGTAGCTCACACTCAGATTAGAATTGGTGGCCTTTTATTTGACCTCTGCAGGCATGGAACATAGTTGGCCTATTTGCTCATCTAGATCTTGGAAAGGTCATGGGCCAATCCTAAGCAAGCTCAGGCTTCTCAGACATGTCAGGTCTAACAGGACCTGGGGGTCCCTGGGACCAATCAATGGCGAGTTGTCAACCTAGGCCTGCCAGTCTTGACAACCCTTGAGGCCAATCAAAACAAACATGTTCTTAGTGAACATACCAGAGCTTTGCATTTCCTTCATCACAAGCTCGACGAGCGTAGCTCTCATCACAAGTTCAACGAGCATAGCTCTCATCACAAGTTCAACGAGCATAGCTCACACTCAAATTAGAGTTGGTAGCCTTTTATTTGACCTCTGCAGGCATGGAACATAGTTGGTCTATTTGCTCATCTAGATCTTGGAAAGGTCATGGGCCAATCCCGAGCAAGCTCGGGCTTCTCAGACATGTCAGGTCTGACAGGGCCTAGGGATCCCTGGGATGAATCAATGGCGAGTTGTCAACCTAGGCCTGACAGTCTTGACAACCCCTGAGGCCAATCAAAACAAACCTGGGTCCCGCCCTATCAGTCATGGTAGGGCTGGACCCACTAAAGGAACACCATGTGTAAAATGGAGAAGGAACCCCGGGTGGCAGAGGGCACGGTTCAATCCCGAGCAAGCTCGGGCTTCTCAGACATGTCAGGTCTGACAGGGCCTGGGGATCCCTGGGACGAATCAATGGTGAGTTGTCAACCTAGGCCTGCCAGTCTTGACAACCCTTGAGGCCAATCAAAACAAACCTGGGTCCCGCCCTGTTAGTCATGGTAGGGCTGGACCCACTAAAGGAACACCATGTGTAAAATGGCGAGTTGTCAACCTAGGCCTGCCAGTCTTGACAACCCCTGAGGCCAATCAAAACAAACCTGGGTCCCGCCCTGTCAGTCATGGTAGGGCTAGACCCACTAAAGGAACACCATGTGTAAAATGGAGAAGGAACCCAGGGTGGCAGAGTTTTGTCAACCTAGGCCTGCCAGTCTTGACAACCCTTGAGGCCAATCAAAACAAACCTGGGTCCCGCCTTATTAGTCATGGTAGGGCTGGACCCACTAAAGGAACACCATGTGTAAAATGGCGAGTTGTCAACCTAGGCCTGCCAGTCTTGACAACCCCTGAGGCCAATCAAAACACACCTAGGTCCCGCCCTGTCAGTCATGGTAGGGCTGGACCCACTAAAGGAACACCATGTGTAAAATGGAGAAGGAACCCGGGGTGGCAGTGGGCACGGTTGCAATCTTGGTAGATAGGGGACCGAACAAGAGACTACCATGTGTCTTAGTGGCAAGCTAGGTAAATGAGGCTAGATTCTAGCAAATGACTAACTGCCATTCGACATGTTGATAGATCACGGAACAATCTCAACTGACCATGTAGACACCCTATAAACTTCCAAGTTGGCAATCGGTCACCATACACCCTGGGTTAATATCGGTCTCTTATAATCAATCTAAAAACTGAGTTATTTTCATGATATAGTACAACTCTTGTTTTCCTTTGTAAATGTGGGATAAAGGACCCAATATGAAAATAGTCGAGCTTGTTGTAATGGATTGAGTCAAGTTAGAACTCTTATCCTTCCATTTTATCACAAAATTACATTTCTTTCTAGATCTTACCACAAAATTATGTTTCTTTCTTGAAACAACTTGTGACAACATGAGCTCATAGAGCCCTTTATGTATATATCTAATGCCCTACGCATGGGAGACCCTACGCATAATAGTTGCACGGTTGCAGACCACAAGACAATGGATTAGAAAATCTAACCTACAATTTTGTGGATAATTTCAAGGAAGAAAAGGCAAAGAGATTGAATTTTCTTGGCATTGTGGCTCCAAATTCTTCAATCATATCCAATTCATTTGGATTTCCTTCAAGCCTCCAGTCAAATCAGTGCCATAGCTGAGCCAACATAAGGGACATCTGCCCCATGGCCATATGACCACCAGGACATCTTCTCCTTCCTGCCCCAAAAGGCAACATATCAAACTCCTGCCCTTGGTAATCAAAAGTTTTATTATTTATAAATCTCTTAGGCTTGAATTCCATGACATCTTCCCATATGGTTGGGTCTCTGGAAATGGCCCAAGCATTGATTAAAAACTTTGTTTTTGCAGGTATGAAGTAGCCCTGTGGTCCGACAGTGCAAGCTTATCTAGACTCATGGGGGAGCAGTAATGCCACTGGTAGCTATAATCGTAAGGACTTTTTAAGTACACATTGCAGATTGTCCATCTTGGGTAGATCTGATTCAATTACCATGCGGTCTTTGTTTACAACGGAATCGATTTATCCTTGCAATTTCTTGGCCACACAGGGGTTTCTCAACAATTCAGGAATTGCCCATTCCATGGTTGTAGCCATTATTTCCATCCCCCAATAAATAGATCCTGTAAAGAAATCATATTATATTAAATCATCTCAAATGAATTATATCAAATTGACGAGGGATCTCAAATTAGATATCTATGTCTATTGGTTGTAAAGAAATGAAACAGACATAGTAAAAGATATAATGCTTTCACAGTCTATATTACAAGAAAGGACCCTTTTTAAGAACAAAAAAAGCATCATGATAGAAGAGGGGATTTTTATATTTTTATTGGTTAAGTAAACACTTTTGGCGAAACCTTGAAACCCGTTGGTGTGAGGTTACTATTGAGCAATCAACTATTTCGCTTCTTTATAGGTGAACCACAATATATGGACTGAAGAATGGACTTCTTTGTTCACTATAAAACACTATATTAGGTTTATTGAAAGCATTCAGTAATGCCTGCTCACACAGAGTCAAATAGAATAAAAGTGGAATACCAGACTTTAGGTTATACGTTTCTTGTTAGCATCCCTTCTTTTATGATAGTAATGTCATTTATAAATATGTGTATGCTCTGTGGATTACTTGTGATTATTATTCTTGTAAATTTGATTTAAAAATTATAAACAAATATTGTCCATATAAATGTGTTAAGCTTATTTCAAATAATTTGGTATACTCAGCGTTTATGAGAATTTTGCTCCATTGTAATTCGTATACAATCATTATAAACATGTATAAAGACTAAAAATGTTAGGTGTGTTTATTTATTAATTATGAAAGAAGGTTTATAAGACATTACATTGACTATTATTATAAGACATTACACTGACTATTAGTTTGTTTGTTTTTTTACATTTTAGATTAAATGTAAAGTTTTTTGGGTTACAAGTCCCTGAAATAAAGTTTTAATAGTCCTATTTCTCTCAAAAATCTATAACTACATTAATTGTACTTCTATATGTAGTATTTGTTTGTTTTATTTAAAACATTTTTACTAATAAATATGAATGGAGAATTTATTATAGTTAAACTAGCAAAAATGCTTAGGTTACCTTAAATTTGTTAGGGTTACATTCTCTTTATATATATATATATATATATATATATAAAATTTTTAGGGACTCTAATACTAAGCTACTCATTTCTTTCTGATCAAATTTAAATTTAAGACCTCCCAAATGTAGTTCAAAAACTTTAACATTAAAGTTTAGATCTAAAACCTCCCAAATGTTCTTTAAAAGCTCTATCACTTAAGCTTAAATCTGTGACATGTATCTTATAGGTTCTAATCTAGAACCTTACATGTACTTTTAGGGGCTATACCCATAATTCAAAATAACATTTTTTATAAAATGTATATTATATGATATTTTATCTTCTTAAGCTTTTAATAATGTTAGCTCACAAAATGTCAAAATAGATCTTTTAGGGGCTATACACATAATACAAAATAATATTTCTTATAAAGTGTATATGATATAATCTTTTATCTTCTTAAGCTTTGAAGAATTTAATAATGTTAGCTCATAAAATGTCAAAATAGATAGGCTTAAATTTAAGATCTCCTGCATGTAAGTCAACGGTTCAACACAAAATTGAACACAAGTTTTAGTTAGAACTCAGGGATCAAGTTGGAGATGGAACTCAGGGAGCCTATAAAATGGCTAATGAAGATAAGCACGACATAGTGTAGCATAGAAACTACACCTGGAGAAGCAGAAAATACCCCAAAAATAATGAGCTTGACTTCAGTTTCAAAAGCAAACCTGATATTAAAATAGAGATCGACTGTGCCCAATGAAATGGAACGAACCTAGATAGATTTTTAGAGAGCTTTTTTTCACTGGAAGATCATAACAGTTTAGTCTTTGTCACTTAACAAAAGTTTGATATATTCGATTTTGAACCATGAAAAAATCTCATTTTTACCATGCATAATAACACACATGTGTCTTTGTGTTTTTTCATGCTTCATTCTTTGCAGGGCACATAAGATTTGTGCAAGACAAAACATATGTTCTTTAATTTTGATCTATGAACTTGCCCTCGTGTGAATTAAGTTACTTTGAATGATTAAGCACATCATATAAGTTTATAATGCATCCTTTACTAGAATTCAAAGTTAGAAATTTCATGTAATGATGAGTAGCCATTTGATGATTTTAACATTTATGATTTGGATGGTGGATAGGTGAGGTGAAGGAAATGCAATTATAAAGAATTAGAAAACAACAATAGAGCTTTTGTTTCTTGGGGATTGCCCTGTGCAAATGGAATATGCTCAGTATGGATGGAAGTGCAAAGGATGTTTTAAATTGGAAGGAAGCTCAAAATAATTTCAAAGAATTGAATGCAAGGTTAATTATTTGAGTTTCGACAAGATGGGTTGGATCAATAATATCTACTTCTGCCCAACTTTTTATTCAACAGTGGAGGAGTTTGAAGATCCTATGTCTTATCTCCATAGCATTGCTCCTAAAGCATCAAAGCTTGGTAAGCTCCAATATGTGTATGGAAGATTAGGATTTTGGTTCAACAAAACACCAAAAATATGTCATGTACATGAAATATGAAGGGTGTTTGGTCCACTTGGTCTTGTCTCTCTAAGCAGTAAGCCTCACAACGTTGAAATAGTTGTCTTTCCAGTATTTTATCACATCATCCAAAATTCCTACATTATTGCCATAGACGAAAATATTCCATCCTATTTCATTTTTATACATATCCTTTTATTCCATGGGAAGGTCAAATAATGCCTTGCCCCTTGCTTGTACATGAGCAATAAAAGATTTTGGGATTCCATGATTAACGATCTGAAAGAAACCCCACTTTTCTATAGCACTGAAAATTTATTTTGCCATCTTTTTCTTCAGATGCTGGATGGTCATGCCATGTAAATCAATGACATGATCCTTTAAGTTATTAGTAAGAGGAAGTTTCTTGGACAAGTCCAAGCAAAGACAAAGATACTGAGGTAGAACTATTTGAATTTCACTTTTTGCTAAGCTATGAATTCTTGTTATGGCAGTTGGCTTCTCCATTACCAATCTAAAGTCTCACAATTTCATAAATACCTAAGCACCCATCTAAATATTAGTTTGATTTCAAGATTAAACTTAGCTATAATGTGCAAAGTGGGAGTGAGCACACACAGAAAACCCACAACTACTTCCTCCGGACTACAACCTCTTGCACCATGATTTAGCGGCTTAACTGCAAAGCCAATGTCAAAAACACAGAAAATGTTATAAATAGTAGGTGAGCCTTGATTATTGACATGGAAATAACCCATTGCTTGTCTACTGCATTTATTTCCTAACACCCTTTCGAATTATTTTCAAAACAGTTGAGTTTTAATTCTTATTTTTGATTAGATGATATATAATTTATTATTTTTACTAATTGAAAAACTGTTATTTTCCCTAGGATATTCGTCACATCCTTCAGATTCAACCAATAAAAATAAATAAAATAATTTATTTGATATTTAATATATCATGTATATTGTCTATCTCACATTTTGACTAAAATGTATAGAGAAATAATGTATTTCTATTGGTGCACATTATCCAAAGCAGGGACTAGTGGGTGAAGCGATTCCAATATTATTTGTTGCACATGAACTAATAAAACTATATTATATTATTGCTAACTACAAATATATTATAATATATATAATATTGAAATTTATTATATAATATAACGTTGTATTAATTATTATAATTATAAAAATATATGAAAATATTAATATCTATATTAATATTATTATAATAAAAACGTACCATATATATATATAAAAGTATAATTATTTTATATATTTATAAGTATAATTATTATCAAATATTATTGTATTATATATATATATATATATATATATATATATATATATATATATATATATATATATATATATATAATACAATAATATTTGATAATAATTATACTTATAAATATATAAAATAATTATCTATATAATATATTATATTTATAATTAGTATATAAATATAGATTCTAGGACTCAATGTCTTGTCCCCACATCAGTGCCATTTCATTAGATGTGTAACTTTGCCACAATGAAATCAGTGCTTATGATGTCTTTATCCATCATTGATAATAGAAAATGATCAATCAAAGACACATACTCCCTGTAAGTTGGGGGCTCCTCTGTAATGGGTGAATGTCATGCAAATCTACTAGTACCCTTGAATCTAGATCTAGTGTATGATATGACTCTTCTGGGGTATGATACCACTTCTAATATAATGACATTGTCCTACACCATCATTACTCATGTTACATCTTGATTTTTCACCGGATAAATTCGTTAGATTATTCATAGATATCTGCAGTTAACAAATCAGATTTAGATATATTTATGACTAAAATTTAAGATTTATGCTATTTCGAGATAATAAAATGTTGCTTAATTAGAAGTAAATACACAATTGCTTATTATGAACTGGTTTATGTATGTGTTTACATCTTAACTATATAATATATTGATTCAGTTATATATTGTTGCTTATGATTATCATGTGAAAAGATTTGATTACTTACGTGTTGTGAGGAGGATACAGGGGAATTAATCCTTCGAACGTGCCAGAGAGAGCATTATCGGAGAGGATAGTGTAGATGGAGACGTTGAAGGTCTACAGAGAACTAACGAAACCCTCAACACACATAGTAGTTAGTCATGGTAGAAATACATTTAATTAATTATTGTGTGTTAATTTTTTGCTTAAAATATTGTCTTATATAACTTTTTAGTATAGGTAAATATCGTATCATTAATACACGTAAAAATAAAAATTTAAAATACAGAGTATTTATGACTTCAAAAATTGTCATTAAATTACTTAGAGATATTTAAATGTTAAATTGAGTAAGCATTATTTGAATTAAAATTATCAAATATGTTTGTTCGAAATTCCATAAATTTTTAAAAGTTAAATAAATAATTATTTTTCATGAAATAAAATAAAAAGCAAAACTAAAGTTTAAATATAAAAAAGTGGAGTTATTTTAGTTTTTTTTTTTTTCTTTTAAATGAATAAAAATAAAATAAAATAAAGATCTAAATTTAAAAACACACCAAAAAACAACAGAAAATTAATAAAATATTGATAAAAGCTCTTACAAACAAAAGCTACACGTTGTATGCCCAGAAGAGAAAGGAGATCGAGAAGGGGAGAAATTTGACGAGGGAGATACGGTGCAACAAAGGAGCAAAGATAGTTTACCATCAACCCTTTTGAGGTATGAGATGTTTTAATTTGCTGAGAGATGGATTTGAATGTTTACTTTATGTTCTAATTAAACGTGTTGTTTATAAACTCGAGAAATGACTTAGATAATCAAGTCTGCAAATATTGTGCTTTTCCAAAATATTTTAGAAACTTACTTTATATATATTATAGCTTGCAAATGAATTTATTTCTACCCGACATAGCGAGGCGTCTACCCCACTTATTCTGCTATTTGCATTTTATAAAAAAAATTGGATTTTACTGAACTGTATGGCCCCACTTATTTCTTCCTTTCCAGCGTCTCAGCAATGGATAATATATATATTTATTAGTCTTACTCTTTTTTTTTTTTTTTAACTACTGTCATGAGGTGCTACTTTAATTGGCTTAGCCCAACCATAAATCTGATTTTTCTCTAAGCAGATATTCCTTCTGCCTGGACGCCATTTATTTCCTACATTATAATCTTTTAAAAAGATTAAATTGGTCATATATTAACTTAATTGCCAGCGATGATATCTGGTCTTTTTATTTAAGCTTGGCATTTATTATTTATTGTCTTAATCTTTTTTACCAGCTTGCCCAGTATTTAAAACTAATTATTTATATAATCAGTTTTGCATGGAGGCGTCGCCCCACTTTGGCTATTCTAGCGGTATAACAAGCATTCAATTTTAGAAAGGTCTATTGGTTATATAGGCGTTGCAGTAATTGTTTAGTCCATAAATGGCATAACGATTTTATGTCCTTCCATCTAACACTCGCACCACCTTGTTTTGCTTTCCCAGTCATATAGATGGCACTGCACTTAAATGGATTATTATAATTTCTGACTATTATTATTTATTTGATAAAAATAGATTATTATAATTATAATTACCAGTTATTACAGAAAAATATATTTCGGAAAAGCATTTTAGATAAATATATTGTTATTGATTTCAGAAAATATATTATTGTTTATTTCCAAAAAAATATATTGTTATTTTTTTTGGATAAATATATTGTTATCGATTTTGGAAAATATATTATTGTTTATTTTAGAAAAAATATATTGTTATTTATTTTGGATAAATATATTGTTATCTATTTTGAAAATTTTATTTTTATTTATTTCAAAAAATAATTATTATTTATTGCAGAAAATATATTACTATTTATTTTAGTCCAAGTCCAATCCATAAACATAATTCATTACATGAGAAATAAATGTGTTTCTTTTATCCGGGCATGAGGTAATGTTAAAGGATATATTTAAACGTAATAAGGATATTATGATTTATTTATCTAACGGAGTAGAAAATGAATGAGTTTTATCAATAGTCAAAAAAATAAATCGATGTTTAAATCTTTCAAAAATCATAGGTAAACACTCCTAGTGGAGAATACAGTTATGTATCTGATTTAATAACAAGTTATAGAATATTAGAAATGGACGTAAACTTGTTTATTAGTTTATCTTAGAACCCCGGGAGGGTAGATGTGTTGTTGGCTTAAAAATAATATTGAGAAGTATATATATATATATATATATATATATATATATATATATATATATATATATATATATAGTTTCACGTAAGTAGATTTGATATGACTCCGGAAACGTAGCAATATATATTTTAGGTGTGCCTAAATGGTTGAAATAAAGCTTAAGATTCTCTAAATTGATTGGTTATGAATTATCATAAGATTTGAAAGTTGATTAATTAAATTATTTATTGTCAAACGTAGAGTGGACTGAACTTAGAGTTGAACGGTTGAACATAATTATCCTCTATGAAGTTAAATCTAGAAAAGCTTTAATATCTCTTATTTATTTAAAAACTGTTATCTAAGTTTGATAATATATCAAATTATATGTTTATGACTTATAGTGCAGTCAAAATCTAGAGTAGATTCCTTAAAGTAATATTCTCGGGTGAAATATTTAAAGGATTGATTAAAATTAATCTAGTAAATGATTGCTCATAAAACCTAGTGTAAACTAATGGTGAAACTAGACTACTTGTATTTCAGAAAAATAAAGTTCTAGATTTCTCTAACTACATTATGCAAAAGTGTGTTTCCACATATTTTATAACTACTTCATTAGTTAAATATCTGTGCTTAGTAATTAGGGTTAAAACACTAAACCGTGGCTTAGAAATTACATAACATTAAAATACTTACATGTAGTGCACGTTAGGATGTGCAAATACTGGTATATAGGGATTATACCTATAATTTATTAGATGATTTAACTACATTATGCAAAAGTGTGTTTCCACATATTTTATAACTACTTCATTCGTTAAATCTCTGTGCTTAGTAATTAGGGTTAAAACACTAAACCGTGGTTTAGAAATTACATAACATTAAAATACTTACATGTAGTGCACGCTAGGATGTGCAAATACTAGTATATAGGGATTATACCTATAATTTATTAGATGATTTAAATAAGTCATTAAACTTCATAAGAATCAAGAACTTTAATTTTTGGAACAATCTTCTAAAAACAAATGAGTCAATAGGATAACGGGTTATCTGACTCACTATTAGTAATGTGAATGATTGTTAGTCATATGTATTCAGGATGGAATACTTGTGAGCATTACATACTATGAGTGTATTGATATGTATGAACACTTAGTTACACTTAGTGCTTAATGACACACTGTGATGCATGTTTATATGTTGTGATACTTTGGTAAGCTTGTATGCAGTATCAGGTGGTATCACTGTTTATTGTATGTTTGTTATTATAAATCGATTGAGTATTAAAAATCATTAGTTTGGATTGTGTGTTGTCATGTAATTGGGAATCTATGGTAGTATGGAATATCATAGGGTACTACAATATAGAGATATATTGTACTAAGATGGTACTTACTATAGTTATTATATTTAACTCATATCTAAATTTTCCTATACAATGTATACATGTTAGTATTTATTATGGATAATATGTGTTTTTACAATTGGTAGACTTGTGTATATTTGCATTTAAACTCTGAAAATTTAATAAATAGTGTTTGATATGTTAGTGTGTTTCATGAGATCGGTGATTTGTTTTGTTATATGTATAGTTACTTGTCTAACGCTTATGTTTTCGTGTATTTAAGACTATTTCATATGATTGTTTATGATAAATTGGTAGTTAAGTCTTAGAACACTAGACTATGATAATATAAGTTTTTATAAGGTGTAGATAATTGGAAACTAATTATATTAAATTGTACATTTAAATAGTATGTTTATTCAGGTGATATATTTGTAATCATTATTTCTAGTATGGGATAGAATATAATAGAATATTCATGCATATGTTAGACGAACTTAATGTATGTTGTTATTACTCTTATGTATAGTGTGTCGTGTGATGCATTTAATAGTAAGATGTAAATTGATAAATCTTGTGGTTGAATTTGTATTTGACTAATATGCATTAATAATGCGGATTAAGGAGTGAGATGGACTTCATTGAATTATTGGCATTGCTATGTTGGATGAAGATAGTTTGATTAAGTAGTGTGTATAAAATTGATTGATATAGATCGTTATCATTAATTATTTGTAAAACTTTGGGTCAAAGTATGTTTCGTGAAACATTATCATTTCATGAGTATAATTCACATGTTTGTGCGATATCTTATAATAAAACATATTTGTATGATACACTGCATATTTAATTTAGAATCATACAACACACAAGTACTTACTAATCTCTCTTGATTCCTGTGTCATCACTATCTACTCATCTATGAAGGGAGGGCCACTCCCTAATGGGATAGTGTGGGTGATCATTGGTCTGTGGTTCGATGGAAAAGCACTCGAATGATGCTCTTCCTCACAACAATAGTACTATTGAGACGAGACTTGAGATTGTCACAGATACTAGAGAGTTTAGAGAACTCATGTTTCGGGGAGCCATGTATCTGTATGTACATTGTATTGTATTTATCATTGAGTTGTAATTTCTTGTTATTGTAAATCATCAATGATGACTATAGACTTGCTTCAATTGTAACCGAGTTAATGTAATTACTTTTCATATTCACATTATGATGTGTACTTTCATGATGTTAGAGATCAATGTTATGTGATGTATTACACTTGTAATTATCATCTTCTGTGTTTCTTATATCTTTATATATTTTCATGGTGTAATCTATATTTGGTATTTGTGATAAATAAAAAAATCTCACGTATTTCTACATCTAATCCAGCGGGATTGTTACAGCTCAACTCACCTTATAAAATTTCACTACTTACATGTTCTATATGGATTTGCCCTTCCCCACTAATTTGTCATTGCTCAAGCTCAATGTGAAACAAAATGTCTCCTCCTTGCACAACACATTGCCATGTCATATGGAGAAATAGAAAACCTCATTTTTCATTATCACCTCCACCAGAAATATAAAATTATTGTTGCTTAACCCTTTGTTAAAGTTTTTTTATGGGGTTAACTGGCATACTAATTGACACTCCCTTGCTAAAGTACAAAATCTCACTTTACGAAGACAAAATATTACATCTCATCTATTAATTTGATCATGACACAACTCCACATCTATGTGTGGCTTGAATCAACATTCCATTACCTGTGATGTGAGGACAAAATGTTGATGTCCCAGAGTCTATCTTGTAGCTTCCATTCATCCATGTTGCGAATATATTGACACCTAGAAAAATTGCATTAGGATTGAGAATATACACAAATATCATACTCAGAGCCTTAGAAGAAATGAAAATGCCATAAAAACATTCAAATAGTGAAATATTTCAAAGTGAGATGTGTGATGATGATAAGAGGAAATGACACAGTATTTTGGTTGATATTGTACACTATGTATTATATAATATTACATTGGCTTATATGAACATTTTATGATTTGGAATGTAAGAATATTTCTCTGTGGCAACTTATGGATAACACTTATATCATATAAATTGCACCTACACATTCGATTATGTCAAATTTTAACTCGACAGGGCCATGTAACAGTGATGCAAAATGATAAGTGTCAGTTATATCAAAGCAAGGTGGCAACATATTTGATTCGATGTTTTCTATTGTCAAGGATGGATGAGAATATCATGAGATCTGATTTGATTGTGGTAGGACTCCATATCTCAGATGCAACTCAAATAAAAAATATATTGTTGATTATGAGATAAGACATTGAGGTCCCATATTGTATCTTGTAGCTTGCATTCATCCATGATGCCAATATATTGACACCTGGAGCAATAGTTAAAGGTGAGTTCATCGGTGTTCATGAGGGCAAGTGATAGGGTATTTCAGATGAATCCTATAGGGCCCATCATGTGATAGAAACCTAGATTCTGTTTTGTTATTAGATTTACATGCTTAGTACCCATTGCAAACATGTCCACAACTTGCATGGTGGTGGCATCCTTGATTGGAAATTTCTCATTGTCAAGGGTGGATGAAGACATCATGAGATAAGAGTTGAAATATCTATTTTGATGTTTTAGGCATGTGTTCTAAAACTACTTCTAAATTTATTATCAAACAAACTCATTACATATTTATGCCTATGTTAGACTCATATGATGAGTACAACAAATTTATAGGCTTGTTAGGCTTATTAAATATTATTATATAATTAATTATTATATATATTAGTAATCGAAGGTGTTCTGTAACTTTTCTGACACAATATTATCATCATGTTGGACCCAACAACCTGGCACACACTTAGGCACATTATCGCAAGGTGATTTCAATGGACTAATCTTTTGGGCTTACCCCAGTGTCCCATTTGATGCTTGCAGTTCAATCAGGACTCAAACTTATGACTTAGTGGTCATCGTTGCAACAACTTATCGTTGAGTTATAACCCCGGGGGCTATATATATATTATTATATTTTATCAATATAACAATATTATTATAAATTAAAATATTTGTATAGTATAAAATATAATTATATATAGAATATACTATATATTGTTATATATTATTACATATTTTACTAACAATATAAACAAGATCCATGATGTGGCTTTAGTACTTGCTTGTGGGAGTAAGCATATATATTACGATTCAGTTTTGTAATGGGGGCATGTTATAGCTCATCTATGAAAATCATAACAAAAGAAGATATTTCCCTAGATGTTTTAGTTGCAAGTGCCATGTGATGCATACATTGGCAAAAATTATATACAAATTTATGAAGAAAATAGGAAATTCAGTCCATTGCTCATACTCAAACTATGAACATGGACACAAGAAAATTTAAATTAATATCTAAAAAGTTAACTTTAAACAACATTGTATGAAGATCTAATGATTGTTACTGATTTTAAATTAGCTAGCATAAAACAACTTAGAGAAAGCTAAAAAGTTCAAAGAGATTATTATGCTATCAAAGATGACTAAACACCGGTTAAAAACACCCAAATTCATTAAATTGATGCCAATGCTTCAATTTATTTTTTCTAGCTATCAAGGCAATCATAGTTGGATTCATCAATCACTAATGTGCTTGTTGTGCTTTAAAATGAATTCAATACACATCTGGAGGAATAAGTAGATTATAATTAGTTTCATAAAAAACTTAATTTCACAAGTACCTAGGGGCATAAATAACATATATTAATGGCTATAAAGAGCCTTAAAATGATTCTAGTTGATTGTCAGTAAGTAATATAGATTATGAGGAAATGACAAGTAGAAAAAAACATATTCAACAATTGCCCAAATGCATCAGGAAGTCGTGAATGGCATTGAAGTAAATGTCTATTCTAATAGGGCTTATATGATTAAGAAAATAATTATAACTGATAGGATACATGCAAAGTATAAGTGTTGTATAGTGGCTACAGTTCAAACCTGCACATCATCTCTATCAAAATTGAAACCATATCCACAGGAGCCTGTCTACCCCATGAGCAAGATGCAACTACATCAGAAATGGTGTCATTCATACCCCTGTGAGCTTCTTTCCCAAAACATTTGATGGGGACCTACATATGCATTAAACTAGGCATATGAGCTTGCTTCTATATATGAGCTTCCTTCTACATAATATTATCTTTCACATAAATTGCTTAAATAATGATTTAAACACAATATTATAAAACATCATCCTTAACTCTCACCTTCAAGGCAACTTCTGTGAAGGGTATAGAGAAATCCAAAAATTGATTAAAAACATGATGGCCCATTGGATTAAAGTTAATAATATTCCAGGTATACATATTAGCTATGACTATGAACATAGGCCTAATAATGGAAATGGTAATGGTAAATATCAATAGTTTTAATAGCTTTGAGGTCATTTTATCCTAGAGTAGTTCTAGAGTCATTTTCCAAACCAACCCCTTCAAAATGGGATGATGCCCAAAAATGGTTGGTCATTCTATCTTGAGGGGGACGAGAGATCCATCGCATACCCTAACTTAAATTTCTATCTTTTTACTCAAACCTTTTTAATTATACTGCCTTAAGATGCCCCTATCATTTCATTTGGTTTGCTTACCACACTGCTATGTCCAAGGGCACAAAGGGGGTTTATGTGGGAGTTGGTCCCATGTGCTAAAACACCATAGCCCGATCAAGGGTTTGGCTTTTCCAACAAAATAAGCATGCTTTTTATTGGTCGAAGTTGGCTTAGGCTACTCACTATTTAACGACAACTAGGAAATATAATAAATAATTGATATCTTTCTGTAATCTTAAAAAATTTGTTTTGATTTTCAACCAGAAGTAGGTTTCTATTGGTTGTAAACAATAACCAACTGAAATTAATTTACCAAGGCCTTTACAATAGTACCAGGAAGATATTAATAATGAACACACTAATAATCAAGTGAACTTTAAATAATGAAACTCTATCAGATGGACATGTCCGTGAGGATTCTTCCCCCATGAAACAAAAGGAGAGGGGGAAATCAAAATTCAAACTAAAAAGTTTAACCCGCTCAAATCTTAACTGTGATTTGGTGGGCAGCTCCAATTCTCCAACTCCCTTTCCCAATTCTAAAGCTAAAGGGTTAGAGGAGGTAGATGATTTTGTCAAACAGGTTGAGGCATAGGGGGAGTAATCCTCTAAAGAAGTGGCATCGGATACTTTTCTTGTTCGTAGCAATGGAGCGGATGATTCAAAATCACTTTTTGATTAGGTGTCAGGTCTGCAAAAGGGTTTCTATATTGAGATGGCAAGAGGGCATATTCATCTCATGATTTGAAGATGTTGAGTGGTTTCAAAAAAGGTCAGGGTTTGAAAAAAGGCAGTTTCTTGGCTTCATGTCATGTCGGTGTATGCTTAATAATGTTTGTGTTTTTATTGAGTAACATGGCAAGTCTGCACGTAATTTTTTTGGTGGTTGTACAAGGAGAGAATTCTCCTTGAGCTTTAGATGTTGTAATTTTTCCAGACCTCCAATGGTTTTAGGGAGGGTGCTTATTTGATTATAACTGAGATCAAGCTCTTTGAGGCTATACTAACCACCTATCGATTCTAGAAGAGCTACAAAAGAATTAAAATTGTTGCTAATGTTCAAAAAATTTAGAGTTTTGAAGCTCTCGATGTCTTTAGGAAGAGTTCAGATATTTTTGAGGTGGACATCCTACAGTCGTAGTGACATCATATGGGAAACACAATGATTTCATTGTTGTTACCTCCACATTTAGATCCTTCAAATTTGGCAGTGAAGGCCAACAAGAGTGTATTTTAATGATCTTCATCTTCATTTTCAAATTCAACTTTTACAGTGGCCATACGATAGTAATATTCTTCCCATTTTCGAAGCACAACAGAGGAGTGAAGATTAGGATCTTCTATCAGGGTGTCCTGAATTACAATCACATTATCATGAGGAACACTGAAAGTCACTAAGAGACCAATGAGGATTTAGTTGGCCATTAGTAATACATGGAGTGGACATTTTTTCGTATACAACATAACTTTACAAATGCAACAACATTGCTAACAATAACTATGTGTCTTTGTAAGAGAAATATGTTACATGTAAACATAGCTACATGTTTAGACAATATAAAAAAATATTACAAATTATATTATAAAATATTTATATAATAACTAACATACATATATATATATATATATATATATATTGTTAAGAGGGGTTTTGTAAAGTGAAAGAGTGTGAATCGACAATTAAACCTCACTCAAAACCTATGACTACTAACTTGTCATTATTTATTACCATCATCGCTGAAATATTACACTACTTTCATGCTTTTAAGAACGTATTTGGATGTCAAAATAAGTTCGTGTAACTTAATTATATGAGCAAATTAATCAGTATCTGAATCATCATGCCATGCTTTATTCTACGATGGCTTGCATTCTTTTTGAAAAGAGATGGCATCTTTTCCCAATCTCAATATCATAATTATAACTCCCTTGGTTTCAATTAGGGGACATCTATATTGGTTGGTTGAAGATCCCAACATGTTGGGGTCGGGCTAATTGTGGGTTATCGGGTTTTGTCTTGGTGATTACAATGGAGAAATTATTTTCATGACAATGGCATTGGAAAATTTTGAAGCAACCAAGAGCAATTTGGAATTTTCAATTTAGGATTAGAAGATAAAATTGAAATGGACATGGGTACATACAATCAATATCAATATTGAAGTTGTAAACGCTATGACCATTGTGATTATTTTTCCCATCCATCCACGAAGGTGATCAAACACAGTGTGATGTGGTTGACAAAAAATTGTTTTCATACAATACTTAGGCATGATATGTGCGATAATCATCAACATTCAAAATTCAAACCTTCATATGAAATGTGTCATCCAAATTTCATGATAGATTACATTTGTGTTCATAGGGCTTTGCACCGAAGTTAGTCATTTCTAAGATTGTATTGATTTAAAGCAGTTGCTGGAATCCAATTCCAAACCTTCATGTGAAATGTGTCATCTAGATTTAATGATAGATTGCATTTGTGTCTATTAGGATTTGAGTTGATGTTTATGCATTTAGAAGATTATATGGATTTAAGGCATCGGTCAGATTTACATGGCATGCATCCATTAGAAAGGGTACATAACTTTCAAGGTGGCAAGTTTTTTAATTGGACATTTGTTGTCGTGAAGGGTCGATAAAGATAACATGCTACTGATTTGATTGCGAAAAGGCTCCATAGTTGATGTACAAATCAAATTAGCACTACAATGCCTATGATATAGAGATAAGACATTGAGGTTCCAAAGCATGTTTTATAACTTATGTTCATCTATGTTGCCAATATATTAACACCTAACAAAATCATAGCAAGGCCATACAGAACTTGCAAGTGGTGAAATATTTAAAAGTGATATGGGTGGTGATAATAAGTGGAAATGATAGGGTATTTCATGTGATATCTTACATCAGTGGACCCCTATCATACACATTCTTGGACTTTAAGGTAATTTTTGAATTTACATACCCTACATCCATTATAAAAGGGTTTGTAGCTTGTAGGGTGGTGGCATCTTTTATTGACTATTTTCTATTTGATTAAGAAAATACTTCACATCTAATGTGTGAATCGAATGAATAATGCAATGACACTGATGCGGGGGATATACATTGAGGTTGTGAAGTTTATCTTGTTGCTTTCATTGCATTTGAAGTGAGTATCGAAGCTTTTGCAAAGTGCATGCCACATGGATGCATAAGGGACCATCATTCATGATACAATATGAATGTCATGGTATAGGAGTAATTGATTGAGAGAAAACGTGGTCGATTGGTGATTGGTCCTAGGTGGCAATGGGTAGGTTCAATCTCAAGTAGTAGGGGGTACCCACATTGTACACTTAAAAAGAGGATATACTCCACAAATGAAAATAAAACACTTACCAAAAGAATCATGAAAATTAAATATTCATTTATTCTTATTTTGACATAACTTACACCTTCGGAGAAACTATTAGTTATATATAGTGGGAATTGGCAGATTTTTGGCCCTTTTTAATCCATCAGGTAAGGAGAGGGATAAAGTATGCATTCGTATCCATGAGACAACGATGGATACTGCCACACACTATGTGGCTGCATGTACCAAGACCACTCTTCACACCATAGCGAGGTAACTTTAAATGCATATCATATATGTTGCCTTGAAATTTGTGAAGAATAACATCCTGATATAGAGTGGAAATTAACTTATTAATTGTTTTGGTGGCACGATAAGACACCAAGAGTAAAATTACAAACTTCACAATAAAAGAAATTGATTACCTTAATTGTAAATAGACCCCCCTTTCCAACTAATGTATGATCAATAAACTATTGATAGTCTATGAGAAACAACGAGGTATTGAAATTTAATTAGATTTTCTAATAAATAACATCATTTTTTCTCATCAGCGTGAGGATCAATGGGAGAGGGTTAATAATAAACAACCTCTCAACCAACATGTTGAGTGACCCCTTAAACCACCACTCAAATGACAAGTTGAGATTTTCCCCAATGAAAGATTTGACCAATGGTAGAACACTTAGTGGATGCATTTGTTGAAACCTATGATTCAGGGAAAAATGAAAACATTTAATAGTAGATCCCATCAAATATATTAATAGAAAACTCAATACCTTTTAGCATTTTAAGCTTGAAATAATCAATCTTCCAATTAAAATAATCTATAATACTTCTTTCACTAATACAAATTTGTAAATAGTAGAGGAGACATAGGTATCTTACTCTTGATCCAATTTCAACACCACTGCACTCAATTGGCATGTTTCCCACCAATTAGTTAGTTTAATAAATATCTATAACAAGCAAACCTTTTAAACTCTATTGGATTTGTCAATGTTATTCAAAGTACCCAACAACAAAAAACAAAATGTTATAGTAACTCAAGGCATTGTGTTAAGAGAGTAACATGACATATGTAAGAAGAATCAGTTAATCCACGGCAAAGATCCTTACATGCAAAACTTGCATTCCAATCCATCTGGTATTCTAATCCATGGCAAAGATCCTTACATACAAAACTTACAATTTGGTCCATCTGGTACATGTTATATTTGGTTTTGCTTGCAGTATATTTGTTAGGCCCTAAAAAGTCCATTGAGCCTTTTTATCATTATGGTTTGTTCTTTAGTAAACTTAGGAAGCCTTGTCCCAATAATTTCAATCATGGAGTGTGGATACTTCCAATAAACAATGGGATGAAGAAAGCTATGCAAATAAAAGGAGGTATGTCATTCTTTTTAATTTTTAAGAAAATAAAGAATATAGAGCAATAACAATGTTTTGTACAAAAATAAATTTAATAAACTAAGTTGTGTTATTAACACTGAGGTACCTAAACCTAGGTAGGTTTTAAGGGAAGTGAAACTTGGAATCCATGTTGTGTATGCACGTAGTTATTCAAAAGGAATTGAACTTATGGAAAATAATGAACTCTGCTAACTATTCATTCAATTTCACTTTTTCTTGGTCAAAACAGATTGGAAAGAATAAATACACACCAACTAATGCTGAAATCTATTGATCTCTGGGATGAAACAATGTCACCACTCAAATTTGTAAGAGGTTCATACCACCAAAAGTCTAAAATAATTCCAAATTTTCCTTTCTTTTTGGCCTAAAATAACATCTTCACAACCTTAACTATGTTAGGCCAAATCAAATTTAATATTTAGAACAAGACTCATAACCAAGAGTAATAATGTCATGTGGTTCATTGAAAGTAAACCAGTTTCTGCCCTATCTCCAAATGTCTTGAAGCATAGTTTTGCGTATTTCTGATACTCCTGTTTATGGAAATTATAAATACAATGTTACTGAAACTTATGTGAATTTTTTGAATTGGGATTGTATTTTCAACAGCTAAAATAATTTCCTAATAATTTTGGCACACTCATCATTACAAGCATGGAATCAATGTTGTGTGTAGAGTTGGTTTGTATTTAAGCTGTAGATTTCAAGGAGTTAAAAAGTTATTGAGAATGAAAATACCCTCAAATTACATGTTTTAGAAACTAATCTCATTCATAATATTAAGTCATTCACACCCCATGCCTAAGTTTTTGTAAAAGAAACAAGACCCAGAAATATGGCCATAAAATCAAAACCCTGTAACATAAAAACCTATGTAACTAATATAAGGACCGAAAATCTCTTACCCTATAATCAAAATCATGCACCATCAAGTATAAAAGCATAGACAAAACCAGACATTAAATAAAATAATTTTTTCTGCAACAAACTGATCAATACAGATTTCAAGGTATTCTAAATAAAAAGTGCCAAATGGATAAGTGCACAAAGTTGGGGGACAAAAAAGGCCCTGTGGACATGATTTTCTTAAAATTTTAGAAATTTGAACTTTTATAGATAATTTGACATATCTACACTCCAAATTTGAAGATAGTGTAATTTTCAAAACAGTTTTACTTTTAAATAGTTAGTTATAACTAGGTCAAACGTATAGAATTTGAAGAGAAACTCTTGTTTTTTAAGAAAACAGACTACATAGATGGTTGTGTGTGCACCACTTTTTGAGTAGCATTTACTATTGTTTAAAACCCTTTTGCAAACATTTAAATAACATCTTCTAGTTTTTTGATATGAACCAGGAATGGGAGGAACAACAATTTAGGAATACATATGTAATTAGAAACTCTTTATTATTTTTGTACAAAAGAAAACTATAAAAGCTTGCAGAAGAAAAACTTGGTTAGAAAACCAACTAATAGGAATATAACCTGTACAACTACAAATAAACAAACTAATAATCAAAATAATATTTTGAATCATTAAATGATCCCAACAAAATCCCCCTTGATCCAAAGGGGTGATGAAAAAATTAGAGCAATGACTCTAAAATCATCAAAGGAAACTTGAATGCAACTGCAAGTGGTGTATTGTACCTCCTAGTACTGATCAAAATTGATGTCACTCTATACAGAATCCCACCCAATGAGTTTTGACATAAAAGACTGATAAACATGATCAATACATGTTCATCCCCTATGATCATCGTATCGTACTCTAGTATAACTCAATCAAAGCCTGCCTATCTAGATCCACATAAGATCTCACATAGGAACCTGTCCAAGTGATAAACCCATACTGTGTATGGCACATCTCTTTGATGTCTAACAAATGTTGATAACCTTTGCTCAAAACTGAAGGTTCTAGCGAGAGGTGAGAAACTGTGCACCAAGAAAATCAAAATCAACTAACACTACCTACTCCATATTATGAAAAACAAAATGAGAGAAATCCAAAAATGGAACTAAAAGCAAAAAAACAAGCCAAAAATTGCTATCCCAACAATGAACCCATACTCTTAGCAAATAGCGAACTGGAGAAGGGAAAATATCCTCCAACCTCTGTGGATCCTCCAACCTTCAGTCATTGATCACTCAAAATATGATGTCAAATCCATTAGGACCATAGACCTCAACCATGAGGGACATCCCCTGATCAGATGAAGTGTCAAAATATCTTGAATAATTAGAGTAATTAGAAGATCTACCATTAGAATGATCCACATAATTTGCTTTAGCTTTCTTTTTACATGGAGAATGGGGTCATCGAGAAGGACATACATCTACAAGATGTCTAATACCACCATATTTGAAACATCTAGGTTCTTTCTTATGTTTGTGAGATCCAGAATAACCTGAATCAGTAGAAAAACTATGAGAAGAGTGCTTGTGATGATGCCTACGTTTGGAAGAACCTGAAGAGTGTCAATGTGAATGATGTGGAGACTATTTAGAATGGTGTGGAGAGTGCCTCATAGAATGACTCGAAGAGTGTTTCTAAAACTATTATGGTACATGACGATGATCCCTGTGATGGGACATGTTCTTTGTATAATGAGCCTCTTCAATATGTGTATTTTTCTTCCTTGCAAACTGTCTCTCGTGCCGAGTTAATAACTCAAATAAAATCAAATGTGGCATCATTAAGCTTGTCACTAAGCTGTAACATTTCAACAAAATTGGTGTATATGGAATTAAGCCCATTCAATGTGATAGAAATCAGCTTTTTATCATCAATTTTGCCTCATGTAGTACAATACTCTTGTTTTAGAGTTTTCATGCGTGAAATATATTTAGAGACATCATCATTTGCTAGTTTATTATTCAAAAATTGCATAAGAAGATCAATATTTTTATATGCAGACTACTTATCATATAAATATTTTAACGTTTTCCATGCTTTCCATGCCCCAGATTTAACAACTTCAATGTGAATAATCACTTGTGCAGTGCAAAATGATTTTAGGAGTGCAAGACCACATTTATCATGTTTTTAGTATTCAACCAACTTTACAAGTTCAGTGGGTGGTGTGGTTTCTTTATCTATTATTTCCCATAAATTATGAAAAATAAGCATGTTTTTCATGTGTAAGCTTCAATCTTTATAGTTTTTAGGAGTAAGTCATCTGTTTTTAGAGATAAAACTTACAATTTTTATTATGATCACAAAGAAATATAGTGACAAGAGATGAATGCTACTTGGAGATTTTACCTTGACCCTCGTAAGTAGATTCAAAATACACTAGAATTTTTTTTAAAGACCTATCTAAACATAAGTCACAAAATAAAATGAGCTTGTTACACCCTTATATCACCATTATAATCTTTCACTTTCAAAATGAATTTCACCCTTATAACCCCTGTTACAAAATGATGTCAAAAAATAATTTTGTCCAAAGAAATACAAATGAGATTTGATCCCATGACCTCTTGTTTTAGTGGGAGACTACCAAAGCACATTTGTCAATCGATCCATATGCTTGTTTGAATTTTAATGAAACATCATTGTAAATAAACATGACTTTCCTTTTTATATCCTTTTTTAATTTATGAAAAGAAAATGATGTATATATACGGAAAAATTCCCCCTTGTATTCCTTTATCCTACAACATATTGAAGCGCTAAGGATTTTGTTGTTTCATATCTCTGCTACAAATTGATCTGAAACATGAATTTTTTTTTTTAAGGTGACGTGCCTTCTATGGTTATAGATAATGGATGCTTTTGTGGAAACTTTTTCAATTTTTGAGAAGAAAATTATTTATCTTTTACCCTAGCCATGATGTACTTATGTGCTAACATCAGAATAGAACAACAAAATTCACTAACGTCATACAGTTTCACAATATGTATTCAATAGCTTATTGTGCTCAGCGTAATCACCGAGTAACTTCTTGTCTACACAACCACTAATTCTTTCTTTATGTTCTAATTTGAGAGCGCTCTCCAACGCCTACTGGTAAAGTGTATCCATTTATTCCTACGGCTCTTCCCTGTCTTCTTAGCTCCTATGTTTTATGTGTCCAGGTCCCAATTGAAATGCTTTGGTATTTTTACCCTATTTTGATTAATAAAATTATTATCTTACTAAAAATATATATATTTCCAGTCGCCATTTCTTCTAGTTACATCGCTCCAGCACTCATTACATTTCTTCCAGTGCAATGATAAAAAATAATTTTGTTTATAATGATTGCACCATAAAGGAAAATGCACAGGTAATAGAGAAAAAAAATTGAACAAGTTTGATCTGATTACCTGATAATTCTGGATTTCAACATATCGGACCATAATTTATCAACCATCGATCATTGACTTCAACGGGTTTCCTAGGTGTCGCCATCCAATTTGAAGACACATATCAATTTTGATTTATACGGCTTTCATCCCACAGTTCGTATTTCATCTTTTGCAGCACAACATTATTTCTTAAAGCCTCCTTGAGCAACCAATGCTCGAATACCATTGATATGAACCATGATTGGGAGGAACAACAATTTAGGAAAATATATGCAATGTAAAAACTCTTTATTATTTTTGTACAAAAGCAAACTATAAAAGCTTGTGGAAGAAGAAGTTGGTTAGAAAACCAACTAACATAAATATAACCCATACAACTAAAAATAAACTAATTAATAATCAAAATAATACTTTGGATCATTAAATGATCCCAACATTTGTGACCTATATTTTTTTAATGAATTTTTCAATTAAATAGATAGATGGTCGTGCAACACACCTAACTACCTCAAAAAAATGAAAATCAAATTTTTAAATATGTGTATAATTAGACTTAGTTTGTGACCATATAACTTGTTTTGAATTTGGATCAATGAAAAACAAATTACAAGAACATATATAGGCATGTATATTTACGGCATGTAGCGGCCTAAAAAGAGTATAGTTAAAAATCAACATAGTTTGAAACCTTAAATTAATCCAAAATTTATAAAAAATATATTTTTGAAAATAAGAAAGCGTACTTGTCACAATGGTATTAAGTTTTTGAATTTTATCATTGAAATTTGTAGTGTATTTGATGATCAAAATTGAATTTTGTTATTTTTAATCAAAACTTTACGACTCAATTGTAGATTGACAGGTCCAAGCCTTTGACTCAGGTATCCAAGCCACTCCGGAGCCAAAAGGCTTGGTGTATGAATTCAAATTCAAATTATGTGATTGCGTTAGTGTAATCACATTAATAGATAACCTGATCGCATAGTAACGTGATCATGTTAATAGGTAATGCGGTCACATTAGTAATCTGATCGTGTCAATAGATAATGCAATCGCTTGAGTAGAAAATCAATAACGTGATCGTGTGCCTATTATTTTGCACATAACAACATGGGAATATGTACATGAAGCCAATCTTGACCTGAAGCTTATATTTACTAATCTAAATGTTAAATGTAAGGAAATAAATGTAACAATAATTGTTATATTATTTCTTTAAACTTTAAATTTATTTTAGTAAATATAAGAAATTAGGGTCACTCTACATCTAATAGAATTGGTGTCATAGTTGCACGTTTTACGATGTGAAAAATAATTTTTCAAAATTTAATCTAGTGAGTACTTAGGCAATTTTAGAGTCTAAGTATTGAACCTAGAGATTTCATGATATAAATTTTGTAATTGATGTCTATTTTTGGTAAACATATAGTCATTTTTTAGGTTTTTGAGCCTTTTGGATTGATTGATAGCATTTTGAAGAGTCCTAAGTTTGTCAAAATTGAAATTTACAAACTACTCACTTTGAACTTGATCCAAAGTGGTGTGATTGGGGTAGCATAGGTCACATTGATGACCTATATGCATCAAACAATCATTTTGTGTTAATTTCACTTGTTTATCGTCCCTCTCTCATTCTTGATCACTTCCTACTCATCCCTCATTACCTCTAATCACTCTCATCATTCTTCAGTGTCCCTAATCACTCCCTCATTGACCCTTATTGTCCTTAGTTATCTATATTCACTCCCTTATCGTCTATAATCACTACTCCATTGACCTTCACTATCCCTCATCATCCTTAATCACTCATTCCTCGTCCCTCATCAAGAACATAAAAAGTATAACCAACTAGTCAAGCAATCCTTCATTTGTGTTTAAGACTGTATTCCAAATGTCTAGAGGTTCAACATGAATATGATAATACCCAAACTTAAGATCAATTTTGGAAATGACTTCTAAACTATGTATATGGCATAAAAATGCCTTAATATTTAGATGAGGATAATAGTTCTTCACTTTAATCTTGTTAAGATTTTTTAAATTGATTCACAACCTCATATCCCATCCTTCTTTGGCACAAACACAATTTGGCTTCTATAAGACAATGATTTGGGTATGATGTGTCCATTATCCATGATTTCATGGATCTACCATATGGTCTATTCATTCTCTAAAAATGATATGTTGTATAAAGAAATTTGAGATAGAGGTAGTTAAGAGATCAAATCAATAGTATTGTTTAGTGTACAGTATGTAGGAACTTATTTAGGTGACTGAAAGATATCCTTGTAATCATCTAGTTTATGGTTCAATTATTTTATCTTTATTATTTTTTGACAAACCACACTATGATATGGTGCCATAAGAATTTTATTACATTTATTTACTATCATCAAGAGTATACCTCTTACAAGAACTGACAAGATTCTTGCACTTCCTAGCACTAATGACTAAAAGCTTATGAACTAACTATGATATATGGTATTTCAGATCATGAAAATCTATCAAAATATTTCAATGGTAAATATATGGTTGACCACATGTAAAACATCACACATATTTAATGGTGAAATGTCACAAAGGATTGCATCTTTAAAAAGTTTGATTTTGCACACCAAGTGACACTATTAGGTGATCCATTTCTCAAGGCTTACACTAGACCATACACTAGCATATGGTTATGGATGATGCATCAATTTCAAGTTCAATTTTTGAAAATATGTTTTAGGAGAAATTAAATTCTTCTGACTTCTATTGGAAATGAAGTGTATTGTTTCACCATTGATCTACATTTGTTAATAAAATAATATTTTTAATTCATATAATTTCTTGCTGGGGGAAGTAGAGATATTTTTAGTACCAACCATATCACTGGGTTCATAATCTATTATCTACTTACCTTTTTATAGTGCTAGATAACTTGTACCCACTTTTCAAGTTGTGCAAGTAAAGAGCTCATAGTGTGACACTCTTCGTTGAATTTCATATTGAAGTTATGAATTAAGCACCACTTTCCAATCTTGCACTGCTTGTTATAATTATTTGAAAAATATTTTCCACTATCTGGTATGATGACTCATTCAATAGACATACAAATAGAAGGCCTTCAACGTAATTATTAGGATCATAAAATGTCTTCATATGGAAAGCAATTGACTGGGTTTAAAAAATCATAGAGCTTGGTGATCCTCATATTTACTACCCATTTTTGGTGCTACAGTGGTTTTACTTGCTTCTCTTTTTTTGGAGGATCTTCAATTGTGAATCACATCATTTCTAATAGGCCCATATTTTTTCATAGGTGCTAAATATTTATGTTTCAAATTTGCTTGCACATCATTTTGATCACTATGAAAGAGTTATCAAAACTCTTCAATCAAGATCTCTCTAAGAGCTCATTACTATAATCATTGATGTTTCAACATACACTCAAAGAAAAAACCAATTAAAAACAAAATCAATTGTTATACAGAAAAAATATATGCAAAAGATTATAAAGCATGTATATTATAAAGTAAAGCACTTAGGCAAGGCAAAATAAGATGCAAGCTAAACTAAGTAATGTGGGATAAATCTCCACATAAGACAAAACTAGGTAAACACAAATAAACTATAACTTAGCAAGCATGAATAATAAGATACTCTAACACCTCCCCTCAAGTGAAGTTAGGGGCTACCAATAGAGGATACAGTGTGAAATCACATGTCCCTATGGATGTCAATTTGTTATGCTAGAGTACATGGATTTCAAATCGTTGTAACCGCTAAATCAAAATAAAAATAGTGTTGAATACGAGTATCACTGAATATGAACAATGTGCTCCAGAATACTAGGTAGAATGAAGAACCTAATGAAACATCGCTTGAACACCCTCCAATAAAATGGTAAGAAGTGAGCACAAAGATGGTAGGGCTGCCACACTAGTGTCACTGGTGGGGATACCACACTGGTGTCACTATAAGAATCACAAAAAAGACCATGGAGTCAAGTAACAATTTTCAATTGAATTTTAGCAAATAAATTGTTTGAATAAGATACCCATGTATAAAGAAGTCCAAAAAATACTCAAAAGTGCAACATATACATATAACTCTCATAAAATGGAGATAAGAAAGAAAATCCGTAGGAAACCCCCCTTCCCCCAAAATAGAGAAAATAATAAAAGAGAGTTAGAAAGTCCCCCAAAAGTGATGTCGAAGAAGCCGGCACTCTAAATACTCGCAAGCCACAAAAGAACTCAATCTGCATGAGTGGTATGAATCCACTACTCGATCATAAAACAATTGACACTAGATTTCACAAAAATAGTTTCAATCAAAAAAATTGTCAATGGTGATGAAATTACAAAAAGGTACTGCATATGTAAGGAACACTCAACACCTAAGTAGAATGTACACCACACACACTCCAAACTGCTGACTGGGTGGAGTGACAAAAAAATATTTGCATGAGTGGTTTGAATCTATTACTCAAACACTGAATACACTGACATTATATGCACCAAAATAGCTCCATGTCATGCTGAAAGAGTCTATTGAAATATCAAAAAAGATAAGATGACACTGAGATTCAATAGAATAGTTACACTTCAAACTATGAGAGATTGTCAACTATCATAAAAGTGGTGTCCAAAATACAAATAATGTCTCTCAAATAGGATGGCTCATGGTGGTGATGGAAGAGACAAACAACTAACAAAGTGAAAAGGTGTCCAAAATAGAAAACACAAACACATGAAGGCAGACAAGGTTGAATCATCACTCCCCCATGTCACTTTATATATCAATGCGAGTACAATATAATCCATACACAAAAATACCAAATGAAAACAAGAAAGACACTGGACTTCACTAGAATAGCTCCAAATGAAGAGACTTTCAACCTGTTGAATAAGACATTAAGAGAGATGAGAGGTGCTTCAAAAATAAGGGAGCAAAATAAATGTCTCCATAAAAAAAAATGAGACACTAAGAAAAGGGCCTCAAGGAGACATGACATAAACAACTAGTGTGTCAAAGTACTAATGCATGTCGTGGGCTGATAGAAGAGTGTGGCAAATGATGAAAAGAATCATGTATGTAAAAATACATCAAAAAATAATCAACAATAAAAAAAACATCCTGCAAAGTACATGCAAAAAGACATTGGGCTCAACCCAAAAAATGTATGAGATAATGTGTATGTGAAGTACAATACATGACCCATAGGACAGGAAACCTCTAATAGTGACAATGCACACTTAATAATAAGACGTTAGACTCAATAAAAAATGCATTTATGAGTGCAACAAATGATGACAATGCAATCCAAAAGAAGCAAGAAAGAAGTTTGTGTTGTCTGTGAGGGGGTCTGACCTCCTGTCAAACTAGACTTCACCCTCTGATAGAGATAAGGTACGTGCAAAATAATGAATATTCTCTCAACAGATGCTCACATCATAGTAAATACGTCACCACTAAAATGTCACCACAAATCGTAAGCACAAGGCAGCATAACCAATGCAAAAAGACCCCGCAAAATGTAAGACCCCGCAGAATGTGACACTTTATATCAAAGTACGGTTTAAAATATAAATAGAACCAATACATGAAAAATAAAAAAATATAAACTTTTGAAAAAGATGACACTCAATTTTGAGCTACCGATCAAAAGTTATTAAACAATCAATTTCCTATAAATGAGGTTTATTTATTAAAATTTACACTTTTTTTTTATAAAAGTATTGCGGTCTAAGGTGGACCTAACCTTCTAACCACTCGTTGGAACCAGCATGAAACCAAGAATCTTTTCAAATCATCAGAAGTCAAAAAATGATCTGCCAATGACCCATGTGCATGTGCAAGTGAATTGGACTCCCTCTTTAAGAAAAAAATACTTGTAAAATAAATAACATATGATCAAGGTGTCTTTGGGAGGAGAGGAAGTGACTTGTTTCTAAAGAACCTCATATGTATGGAGGACCTAAAATCTCTGAACATCTATGAAATTCATAATGTTTAAAACTTCACATGTATGTTGCACATGTTTAATGCAAGGAGAAAAAAAGCATAAAACTCCATCAGGTTTTAATGCTTCTGCTATTGAGGCAAGAGCCAACCATGGTTGAGGAAGATCTAGAAACACAACATCAACCTCCCCATAAAACTTACTTGGGAATTCGTTGCCTTGAATGTCCCAAACTTCAACCATTTTTAGACTGCTTAGGGCATTCTTTTCAAAGTCCTCCCTTGCTGAAGTTGCTCGAAGCTCATGGAAATCAAATGTATGAACATGACCTATAGATGCAACAGCCTGTGCAAGTGAAGTAGTGAGTGAACCACTTCTCGTACTAGATTCCATTACCAAACACCCAAGATAGATCTCTAAAAATGAGACAACAAAGCTGATATGTGCTATGTATATGATCTAGGCCCTGTGGCTCAGCACAAGTGTCCCTAACTCAGGATTTGGAGACATTAGAGACCATTAAAACTATTAATGAGAAAAGGAGGCACAAAACACAGGTATTTTTAAAAAAAATGTCCTCATCTTCATGAAAATCGATAGTATCCATTCCAAATACCCTCAGTGCATAATCACTAATACTTGTCTCCTTCCAAACCTTTCACATTATCAAATATCTATGCTTAGACACGTACAAATGCAGTAGCCATACCCACCACTCAGCGAGCTGGAAAACAAAACCCATGGGGTTTTGCCTTCTCCCTCCAACCGTCACCTAAGTCCCTACCACACCTATTGTCACTACATTCAAGTGCGCTTTGATGGAAGCAAAGGGCATATGATCGAGGAGTGGCAAGGCTAGAGGCAGAGAGTCGAGTGGCACAAAGGCACCTCTTTTCCTATTACAGAAAAGACAATAGGGTTCTCCCTCGACTTATAAGTAGTGGAAATTGTGGTGACAAAGGCAGGCGGCACACTTGAGCACCTCCAACGTCCCCTCGTCATCGCTTGGCATGAACTCTTCTATACAATGACAAGGTCAATTAGCACTAGTTCTGGTCTGAGATGAAGAAAATCATGTTGGCCATTTGAATATCTACATTCTAGGAGGAAAGCTCAATTCAAACAGATCAAATTTAATACAAAATAAGGCAAAAAATTGAACCAAATGAATATAAATCCTTCTCGCTTAAATGCAGAGATTTGAAACACAGATCTTTTAAATGTTCAAATCACAAATGCAAATCCTCATGGAGATCCAATGCATCTAGTAACCCTACAAAAACCAGATTTAAAAAAAATTGTACACCTTGATTTTGCATCAAAACCTTGCATGCCAAAATAAAATGTGCTTAATGAGGTTGTGTTAGGATTATGGAGCAAATTGATTACCTTTGTATAAGCAACTAAACACAGAATTAAACTATAATGAATAAGTAACTAGAAATCAGAAACATCACAGAATATGAGAGACAATACCCAATTGTATTAATACTCTTTCCAGAAGGAATTACAAAGAAGATGCCATAATCTTCTTCCCACACCTCTAGGGCGTACAACAATTCTCTTCAAGAGTTCACTCTCCTCAATTACGGTCACAACAAACAACTCAAACATAGAGTTGTTGTTCACCTCTACCAGTCAGTAACAATACTGCCAGTCCACCAGTCAGTAACAATACTGCCAGTCCCACCAGTAAGTGACAACCAACACAACCGTTGTTGCCTACTTCCAGTACCACCGAGTACACAATGTACTCCAAGTAGACCTCTGTGATCTTGCTCTTTGTTGTGTTGCAGATCTCCTTTGATATTGCCGCCACGCAAATCTCTTTTGACCTTGCACACACACACAACTGCAAATCAATTGATCTTACTTACACACGTAGATCTTACCTGATATTGCACACCTTACAGATCAACTAATCTTACACACCATGTAGATCTAACCTGATCTTGCTATACCACAAATCAACCTGGCCTTGCACACCTGTCGACCTAGATCATACACCCCTGGAAGAACCCTTGTCCTTACCTCACCAAGTCCTTATGATTCTCCCTTGGATAGAACCCTTTTGATTCTACCCACTAACACCCCTGTGGATCTTCTACCAGATCTTGCTCTCCCGCAGATCTACCTGATCATACACACTTGGCACTGTGGCACTATGAGGAGCTAACCTTGCTCTCTTCCCTCTAAAGGAGCTAACCTTGCTCTCTCTATCTAACACACCTTACAATACAACCCCATGAGTCTATTATATAGATCTCATGCAAACAATAATTAGACTTTCTATTTACAATAATTAGAAACACAGCTCCAAGACTAAAATTAGTCTTTACATACAAACAACCGATTCGTTTAACGAACTGTTCATGAAACTAATAGTTATGAAATTGCACAGGCGATTGACATCGGTCGCTATTTGTCTGGAGATGACCGACGTCGACTGATCTTGATCGATGTCGGCAGCTTCTTGTCCACCCCTGACCCACGTCGGTTGGCCTGACCAACGCTGGTGACTGTGACACTCAGCAACCTCCTCCATGTTTGCATCAGTGAAGCTTTTAGCTCCACAACCTAACAATCTCTCACTTGGAGATAAATAGTTGCACCTGTACCTATACATGTACATCATCTAATTTTGTTTCCTAGCTTGTATCCCTCTTCAAGCTCAATCTTGAAGACCAACCACCACAAAACTTGTGGTGCACCTCCTATCATCCAAGTAACCAGCCGCATCTGCATCTACAAACCCATGTAGAAAAAAACTTCACCCTGCATAGCATGAATCCCTGCTGTTGGTCCCTCTTAGATACCTGAGAATCCACTGAACTGCTTTCCAGTGCTTCTTTCTCGGATTGGCTCCAAACTTGCTGACAGCTCCCACTGTGTGGGCAATCTCAGGCCTAGTACACATGTACTTAACCTCATCATGTGATTGGGGACATTGTTTTGTGAACTGTCCATTCATAGGTGTGCATACCAGTTCTGCATCGTGCATCTTGAACCTCGACACAACCTTATTTACATAATCATCCTGAGACAACATCAACCTGTGATCTTCCCTGTCTCTAGGAATACTCATGCCAAGGATTTCCACTCCTGAATCCTTCTTGGCACACATCTGAGCTACCTTTACCTTTAGCTAAGAAAAACCCTACATATGTGACCCTGTAACAAGCATACACACTACATACAGTAACAGGATAATGTCGCGACCATCATCCAATCTGGTAAAGTAAACACAGTGATTAAACTGACATTGACTAAAGCCATACTTTGTCATAAATCTGTCAAACTTGTACCACTGTCTTGGAGCTTGTTCAAGACCATATGACCTGGCCTTCCGTCTCACCTATCCATTCACTCTATTCTTTAACCTAGGAATCCATTCGTCTTTTAGTGCTTTCATCCCAGCTAGGAACTCTACCAAATCTACCATTTAGTTCTTTCTCAAGGAATCACATTCCTCATCCATGCCATGCTCCCACTATTTTCTAGATTTTACCTGCATCGCTTCTTTAAAAACTTCTTGGTTCTTGACCATAAGTGAGCAACAAGTAGTATAAAGAAGAAGAATTATGAATTTGAAGCTTACTTACCCTTTCAGTCCTCCACATGAGCGTTTGAGACTCCTTGACAGCTTACTGTCTGCCCAAAATCCATCTCAGTGACCGATGTCGATCATCCCTCAGTCTGCACCCGACCGACGTCGGTTCCATGCGACTGACCTGACTACCGACATTGGTTCTCTGACTGACGTCAGTCTCCACCTGCCCGACATCACCAACTCTAATCTGCACATGACCGATGTCGGCACCTGTCTGATCGACGTCGATTCCCTGATCGACGTCGGTAACTGTGTTTTTTTGTGAGTGATGACCTTAACCCGCGAGCACACTTTGGATCAAAACCCTGTCCAACTCAACCTTGCTCTGCTCAGAATTATTCAGCCCCTTGAGCTGATCTCTGTCTGTCATCTCCTCCATGAAAACCAAGGCTTTCCAGTTCTTAAGTTTTTTAAAAACATCAGTCTTCCTCTTAAGAACATGCATCTCCTTCTCACTTATGTGACCAAGCCTACAAAGCCACATCCTTACAACAGAAGGAGAATCAGTAATACAAGTAGATAGATAAAGAGTACCTACTTTCTTACCACATGCTAATTTAAGTGCATCCACTGTGAGAGTTACTGTGCATCCCTCATCACCTAATTTTTTTAAAATTAGACTCATCTTCAAGACTGGAACCTGCATGACATCCTTCAACACCCATATGTTGCATGTCTGCAATTTCAGTCGCACTTCACCTTTGCCAACAATTTGACAAGGCTCACCAACCCTATTTGGGGTTGCATGAAAAGAGGCAACAGAATCTAAAAAATAAGATTCTACTTTATCCAAGGAACATACAAGAGCATCCTGTGCAACAATACCTGCAACATCTGCTTCTTTATTTTTTTCATGTTGATCTTCTACCAACCAACAATCTTTCTTTGCCTGCTCTTTCTTTTCATAACTCAGTAATTGAGAATTCTTGCTATTGAATTCTTTTATTTTTAGTGTATTTTTTTCTGTCATTGCTATACTCTCACTCAATCAGAAACCCCTGAGAGTGACATGTAATCAACAAACACTTAACACACTCTAAAACCAAGGTGTTAGTGAACCAAGCTCTAATGAACCTGCAACCTGCTCCGAACCTTGGCTCTGATACCACTTGTTAGGATTATGGAGCACAATTGATTACCTTTGTATAAGCAACTAAACACGAAATTAAACCAGAATGAATAAGTAACTAGAAATTAGAAACAACAAAGAATATGAGAGACAATACCCAATTGTATTAATACTCTTTCCAGAAGGAATTACAAAGAAGATGCCACAATCTTCTTTCCACACCTCTAGGGCGTACAACAATTCTCTTCAAGAGTTCACTCTCCTCAATTACGGTCACAACAAAAAATTCAAACACAGAGTTGTTCACCTCCACCAGTCAGTAACAATACTGCCAGTCACCAGTCAGTAACAATACTGCCAGTCCCACCAGTAAGTGACAACCAACACAACCATTATTGCCTACTTCCAGTACCACCGAGTACACAACATAATCCAAGTAGATCTTTGTGATCTTGCTCCTTGTTGTGTTGCAGATCTCCTTTGATCTTGCCGCCACATAGATCTCCTTTGACCTTGCACACACACACACACACACCTGCAAATCAATTGATCTTACTTACACATGTAGATCTTACCTGATATTGCACACCTTGCAGATCAACTAATCTTACACACCATGTAGATCTAACCTGATCTTGCTATACCACAAATCAACCTGGCCTTGCACACCTGTCGACCTAGATCATACACCCTTGAAAGAACCCTTGTCCTTACCTCACCAAGTCCTTATGATTCTCCCTTGGATAAAACCCTTCTGATTCTACCCACCAACACCCCTGTGGATCTTCTACCAAATCTTGCTCTCCCGTAGATTTACCTGATCATACACACTTGGCACTGTGGCACTATGAGGAGCTAACCTTGCTCTCTTTTCTCTGAAGGAGCTAACCTTGCTCTCTCTATCTAGCACACCTTACAATACAGCCCATGAGTCTATTATATAGATCTCATGCAAACAATAATTAGACTTTCCAATTACAATAATTAGAAATGCAGCTCCAAGACTAAAATTAGTCTTTACATGCAAACAACCGATTCATTTAACGAACTGTTCATGAAACTAACAGTTCTGGAACCGCACAGGCAACCGACGTCGACCGCTGTCTGTCTAGAGATGACCGACGTCGATCAATCTTGATCGATATCGACAGCTTCTTGTCCACCCCTGAACGACGTCGGTTGGCCTGACTGACGCTGGTGACTATGACACTCAGCAACCTCCTTCATATTTGCATCAGTGAAGCTTTTAGCTCCATAACCTAACAGGTTGAAGATGGATCTGCTAAAGCATATGTGCAAGTCAAAGTGACTGCTAACAGGGTGACACAAGAGCATAAAAAATAGCCATAACAAAGGTAAATCAAGACTTTTTAAGGACAAAATCTAGGACTAATAATGCATTGAAATAAGAAAAGTAATAGCTATTGGTGGGTGGCTCTGATATCATGAAAGACTTATCAAAACTCTTCAACCAAAATCTCTCCAAAAGTTCATTACTACAGCGATTGATGCTTCAACGTACATTTAAAGAAAAAATTAATTGAAAATAAAATCAATTATTATACAAAAAAAGAGATATGCAAAAGATTACAAAACATGTATATTACAAAGTAAAGCACTTGTTTATATAGACAAAACAAAGCAAGATGCAAACTAAACTAGACAATGTGGAATAAATTCTTGTATAGGACAAAAATAATTAAACATAAATAACTTAGAACCTAACAAGCATGAGTAATAAGATACTCTAACACACAATGTCTTATATTTTATATTAGCACTCAACTCTACACTTATAACTCTTAGCATTGTTAAACCCCGACAAAATACCACCATCAAAGTATTGGATGGGGTCATTAAGGATAAAGAGGGACGAGGAATTGAGTAGAGATGATGAGGGAGTCATTAAGGATGATGTGGGATGGTGAAAGTCAATGAGGGAGTGATTAAGGAGGATGAAGGAATAATTAGGGATGTTGAGGGTTCATGATGGAGTGATTAATTATGATGAGGGATGATGATGCAGTAAATATGGATGATGAGGTTTGGTGAGGGTCAATGAGGGAGTGATTAGGAATGACAAGGGAACGATTATAAATTATGAGAAATGGTGAGGGTCAATAAAAGAGTGATTAGGTATGATGAGAGATAAAGAGGGAGTGATTAGTGATAATGAAGCAGTGATTAGAGACAATGGAGTGATTAGGGATGATGAGAGATGGTGAGAGCCAATGAGGGAGTGATTAGGGATGATGAGGGAATGATTAAAGATGATGAGGGATGGTGATGGTTAATAAATGAGTGATTAGGGACATGAGGGACGCGAAGTGAGTGATTAAAGATGAGAGATAATGAGGGTCAATGAGAGAGTAATCGGGATGATGAGGGGGTGATTAGAGATGATTAGGGATAATGAGGGTCAATAAAGGAGAGGTTATAGATAATGAAGAATGAGGAGAGAGTGATTAGAGGTGATAAAAGATGAGTAAGAAGTGATTGGGGATGAGGGAGGAAGGATGAATAAGTGAAATTAACACAAAGTGAACATTTGATGTGTGGAGGTCATCAATTTGACCTATGTTACCCCAATCACACCACCATTGATCAAGTTTAAAGTAAATGGTTTTCAAACTTTAATTTTGACAAAACTAAGACTCCTAAAAATACCAAGAAGCAATTTGGAAGACATAAAAACTTAAAAAATGACTGTTTTCTAAAAATAGGCATTAATTGTAAAAATTATGCCTTGAAATCCTTAGGTTCAATATTTAGACCCTGAGAATGCTTAAATACTGACCAAATTAGATTTTGAAAAACTATTTTGCACATTGTAAGATGTGTAATTGAGACAACTCTATCAAGTGTAGAGTGACCCTAAATTCTTATATTTACTAAAATAAATTTTAAATATAAGAAAATAAACTTATACTTAACATTTAGTGTAGTAAATATAAACTTCAAGTCAAGATCGACTTCATGTACATATCCACACGCTTTTATGTGCAAAACAACAAGAACACGATCGCATTATGGCTCAACAATTATCGAGCCATAATTTCAATAATGTGATCACATTATGAGAAATGTCCATAAAATTATCCCCCAACTCGGTGCACATACCCAAATTACTTGATGATAACAAATTAACATAAAGTCATACTTCAAATTTTTATGAGTCATCAAAAAGACTTATTGGATTATTGCAATCCAAATTTTAAAAACAATAATATGTTCTGCACTAAGATTTAATCCATAATACAACTAAATGCAAAAAAACATTTAAGTTCAATGTTTGGTATAATTTATCATTCAACATAGACATGACAAAAAGGAAGTATTGGTTTAGGAATATTTTCAACCAAAAAATAATTTGACCACATAAAACATGCAATCAACCAAACCTTTCCTACCACAAAAAATTAAAACCCAAATTGCATGAACAAAAGAAAATTCTATAAATTAAGGATCAAACGGTTATGTTTTGAAATAATTCACCTTCATTGATACAATGCAACAAACAACATGTTGCATGTCTATTACCCTTTAAACTAATTGAGGGAGACATAAAGTTGAGGAGTTCAAAATTTGTTGAGTATTTGCCACTAATATGGCAATTGTTTACAAGGGAATGACTTGATAAGAAAATCTCACAAGCATATCAAGGTTACTATAAAGTTACACAACAAAAGATAATGATTCCAAAGTTATCAGATTATGCATGAAAATATGGGATTGTGTAAAGGAATAATGATTGTGAAATTTTTCATTACAAAACCTTGTGAATAATTCTAAAAAAAAAAAAAGATTCACGATAAACAAACTCCTAATACAATAATATTGTAATACTAAATAAAATACCACTTATTGTTAGTTATAGAATTTTTGCAATCTCAAGAACTTCACAAATAATTTACAAAGACTAACTAAATTACTAGCACACTACAATTTCGCCATTTTTGTGATTTGAACCATACACATTATAATTCACAAAGACTAACTAAATTACTAGCACACTACAATTTCACCACTTTTGTGAATTAAACCATACACATTAGAAAGAAGCTAATGCGAAATGACATAAAATTCATGTTTTACATAACAGTTGGCATTGATGGCCTTATTAAAGCCACACTTCAATGGCGCATCAAAAGGAAGTACATAAAGATGATGATGGACTATTAACAAGTAAAGAAGAGTAGCCACTCTTAGTTGAGTCTTTTAGGAATAGACTAGCCCACTATATAATAAATATAGTAGAAGCAAAGACCTTATAAATGACATAAATTCACAAATAGGGGAATAAGAATTAGAGAATGAATCCACAGTAATTATAAAATGCATGATAAAAAAAGGTAGCCCCAATTAGAGAGTTACTGCCGTTTTCAAAGAAGCAACAAGTCCGTAGTGTTGAGACTCTATGTATTCATAAATATTTGAGACCGAGTAATAAATGACCCACAACTAGTCAAAATGGATCAATTTTCCAAGAACCTCTAAATTTCCCAAAGTTCTACATAGAGCCTTTGAGTTTTGTAGAGACTCTCTAGCAAAATGGGTTAAAAAGAGAACCACAAAATAAAGATATTACTGGAAGAAACCCAAGGAGTGTTGGATATGGCAATCCAATGGAAACATAAGGAAATTATGGGTACAATGATAATCGAGGAGTTGAACTCTAACTTATTTGAAATATTAACATCCCAAAAAATTCTAAAATTAGACATACAATATGTGAAGAGATTAAGGAAAAGAAAAATAAACACACAAAGACTTGCTTTGAAGAAGAGTGGGGGTGCCATGGAGTAGGCTACTACAAAATTTATGCCCCATGAAATGTGATTGCTTCAGAAATTGTATAAATCAAGATCTTTTTCAAACGATACAAGGGAGCTATTTTTAAGGGAGATTTTCAATGTGCTGGAGCAAGGTCCTATAAATTTACAATTCCCACTTAAGAGATTTACTGCTAAATGCCAGACTATGTGTCATCTAAATCTTCACATACTTTTCCACCAAAACATTTACTAATAATTTTGGATGGAAACTCATTTTCTTCTTAAAATTGATTAGAAGAACCGACTTACAAAATTTAGGAACCCCCCTTCCACATGACCACTAAGTATTACTTATTAAGAACTAATTTATTATAATTTCCTTTAATTTATTGAGCAAAACAAACACCCCCATCAATCAAACCCAACACTTAATGGCTTCAACATCATTGATTTGGCAATGATCAATGGATCCAAAATACAAATTTACCTTCAAAGACAAGATTCGGCTATATGTTGTCAATGCAAAGCTTAAGTCAAAAGTTTTATGCTAACATTCTAACACACAATTAAGGAATACACAAAGTTGTATCTTTTGAAATTTGCAAAATTTAAAATTGATCAATCAACATAACAAACTTTCAAAAGAACATTTTTCTTAATTAAAAAAATTAACCATACTTTGCCTGTAATAACTCCCATTACAAAGGTTGTATGCATTTTAGACTAGAATTAAGCAAGAATTTCACAAAATTCAACCTTCTCATCCAACCCAACATAACAAAAAATCATTTAGACAGACACAAATTCACTTGGAAACATAAAGTCCAGCAATGTGTCACTAATAACCCTCATTGAAGGGTTTTAGTGTTTGCGAGACAAAATTTTGCTTCCCTCACAAATTTGACAAAATTTTGCTTCAGTGACATTGATTTTATAACATAAGAAGACTACAATACATGCTAATTGGCACATTCCAAATAATTGACACATTCCAAATTATTTGTTACTATAATCAAACCTTAATTTGAGGTTTTTCATCTTCCAAGAGAAATTTAATCCAAAGGAACAATTTCACCACTTAAATTTCACGAAAATCAATTCCCACAATATCTTTTCCACAAATATAAAAAAAATTCAAAACAACACTGTTGAAAATACAAAGTCAAGATAAATCATATCTCAAGAGTTTTCAACATTCAAAGGACAATATATGGGAAAATGAAATTGCAATGTCCAAATTTAACAAATTCAATTATTCTACAACTACAATAAACCAAAGTAAAATTTTCTTTGAAAAACAAGATTTGCCTTTGCTTTAAAGCAACAAACCCTAATTTTAGGGTTTTTAACATTCCAAAGCAAATCAAACCCAAAAAAAACACATATTTACAAATAAAAGGCGAAGTATGACCCCCTAAATTTTACAAAATTCACTTGTCCCTACATCGTTCCCCCACTATAACAAAAATTCAAAACAACAATTACAATAATTTAACTTCCAAATTACCTAAAATTTATCTACCCCAACAATTGCTCACGACATAACAAAAACCCGAAAAAATAATTCCCTTAAAAACATAAAATCCAACTATGTTGCAAACGCAATTTTGTTACAAACGATAAACCCTACTCATGGGTTATACCATTCTAAGAAAATAATTAAACCAAAAAAACACAATCCAAAAATACGATTTTACAACCCAAATTTCATAAAATTCCCATCACCATAAATGCCCAGCACTAAAGTCAACCCAATAAACCCAATTTTACCACCAATTTTTTGCAAAATTAAGCCCAAAAAAATGCAACTTTACATTTCAAAGGGAAAGTGTTGTTTTAGCACCCAAATATCACAAAATTCCACCCCGATCTTGTAACAAATAACAATTCAATTAAAATTTATCAAACTCAACTATAACCATTGATTCCAAGTTTTTCAAAAAGCAAAATTAAACAAAAAAATAAAATGTTATTTAAATGGAAAGCATTTGATTGGAAAGAACACCATTGATTCAAGGGATTTCATAAAGCAAAATTAAACAGAAAGAAAGAGAAAAAAAAAAAAAGCTTTTTAAACGAAAAGCATGGTCAAATTTTGAATGGAAAGAACACCATTGATTCAAGGGTTTTCATAAAGCAAAATTAAACAAATAAAAATGCTTTTTAAACGAAAAGTATGGTCAAATTTTGAATGGAAAAAAACATTCACACCATTATAATTTCATGTAATTTAACAAAAAGGATTGATCCCACCACATAATGACAATGAAAAATCTCGAAAAAAAAACTAACAAATTAATAGATGTGATGTAACTTATATAAGATTTTGATGGTAGAAATCGCTCAAATTGCCAATCAAAATAATTATTAAAAAAAAATTGATAGTGGCAAGTTTCCAGAAACTTTTTTCAACATAAAAAAAATCCTCAACACAAATTCTTGTAACATGAATATGAAGTAAGCTAAGAGGAGTTGTGTATTATATTCTACAAAAGTATAAATAGTTTTAAAAATATATAAATAGTTGGTTCCCTTTTTTTCTCAAATCACCTTTAATTAGAAATAATAAATAGTGTCTTCTATAAATACAATTAGAGCATTAAAAAAATAAAACCTATAAAACATATATTAAAAAATATATTCCAAGACAAATTTATGACTACCTTGATAGCAAAAACTGATTCAAATCACAAAGAATCAAATCTCAAAAAGAGCTTATGAATTTTTTATCCAATAGTAAGACCCTCCAATTTTTAAAAATAATACAAAAGTTTCAATTATTGTTCAAAAAATACAATAGTATGGAATTAAAAATGATTGAAAAACGAAAAATCAAGATTATATATATATGTAAGTTGAAAGCTCAAACAAAAGAGAGATGTTTGAATGTATTTATAAGTTGAAAGCTCAAAGGGGAGATGTTTGAATATATTTTTGAATCTTTTGTGAAAATAATTTTAGAGCTTTGTAGAGCAAAATCAATGAAAAAATTATGGGGCCAATAAAAGAAACCTTATTATTAAGTGTTAATTGTATAGGAACAATTATTTCGTGTTAAAGCAAACAAATGTCAAGAACAATTATTTATATTTTTTTTTTAAAGGAACAAATATCAATGTTCATTTGCCTTGGATGATAACATCTCAACTTTCAATCAATCAAAATATAGATAAGACTTGGCTTGTTTTATAAATTTTGCAAATAAATATAAGTAAACTATTATAAATGTTTAAATATTTCAATGTACATAAACCTTCCCACTCTCTCCCAACATAGTGATATTAAGGCGTTATGGTTATATACATGATATGAACAATTTACATATTAATAACATCTCAATAATTTCCACCAATCAAAATATAATTAAATAATTTTTTTAATAAATATACAACTTAACTATTAAAAAACTTTGAATATTTTAATGCAGAACTTGAGAAACCTTAAATATTTCAATGCACAAAATTAACAAGTTTTGATTAGTGAACAACATGCATAATCTAATCAAAAGTTCAATTTACAATAGTTAAATGATTTTTTTAATATTTTTTATTAAGAAACGTACAACTAAACTATTTAAAACTTTAAATATTTCTATATACAAAAAATAGTGAGTTCTGATTGATGAACAATACATAGTTTAATTGAAAGCTCAATTTACAATAGTTAAATAAATTTTTTACTACTTTTTATTAAAAAATGTACAACTTAATTGAAAAACTTTAAATATTTCATTGTATAAAAGATAACAAGTTTTGATTGATGAAGTAAATTGAAAACTATAATAATTCCTTTGAAACTAATAACCAAAATTAAATACTATAAATGCATACCACAAGCATGAGAAAGAAGTATACTGCTACAACATTGCTTTTTAAATGGAGAGTAAACTCGGTCCTCTTGAATAGAAGGGTTCAATCAATATAACTTGTTTATTTAACCATTTAAAATTTACCGGTTTCAAAACCAATTTAAGAAGCAAATACAGTAAAGAAAAGTATAGACTCATCAACGCAGTCTCAAACATTCACTATTGCTTGAGTAATAACTATTGCAGATGAAAATGAGATGAACAAGTCTTCATATTTGTCAATGTAGGGAGAGTACTAATCTGCCAACTGAAACATAATCATGCAATCAAAACCATTCACTATTGCTTGAGTAATAACTATTACAAATGACAATGAGATGAACAAATCTTCATATTTGCCAATGTAGGGAGAGTACTATTCTGCCAACTGAAACATGATCGTGTAATCAAAACATACTAAAGGCTAGATGTCTTTCCAGTGTCATATTACTCTCTGGTTTAGTCAAAACATGAATGACTCTTTGGTTTAGTCAAAAGATGAATGTAACTGCCTACCCAAAGTAATTAATTTCTCAACACAGTCAGGACTGAACCTAGAACTACTTGTTCTTACACTGATTGAAGACATACCACAACTCAGAAAATACAAGAACACTGTATTAATAACAAAAACAATTAAAATTAGATTACCCCACTGGGTCTAGATATTGAAATTGATTAAGTCACAACTCATAATTTCAAGATTGATGCACTAGTCTTGAGAACATTACAATGTTAACCATTTTGCTACAGTAAGTTCTCTATAAATTCATTATGCTAGACAATAAACCTAAAATAATTATCAAGAAACCAACAGTACATAAACTAACACTTTATATGAACCATAGTTTACAATTATGAGAATACAGTATTTATGACAATGAACAGTACAACAACAAACTCTTCATTTAATATTATTCCTAACAACGAATCCTAGTACAGTTGTTGTATTGGAGTCTTTTTTAAGAGCGACTACAAGTATTTTGAACTACATAAAGGATTCTCATTCATGATCACAATGTCAAGAAGAATTTCAATGCTAGAGAGAATATACAAATAGTTCAAGTGCCTCACAAGTCATTGGCACTACTACAAGACCCTCATGAAACAGCTCATTGAAATCAACCAATTAGTTCTGCACTCCTGAAAAGCATTCTTGTGCTTGAACACCAAATCAAAAAAAAAAAAGTGAAAGCTGAGCCCATCCATATGGTGGTAAGCCCTACCAACCCCAACCATCAGTTTGGGGTTGGAAGAGGCCACCAAATGAAGCCCAGGGCCATAAAAGCAAATGAGAGCAAGGATTAAGGAAAATATCATATGTCCACCAGAGTTAGGGTTTTTACACATAAAGTCAGTAACATACAGACCAACAAACAGAAACCCACCATGCATCATGCCAAATCAACATAGAAAGCCTTCATGGTTGTGCCAACAAACATACCAACAAACATAAACCCACCATGCATCATGCCAAATCAACATAGAAAGCCTTCATGGCTGTGTTAGCAATATTTCATCTGTACGCCATCGAAGGGTGAGATGAACTAGGCCAAAGCTTACCCACCAGGGTTTACTAAACAAACTCGCACTACCATCTCGACAACCACCTTACTCAAATCCAAATGCAATAGCAGCTACAGCGGCCTAGAAACACTGATTAAGGAGAATGTGTGAGTTTCAGGAGGGTGAGGGCCCTCCATGTAACCCACGCATTTGCCTAGGGATTCCTCCAAGAATAAAACAGTGGCAGCTAAGCATGCATAGATTTGAAATAAATAAGCTTACTTGAAAAATGCCCTCCTTTTCTGTTTCTTTACTGTGTTCTTCTCCGCCTGCCTGGGTACAATCCCAAACTGCCACATATCCTTCCACTGGATTCCATGGCCACCACCAAAACATTAATACCTCCAAAGTATGGATTCTAAAAATAGTTTCCACCACCATCATGGCTGTGGCCAAAACGCAGGCCTAAGAATCCTATATTTTCTCCATAATCTCCTCTCTCCTCTTTTTTCCTTCCACTGGATTCCATGGCCACCACCAAAAAATTAATACCTCCAAAGTATGGATTCTAAAAATAGTTTCCACCACCATCATGGCTGTGGCGAAAACGCAGGCCTAAGAACCCTATATTTTCTCCATAATCCCCTCTCTCCTCTTTTTCCCTTCGAAGTCAACGACCCAAAATGATAGCCAATCAAACCCTATATTTTCCCCATAATCTCCTCTCTCATCTTTTTTCCTTCCACTGGATTCCATGGCCACTACCAAAACATTAATACCTCCAAAGTATGGATTCTAAAAATAGTTTCCACCACCATCATGGCTATGGCCAAAATGCAGGCCTAAGAACCCTATATTTTCTCCATAATCTCCTCTCTGCTCTTTTTACCTTCGAAGTCAACGACCCAAAATGATAGCCAATCAAGCAAAAACCCTAAAATCAAATGATTTTATCTCAATACTAAATTCCAATGCCATGACAAACTCGTGACCCTATCATAAGTCAAAAGACCTTTTAACCACAAGAAGACCACAAGCATAAACATTAAACCCTTTTACCACCAACTCACTAAGACCTTGAATCAAATCAAAAAGTCCTTTATTTGCACATGCCAAAGCATTACCAAAACTTACTAGCTTTTATAAACAACCAATGCAAGCTTATGGACCTTGACAACAATTGCAGGCTTATGTTGCTCACGCTAACAACTCAATGGGCCTGCCTTTATTATTAAACATTCATGCAAACATAAAGGGCACAATTGGCTATAAAGCTAATGACGGCCTCTGAACAAACAATGCCAACAATTACACACAGTACTAGTTAGCACAATACGAGACATCACAAAAAGGAATGGTGGACAATCGACTTGATCTCTTTCTTTTACCTTACGCTCATATACCTGTGTATAGCACTGATGCAACAGTTTGATGAAGTCTTCCAACCCCGAACCTAGCTCAGTCATCCAACTGTTACTGCAATCACAAATGACATCAGCAGTACCAGTTCTACATAATCACCATAAAATTAAATACTGAATGAAATATAGCCAACTACAGCATGGACTGAAATACTAAAATATAAGCTCAAAGTAAATACGGATCAAATCAAATGCCAAGTATCATCATAGCAAAATGGCTCATTAAAACAGTACAGCAGGCACATTATTCAAGGTCTGCCCACGCAGGATATGACAACTTGGAGGAATATTGTTGGTAAAACAAATTGTTGTTCGGTAACAATGTTGTTAAATTAGGAGACCACATTGATAGCATGGCTCCGCTCAATGCATTTTTCAACACATCCAATCCTTTGAGTTGCATACAACTTGAATTCTTTGCAAAAGGTCACCCTTGCAAATGATTACTTAATACATTTACATATTCCAGGAGAGGACCGGTTTGCCATAGGCAAGAGGGAATCTCTCCAACAGGACTCTTGTTGGCTACTTCCAAGGCCTAAAGTGATAATTGAGTAAAAATCCATGCTGGAATTTTGCCACCAATGTTACATGATATCAAATTTAGCATGTTTAACTTGAAGGAGGGAATACATGTTGTGCTAATGTTGAGTACACAATTGGATAGCTGCAGCGGACGTAACATGGTAAGGTTGAGGGAAAAAAATTCTATAATTTTTAGATGGTAGTTAAAGGAGAGGTAGAGGGACTGTATAGAAGATGGCAATGTTGAGGAAGGAATGCCCTCATTGAATATATTGTCATTAGCAACGAGATAAAAAAGGGAGGATAGACTACCAAATGATGAGGGAAGAGTCCCACTGAACTGGTTGAAGGAAATGTCTAACATCTCCAGTAAAGATAGATTTTGAAAGCAACTCTGGAACTTGACCTGTTAATTGGATTGTATCAAGACAAAGATAAGTAAGTCTGGTGAGATGACAAACTATATGGGGAATATCCCCACTCAAAGTATTGTTATATAAATCTAGATGCTGAAGATAGGAGAGTTTTTCCAAACAAAAAGGAAGAATACTTGTTAATTCATTGGACCGCACAAGCTATCCGACATGACACGTCCATGGACGCTGTTATCGCTGATATTAAGTGTGAGCACACGGTTGGTGTGATTGTGGCAAGATATGCCAGCCCAGAGTGTGCAGAAGTCAGTGTCATTCACCCATGAACTGAGAATGCCATCGGAGTCATTCAACCCTGCCTTGAAGGCTGCCTTAACATTTTATTTTGAAAAAACTTGAAATATTTTCTTCATCTTCAAAGAAAAAGCACTTACATTTTTATTATAAAAAGTTTTAAATAATTTATATAAATAAATTTATTAACTAACTGAACCTTATAGATTTGTTTGGAAAAAATAAAATTGAATAACACTTGATTATTAGGGAGTAGAAATATTGAATAACACTCAAAATAAAGAGATTCTGCCAATAAGGACTCTAACATTGGCTTTGTCTTCAAATCCTGGAATTTCTCATTTGTAAATCTGGATACAAATGGCAATACCCATGCAGGGGCTTGCATGTTTATCAGTATATTTCCAGAAAAAAATCATCCTTGTTCTATTTGTACACAACTCTACTCTTAGGTATATTTCCAGAAAAAAATCTCATTTCTTCCCATAAATCATTAAGATATAATGTATGGTGTAGACACCGAAATCGTGTCTACCCCTTGGTCCTTTCTCCCCTCTTAGTCCCCTTTGGTCCACTTAACCACTCCTAACCCATGTCTTATTAATTTGAAATAATTATCTTATTTTAAGTTAATAATTCTCTCTCCCTTGCCACCTCACCACCCTTGGATACCCTTCTTTGGATTCCCTTCATTCCCCACATGGTCAATATTAATGCCTAGACCCCCATTCCAACTTCTCCCCTTTAACCTCTCGTCCATTTTAATCACCTTCGACCGTTTCTTCTTCGGACTCGCTGACCCGGCAGTTGGAAAAACGGACGAACGGCTATTTTTAGCCTTTTTCCTGCCTTCCAGCCCCTGATGTCAGTCAACTGTCGACCAACGTCGGCGATATTGCCGGCGTCGGTTTCCTTCATAAAGGTTTTCTGCATTCGTTATCCTCCCTTCGCCCCTGCTCTTCATCCGACTCTTGAATCCTTGAATCTTCAGTGTTCGACCATCCGCCACTCTGCCAATCTTCAAACCAGACCTCTCACTCTCCCTCACACAACAGGCTTCTACAATAGCAACAGGTCTTCCACACAGGCTACATCAACAACAAGAACAGGTATCAGCAGCACTCCTTTTGCAGGCCACAAGTATGTATATTGTCTGTGTTTTCATTATGTTTTCAGTTATTGCTTTCCAGTAATATCACCCCCAGACCAGACTGTCAACCAGACCAGACCCGAATCCTTATTTCTCTGTCTCCCTATTGCCTCCTTTGCCCCTCTGTCCCTTTTCAACTCTCTGTCCATTATGCCAGACCTCTGCAAAACTCTCAGACCCTTAACAAAACCCAAACCCTTTCTCAGCCTGTCCAAAACCATAAACCCGTCCAGAGTCTCTCAGACCATCCAAACAGCACGAAAACCCGTCCAGACCCCTTTTCAAACCTGTCTACAGACCACAGACCCATCCACAGACTACTGCCCCGACCGACGCCGGTCGCAGAGACCACTGCCCCAACCGACGTCGGCAGACTAACCGACGTCGACAGACCTTGACCAGCCCAACAGCATCATTCAGGTAAGTATTTGCTTTCATTTCTTTTTCAGTCTTTATCATTGCAGTCTCTTATCATTCTGCTATTTATCAGACATCCTTTTATCAATCAGTGGGTTGACATCCCTCAAGCTTTTGCTTTTGGAATCAAGCTTTTGCTTGGCAACCCACCATCTCTTCATCTAACGCCTTCTTTGTCTTAGTCTCTTTCTCTTGCAGGTGTCATCCTCCACAACCAAAGAGGAGTTCTCACGACGTCTGGATAACGGTGCGCACGACTTCATCCAGGTACATAAAAGCTTTAGACCATTTATTTCTTAGTTTCTCATTTCTCTCTTTGAATGTGAAAGCGAAAATCGTATAGAAACATTCTGGCACGTCCGGTGGGACCTTAGGGTCTTCCTTGGGTTTCTTCTCTTTCTGTTCATATAGGTGCATTAGGTTTCTCCCTTTTCACCTCTTTCTTCTCTTCTAAACGACATCATAAGCAAGAATAAAAAAACTTTTCTGTCTTTTCTTGCATTTCAAACTAGTCAAAAGTCATATTCTTTAACCCTTTCTCAACTTGTTTTCATCTGAACTTAACATTTCGACTTGGGGCTTAAAATACATTGCATTTCATTTCTACTTGCTTGCATTTCTTGGTCCACACCTAGTAATTAATAGTCGCATATTGAATTAATCGTAGTCCACTTGATGTTACACAACCAAACCACTTGCACTAAATCAAACATCAAACTCACCTGAGACAAGGCCCGACTGGGATTTCATCCCCCAGCGGATACCTTACCCGTCCCGGCAATCCTACTTGGATTTCATCACCAAGGGGGAAGCCCACTCTGTTCTCTGGCAGAGTCTAATCTCTAGGAAAAGTATATTTTGGCTCAGCGAGACCAGCTTATCACTGGGCTCGTGAAGTGAGGGGAGCTTGCTCCTTAGCACCAAGCCATGTACGGAACCTAACTCAGACTCTTGAGCGCCTAAACAAACCTGAAATCATCCATAGACTACCTCTTCTAGGACCCCTCTAACAGCCAACCTCCCAAACATCACTTTAAGGCATAAGCCACAGAATTCTAAAAATTGATTCTTAGGATTTAACGCTTAGGACCTGCTTGTGTTCTTTTGTTTTTCTGTTCCCATCTGCTTGTTTGAGCTAGTGAAGACGTTCTTCTTTCTTTTTTTTCAAGAATCTTCAAATCTTTTGGGTTTCTGGAAACCACAGTCATCGGTATCAGTTTTACCACCGACATCGGTAACTTTTCTCACCGGCATCAGCTATTTGACCGACGTCGGCCATATTTTATCATCAACATCGATTTTTTAACCGACGTCGGTCACTGTCACAGTCTTTTTTTTTAAAACAGCAGCCTAAAACTTGACCCCTTTTTCTGCCAAAACCACATTTTGAGTTTCTGAAACTGAAAAAACGCAGTTTTTGAAACCTGACCCTTCTTGGCTTGAATGGTTTTGACACGCAGTCAAACCAAGGCTCTTCTTGACCACGCTAGCCATCAACCGCTTCCGTCTTTCCCATCCATAACCAGTCCTATAATGGAGTTCCACTCGGAGACCGAAAGAACTCCTACTCGACCGACCCCAACTCAGACCCCCATCGTCCCTGAAGGGGACCAAGATTTTGAAAGATTCTTGGACCTCAATGTCACAGTCCTCTAAAACTATCTCGCAAGAAACCCAACGCGAGACTTTTTAGGTGAAACGGCGATGACACTAACACCACCCGCTACCCAGCCTTTTGCCTCAACCGTTAACCCGACCATGGCCAATACGCAAAGTTTGGCCTCTCCATCTAGACCGACCTCCATCGGGGTTTCATTACCCCCTCAACCACACGTAATTCAACCAAGTTCTACATCATACTAGAACTTGATTGTCTCGACCCCTCACACTCTTGCCCCCATAAATGCAAGAGTGTCTACCTCGCCTTTTGTCAATGCCGTCACGCAACCACTTTTGGCGGTATCTAGTCAACTTATGCCTTCTACTTCCATAACCCAACCACCTTTGGCCTCCATTTCTGTCCCTGCGACTAGTTACACATATGTTGCGCCCCTACAAGCGCAACTGACTACGTCGTATGCCCCTCTCAATATCTTTCAAGCGCCTTATAACTTAGGGGGCGCCCCATCCGCCAATCCATTAGTAGATCTCATCAAAATGCTGATGGATAAAATGTCTAGTCTCAAGACCTCTATTTTTGGTTCATGCAATGCTTTCTCGTATGAGCAAATTTGCAATGAACCCATCCATCCTTCTGTCTCGATCCGACCATACCCCAACCAGTGGGAGCTTCCTAAATTTACTCGCTTCCAGAGTAAGGAAGACCCGCAACAACATATACGGGCATTCAGACATGCCGCTACCTCATAGCGCATGACGATGCGTTACTTTTACGCACGTTCTCCATGTCACTTTCTGGCCCCGCCCTTGACTGATATAGCTCTCCTGTCAGGCATTCTATCTTTTTATTCATTCAACTTGCCCAATTATTTTTCGACCATTTTTCTATCAACATCACTAAACAAGTCTCAATCACAGACCTCTACTCTATCAGGCATTTTGACGACGAATCTATAGTCAATTTTGTCACCCGTTGGAGATGCCTGATTAACCAGCTCTCTTTCTCCTTGCCTCAACCTGAGCTCATCGAGCTCTTTTCTCGAGCATGTGCCAGGCACATCTCTTCTACCTTGCAGATTCAAACATTCTGCACTTTCGACGAAGCTTTCACCATAGCTCGAAAGCTCGAACTCCGTGCCATTGAAGAGGATAAGGTCAAATTGCGTAATACTAACGCAAGAACTACTGACCCTTCTTCTTCCAGACCTTCTTCTTCCCACTCCAAACCCAAAGGAGTGGCCAACACTGTGGTCGTTAGATCACCATCTTCGATAACAACTAATCACTCGCAACCTTCTACATCTCCAAGCATCACCAAACAATTCCAACAACGGTACATTCAGCGTTCATACACTCCGCTTGGAGAATCATACGCTTTCATTTTAGAAAAACTTGTCAAGCAGGGGGTCCTCAATCTCCCTCCAATCTGACCACCCCAATTTGACCCTTCAAAAGCCCTCTCTACATGGTATAGAGAGGTCGACTTATGTCACTTTCATCGCGTCCACAGCCATGACATCGACAATTGCCGAACCTTCAAAAACATAGTCCAAGACATGATCGACAAGGGAGATCTTGTTTTGGACAACCCAAACACCCCACCCAACCAACACATTGACATCTTCAAACAACCATTCCCAAACCTTCCTCTTAATCAAAATAATGTCCAGACCTTGACCGATAACTCTCACGAGCATGACATACACATGGTCAACACGGTCTCGCCTTTTGTCCCCGACCAATTTCCTTCACAGGTAGAAGAACCCTCTTCTCTCGTTAGTCCTCCATCAACCTCTCTTATACTGGAAGACGCCTTGACCATACCTATGCCATTAAGCCCACCTTCATCTTTCCTCCTTCCAATGGAGGACTCTATCCTGCCTACTCCTAAAGCACAAGTAGAAGGCACTATCATCCCTGCCCTCTGCCCTCTTGAGGAGCCGCACTCTCTTATTTCTTCTCCACCAAGAGAAAACCCAGTCTCTCCGTCCATTTCGATCGAGGAAGACCCAGTCACAATTTCTTCTTGCTTTTGGTCTGAGATTGCTACATCTCACTCACCTCCGTCCATATTTGAACCCAAACCCGCATCTAACCTCGCCTCACACAATAGTGGCTCTCAACCCAAACCAAAGAAGGCCACTAAACTACACTGGAGGACTCCTCCCCCACCTTCGTCATTACCTTCAATTTTGGGCCCGCATCCGTCCACCCTAATAAGAGTGCTTCCTACTCCCATACTTCACAGAGGCAAGTCACCTCCATTACTCTCTCAATCCATCAGACATATATCTCCTCCAATCCATCAACCAACACCTCCTAGACCAAAGTCATCAACCTCCACTGCAATAAGACGCACAGACCCATTAGCAGGTTCTTATGCCTTGTTGTTACGGCACTTATTGGAGTCCTCTCGCATCAATCTTCCACCTCTTAAACCATATCAATCTCTCAGACCAAAACCACCCTAGTTCGACGACACTCAGATTTGTGTGTATCATCGCACGCTTGGGCACGACACTGAGCATTGTTGTGCCCTCGAGATTGTCATTTGCCAATGTCTGGGGAATGACACCTTTCTTCTCGATCACATTATCAACAAGCCTTCAACACCGCCCCACTCATCGACTCTCGGATCAAGACCTTCTTGGTTTGACAACTCTAAATTCTGTCATTATCACCACACTCTGGGACATGACACTGAGCGTTGTTGTGCTCTTAAAGCTGTCACTCGTCAATATCGGAGAAAGGATACCCTTCTCATCAAGGATCCTCTTGACCACCCCTTCAACAAATCATCAACACCAACTCATACTTCTCCAACTTCATCACTTAAATTGGGATCTCCACGCCAGACGATGGTCCCTTTGCCCCCTTTAACCTCCTTATTCGACATCAACACAGTCAATCTGACCATCAAGCCTCAACCGACCTTGACCAATCTGTCAAACCTTCCCCGTAGCCGCTGGGGGAATTCAACTTTCATCCAAGCCTCGACCAACCTTTCAACCCAGTCTCGACCAAATATCAATCACTCTTTTAATCCCAAACCTTGACTACGCATTCAACCCAGCCTCGACCAGTCTCAACCGAATCAATCAACCAACCTTTTCACCCAATCAATCAACCAAGCTTCAACCAGTCTCGACCAAATCCGACCAATCATCGACCTAATACAAATTTCAATCCAACCATCGACCAAATATCAACAAACATCAACCAGACATCGACCAATCATCAATCCAGACTTCAACCAAATCTCGACCAAGACATTGACCAGACATTCACCCAGACATTGACCAGACCATCGACCAGACATTAACCAATCATCAATCATGACCTCGATCAATCTTTGACCAAACATTCAACCCAACCTCTTATCCATCATCGCCAATCAACATCAATCAACACGTGACCAATCTTGAAGAGGCAAATGGGGCAAGTCCGCTCCTAATTGACTCGGACCCTATCATAACGCACAAGCATGACCCAGGGACTTATCAGAACTTGAGCCTTTTTATGTCTTGCATCTTCGACCATTCTACTGTTAGTCGAGTACTCGATCACTTGACGTTTTACTTGAGCTCGTCTCTTGAGCAACCCCCTGTCATTGTCATTCCTATTCCTTTCAACCCTATTTCCCCAACACTTCGTCAACCCTTTTTTGTTAAGCAGTAATGCTTTGTCCTAATAAAAGGGAACCCTTAACCCTCTAGAGGCTCGTCCATGGCTAAAAACTTCAGTCAACAAACATATATCAAAAATGGGATACCTATCATATCAAAGGTCATAAAACTCTAAATGTAGACTGCTCTCTCGAAAGACAGCTACACAATTGCTGTATTACTAGACTGCTCCCTTGAAAGACAGCTAGGCCAAAGACATATCAAAAAATATATAAAGCAAAGTATAGACCACTCCTTCGAAGGATGGCTATGACTAAATCTTGCTACAGACAACACTCTTTTTGAAGCTTCCCGCATCGATCAGCTTCACAAATGACCACAAGCAAAACAACATCCCAATGCAGACTTCCCACATCGATCAGTCTGCACCAAAAAAAAAAATGACTGACAAGTTATAAAGTCATGGACATACCTATAGTCATTCTTGGGCCACCTATAAAAGGGGCAAGGTTCTTCCTACCACCCGAAAGGGTTACCCCATCTTCTCATATCACATATATTCATCTTATCACCCCAACATACTCAAGGGACTTCAAGCTCACTTAACATCAAGTGATTCGATTACTTCTCTAACATCAACCCCTAGTCAATGACGTGATGCATAAACGGGGCTTTTGTTCTAACAACCCCTATCTATGCTTTTATTCCGGTCCTTGTCAATGAAAGAGCAATTTGCCTTTTACTTTTTCTCTACACTTTGGTCATATCCACTCATTTGACATTTATCCCAACCAAACCAACCTCACCATTTTCAGACCACCAACATCATCATAGTCCATTTCACATAGTTTTTATGGACACCAATACACATGGAAACTATCGACCAGACACAATTTATGTTAAGCATAAACCAATACTTGCTGAAGCATAAATAGACTTCAATTCATTTTTAGCATACATCCATCACGAATATGGAAAATTGCTAGGGATGAAAGACCCTCGACCAATGTTACAAAATACTCCATTTGGAAAAGGTTGTAACATCTTTTTCTCCTCATCATTTCGGCACATGACCAAACCAATCTATCAACCTCCTCGGACCCTTTGTCTGAACTACATTGGTCTGAGGCCCTAAGACCGGGGCTATGTAGGCAGCACTCATATCACATGACGTCTTTTGAGGTTAGCTCGGCCACATTCTTTCGTCCGCCCATTCATTCGACCAATCATCTATCTCGATCTGCCTCGACCAATGACCATTGGAGATCATGCCTATCTCCTCCGACCCCGACCACTTCCAAGACAAACTTTGTCTTGGTTGTTTTTGCATGTATGCTACCTCACGACTGGTTAGCAAAATTGTGCGCAGACTATTTTGACCCTCACAAGTATAAGATCGCAAGCCGATTGATCCGCACTACTTGTGACTTTTTTGTGTTTCCAGGAGCACTTCCTGAGCCTGAGATACTTGAAACACGATGACCATTGGAGCTTCAGCTTAGATTGAATGACCCGATCAACTATGACCAAATGCTGGGGCCCGATTACTTCAATTTTGGCACTCCTCGACCTTTGACCTGCGACAATTTGCCCTAACCATCTCGTGAAGTGGTATATGCGCAATCACGACTTTTACAGCGTTCACACTCCATCTTCACCCTTTTTCATCCACTCTTTGTCAAATCAACACTCGATTCCAGGTTCCCTTCTCTCGACTCCTACTTTGAGGGAGAATACCTCATCCATAATCGGGGCAACCAACCCTCTTGTTTTTGTCTTGCAGTTCACTTGAACAACCAACAAGACGAAATCAACCTTATCCCACACCTGGGGCAATCAACTCCTATTTTTGTCTTGCAGTTCGTCTAGAACAACCAACAAGACAAAAAGGGGCAAATGTAGACACCGAAATCGTGTCTACTCCTTGGTCCTTTCTCCCCTCTTAATCCCCTTTGGTCCACTTAACCACTCCTAACCCATGTCTTATTAATTTGAAATAATTATCTTATTTTAAGTTAATAATTCTCTCTCCCTTGCCACCTCACCACCCTTGGATACCCTTCTTTGGATTCCCTTGATTCCCCACATGGTCAATATTAATGCCTAGACCCCCATTCCAACTTCTCCCCTTTAACCTCTCGTCCATTTTAATCACCTTCGACTGTTTCTTCTTCGAACTCGCTGACCCGACAGTTGGAAAAATGGACGAAAGGCTATTTTTAGCCTTTTTCCTACCTTCCAGCCGTCGACGTCGGTCAACTGTCGACCGACGTCGGCGATATTGCCGGCGTCAGTTTCCTTCATAAAGGTTTTCTGCATTCGTTATCCTCCCTTCGCCCCTGCTCTTCATCCGACTTTTGAATCTTTGAATCTTCAGTGTTCGACCATCCGCCACTCTGCCAATCAATCTGCCAATCTTCAAACCAGACCTCTCACTCTCTCTCACACAGCAGGCTTCTACAACAGCAATAGGTCCTCCACAAAGGCTACATCAACAACAGGGACATGTATCAGCAGCACTCCTTCTGCAGGCCACAGGTATGTATATTGTCTGTGTTTTCATTATGTTTTCAGTTATTGCTTTCCAGTAATATCACCCCCAGACCCGAATCCTTATTTCTCTATCTCCCTATTGCCTCCTCTGCCCCTCTATCCCTTTTCAACACTCTGTCCATTATCCCAGACCTCTGCAAAACTCTCAAACCCTTAACAAAGCCCAAACCCTTTCTCAGACCTGTCCAAAACCATAAACCCGTCCAGACTCTCTCAGACCATCCAAACAGCACGAAAACCCGTCCAGACCCCTTTTCAGACCTGTCTACAGACCACAAACCCGTCCACAGACTACTGCCCCGACCGATGCCGGCCGCAGAGACCACTGCGCCAACCGACGTCGGCAGACTAACCGACGTCGACAGACCTTGACAACCGACGCCGGTAGAACCACCGACGTCGGCAACTGTGACCAGCCCGACATCATCATTCAAGTAAGTATTTGCTTCCATTTCCTTTTCAGTGTTTATCATTGCAGTCTTTTATCCTTCTGCTATTTATCAGACATCCTTTTATCAATCAGTGGGTTGATATCCCTCAAGCTTTTGCTTCTGGGATCAAGCTTTTGCTTGGCAACCCACCATCTCCTCATCTAACGCCTTCTTTGTCTTAGTCTCTTTCTCTTGCAGGTGTCATCCTCCACAACCAAAGAGGAGTTCTCACAACATCTGGATAACGGTGCGCACGACTTCATCCAGGTACATACAAGCCTTAGACCATTTCTTTCTTAGTTTTTCATTTCTCTCTTTGAATGTGAAAGGGAAAATCGTATAGAAACATATGGGCTTGTTTGAGAAATGATATGAATGTTGTTTTAAAAAAAATATTGTTGTAGGTGACTCGACTACAAATTTAGGAAAGTATGTTCCATGATACCGAATGCCCTACCTAAATGTGAAGGATAGTTTATGGTGTATAAAAAGCACTTAACTATAATTTAAATACAATATATGTATTGAATACAAAGAACATATATATATATATATATATATATATATATATATCGAATGCAAAGAAAAAATACAAAGAAATAATTGAATATAAATATAAAATATAGAATATAAGATATGAATTTGAAGCCCACTTGTCTCTTGGTTGGCGCTGTCTAAACTCTTACGGTACCCCAATAAAAAATAAATAAATAAGAAGTTTCAAACACCTTCTTTTTTCTCCTACTGGAGTTTGCCTTTCATGACACGGCATTAATTATTATCCATTTCACGGCATTAATTATTATCTATTTCATTCTGAAAATCCGTTTCACATATACTTGTTAATATTAAAAAATCATAAAATTATATAAAATCCACTAAAATTCTCTAGCGAATTCAAAACTATCAATAACACTTGAACGTAAATGAAAGACCTGACATAGATCAAATCATGACAATAATTTCGAAGAAGTTTATTTGAAAACCTAGACTTTATCTGCCGATGTCTAAGGACAAGAGGCTCTTAACTTTACCCTTTACATTAAACATTTTTTTACAAGTAGGGAATTACAGCTTATTACAACTTCATACGTCAGTTGTTAAGCCAAAGAAATACAAACTTCAAAATAACATCAACTCTTTCAAAGTATTTCTTTCTCCACCTCACTGTTACTATAAGCAATGAGGTTACAACTACAAAAGCTTCCCCATGTGACAATCCCACTGCAATACCATACCAAGGAATTTTCTTGCTCCTCTTCTTTCTTAATAGGAGTGGGAGGCAGAGAAACAAATTCCGCCCAACTGCAATTCTTTGGAAGCGGACATCCCCATAAATGTGGGTTCCTTAAGAATGATGAATTAGGAAATGAGTTATCTTTCCTCTTTGGGGTATACTTCTTGAAAAGTTGTTTTTGGACAAATTTAATAAGCTCAAAAAACTTAAAAATTCAAGCTTAGAGGGAAGTTTTCCAAAGAACCTATTTCTAGATAGGTCCAAGGAGTCCAGCTGAATCATTGTCCCAAACTATTGGGAATAGCCCCGCTCAAATTGTTCATTGATAGATTGAGCAGCATCAGCCCCTTCGACTTCCCAAAATCAGAAGTTAGTTCCCCCTCCAAGCAATGTTGGATACATCTATGGAGGTAAAGGTTGAAAAAATATATGGATAGTGTTGTTTAGTACCTTTAGAAATCATTTCCAATGCATCCATCTACAAACAGCTTTCAACATAAGAATTTGATATAGCTAAATCTTTCTGATATGACAATATGGAACCATTTTTCCTGGGCAGGACCAATTATTTTAAGCATAAAATGGTGTATGGGATAAATCCTGATATATGATTAAAAGATAGATCCAAGACTTGGAGGTGAATCAGTTGGACAATTTGTAAAAGAATATTGCTTTTAAAATGATTTCCCTTCATTACCAATACTCTCAACTCTGAAAGATTTCCAATTGATTTTGAAACTTGCCCTTTAATTGAGTTGTGCCCAATATCAGGAAAAATTAGTTGTGTACAATTTGTTATTGAGGAACGGAATTATCCCTTTCGCTTGTTACTCCCAACCACTAATGAGTATAGGTGGTTTAGGTGTCGGAGCTCATGGGGTATCCTCCCCTCCAAACTATTATTTCCCAAATTCAATGCTTTTAAGTGTAGAACAAAATTGCCCTAGGTTGGAGGAATGATTCCATTCAATTTGTTATTGGACAAATGTAGAACCTGAAGCTGAGATAAGTTGCCAAAGCTTGAAAGAATATTGACGGTAAACAAATTATCATTCAATAACAATACTTTTAAATTAGGAGACCGCATTTATGGCATTGGTCCACTCAATTCATTCTTTGACAAATCTAAGAATTCGAGTTGCATCCAAATTGAAGTATTTGCAAAAGGATGCCCTTGCAAATGATCGTTGATAGAATTACATATTCCAAGAGAGGACTATGGTATGCCATAGCCAAGAGGGAATCTCTCCAGCAAGACTATTGTTAGCTAATTCCAAGTACTCAAGTGAGAATTGAGTCGAAATCCATGCTGGAGTTCAGCCACCAATGTTACTTGATATCAAAGATAACATGTTTAACTAGGAGGGAATCCACGTTGTGTTCATGTTGATTACACAATTGAATAGCTGCAGCTGATGCAACACGGTAAGGTCGAGAAACAAAATTTCTGTAATTTTCAAATGGTGGTTAAAAGAGAGGAAGAGGTACTTTATAGAAGGTAGCATTGTTGGGGAAGGAATGCTCTCATTGAATCTATTGCCATCAGCATAAAAAACAAGAAGGGAGGAGATACTACCAAATGATGAGGGAAGAGCCCCATTTTACTGCTTGAAGGAAATGTCTATCTCCAGTAAAGATAGATTGCTGAAGCAATCTGGAATTTGCCCTATTAATTGATTCTTACAAATAAAGAAGTGCTGCAATAAAGATAGATTGCCAAAGCAATCTGGAATTTGACCTGTCAATTGATTGTTAGAAATAAAGAAGTCTTGCAATAAAGATAGATTGCCAAAGCAATATAGAATTCGACCTGTTTATTGATTGTTAGAAATATCTAACTCACAAAGTGAAGAGATATTGCCAAGGAGCAGGGAATGACGAAGCGAAGAGATATTAGCCAAGGAGTAGGGAATGACGAAGCGAAGAGATATTAGCCAGGGAGCAGGGAATGTTATAGCTGAGTTGATTACCATAAGGATGAAGTGTACGCAGAGAGGAGAGGGTACCTAGATAAGACAGCATGCTTCCATTAAATTGATTACCCCCAGGATCAAGGCTATGCAGAGAAGGGAGACTGGAACACAATATTCCTCCGCTTGGATAGTTTCCACTAAGCCCAAGCTCGGTTAAGGAAGAAAGATTACCCAAACACAATAGAATATTTCCACTGAGTTGATTAAAATAAAGAATTAGATAAGTCTAGTGAGATGACAAACTGTAGGGGAATATTCCCACTCAAGATATTGAGATCTGAATCTAGATGCTGAAGATGGGAGAATTTTTCCAAATATGAAGGAAGAATACAAGTTAATTCATTTGATTGCAAATCTAGGAAGGTGAGAAAACGAAGACTCACATGTTATGGTTTATATTAAGTCTGAGCACATGATTGGTGTGATTGTGACAAGATATGCCAGAATAGAGTGTGCAGCAGTCAGTGCCATTCATCCATGACCTGGGATTGCCATCAAAGTTATTCAAGGCTGTCTTGAAGGTGAGGAGATTGAGATTCGTGGAGATGACATCTGGGGAAGCAGAGCCATGGGAATGGGTTGGTGAAGAGGATTACAAAGAAGGCGATGAGAATTAGAACAATAAGATTTTGAGAAATGAAAGCCATTAGGGAAAAATGGGTTGTGATGATATCCACCACTATGCATAGTAATAACAATAAGATTTTGAGAAATGAAAGCCATAGGGGAAAAATGGGATGTGATGATATCCACCACTATATATATAGATATATGTATATATAGTGGGGAGTAGTGTTGTATACAGTTATAACACTATTCCCCATGGCATAGACCATAGTCTTATGGACCGTGTGAAGAAGGTTTGCTCACGCAATATAAAATGAACAGAGAGAAAAGCTTCAAGGATTATTTACCCACAAGGGCTCTGAACAACGCCATTGCATCAGAAGCCATGGGAATCGAAGTTGACAAGATTAATAATTTGGGCTGGGAAGATGTTTTTCAAGTTCACTACGTGACACAAATTCTTGGCCTTCCGAGCCCAAATATTTCAAGTACGTTCAATCACTAGTCATGTACAGCTGCACTTATATAAATCGGTAACATTTTAATCTACTTGAATTAACACAACATAATCTAAAGGAAATGTAATATTTACAATTATTGCAGGGAAACAATTGAGGAGTTCCGCAGCTAGATATTCGCGCACACAAAAATTGCAAGAGATAATAACCCTGAATTTGGGGCTGGAGAAAAGGGTATATGAAAAAGGCATTTGCAGGGGAAGATAAGCCATTCTTTGGCACCAAGGTAAGCCTTTATCCTCCCTGCCCTAGACCTGACCTGATCTGTGCAGGATAGTTTATAGTGCATAAGAAGCACTTTGACCATACTTTAATTAGGAGTTGGATATACCCTAACTCCTACATATATTGAATACATAGAATAAATAAGAAGAAATAATTGTATATTGAATGCAAAGAACAATAAGAAGAAATAATTGTATATTGAATGCAAAGAACCAATACAAAGAAATAATTGAATGTCAATAGAAAATATAGAATATAAGATACAGAATTTGAAGCCCATTTGAATCTTGGTTGGGGATGTCTAAACTCTTATTATTATTGTCATTTGAATGTAAATAAAAAGAAGTAGAAGTTTCAAGCACCTTTTTTTTCCATACAAGAGTTTGCATTTCATGACACGGCATTAATTATTATCTATTTCATTTTGGAAGCCCATTTCACATATAAGGTAATATCAAAATATCATAAAATTAAATAACATCCACTAGAATTCTCTAAACGTAAATGAATGCCCTAACACAAATCAAATCATTATAATAATGTGACACGACAATAATTATTATCTATTGCATTCTGGTAACCCATTTCACATATAAGGTTTTATCAAAATATAATGAAATTATACATCTTCCACTATAATTCTCTAAACGTAAATGAAAGCCCTCACACAAATCAAATCATTATAATAATTAGAATTTATTCGAAAACCTAGACTTTATTTTCCGATTAAGTCCAAGAACAAGAAGCTGTTAGATTTACCCTTTTCTTTAAACATTATATTAGAAGTAGGGAATTACAACTTCATAATGTCAGTTGTTGAGCCCAAGAAACATTAACTTCAAAATAACATCAACTCTTTCAAAGTATTTCTTTCTCCAAATCACTATTACTATAAGCAATGATGTTATGCCAGCAAAACCTGGCCCATATGACAATCCCACAGCAATACCATACCAAGGAATTTTCTTGCTCCTCTTATTTCTTAATAGGAGTGGGAGGAGAAACAAAATTTGGCCAAGTGCAATTCGTTGGAAGGGGACATCCCCATAAATATGGGTTCCCTAAGAATGATGAATTTGGAAACGAGTTATCTTTTCTCTTTGAGGTATGCTTCCTGAAAATTTATTATTGGACAAGTTTAATGAGCCCAAAAAACTTATTCAAACTCAGAGAGAAGTTTCCAGATAAACTACTTCTAGAAAGGTATAAGTAATTCAGTTGAATCATTTGTCCCAAACTAATGGGAATAGGCCATTAGCCCTCACATTGTTCATTGATAGATTGAGCAGCATCAACCCCTTCAACTTACCAAAATCAAAAGCAAGTTCACCCTCCAAGTTATTGCTAGATATATTTATGGAAGTCAAGGTTGAAAAAATATATGGATAGTGCAGTTTTGTTACTTTAGAAATCATTTTCAATGCATCCATGTACAAATAGCTTTCAATTTAAGAATTTGATATAGCTAAATCTGTCTAATATGACAATAAGGAAACATCTTTCCTGGGCAGGACCAATTCTTTTAATAATAAAATGGTGTATGGGATAAATCCTGATGCATGATTAAAAGACAGGACCAAGAAATAGAGGTGAATTTCTGAAGGAAAATTGCTTTTAAAATGATTTCCCTTCACTACCAATACTCTCAACTCTAAAAAAATTCAATTGATTTTGGAACTTGCCCTTTCCTCTTCACCAAACCATTCCCATGTCTCTAGAGTCTACCTCCTCAGATGTCATCCCCATGAATCTCAAGCTCTTCTCGCCTTCAAGGCAGCCTTGAATGACTCTGATGGCGATCCCAGGTCATGGGTGAATGGCACTGACTGGTGCACACAGTGGGATGGAATATCCTGCCACAATCACACCAATCATGTGCTCAGAAGATCATATATACATACAATGTGTGTATATACATACAGTGTGTGTGTATATCCTAGGTCATGGGTGAATGGCACTGACTGCTGCACACTATGGGATGGAATATCTTGCCACAATCACACCAATCATGTGCTCAGAATATTATATATACATGCAATGTGTGTATATACACACTGTATGCATATATATACACACAAATTGTGGTGGAAATCATCACAACCATTTCTCCTGTGGCTTTCACTTCCCAAAATTTTATTGTTATTATTGTCATCGCACTCTTTTTTATCTCTTCACCAACACACATTGTGGTGGATATCATCACAACCTATTTCTCCCCAATGGCTTTCACTTCCCAAAACCTTATTGTTATTATTGTCATCACACTCTTTTTTATCCTCTTCACCAACGCATTCCCATGTCTCTACCTCCCCAGATGTCATTCCCATGAATCTCAAGTTGTTCTCGCCTTCAAGGCAGTCTTGAATGACTCTGATGGCGATCCCAGGTCATGGGTGAATGGCACTTACTGCTGCACACTCTGGGATGTAACTTGGCCACCAACGTTGCATGATATCAAATTTAACATGTTTAACTTTAAGGATAATCATGTGCTATTGTTGAGTACACAATTGGATAGCTACAGCTGACATAACATGGTAAGGTGCGAAAAAAAATCTGTAATTTTCACGTGGTAGTTAAAGGAGAGGTAGAGGGACTGTATAGAAGATGGCAATGTTGAGGAAGGAATGCTCTCATTGAATATATTGCCATCAACACAAAGATAAAAAGGGAGGAGAGACTACCAAATGATGAGGGAAGAGTCCCACTTAACTGATTGAAGGAAAGGTCTATTATCTCCAGTAAAGATAGATTGCAAAGCAATATGGAATTTGAACTGTTAATTGATTGTTAGAAATAAAGAAGTGCTGCAATAAAGATAGATTGCCAAAGCGACCTGGAATTTGACCTATCAATTGATTGTTATAAAATAATAAGTCCTTAGAAATAAAGAAGTGCTGTAATAAAGATAGATTGCCAAAGCAACCTGGAATTTGACCTGTCAATTGATTGTTATAAAATAATGAGTCCTACAATAATATTCCATTGAGTTGGTTAAAATAAATATTACGACAAGTAAGTCTGGTGAGATGACAAACTGTATGGGGAATATTCCCACCCAAGCTATTGAGATTTAAATATAGATGCTGAAGATAGGAGAATTTTTTCAAATGAGGAAGAATACAAGTAAATGTTAGGATTGTGGAGCTAAAAGCTTCACTGATGCAAACAGGAGAGGAGGTTGCTGAAGGTTGCTGAGTTGCAGAGAAGTTGGGGTCGGTCTGATCAGCCGACGTCGGCAGGATAGCATTGAGAAGCAACCGACGTCGGTCATATATCGGCCGATGTCGGTCACCTCCAGGCAGACAGGGACCTACGTCGGTCACCTGTGTGGTTCGACTGTGAGCTATTTACGGGCAGTTAGCTAACGAACCAAGTGTTTGCATGATGAGTGCTAATTTTAGACTCATAGCTGCGGATCTAATTATTGTAATTAGATGTCTAATTATTGTTTAGATGAGATCTATATAATAGACTCATGGTTGTATTGGAAAAGTGTGCTAGGGAGTAAGAGAGCATAATTATAAGCTCCTTCTGTGTGTGAGGTAGAGCAATGGTGCGTTCCTCCTAGTGCCTCAGTACCAGGTGTGTTGGTGTTGGATTGGAGAGCCAGCTGGGTTCTTCAGGAGTGTAGGATCTTGGTCACAGTTGCATGGCCTATATAGGAGATCTACATGGTAAGTAAGATCATTGATCTGCAGGTGTATGTGTGTGCAAGGTCGAGGTTCACAGGTGAGCAGAACCGTTGTTTGATTTGCAGGTGTGTAAGGTCATATAGACAGCAACACAACAGGGAGCAGTATCAGGCAGGATCTACTTGGAGTACAGGGGTTGTACTCGGATAGAGCAAGAGGAAGGCAAGGGAGTTCCTTCCATAAGTATGGTCTGTTGAATTGCAGGTTATTGCAGGTTCATGGGAGATCTACTTGAAGTACCTTGAGTACTTGTGGAGCACGTGGAGTGCTTGTGGAGTGCGTGGAGCACTTGTGTTATGCGTGGAGCATGGGAGGTGAACATTAACTCTGTATTTGAGTTGGGTGTTGGGACCTGTGAGAGGGAGAGCTTTGGGGAGAAGAAGTACTGTTCACTTGAGGTGTGGGAAACCTCTGTAAGGTGGTGGAGAAGAAGTGGCATCTTCTTTATTGTATTCTTTTCTGTATAAAGTGTTAATACAAGTTGTGTATTGTCTCTCATATGCTGTGTTATTCTGAATTCTAGTTACTTGGTGAATCTGGTTATTTCCGCATATTATAGTTGCTTGAAGTTTGGTAATCAATTGTATGTTTCCGGTTTCGCATCCTGACAAGTGGGATCAGAGCATGTTTGTTGTTCTAGATTCCTGACAAGTGGTATCAGAGCTAAGGTTGCAGGAAGCAGGTTGTGTTTTGGTTACAGGGCACTCTCAGGGGTTTCTGATTGAGTGGGAGTAGAGCAACGGCAGATCAAAGTAAGCTAAGAATGGAGGAGTTGAAAAGCACAGACGGTTACTCACGGTCCGATGGAAAGAAAGAGCAGGTAAAAGAACATTGTTGGTTGGTAACAGATCAGCATGAAGAAACTGAAGATACAGATGTAGCAGGTGTTGTTGCACAGGATGTGTTTGCAGGTTTCTTGGATAAAGTTGAATCTTGGATAAAAGATTCGGTTGCCTCTTTCCATGCAGCCCCAGGTAGAGGAGCTGGTAAGCCTTGCCAAAGAATTGGCAAAGGGGAAGTGAAGCTGAAATTGCAGGCGGCCAACACACAGGTGTTGATGAAGGTCATGCAGGTCCCAGGTTTGGAGATATGGCTAATTTCTTCAGAAAGATTGGGTGATGAGAGATGCACAAGAACTCTCACAGCGGTAGCACTTGAATTAGCTGGTGGTAAGAAAACAGGTATACTTTATCTACTTGTTTATATTACTGATTCTTCTTCTGTTGCGGAGACGTGGCTTCGTAGGCTTGGTCACATGAGCAGGAAGGAGATGCATGTTCTTAAGCGGAAGACAGATATATTTGACAGGCTTAAGAACTGGAAAGCCTTGGTGTTCTTGGAGGAGATGGCGGACAGAGTTCAATGGATGAGGCTGGATACATCTGAGCAGAGCAGTTTGGACATGGATTTTGATTCAAAGAAGCTCACGGGTAAAAAGTCATCACTCACAGGCGAACACAGGTACCGGCGTCGGTCAGGAGGAACCGGCGTCGAACAGACAGGTGCCGATGTCGGTCATGTGCAGACCGAAGCCGGCAGTGTCGGGCAGAGTAAGACCGACGTCGGTCATGGGACCGACGTCGGCAGTATGTAAGACCGATGTCGGTCAGAAGGACCGATGTCGGCATCAGGGACACCAGCGCTGGCAGGTTGGTAGTCAGGTACAGACGCATGAGAACCGACGTCGGTCGGATGCAGACTGTGGAGTGACTGAGGTCGGTCACTGTAACGAATTTTGGGTGGACAGCATGCTGTCAAGGAGTCTCAAACACCCATACGGAGGACTGAAGGCGTAAGTAGGCCCTCAAATTCGTGTTCCTCTTCTTCATACTTGTTGCTGATTGTATAGCAGGAAGGATCCAGGAAACAGGTGTGAGCTAGGCAGGATTATGATGCAGAACCAGACGGGAGTCTTGGTAGGTTTGCCAGCTGGATGAAAGCATAGAGACGAATGGATTCCTTAGTAGAAGAATAGAGAGAACGGATACGTGAGACGGAAGACCAGGCATATGGTCTTGAGGAAGCTGCAGGACAGTGGTACAGGTTTTGACAGGTGGAGGACGAAGCATGGCTTCAGTCGATGTCAGGGTAACTACTGTGGTTTGTCTTACCAGGAGGATGATGGTCATGACATCATTCTGTTACTGTATGTGGACGGTATGTTTTGCTATAGCAGGTTAGTACATACAGGGTTTTGCTGAGCTAAGGGTAAGATCAGTTCAGTGTCATGTCATGAGGAGTTTGGAGCAGCGGAATTCTTTGACATGGGAGGCATGGAGATCACAGGTTGATTTTGTCTCGAGTGGGAGCTGATGTGAATCAGGTGTTGGCAAGGTTCGGGATGCAGAACCGGAGCACACTAAGGGCTGGACAGGTACAGTGTCTGAAATCACATGAGGTCTGGTATAGACCTGAGTATTCCCATGCAGTGGGAGCTGTCAGAGTTAGGAGCCAATTCGGGGAAGTGGGTTCTCAGGTTTTCTGAGAGGGACCGGCAGCAGGTGTTGCTATGCAGGGTCAGGACTTCACTACAGGTGTTGTAGATTCGGATGTGGCAGGTACTCGGATGACAGGAGGTACATCACAGGTTGTGTGGTGTGTTGTCTTCAGGTTGGAGCTTGAAGAGGGATACAAACCAGGAAATAGATTAGACAGAGTACAGGTACAGGTACAGTGCAGCTGTTTATCTCCAAGTGGGAGATTGTTAGGATTGTGGAGCTAAAAGCTTCACTGATGCAAACAGGAGAGGAGGTTGCTGAAGGTTGCTGAGTTGCAGAGAAGTTGGGGTCGGTCTGATCAGCCGACGTCGGCAGGATAGCATTGAGAAGCAACCGACGTCGGTCATATATCGGCCGACGTCGGTCACCTCCAGGCAGACAGGGACCGGCATCGGTCACCTGTGTGGTTCGACTGCGAGCTAATTATGGACAGTTAGCTAACGAACCAAGTGTTTGCATGATGAGTGCTAATTTTAGACTCATAGCTGCGGATCTAATTATTGTAATTAGATGTCTAATTATTGTTTGATGAGATCTATATAATAGACTCATGGTTGTATTGGAAAAGTGTGCTAGGGAGTAAGAGAGCATAATTATAAGCTCCTTTTGTGTGTGAGGTAGAGCAATGGTGCGTTCCTCCTAGTGCCTCAGTACCAGGTGTGTTGGTGCTGGATTGGAGAGCCAGCTGGGTTCTTCAAGAGTGTAGGATCTTGGTCACAGTTGCATGGCCTATATAGGAGATCTACATGGTAAGTAAGATCGTTGATCTGCAGGTGTATGTGTGTGCAAGGTCGAGGTTCACAGGTGAGCAGAACCGTTGTTTGATTTGTAGGTGTGCAAGGTCATATAGACAGCCACACAACAGGGAGTAGTATCAGGCAGGATCTACTTGGAGTACAGGTGTGTACTCGGATAGAGCAAGAGAGGAAGGCAAGGGAGTTCCTTCCATAAGTATGGTCTGTTGAATTGCAGGTTGTTGCAGATTCATGGGAGATCTACTTGAAGTACCTTGAGTACTTGTGGAGCACGTGGAGTGCTTGTGGTGTGCGTGGAGCACTTGTGGTGTGCGTGGAGCACGGGAGGTGAACACCAACTCTGTATTTGAGTTGGGTGTTGGGACCTGTGAGAGGGAGAGCTTTGGGGAGAAGATTTACTGTTCACTTGAGGTGTGGGAAACCTCTGTAAGGTGGTGGAGAAGATGTGGGATATTCTCTATTGTATTTTTTTCTGTATAAAGTGTTAATACAAGTTGTGTATTGTCTCTCATATGCTGTGTTATTCTGAATTCTAGTTACTTGGTGAATCTGGTTATTTCCACATATTATAGTTGCTTGAAGTTCACACATTGTATATACACACATACAATGTATTTATGTATATATAGACATTGTGTACACACACACACACACACACACACACACACACACACACACACACACACACATTGTAGTAGATATCATCACAACCCATTTCTCCCCAATGGCTTCCACCTACCAAAATATTATTGTTATTATTGTCATCGCACTCTTTGTTATACAAACACAATGTGTATGTATATATACACACATTGCATAAATATGTATATATACACACATTGTGGTTGATATCAACACAACCCATTTTTCCCCGATGGCTTCCACTTACCAAAATCTTATAATTATTATTGTCATTGCAGTCATTGTTATCACACTTGTTATACATACAATGTGTATATATACACACATTGTGGTAGGTGTCACAGGGCCAGCTCTCTAGAGACGGCGCCGCTGTGCGGCACCGCTTGTTCCAACCGAGACTCCCTCATTGCATCGGGATTCACAAGAACTACAGATTATGCCTTCAGTGTTTACTTGCACAAGTAACCCACAAACACAGTGGATAACAACTTGTATAAAGAAAGGATTAGCAATGGAAAGACAAACACACACTTGCAAAGATCGGGAAATCAACTCAACACAAATGAGCATTCACACAATGCAAGAAAACTGGGAGTAACATGTATTTTATTAACTCTTCAGGACAATCTGATCCAAAGTACAATAAACAGGCCAACTAGCCAACATACACAACAACCATCGAGTCGGGCTCAGCCGATAATGCTCGAAACCACTCGAATGATTACAATGAACAATTCCCTCCCCATGTCTGATTACTCTCTACTTAGGATAAACCCGCTCCTGCTTCACGAAATATGAGACCATAGAACTGCTCACAAACACCCACACGACGCTTGCACAGATACGTGCCCACGGTCCACATAAACTTGGGACTGACACACCAGCTTCACAATGATTCGCTTTTCACCACTTTGACAATTCAGACTTGCATTCACCCAAATCATTGTGCAAAGAAAGCTCACCATTTGTTTGATCAAGGCAGACCAAACTCGTGAATGAAGTTAGGGATGTTGAAGCAACACATCCCTCATAGACTCCCCCACTTTAAAAATTGGCGACGTCCTCTGTGCTGGCATGACTCCACTGGCAGGAACCCATGAGGGCAAAAATCTTCTATTCAGGGTCAACCCAGAGCCAAAAGATTCACACGTCCCTTCTTCAAACCCATTCCAAGCCAAGAGGCCAACACTTCCCCTTTCCAGGCTCTATCCAGAATCCAGAGTCAAGAGACCACCACATCCCCTTTTCAAACCCAAAGCTAAGAGATTACACACCTTTTCAAGCTCCCTTCAGAATCAAGAGACCAAAACAACCCCCTTTTCAGACCCAAAGCCAAGAGATTGACACATCCCCTTTTCAGGCTCCCTTCAGAGTCAAGAGATTAAAACAACCCCTTTCGAGACCCAAAGCTATGAGAAACACATCCCCTTTTCAAGCTCTTCCAGAGTCAAGAGACCACAGCCAAACTCCATGACCTTCACTTTTAAGGGCTTCCAACTGCTCCCAGCTTGCTGAAAAACACCATTCCAAGACCACTAGAAACTCCCTCCTGCTTCAGATTGCCAAGTAACCCACTGTCTTCACCCCAAAAAATTGTTCCAACTGCCACTCCGATTTTACCCATCACACACATAGGAGGGCGCTTGGGCGGGAACCATCGTTGGTTCGGCTTCATCAGCGATTAAGGAATCTGACTGGCTACAAAACTGAGAAACAAATTGAATCTCTGGAAACTTCCACACGTAGACATAGCTTGCCCACACAAGCTACACCAAACCAATGCAGTTTTGCAAGATCACCTTGGTCTTGCCAACCCCCAAACACAGGGTGGAGGAAAACGGCTCCTGATGACCCACCTCTTCAAAACTATGCAAACCCAACAAAGCCTAAGTGACCCGATCGAACTTTCCCCCAAAACAGTACTGAAACTCTAAACAAGAGTATAACAGGCAAAGATAACTCTTCAGATCACCACACCCCATGCCCAACAATAGGGACGGAGCCCTTCCCAAGAACTCTCCTCTAGAACCAACACGATGCACTTGATCAATTATCTCCTCTATGACACAACAAAATGATGTTTCCTTGAGCATACCAATGGCTATGAAGAATCCACCCCACATCAATGGGAAAAAGGAACATGTTGCCCCTTCACCATCCCAACTGCCACCAAGCAATACAAGATACACTGACTCCTCGCCAATTCTTGCACTTTTCTGCATACTCAACCCAACACCACTTTCATCTTCCCAATCCCACTCCTCTGCACAATCTTCACCATGCACGTCTGCAACGGATCCGACACAAAAGAACTCCGAGATGGAGAAAAACTGTCACCTTACCCAACCTGGGTAAACCCTATCTCAACACAACACAGATGGCTTATAACTACTCTAAAGCCTACTTGAACCTCCGAAGGTCTGGAGGCCAAGTTTCCAAGGCTAAACTGGTTGACTTCCAATTGCAGGACACCTGAGTCTGTGAGCACTCCTTCCACAGTAATCAACCCCAGCAAGTTACGCACAACCACCTCCGAACCCAAGCTTCACCTAGCATTGAGCTCCCATGAGCACACACTATCTGCTCACACAGCTCATCCAAATCCTCCTTCTAAACTACAAACACCCCCCTTGCCGCTTTGGACAATCTCGCTTGTAGTGATTCCCACCACACGTCCAACACCTCAAACGGAACTACTTCCCGCTTGACTCTCCAACTAGTGACTTCATCTCGCCACCCATGGAAGTGCTCCAAAACTTACAAGATCCCTCTGACGACTCCGGAGTAGCCTTCCTTCCCTGGTCACCCACTGGCTTCCCTAAAGACTTACTCAACCCCTTACCAATGCCTCCACACATGGATGCACAAGGGGCCAAGGTGTTTTTGGATGAATAACCCTCTCTACAAACCAAGAGACGATCTGCTACAGCAATTGTTTCGCTAACATCAGACACTTCATGGCGACAAAGCTCCCCCTCAGCCCATGACTGAAGACCATGAGTAAACTGAAACAACTTATCCACCTCTGACATGTCGGTGGCCTCTAACAAAAGGCTTTGGAAAGCATGGATATACTCGCCCATCTCCCCCACTTGCTTCAAATGACTCAACTTGGTCCTAGCCAACCATGTTGCATTCCTAGGTCGAAATTGAACCTTCAGGGCTTCCTTCAGATCCTCCCAAGAGTCCAACCTCCGTGTAGAACTCCTTGATGCAATGTCGTTAGCCAAGGTTCTATACCAAACCTTTGCCATACCCGTGAGGTACCTTGCTGCAGCGCACATCTCTTGTGCGCCTGACAGACCTCCTAACCCTGCCAAGAAATCCTCCATGTCCCAAAAGAAACTATCAAGAAGATGGTCATCTCGCACACCATCATAACACTCTAGTTCCTTGAACTTGGGGAGCTTCATGATTGAAGAAGAACCAGACCCTGATGCTTTCACCAAACCCGATACTGCTGATCAATACAACGCCACTTCATCCTGTAACTCTGTTTGAAACACCAAGCTCTTCTCCAACCTACCAGTAAGTTCCATGATCGTCTGCCCCATGGTAGTCACCTTCTCCTCAAGCTCATTGAATCTCATACCCACACGGTCCCCTATCACTTGGAACTGGGCACCAACTTGCTCAACAAGGCCTTCACCCACTATAGCAACTCTCGCCTTACCAACGTGGCAACTGCCACCACCTGCACCTTCACCTTTTCCCCGACCCTGCTCTCGACCCCTGTTGGCCGCTTTCTTGAGGAACATCCTAGATAGATCTCCTGCCATACTGACTCAGACCCAACCAGACAACACTGGACTAACTCGACAGGGGAAGGCACAATAATGTTTAACTTTAGGCAAACACAATCCCACAAAACACAAACCGTGTGCTCTGATACCAACTGTCACGGAGCCAACTCTCTGGAGCCGGCCGACCATGCGGCATCGCTTGTTCCAATTGGGACTCCCTCATTACGATGGGATTCACAAGAACTACGGATTACGCCTTCAGTGTTTACCTAGACAAGTAACCCACATACACAATGGACAACTTGTATAAAGAAAGGATTAGTAGTGGAAAGACAAACACACACTTGCAAAGATCAAGAAATCGACTCAACACACATGAGCATTCACACAATGCAAAAAAACTGAGAGTAATATGTATTTTATTAATTCTTCAAGACAATCTGGTCCAAAGTATAATAAACAGGCCAACTAGCCAACATACACAACAACCACCGAGTCGGGCAGCCGATAATGCTCGAAACCACTCGAATGATTACAATGAACAATTCCCTCCCCAGGTCTGATTACTCTCTGCCTAGGACAAACCCACCCCTGCTTCACGAAATCTGAGACCATAGAACTGCTCACAAACACCCGCACGACACTTGCACGGATACGTACCCACGGTCCACATAAACTTGGGACTGACACACCAACTTCACAATGATTCACTTTTCATCACTTTGATAGCTCAGACTTGCATTCACCCAAATCACTGTGCAAAGAAAGCTCACCATTCGTTTGATCAAGGCAGACCAAACCCATGAATGAAGTTAGGGATGTTGAAGCAACACGTCCCTCATAGTACGTATGTATGATACACATTGTGGTAGATATGTATGGATACACACTGTGGTAGATATCATCACAGCCTATTTTTTTTATATATACACATTGTATGCATATACACACACACAAACTATATACATATATACACATATTGTGGTGGATATCAACGCAACATATTTCTTTTAGAAAGCGAGTTAATTTGAAGGAAACTATGTCTCCTCAATGCAAAATCGATAAGATGTTGGTAAGTAAAAACACGCTACCTTGTCAAGTCGGGTTGAGTTGCGACCCTGGGTTACATTGCGAGCCGGAGTTATGTATATGTATAAAAATGGGTTGTGATGATATCCACCATTGCATGTGTATATACACACACATTGTATGTGTATACATATAATGTGTGTATATATATATACACCCATAGTGCATATGTATAACCAAAAGTGTGATATATACACACATTGCATATTTATGTATATATATACACATTGTGGTGGATATCATCACAACCCATTTCTCTCTCTCTCTCTCTCTCTCTCTCTCTCTCTCTATATATATATATATATATATATATATATATATATATATATATATATATATATATATATATATATATATATATATATATATATATATATATTCTAATAAGTCTATAGACACATTGTATGTGTATAGATACAATGTGTATATATACACATACACATTGTATGTGTATATATACACATTGTGTGTATGTGTAACACAAAGTGTGATAGATATACCATTGCATATTTATGTAAATATACACATTGTTATGGATATCATCACAACCCATTTCTATATACATATACATATATATACTATTAAGTCTATATTTGAAGGATCATATGGTATTAGTAAGAAGAAGAATAATGAGGGCGGCGAGATGGAGATGGAGATGGAGTGGGCCATTAATGGGAGTGGGCAATGTGAAACTCTGGACTATGCGGTAACAGGGTACACAATACAGTGTCCAAATTATAATTATATTTGATAATTAAGCACACGCTTGAGTTTTAAGTACCTCTACTCATTGTGTTATCATCATTTGCGATCATTGTCACTCTCCTCTACAACCATTTTAAACAAGGAAGTTGTTCGTTTTAATACTGAAAATGGAGATGGAGATAGAGTGAGCCATTAGTTTGCTTTAATATTGAAGATGGAGATGGATATGGAGTGAGCCATTACTAAGAGTGAGCAATGTGAAACTCTAGAATGTGTGGTAACAGGGTACACAGTACAGAGTCCAAATTATAATTATATTTGATAATTAAGCACACTTTTAAGTTTTAAGTACCTCTACTCATTCTGTTATCATCATTTGCAATCATTGTCACTCTCCTCTACAACCATTTTAAACAAGGAAGTTGTCCATTTTAATACTGAAAATGGAGATGGAGATGGAGTGAGCCATTAGTTCGTTCTAATACTGAAGATGGAGATGGAGATGGAGATGGAATGAGCCATTACTAGGAGTGAGCAATGTGAAACTCTGGGTTGTGTGGTAACACGGTACATGTACAACATCCAAATTATAATTAAACACACTTTTTAGTACCTCTGCTCAATGTGTTATCATCATTTGTGATCATTGTCATTCTCTCTCCTCTACAACCATTTTAAGCAAGGACTTGTTCATTTTACTACTTAAAATGGATATGGATGTTTATATTAATTCTATATTTGAAGTATCAGACGATACTGGTAAGAATAGTAATGATAATGAGGAGGGCAAGCTAGAGATGGAGATGGAGATGGAATGGACCATTAGTTGGGAGTGGGCAATGTGAAACTCTGGACTATGTGGTAACAAGGTACAACTCCAAATGAGGCATTCAAGTTCAGGGTCAAGTTCAAGCTCAGGGTCAAGTTTAGGCTCAGGCTCAAGTTCAAGCTCAGGGTCAAGTTCAGGCTCAAGCTCAGGCTCAGAGTATTGCAATTGGTCACAGAAGGCAAAGCATCAACCACAAATTGAGGTTGTTGGAGAGCTTAATTCCGAGCAAAGGATCAATACCAAGATCAGGGTCGACCAAGCTTAACACAACCAGAATGTTGGAGGAGGCCATCAAGTACATCAAGTATATGCAGACGCAACTTGAGGTTCTAGATTAGCCCTCTCACACATGGTACGCATTATGTACACATATATGATGGTGGATATCATCACAACCCATTTCTATACAAATAGAAATAGAATGTGATGAAATCCACCACAATGTGTTTATATATATACACACACAAAATGTGTTGTGATCATATTCACCACAATGTGTGTGTATATATATAGAAATAAATAGGGTGGATATCATCACAATGTGTGTATATAAACACATTGTATACACCCACACATTGTGGTGGATATCATCACAACGTTGGGTTGTGATGATATCCACCACAATGTGTGCATGTATACAATGTGTATATACACACACATTGTGGTGGATATCATTACAACCCATTGAGAATGTGTATATATATAGAGAGAGAAATGGGTTGTGATGATGTCCACTACAATGTGTGTATACAATGTGTACATACACACACATTGTGGTGGATATCATCGTATACATGCACACATTGTGGTGGATATCATCACAGCCCATTGAGAATGTGTATATATAGAGAGAGAAATGGGTTGTGATGATATCCACTACAATGTGTGTATACAATGTGTACATACACACACATTGTGGTGGATATCATCACAACCCAATGTTGTGATAATATCCATCACAATGTGTGTAACATTGTATTGTGATGATGTCCACCACAATGTGTGTATACACATTATATACAGACATTGTGGTAGATATCATCACAACTCAACGTTGTGATAATATCGACCACAATGTGTGTGTAACATTCCACCACAATGTGTGTATACACATTATATACACACATTGTGGTAGATATCATCACAACTCAATGTTGTGATAATATTGACCACAATGTGTGTGTAACATTGTTTACACACATTGTGGTGGATACTGTTGATGCTTAAAATTATGTTGTTTTAAACACCAACATGAGAAGTTTCAGGAATGTGGGACTTGCGACTTGAAACGACCTCCAGATTTTAAAGAAGCTGGCTCTTCTTTATCTCAAATGTATTGTGAGAAAAAGGGATAAAAATTAAATGGAATCACCAATGCAATGAAAGAAAATTTAACTATGGCAATGCGCCTAAATATGATTCGTTCCTTAATACTAAGCACAATGAAGCTATCTTTAGAATTCAATTACATTAAAGAGCAAACAATGCATGATCAATGTAAAAGATGAAAACAAATAGAATCAAAGGCTCACAACTTAGATGATTTTGCAATAACACAGAAAATATCAGCAAAGGCACAGAACTTAGTCTTATTAATTTTTCAGTCACATAAAAAGCACTGATACATGCACAGTTATACAAACTTTCTAAATTAAAAAATAGAACAAAGGCAAATGATATTACTGGCCACAGCAAGAAAGTCTCAAAAACTTCTTGTAAATCTCTGATAACAATCTATCTGCAAAAAATTCTCTCCCTTTCCTTTTACTTTTTGTTTGAACCTGCAATTTGAACCCATATAGCATGGGACTGGCTCAAGATTGCCAGCACGATCAAATCCCAACGGTCTAATCGAACTAGAACTTAACTAGAAGTGTTTGACAGAAGATATCTTTCGGATCTGAAACGTTTAGCCTCTCTGCAAGTTCATTGGCTGAAATAGATACACGTGGCATTTCCCACTGTGAAACAGGGGAGGACACTTGGCAGCATCCGCTAATCTTAACAAGTGACACATGGCAGCTTCCGCTTGTTTATAGAAGCTTTAGATGCTTTTTGAGTCCTGCAGAAGATGACACATGGCAGCTTCCGTTGAGCTTTAGAAACACTATAAAAATATTTGAGACTCATTTAGATTCACACAGATGATGACACTTGGCGCGCTTCGCTTACTTTAGCAACTCACCTGGGGCCCACCGCAGTCCTTTCTCAACAATGAAACAAAAGAAAGAAATTGTGGATGTCAACACTTGGTGGTCTCCACAGATATTACAAGGGACATGCAGCGCTTTCCACATAACTCAGAGAAGCTTATTGAAAGAAGCTTTTAAAACTTATAGGAAACTGAAATGCGGATGCCGACACTTGTCGTGCTCCGTGGATATACAACAGGCACGTGGCTCCATCCGCATTACTTAGATAAATTATAATGTGTCCCGACTGATGACACTTGGCATGTTCCACGTGATTATGAGACTTAGACAAAACTTAGGCAAAATGAAAACCCGTGCCACACCCACGCTCTGTGTCAAAACCTTCATTGCCAAAATTGAAATGCACAGGGACAAAACTGGAGCGCACAACTAAAACTCAAAACAAAATGTAAAGTATTTTACTCTACATTTCTTGGTTACATTTCTTGGTGACCCTGAGGACTTTTGAGCCTGCTCAAAAAAAATCCAAAGAATATATAAAAAATATGGCAAAAATCACAAATTCTGTAAGGTCATCTGATAAACAAACCATTCAGCATCAGATAGTCCCTGTTTATTTTGCAAATCCTGGAAAGCTAAATCAAGGTTGATGATGTCCTTGTGCAAAAAATTATGCAAAACATGAACTACAGTCTTCAATTGGAAATCAAGCTGGGCCATGGGGATCAAGACAACTTTCACTTCCGGTACTGATGAAGCATCTGTTAAACCCTGAAAAACTAACTGATCATTTTGTCTGGCTAACAACAAAAGCTTAAATCTCACCAACCATTAACACAGTGTTGCTATCAAGAAAAGGGGAGTAAGACCCAATTGCACCAGATCTTCAATATGCTTCTTCATGTATTTTACTCCCTCTTTTACCACATCTAGGAGCTCTTTGCAATTAATTGTTGCGGAATTGCAACTAAGAACTTCGTTCACCTTTTTTGCAGCAATCATTTTGTCACTAACTCCTGTTGCTAATAACGTTTCATCAGTTGTGTCATATAACTTTTTCAACAGCATTTGAGAATTAAACACTCTCAAAGAGACAATGGACAGAATGGCCTGGACTGAAGTCTCCACCTTTTCGCACAATTTCTGTGCATTTAGCAAGAAAGTTAGAGAGGGTATGAGCTGAGTAATCTCCTTAGAGATTTTTTTCCATACTAATACTTATAGCTCCTTGACCAGATTCAGAACTCCTGCATTTTTTGGCCTATTAGCCAATTCAAGTGTCAATTGTTTTGTTATTTGTTGCTCAACTTGAAGTTGGCCCTGTATGGCGACAATATTGTTTTACTCATTCAACAGCTTCTGCTGGAATTGAGTGATCTGTTGAAGGTTTTCCTGACATTTTTTGTGTAGTGTTGCCTTTTCCTGCTTTAGGGTTGTCACTGCATCTTTCTCTTGTGTTAGCTCTTCTTTCAAAAAAGTATTTAGGACTTGAATAGCCTGGTGGATCTGACAAGAAACAATATCTTGCAACTATTTGTTGAGACTCTATTTCATCATTCTTTGTTTTGATTTATGTAGCCAGATTGCTACTATTTACTTTCTCTTGAGCCAGATCAGCGTCCATCTTTTGTAGCTTCTTTGATACTTTCAAATAATCAGTAGCTATAGCAAAAATGGTTTCATTTAGCAGCTCAACCCTGTTCTATGGTCTGAAAAGTGACATATCCATAGCTACTACACTCATTGTATAATCTTGAAGTTGTATCTACTCATTTGGCCTGACTACATTAGGTGACAAATGAGTCACAGTTAGTTGCTACTGGGTTGGGTCAAATAGTGACCTCATGTGTGGTGCACCCAGAGTTTTATTATCTTTTTTCCTCTTTTTATCCATCTGGGCTTCCCTAGCCTTCTTAGCAGTGTTTGCTTGAGCTAGATAATAATTTATAAAAGGTTATACATAAGGTATCTAGGTGAATTGTATGATTTAGATTTTTTGTGGAAGGAAAATCCCCACTTAAAATATGACAACAAAGTAAATAAGATTAAGTATCAACATTGGTTAATTTATAGTAATAAAATAACATCACAATTAAAACATGTACATATAAGGAACTAAGTATAAGCCACTGCATTAGAAGGAGGAGGTAGAGGATCATCTTTGAATGGTACAACGTTCCAAGATGAAGATTCTACTGAGAGAGGATCTAGAGCCACCTAACCATCCATGCAATCTGGAAGAGCCAAAGAAACAATAATATCCCACCCAACAAGACATTGCACCACAGTACCAAAATGGCTAATTGGGGACCCCTATCAAGAAGGACTAGTAGCATATTTTTCATGTGACGACATTGGACTCAATTCTCCTCGTTGAGGGGGAGGGAAGAACTAGCTACAACTGTGAGATTGACTTCGTTGGTGTTTGGGCATTGGAGGTGGTTGGCCTTGTAGTGGAGGATCAAGGGGACGTGATAAGGAACATTCCTCGAATGATCAAGCAACTCTTGCAAATACCTGACCTTTAGGGTGACTTTATTTGCTTGGATTTGAATCTGCATGAAGGTCGAAGATACTATAGAAATCTTGTCATTAATAGAGATTTGATAAGAAGATTTCTCATTGTTAAATAAAGCATAATTTTTATCTTTCTATTTTTGAAACATAATAATAGCTCTGAAGAAATTCCATATAAAAGCTATAAAAGCTGACCAATTAGCAAAATCCCCAAGGAGGGCCAAGCGCCATGATAAAGGCTCAGGATGGTAGAGTTGAAAGAGAATGTCTACCCACTACCAAGCAGATTGGGCTTTGGGACATGTCCAAAATGTGTGCTTGAAAGACTCAAGTCTGCAACACGTTAGACATTTGGGTTGAGCAATTCCAAGGTGGAAAAGATGCTCCCCAAGTGGAAGGCCTTGATAAACTAGACATGAAAGGAAATGAACTAGTTTGGGTTCAAGCTTGGCCTTCAAAAGTTGGTTGATTTGGGCAAGCCACGTCTTGGATGAGGATTTAAGGCTCTAATGCTTATTGATATTGTCAAACTCTAATGAAAAGGGGCTCATTGCCTAATAAAGGAGGCCTGGAGATTAATTTTTGAAGTGAGGATCATAGTTCCACCTCTAATCTTTCCACCACGAGCATGGAGGTTACAGACCCAACTTATGAAGCATGGCATTCGGCATTAACTCCTGAAGAACTGGTAAGTCAAAATTACTTAAATTGAATTTTGCTTTTAGCAAGGCCTAGGGTGTAATGCTCTAAATTGACATCTTTGACACATAAAAACCACATAATTTTTTTTGACACTTTACTAAAGCATACTACTACTAACAACTCTAGAGAATCAACAACCACTTACAATTATGACTTCAAAAGAAATTACAATCATTTACGGTTATTAAAGGGTCGATAACTGATGAACAACACTTATGGCCAATGGGTATGATATAAATTGAAGTGGGGATAGAAACTTTAAATGATGATTATTTTAATTTGGGTATGGTAATGCCTATAAGAAGGATAAAATCTCATGGAGGAATTGGAAAAAATTTAGATGAGGGAAGATATTTTTTGGAAGCAAAAATCAAGGGAAAGTTGGATTAAAGAAGGGGATAAGAACACCAAGTTATTTCATAACTCCTTATAGATGGTAGAATCCTAGAGCTTAATTATGAGATTAGAATGGAGGCAACAAGATTCTTTGAAACACTACTAATAAGTGAGGAATCTTCTAATCTCATAGCACAAACTTCACTCCTCATATTCAACCCTAAATTGGTATCTAATCAATATAATAGAGATGTAATGGCCCTACTTGGAAGAATAAATTAGGAGAGTGGTTTTCTTTATGCACAAGGAGAAAGCCCCTAACTTGAATGGTTTCCATTCTAGATTCTATCAAAATTTATGGGAGATTTTTTGGGGCGGATGTAGTTCATATGGCGAAAGAATCTAGAAAGAAAAGAAATATTGTTACAGTCTTAAATTATACATTCATATCCTTAATACCCAAAGGAGATTAACAAATTTATTTTTGGGATTTTAAACCCATCTCCCTCTACAATATGTTATATAAAATAATTTCTAAAGCTATCTCCATCAAGTTGAAATCAATTTTAAAATGATTAATTTTGGGAGAACAGTGAAGTTTTGTTCTTGGCAAAAACATTCATGGAGTGATCATCACTCATGAAATAATTCATTCCCTCCATATGAATCAAAATAAACATATGTTGATAAATTGGACATAAGGAAGGCTTATGTCAAGGTGGATTAGATGTTTCTTGTAGACACCTAAATCTAGCCACCAATGACCATCAATCAGGATTTTGACCAATTTCTATCAAAGTGCACAATTTGACCTAAAAACACTAAAACATATTAAAAACTTTGAAACTGACATATTCAAGTGTTGATTTTAGCCAAAGTATCCCTAAATGGGGCAATGCAATTTATGAAGCAACTAACTTTGATCGAATCATTTCGAGTCAAAATGCCAATTTCGCCCCTAGGTGCTCTAGATTGCTCTTTTCTATTAAATTTCTTGCACAAGACACGTGCCTTTGTTATTTTGTGTTAGCAACATCCTAAAAGGGATAACGTTTCCAACACATCTAACATCAACTTCCAAATCCAGTCCAGACAAATTTTGAGCCAATAACAGGACATTATGACCAATTTGATTAATTTGTGCACCAAAGAGCCAAGGTTTGCACCAAAATAACTAATCATGCTTAAAGCTATTTAATTCAAATCATAAGCCTAATTAAGAGCTCCATGAAACTTATTGAATAAATCTTTATTGAAAATTGATTGTCATTAATTACATCATCAAATGACATCATCTTATGGGGTGGCATGACATCATCTTATGGGGTGGCATCCATAAGCCATAAATGCATAAAATATCAGGATTTATGCCTCCTATGCCTCGTTAAGACCCTCCATGCCTATTCATTGCCCCTTTATCCAAAATATTAATAAAGATATTTGTAAATTGAATTTTATAATTGTATTTATTCATGGCCACACATCTCAATCTTGATATGGATGGTCATGGTTGATCCTAAAACCATTCCAAAAATCTATAAATAGGAGGCCTTATCTATTGAATTTTAAGCTTAGATAATGAAAATTTATAATGCCTAAATGCATTCAAAATCATTAAATTTTAGTGTTATAATGCCTAAATATTGAGCCAATCCAAGCTAAAGCCAAACATGGTGCCAATGAGAGATGGAGATAGCCACACTTCATTGATGTAGACTTCATGAGTACAAATCAAGGAAGCCACTTCAACAAGTTATTTGAAGCATCTAAAGAAAGTGAAAGAAGGTTTATTTTGCATTTTAGTTGTGATTTCCATTATAGTCTTGTCAACTAAGCCCCCCCTTTGTGATAGGCTTAAGGTGTTAGCATTAGTGTGTTTTATTTGGATTTATTTTATTCACTAACACAATACTAATATCTTTTTATTGCAATCCTGTGTTCACATAATAACATGTCCAGTGGTACCCTAGTCCCACAAATTTGCTCACAAAGGCTCTTTCAAGCATCCTTCTAACCAATTTTATGCAGAATCTTAAAGTGAAGGAGTCAAAAGAGTGAAATTTTAAGTTAAAAGTCTATTTTTTTGACAATTGTGTTTTTTTTTCTTAGTAACATCAGTTTTGCTCTCTGTTGCAATATCATTGTTATCATAGTAGCAATTTTGTAACAAAATAATTGTTTGCTAAAAAATGATTTCATATCCCTAGGCAATCATATCATTCATCAAAATAATGATTTCATTCGCCTGAGTAGAGATTTCAACCAAAACAATGATTTTGTCTCAAAATAGCGATATCGTTTACCTTGTGCAACGATTTTGTATTCGACAATAGCGATTTTGTCAACAAAACAATGATTTTGTATTTTTTGTGTTTTGTCTAGTAACAATGATATTATTGATCAGAACAACGATATTATTTCTTGGGTAGCGATATCATTGATTTGGCCAGCGATTTTGTTTAGCAACAATTTTGTAGAAAGATAGTGATATTGTGTTTTTCTAATGATCTAACCCATAACAATGATATTATTGTCTGATAATTATTATTGTCTGATAATATTGATTATGTAACAACAATTTTGAAACAGAGAGCTTGTTTTGAGAAGTTACTTAACTCATTTACAAATTAGCTTCAAAACTAAAGGACACACTGACTTTTTCACTCCAGGATCAAGCATGAAATTGTTCATACATATTTTTTAGACCTTCTTTAAAAGTTTAAAATGGACTAGAAACTTTGTTTTGGTGCTTAATGAAAATTTAGATGCTCAGAGAAATGTTTTGAAAAATTGTGATTTCAAAGTTACAACTTAAGACCAAGGGGTCAAAAGAACACCACTTAATCTTTCATTTGGTGCATAAAATTAAACTCGTCAAATTTTGTTTTCAATAGTTTTTTAAACTTAAAATTTGATTGGCAAAAAGAAGGACGTTGTGTGTATGCTCTTCCATCCATTTCCTTTAGGGAAATTTTAGAATCAAAAGCGTCATCTTTATTGCAAACATGCCTAGTCTAATGCATAAAAAGAATGTCATCTAAAGCACTCTCCAAAACCTCACAATAGTTTGAGTGATCCAAAACTCAGAAGTTTTGGTTGAAGAATATTTCAAAAAAACACAGAAATAACAATGGATTCTCTAAGAAGAGACGTCGTATTACTTAATGACTGCAATACAATACATGCGCTTATCTTTGTGAAGAGATGTCGTCCCCCCCTCTCGGGTTACAATATATTTATACATGTTTTGAAGGCCACCGCGAGAGATTGCGTGGCTCGAGGAATTAATGGTCACGCCTGAACCATATCACGCACGAGGATATAGTCACTCGTAGCATTAAAGCAATACAATGCTCGAGGATATCATCGCTCGCAGTCAAAACAGAATGAAAGCAAAACAACAGTCGAGGTGCTGACTGCCACCTAACTGCCACTGAGGACAAAACATAACGAGACAAAATAAAAGTCGAGGCGCTGACTGCCACCTTATCTGCCATCAAATGGTTACCTGGGTTGCCTAGATCATTCCTCCCTCCTTGAAAAACAATGGTCTCCATTGTGTCAAGAGTCCCTGTTAGGTGGGGTAGCTGTGTCTTGATGTGATCCGCGGTGAGCCACTCACCTTGGTGGCTAAGCTGGCCTCCCCTGACCACTCGATACAATGGAATAGAGCGTCCTTGTGTTGTCTTCATCCAAGTGTCCACAATCTGATCCTCTTCGATCGGGGCAAGACTCTGTGGATCAAGCTCATTAATGTCTAACTGTTCTGCCACAACTGAAGTGTCCAATAGAGGTGGGTGATATGGTTTGAGGAGCTCCACATTGAATATTGGATGTAGACCAAGGTAGGCGGGTAGGTTCAACTCAAAAGCATTTTTTACAACTTTTCTAGTGATGGTGTATGGACCATATCGTAGAGGCCGAATCTTTTTGTGTGGCCCTGCAAGCCGTTCCTTTTGAAGCCGTAACCAAACCTTGTCACCCACAGCAAAATGGTGTGTAATCCTATGTTTGTCATGGCGGAGCTTATACTTCTGATTCATCTTCTCCAGGATGTCATGGACTTGTTCCTGGATGTGCTGTATGTGTTCAATAAACTTGGTCACTTTTGCTGCCTCAGAGCTTCCATGAGCTGTGTATTCTATGGTGGAGAGTGGAACCACTACCTCAATTGGTGCCATGGGTTGGAACCCAAAACATACGTGGAAGGGACTGTGCTTGGTCGAGGTGTGTAGTGCCTGATTGTATCCATGTTGGATGAACGAAAGTCCCTCATCCCATGTGCGTGGATGTTTGGAGTGATACATCTGAATCATGTGAACAATCAAGCAGTTTACCACCTCGGTCTGACCATCGGTCTGTGGATGGAAGGCTGTGGACTTCATCAGCTTAGTATCCATCATTTTCCATAGAGTGGACCAGAAGGTGCTTAGGAACTGGCTATCTCAATCTAAGACAATGGACTTGGGGAAACCAAAATGGAGCCATACATGGCTAAAATATAATTGAGCAATTTCCTCAGCCGATATATTTTTCTTACAAGCAAGCATAATAGCCATTTTTGAAAAGTGATCAACTACCACAAAAATACAGTCCTTGCCATGTTTGGAAGTGGGCAAACCTGAGAGGAAATCCATTGAGATGGATTCCCAAGGCCTGGTTGGTTCGGGCAATGGTGTGTACAATCCTTGCATCTTATTGGTTGGCTTGGCGATTGCACACGGGGTGCAAGATTTGAGATATCTTTCCACATTGTTGTGCATATGGGACCAGTAGAAGTGTTTCTAAAGAACTACCAATGTTTTCTCGATACCAAAGTGGCCAGCTGTCCTACTAAAGTGTGCTTCCCATATCATCTTTTGCTGCTCTGCAATAGGAACACAGATGTGCCCCATATGGCAAAGGACATTATCTTGCAATTAAAAGTCAGAAACATGTTCACCTTTTTGGAGCGCTTGATATGTGTCAACAAAGGTAGGATCTACTTCATACAGAGCACCCCAAGTGGCAGTCTCATGTCCGCACAGGTCAAGTATTGTTGTGAGTGCAGTAATTGGTGGGCGGCTTAAGCAATTTGCAGCTGTATTTGAGCTCCCCTTTTTTGTGTTTGATTATCAGGTGGAATTGATGAAGACACGTGGCCCACTTCTGGTGCCTCTCATTTCGTAGTTTGCTTTGTGTCTGGATGAATTCCAATGATCTGTGGTTAGTGTGGATGACCGTCTCTTTCCCCAAGATGTAGTGTTTTTAGTGTTTGCAGGCTTGTACAATGGCGTAGAGTTCCTTATCATATGTTGGATACTTCCTGACTGTATCAGTGAAGGTTTCACTGTGGTATGCCACAAGATGGCCATGTTGCATGATGACAGCTCCCATGTCATATTCAAATGCATATGTCATCAACTCAAATGGCTGAAGCAAATCTGGCAAGGCCAGAATGGGGGCTGAGCAGAACCTGTTCTTTAAATTCTCAAATGCCCTTTGTTGTATTTCACACCACTGAAATGTAGCTTTAGCTCCTCCTTTGGTCACTTGGGTTAGTGACCAAGCAACGTGTGAAAATCCAAGAACAAACCTGCGGTAGAAATTTGCAAGGCCCAAAAAGTTGTGAAGCTCTGTGAGGGTTCTTGGTGTGGGCCATTCTCGAATAAGCTGAATCTTTTCTGGATCGACATGGACCCCTTCCTCATTCACAATGTACCCGAGGTACTAAATTGTCGTCATTCTGAATATGCATTTGTCAAGATTTGCATACAACTTGTGCTCCCGAAGAGTTTGAAGCACCCTACGGACATGTTGCAGATGTTCTTCCCATGTTTTGCTATAGATGAGAATGTCATCTAAGTAGACCACCATGAATGAGTTGGTGAAGGGTCGTAGGATGTCATTCATCATCCTCATGAAGGTTGCAGGTGTGTTAGTTAGGCCAAAAGGCATAACCAACCATTCAAAGAGCCCCTCCTTAGCCTTAAATGCAATTTTCCAGACATCAGCAGGATCGATGGGAATTTTGTGATAACCAAATTTGAGATCGATTTTGGTGAAGAACTTCACACCACGAAGCTGATCCAGCAGGTCATCGATTATGGGGAGAGGGTAGCGATTCCTCACGGAGATTTTATTCAGGGCTCGGTAGTCAATGCAAAGCCTCCATGTTCCATCTTTCTTCGGCACCAAGACAATTGGGCTACCACAAGGTGAAGAGCTTGGCTTGATGTGACCCCTTTTGATTAATTCTTGAATCTACCTTTTTATCTCATCATTTTCCAAAACTGATCTGCGATACACAGGACTGTTAGGCAAAGGTGATCCTGGGATTAATTCGATAGAATGTTTTACCTGGCAATGTAGTGGAACTCCTGTGGGTGACTTGAATAAGTCAGCATATTCACCTGTGATCCATCCTATCTGCTTTTGTTGTTGTGTTGATTGTGTAGTTAGAACCGAAACATCGGCCTCCTTGGATCTATGCAGTTTGATCATCATGAGAACAAATTGCTTTATCTTCTCCACCAATCTCTTGCATTGCTTAGCACTGATCAGGGAAACAGATGTGGGAGGTGGTACCTCTGATACCCTATAGCGTCCTGTTCCAAGAGTGAGGGTGATCCTTCGAGTTCAGGATTCATAGATGCCATGCCACTCGTACATGAACGGTTGACCAAGGAGGACATCGCACACGTCTAGGTTGACCACATCACACAAGACTTTATCTTGGAATGGTTTTATAGCATATGAAAGAAGACACTGATGGGTGACGCGAAGGTCTCTTCCTGGGCTTAACCACCCAATACTATATGGCTTTGGGTGAGGCTTCATGGATTCATGGATAGACCTAGACTTCTCACAACTTTAGCCGAAATTAAATTCTTTTGACTTTCGCTATCAAGAATGAAATGCAGAGGCTTACCTTTTACCCATAATTTGGAGTGAAACAGTCTTTCTTTGTCATCTGGTCTTTCCTCACAGGTTTGTGACGAAGCAACGATGGTGTCGAGCTCAGCATCCACAATTTCTTCTTCATCCTCTTCAACTGTAGGTTGTGGATGAGGCAGAGTAGAAGATGTCAAATATTGCGACTTAGAGAGCAGCGACTTGATGGCTCAACATTCTTCTCTGGAGTGAGTACCAGTTTTATGGTAATCACACCATTTTCCAGCCTTCCCTTTTTGGGATTTCTTATCTTAAAACTCCTTCTGCTTCCAGTTTTGGCCTCGTGTTTGACCTTCCTTGTTGCTTTTCCCTTTTGAAGGTTGATTCTTCGTATTCTTCCTACCATGCTTCTGTTCAATCTTCACTGCAAATTTGTATGCTTCACCGAGAGTTTCCAAATTGAAGAGTTCCATTTCCCCTCGGATGTACCACTGTAGTCCACCACGATATTTGAGAGTTTTATGTTTCTCACTGTCTTCAATGCCCAGTCTTGTAGACAAAGAATGGAAAGCATCTGTGTAATCTTGCACAGATTGGTCCTTGTCTTGGCGGAGTTGTTGCCACTGTATGTACAGGTCATCATACGCGCCGAGGGGATAGTATTCTTCTTTTACTGCTTCCATAAAATCATCCCAGGTGGGTTCCACCATAAGGCCAATGATATCCGAATTGAACTTCTTTTTGTACACTTCCCACCAGTTTTTCACGGGCAATGATGATTTCAGAAGAGCAAAAGTGATCTTTTCTTCATCGATGAACTTGTTTACCGAGAAGTAGGATGATAGTTGGTCCAACCAATTTTCCACCGCATCAGCATTAATTTTGCCTTCAAATGTGGGAATATCAAAATTTACCTGAACCTTGAAGGGTGCTGGGGCACTGAAAGGAAGCTCCCTCGATGAGGAGCCCGGCTGTGTAGCTGCAAAGCCAAAATTTCCCATCGGGAGTGTTTGAAGAATCTGAGCAAATTGTTGGAGCATCTGTGCTTGTTGCTGCTAGAGGGATTCATTCACCATTTCCTTGAAAGGATTGGATGTCTCAGTCTCGTCTACCATTTGAGGTCGTTTGGGGCGCGTCGGGTGAGCGTCTGGAAGCTCTGTCGCTTCCCACCCAAGTATCCTGTATCCTGACCTCGTCCTTGGGAACATACACTTCTCAAGACACACCGCTCTGATACCACTGATCCAAAACTCAGAAGTTTTGGTTGACGAATATTTCAAAAAAAACACAAAAATAACAATGGATTTTCTGAGAAGAGACGTCGTATTACTTAATGACTGTAATACAATACATGCGCTTATCTCTGCAAAGAGATGTCTGTCCTCCCCTCTCGGGTTACAATATATTTATACATGTTTTGAAGGCCATTGCGGGAGATTACGTGGCTCGAGGAATTAATGGTCATGCCTAAACCATATCACGCTCGAGGATATAGTCGCTCACAACATTAAAGCAATACAATGCTCGAGGATATCATCGCTCGCAGTCAAAACAGAATGAAAGCAAAATAACAGTTGAGGCGTTGACTCCCACCTAAATGCCACCGAGGACAAAACATAAAGAGACAAAACAAAAGTCAAGGCGCTGACTGCCACCTTATCTGCCACTGAATGGTCACCTCGAATGGTTTCTTGGGTTGCCTGGATCATTGAGTGACTTTGAAATGACCTTAAAGTATTTATATTAAGTCATTTATTTTTATACAAACTTGGCTTCTGAGGAGGACTTCATTACTTCATGTAAGTTCTATAGGGAAGCTTTGACCTGAAGTTTCATCCCCTGGCACTGACTTCAACCACTCCCACTAAGATCAAAGGTGTGAGTGGTTAAACCACCTTCTAGTGTTGGAGTTACACATGGGACGTATTTGCACTTTAGACATCTCACTACACTTAGCAAGCAACAAATGTAGTGGTTGCAAAAAAAAAGAGACCTTTTTGTAACATACCAAGTGTCGTGGACATCCAATTACGTGCATTTCTTTTACATCGTGACGTGAAAGTCATTATGCAATTGATCCATATAGATGTTTGAAAACCAATTAGTTTTAGTCAAACCCACATTGTTATACCCTTGCTAGGATTTGGATGATTATACTTAGTGTATTTTGATCATTTTTGTTTGGTGTGTTTTGAGACTAAAACTTGTTTTTTTGTTTATAAACCATGTCAAAACTAATTTGTTTATACGTCACTCTTCTATTTAAAGAGGTGTTATGTTGATTATTTTACACCACACTTGTGCCTTGAATTTTTTGTTAAATTTGTTTGTGTGTGTCATTTGAGTTGTTGAGGGTAGTGTTATGCTGCCAAAATCATATCAAACTATTTTGCCTGAGTCTTTGAAACATAACATTGATCACATCATTCGAGCATGCTTATGTCGTTAAGCTGCTCAATTTATTTCAAAACTTGTTTACCATTGTACCAAAAATCATTTATTTCAAACCATGTCACATCAACCATTTGGACCTTGTTTATGTGTCATCATGTTGTCCAATCTTGTTTAGTTTATTTGGTTAAATTTTAGTTTTCAACATTCAATTTTTAATTAACCTTGTCAAAGTTTGGATTCAAACATTGATTGATTTTTTTAGGCCTCAATTCATGGGGTTGATACACAAATATTTCTATTTTCGGCTGCATAATTTTGGTTAATCCATTACCCAAATTTGAAAACTATTGATGATTTGTTTGTTTAATACATATCCTCATCATTGTTTGTGTTTTTATTTGGGAGAACACAACCTTTCTTCAAATGTATTTTGCCTTGTGCCTTATACCAACTGATCATGTTTATGTTTGATTCTGTGTATCGGGTCTATGTCAATGTTGTTTCCAAACTTTTTAGATTAAATCAAATCACATCATCCTTTGTTTTAAGCTTAGCTTTTGACGTTGTTTGGCCAAAAGTCCTAACATAACCTGTTTGAACTTAGATTTTGACTCTGCCTTTAGATAAAAGACCTAATGACTCTTTTTCCTTTCCTAGTTTAAACCTTGTTTGGAACACTTTGACCTAGACTTTTGACATACCAGTTTTTATTCAGATGCGTAACCTTTTGTGTGTATGACATTTGATGTTAGACATTTGACATTAGACTATTTTATGCTAAATCTTAGCACAAACCATTTTGGAGATACAACTCTATCCTTAAATCATTGTTTGGAGATATAGCTCCACCTTCGACCAAGTTAGATCAAGATTGAGCTATTTGTTCTTTGGACATAGTTTTTCAAAGTTTTAATAACTCTAAGCCTTTTTGTTTCAGAGCTTTTGTTAACTATGTGGATATGTCTGATTAGAATTATGGTGGAGTCACGTACAATCCAACTCAAAACCCTGATAGGGATGATATGGTTTATGAAGAGGACTTGGATTGTTTAGCTCATACAAGTAATCAGGCTCCACCACGTCATACCATTTTTATTCTAGGACCATAACGTCACATTATTCCTGTACCAAGACCTCATCCTTTGACTTATGCAAGCAACTATGCTCCACAATGCCCCAAACTTGTCCTTTTAATACCTCATATTTTGGCATTGTGCGAGCAAGCATACTCCATAATGCTCCAAACTTGTCCTTCTAGGACCTCATTCTTTGGCTTGTGCGAGAAACGAGGCTCCACAACAACCCTTCATCATTCTTGGACCTAGTCCTTTGGCTTATGTGAAAAACCAAGCTCCACACCATCATGTTATTACTATTTTAAGACTTCATCATTTGGCTTGTGCGAGAAATCATGTTCCCCAATGCCCTGCCATTATCTAATAACAGGCCATTCCTCGTCTAGTACGAATCCCATCCAAACCTCAATCGATCCAATCATTTAAAGACTAAGTTGTGCTCAAAATTGGTATTTTCCATCTCATTAGAAACCAAGGCCAAGAGATCCAACCAATCCAAGATGTTTTTGTTGAACCAACCATTTATTATAAGTCAACCTGTGATGAATCACCTTTCAATCATATACCTGTTATTAAGGAGTCTCACACTGACGAACCAGTCTTTGTTGAGTCACTTATTAATGATTATAATTGCATTTGGACAAATCATTATCTTGACCATATGCATATTTTTATGGAGCCTCCTATTGACAAACCAATCTCTGAGGAGTTGTCTCTTGACCTTTTCCCATTATGGAGGAGACTCACTCTGACAAACTAGTTTTTGTGGAGCCCACCATGCCATCACAGGTTGTTGCTTGTCTCATACCAAACATTCAACAAGACATCATTGTAATAGAGTACCCATCAGATGAAGAATCAGAGTTAGAGTTAGGTTTTATTCTTAGATCGACATCAAATTTAGCATCAGAATTGGCATCAATATTAGTCTCAACGTCAAATTCAGAGTCCATTGAGTTGGAATCAGATTTAAATACAAAATATGTTCATGATTGTTATAACATTGGTTATGCATGCCTTGCAGATCAATTTGAATGCATTTGTGATATTTTAATGATTTTTAAAGATGATTACTTCAGATTTGACACAAGTTATCCTAGTATCTTTTACGAGGATTGTGTAGCCTCTCCCCATTTCATTACCATTCCATAGGCCATTACCATCAATCAAAATAGCCATATCATTGACATTCCATCTCCCAAAAGTGTTGGTTGGGATTGACAGAATCATACTTTGTTGAACTGCATCCATGGTGACATAGTAGTTGAAGAAGAGCAAGGAGATCAAGCCCACTTTCATATAGCAGAGGAGCATTCTCCTAGTGAAATCTTTTCGAAGGTGTTAGGGGACATGCAAAGTTCAAACTCAGCATCTTTTAGTGAAATTTTTTCAGAAGCGCTAGAAGAAAATCAAAGTCAAAAGCCAATGTTCATAGGTGAAACATTCTCAGAGGCATTATGGGACAATCAAGACAACTTCATTGGTAAAAACCTCTTTGAGGTGCCAATCACTGAGCACAAATTTTTTTCACTGCTTGATGAAGACAAAATCAAAGATCAAATCAAAATAGCTTCCAACCTACAAATTAATCGGATGGTAGCTACTCTCAAGATCAAACAACAAAAAAACCCGGTGGTCCTATCAAGAGAACAAATCTTCGACCCCGCCACATCCAAATTTATGTCAAATCTGACATCAACAACATTACATGTGACTAGAAGTCCCAAACTTCATTTATTTTCCTACCATTATACATTGCATTATCATATGTCATTCCATTTCAAAAACAAACTTATCATCCAATATTGATCCTTATTTACTATCCACGATCGCACTTTTCTTTGTAGAGGCTACAAATATACCTTGTCTTGATGCTTGAAAGAATCAGTATCAATGACCAATGAAGATCACAACATTCTCAACATTTAAATCTATAACAAGTTCTTGGCAGAGCAACTATTCAAACGAGGTGTGGGATAGTAATTAACATGATTGAGTATTTTAATTGTATCATTTTTTATCAGCATGTGCATCTCCACTTCAGTAAGAACAACATAATCATATGCCATTTTACCATACCCATGCCAAACACATCAAAAAACCAACAATCACCCAAGCCAAAAACATGTATCATACCATTTTAATTGCCATATCTATTTGCCATTGTCGCATATGTTGAGTTGTGGAGCTAAAAAGCTTCACTAATGAGTAAATGCAAAGGTTGCTGGGTTACACAGTAACCAATGCCGGTCAGAACCTGTCGATATCGGTCAGGGGTCGACCGGTATCTGCCGCCATCAGTTATGCATCAATCGACATCGGTCATCTCCAGACAGACACCGATCGACGTCGGTCATCTGTGCGTTTCCAAAATTCTATTTTTGGAGAACAGTTAGTTTGCATGTAAAGACTAAAATTAGTATTGAGTCCGCATTTCTATTTTTGGCAGGATAGATTTGAACCTTTGATTAAGAGGTGCATCTAATGGTGGAGAATGCATGGCTCATGAACCCTAGTACTATATAATAGGGTTAGATCCTCATAGCATGTAGTACAACAACAATTGAGTTGATTGTCTCAAAGGGAATAACAATTTAGTGATTGAATTGATTGTAATTGAGAGAGAGAGAGAGAGAGAGAGAGAGAGAACTCTTGAGGGAGAATTACTGTACATCTTTGAGGTGTGAGAAGAAAGAGATTTCTTCATTGTATTTCCTTCTGAAAGAGTTTAATACAAGATTGGTTATTTCTTGTATCTCTTATTCTTTGTTGTTTTTTATTTTTAGTTACTTATTACTTCTGGTTCAATTCTGTGTTTAGTTGTTTATACAAAAGTAATCAGTTGTACTCTAAGGTCCTAACAATTGGTATCAGAGCTATGTGTAGATCCTAACAAGTGGTATCAAAGCATGTTAGTGTTTGTTGATTACAGAATTCACTCACATGAGTTTTTGATTGAGTGGGAGTAAAGCAATGGTAGAAGAAAGTAAACTAAGAATGGAGAAATTCAATGGCAAGAATTATCAATTATGGAGGATGTAGATTGAAGATTATCTGTATCAAAAAGATCTGTACTTACCATTGGGTGGGGTTTCAAGGAAGCCCATAGATATGAAAGATGAAGAATGGAATGTTCTTGATCGAAAGGCTCTTGGATCTATAAGGTTGAGCCTGGCATCTTCTGTGATATCCAACTTATCACAGACAAAGACAACAGTAGAGTTAATGGATACTTTGGCAAATTTATATGAAAAACTCTCAGCTTCGAATAAGGTATTTCTTATGAAGCAATTATTTAATTTACAAATGTAGGAAGGTGGATCGGTATCTAGTCATCTTAATGATTTCCATGGATTAGTAAATTAGTTAATTTCAGTCAAAATAGTTTTTGATGATGTAATTAAGGCTCTCTTAATCTTATATTTTTTACCTGAAAGTTGACATAGTTTGGTAATGGCAGTTAGTAATACTCCATCTACTTCAAATATCTTGAAAGTTGATGATGTTGTTAGTGCAATCTTGAATGAAAAAATTCACAGAAAAAGCACAGAAAAAACATCAGGTAATGCTTTAAGTGTTGAAAGTAGGAGAAAACAAAGAGAGAAGAGCGAGCAAGGGAGATCAAGGTCAAAGATGGGAAGTAGATCCAAATCTAAAAATGGATGGAATTGTAGAAAGAAAGGGCATGCAAAGAAAGATTGTTAGTTGAAAGAAATCAACATGAAGGTAATAAAGAAGCAAATGATGCAGGTATTGTTGCACATGATGCTCTTATATTTTCTTTAGATAGTCAAGTAGAATCATGGATTTTAGATTCTAGTGCTTCTTTCCATGCAACCCCAAATAGAATTTTTTTTAATGATCATATCCATGGAGACTTTGGAAAAGTTTATTTAGGGGATGATGAGCCTTGTCAAATTGTTGGCAAAGGAAAAGTGTAGCTAAAATTGCAAAATGGCAACACATGGGTGTTGAAGGATGTCATGCATATACCCATCCTGAAGAGAAATCTGATTTCTGTAGGAAAGTTAGGTGATGAGGGTTGCACAATAACTCTCATAGCTGAATCTTGAAAAGTTTCCAAGGGTGCGCTCATATTAGCTAGAGGTAAAAGAGTAGGTACACTTTATCTATCTATTTTTAATACTGATTCTCTTTCTATTTTATCTACTTCATATGTAGATGCAAAGTTGTGGCTCTGTAGGCTTGGTCACATGAGTGAGAAGGAAATGCATGTTCTTAAGTCAAAAGATAAGCTTTCAGATTTGAAAAGCATAGATCTAGATTTCTGTGAGCATTGTATTTTTGAAAAATAGAAAAAAGTCATGTTTCTTAAAATTGGGTCAACAAAGAAGAAGCACAAGTTAGATCTTGTTCACATAGATGTGTGGGGATCAGCTCAGGTAGCTTCTATTAGAGGATCACAGTATTATGTTTCTTTCATTGATGATGCTACAAGAAAGGTATGGGTTTATTGCATAAAGAGAAAATTTGATGTTTTTGACACATTTAAGAAATTGAAAGCCTTGGTTTTCAATGAGAAAGTGATGTAAAGTGATCAACTCAAGAGGTTGAATAATTTTGAGCAGGGCAATCTTAATTTGGATGAGGTTATGATCCAAAATGAGCTCACGGGTAAAAATCATCACTCACAGAAAAATAAAGAGACCGACATCAGTCAAGTAGGAACCGACGTCAGTCAGGTAGAAATTGACGTTGATCATGTAGAAATTGACATCGATGGCGTCGGTCAGGTGGAACCGACGTCGGTTAGATGCATACCAGCATCGGCTAGAGATGATCAAGATCGATCACTGTCAGAACAAAATTTGGGTGGACAGCAAGTTGTCAATGAGTCTCAAACACCCATGAGGAGGTCCGAAAGGGTAAGTAAACCTCCAATTCATTATTCTCCTTCTTTGTACTACTTGTTGCTCACTGAAGGTGGAGAACCAGAAAGTTTTGATGAGGCAATGCAGGTAGAATCTAATAAACAGTGGGAGCATGGCATGAATGAGGAAATTGATTCCTTGGAAGAGAACCATACGTGAGATTTGGTTGAGTTGCCAGCAAAAAAAAAGCACTGAAAAACAAATGGATATACAGGTTAAAGGAAGGAGAGAATGGACAAGTGAGACAAGGCCAGGTTGAATGGTCTTAAGCAAGCTCCAAGACAATGGTATTTGAGGTTTGACAGGTTTATGACAGAGCATGGCTTTAGTAAATGTCAATCTGACCATTGTGTGTATGTAGATGATATGCTTGTTGCAGGTTTACACATGCAAAAAATTACTGAGCTAAAGGTAAAATTAGCTCACACATTTGCCATGAAGGATTTAGGAGCAGCAAATAATTTTTTTGACATGAGTATTAAGAGAGACAAGAAAAATCACAGTTTGATTTTGTCTCAAGAGGATTATGTGAATAAGGTGTTGGAGAGGTTTAATATGCAGGATGCAAAACCGGTAAGCACACATATGGCTGGACACTTCAAGTTGAGCAAAGAATAGTGTCTTAAATCACATGATGAGGTTGAGTACACGAGTAGAGTTCCATATGCTTTAGCAGTTGGGAGCTTGATGTATGCAATGGTATGTACTAGACCTAATATTGCCCAAGCAGTGGGAGTTGTTAGCAAGTTTATGGCCAATCTAAGAAAAAAACACTGAAAAACAGTTCAGTGGATTCTCAGATATCTGAGAGGGACCAGCAGTAGGAATTTATGCTATGAAGGGTCAAACACTTCTCTACATGGGTATGTAGATTCGAATATGGCCGGTGACTTGGATGGCAGGAGAAGCACCACAGGATATGTGTTCACTGTTGGTGGAACAACGGTTAGCTGAATTTCAAAGTTGCAGAAGGTTGTTGCCTTGTCTACTACAGAGGCAGAATACATTACAGTCACAGAGGCTAGCAAGGAAATGATTTGGATGACTCAGTTCATGAAAGAGTTGGAAAAGGAGCAAGAGAGTTGCAGATTGTACAGTGATAGTCAAAGTACAATTCATTTGGCAAAGAATTTGGCCTTTCATTCAAGAACCAAACATATATAGCTTAGGTACCACTTCATTAGATAGGTATTGGAGGATGGACAGTTGAAGCTGAAAAAGATCCATACGAATAAGAACCCTGCTGATATGTTAACAAAGCCGGTAACAAAAGAGAAATTGAATCTTCATTCAACTTTTGTTGGTCTTCAAGATTGAACTTGAAGATAGAAAAACAAGCTAGAGGATGTTGTTGTACAGGTACAGGTGTAGCTATTTATCTCCAAGTGTGAGATTGTTGAGTTGTGGAGCTAAAAAGCTTCACTGATGAGCAAATGCAGAGGTTGTTGGGTTACACAGCAACCGACACCAGTCAGAACCTGTCGACATCGGTCAGGGGTCGACCGACATCTACCGACATCGGTTATGCATCGGCCGACATCGGTCATCTCTAGACAGACACCGACCAACGTCAGTCATCTGTGCATTTCTAGAATTCTATTTTTGGAAAACAGTTAGTTTGCATGTAAAGACTAAAATTAGTCTTGAGTCCGCTTTTCTATTTTTGGCAGGACAGATTTGAACCTTTGATTAAGAGGTGCATCTAACGGTGGAGAATGCATGGCTCATGAACCCTAGTACTATATAATAGGGTTAGATCCTCATAGCATGTAGTACAACAACAATTGAGTTGATTGTCTCAAAGGGAATAACAATTCAGTGATTGAATTGATTGTAATTGAGAGAGAGAAAGAGAACTCTTGAGGGAGAATTACTGTACATCTTTGAGGTGTGAGAAGAAAGAGATTTCTTCATTGTATTTCCTTCTGGAAGAGTTTAATACAAGATTGGTTGTTTCTTGTATTTCCTATTCTTTGTTGTTTCTGATTTCTAGTTACTTATTACTTCTGGTTCAATTCCGTGTTTAGTTGCTTATACAAAAGTAATCAATTGTACTCTAAAGTCCTAACAATTGGTCTCAGAGCTATGTGTAGATCCTAACAGCATATCCTACTATTTACCCCATCTCTTGGAGGCAACCCTCTTACCATTTTATCTAATATATCCAAACCCATCATTATCATTAGCAAGACCATACCATCCTATCATTCTATTCCTATCTAGACCAAAGTCTATTTTTAGTCATCCTACCCAATCTTGTTTTGATCTTGGTTCTTTTTGCACTTTTCACGAGGGGATTCCGATCAATTTTCAAATTTGTGTTTCAATGACAGTCTATGAAAGTAGTGTGACAGTTGATCTAGCAAGATATCTTTTATTTTTCATCCTATATCAAAGTTGGTTTATGTGACCCTGATTTTAACCGCCGATGGGAAAATTAGTGTTCACCAATCTTGCTACTAATTATAACCGTCTATGGGCAAATTAGTATCATTGATCTATGCTATTGTATCTTAGTTATAACCATCTATGGGCAAACTAGGGGCAGCACTTGTTTATCATGCATTGTCATATCATCTTGCCATTGTTATTTTCATTTGACTGGTCATTTACCAGATTTGAGAACTTGTTGGTATCTAGTTGGTTTTTCCTTACCTTTTATGTGGATAGAATTAATGTGACTTGAGGTCATTTTGAGACTATGTAGGCCATGCTCAATTCATGTTGAGGTCACCTCAGTTCTCCTAAGCCACGCTCTCACTATTTTATGATCAACCTAAGCCATGCTCTCGTCGTTTTACGAGCAACCTAAGCCAAACATTCTCATCATTTTGCGAGTAGGTATTTTATCATTCTCTAACAAGTTAAGATACCTCTAAATGCCGAAAACATTTCAAATATTTCAAAATTTAAAAACATTTGTCATGCCTAAGCTTAGTTAGTTATCCTTGTTCCACCCTACTGAGGCAAAGTCATTGTTAGGATGCTTTCTTTTGCTTTTGTTTTAAAGATTTCTGTTTGTTTATTTATATCAAGTTATTTGTCTGTTTATGCACTTTTTATTTGTTTGTTCGCTTACCTGTTTGTTCACTTTTAGCATTGTTGCCTTGACTCAGTCTACATGTGTTCATTGGGTGATTCCTTACACACATTATTATTAAGTCCATCCATATTCATACATCAACATTGTCATCATGGTTTTTATCATTGATGCATTATTTTTAAGTGTTTATTGGATCGAGATTTAGTCCTTACGCATGTTTCGACCAAGTCTTCATGGTGTTCTATCATGATGCCTACCATCACATGCTACAACAAAATTAGCTTCAAGAAGTCTTCCAAGCAATGGAGCCACAAAAATTTCTCCTTGGCACCTTGGAAAATCTTTCCATCCCATCTTGATCGAATCAACCTATTGACCATTCTAGTTGTATCATTGCTAATAAGGATGAGCATCTCCTCATTAGTAGATACAACTGAAGCTTTTCTATTGATCAATCTTATTTTTCATTTCTTTCATCACTTTGCATTTGCTCATTTTTATTCGGTATTCCAATTTATATCCTTGAGTTATGCTTGCTAATCAAGCCTAACTAGGGCACCATCATCTTTAGCCAATCCAGTTCCTCTTAATGATTGTAACCGTTTATGGGCAAATCATTATTTTGACTTTTATTCTTGATTATAACTAACTTTGAGTAAATAAGTATCTTTTTTAAATCAATGTATGCAAGCATATTCTCATTTATATTAATATCAACTACAAGTTAATTCTATTTTTTTCTTGATTTTTTTTAAGGGATCGTCCATTCACATATGTGACAGCCACTCCCTCGAGGGGGCATCATCATAGGCTTTTCAAATACCATTTGGAGCTTTGTTCTTCAAACATCCTCTTTTTGCCATAAAAAGTATTTCTTATTATTTGAGAAGACATTGTTATGCCTACAGTTTGCAACATCTTCCCAAATAGGGGTAACTGTAGACACCTAAATCTAGCCATCAATGGCTATCAATCAAGCTTTTGACCAATTTCTACTAAGGTGCACAATTAGGCCTAAAAATACTAAAAAACATTAAAAGCTTTGAAACTGACATATTCAAGTGTCGATTTTAGCCAAAGTATCCTTAAAATAGAGAAATACAATTTATGAAGTAGCTAATTTTGATAAGATCGTTTCGAGTCAAAATGCCAATTTTGCACTTAGGTCTTTGGATTGTCTTTTCTATCAATTTTTTTGCACAAGACACTTGCCTTTGTTATTTTGTGTTGGCAACATCCTAAATGGAATAATGGTTTCAACGCATCTAACATCGAATTCTAAATCTAGTCTAGATAAATTTCAAGCCAATAACAAGACATTTTGACCAATTTGATTAATTTGTGTACCAAAGAGCCAAAATTTGCACCAAAATGAATAATAATGCTGAAAGCTAATTAATTCAAATCATGAGCCTAATTAAGAATTCTATGGAACTTGTTGAATAAATCTTTATTAGAAATTGATTGTCATTAACTGCACCATCAAATGACATCATCCTATGGGATGGCATCCATAAGCCATAAATGCATAAAATATCAGGATTTATGCATCTCATACCTTATCAAAACCCTCTATGCCTATTCATTGCTCTTCTATCACAAGTATTAATGGAGATATTTATAGATTGAATTTCATAATTGAATTTATTCATGACCACACATCTCAATCTTGAGATGGACGATCATAGTTGATCCTAAAACCATTTCAAAAATCTATAAATAGGAGGCCTTGCCTATTGAATTTTAAGCTTGGATAATACAAAGTTATAATACCCAAATGCATTTAAAATCATTACATTTTAGTGTTATAATTCCCAAATATTAAGCCAAAGCCAAACATGATGCCAAGAAGAGATAACGGTAGCCACACTTCATTGATGCAGACTTCATGAGCACAAACCAAGCAAACCACTTTAATAAGCTATTTGGAGCATCGAAAGAAAGTGAAAGAAGGTTTCTTATGCATTTTAGTTGTGTTTTCCATTCTAGTCTTGTCAACTAATCTCCCCCTTTGTGATAGGCTTAAGGTGTTAGCATTAGTGTATTTTGTTTAGATTTGTTTTATTCACTAACATAATACTAATCTCCCCTTATTGTAATCTTATGTTCACATTTCTCATGAAGATTTTGGAAACATTTGACTTCAAGAAGGGATGGTGTGATTGGGTTTTTAGTGGCATATCCAATCCATATTTCTATGTTTTGGTGAATGGCTATTTAGATGATTTAACTGGAATTTCCATGGGGTTATAGCAGGGGGACCCCCTCTCTCCATTTCTCTTCATTTTGATGGCTAAGGCCCTGGGTTTGGATATAAAAGGTGCATATGTGAATGGATCCATCAAAGGAGTCGAGGTAGCAGATGGGTTGGAAAATCTCACTCATTAGCAATTTTCCAATGACACTTTTTATTTGGATCAACGATGGAGAGAGAAGCCATACATTTCAAATAAATCTTGGATGAATACTCAACTAGCTCCAGGAAAATAATTAATGAGTAAAAATCTAAGATCTTTTTTGTTAATACTAGAGTTCAAGTTTAAGCTAGAAATGCACATTATCTTTCTTTTTGGATTGGAAAGCTACCTAGGAAATACTTTTGAATCTTTCTATATGTAGCCTTGAGTAAATCCACTCTTTTGGAAAATCTAATCAATTCTTTCAAATCCAAACTGAATTTTTGGAAGGGGTGATTATTGTCCCTCGCAAGTTGCTTAACAATGATAAAAATTGTTCTGAGTGGTCTTCCAATCTATATGTTTTGTCTCCTTCACCCTCCAGTCAAAGTGTTGAATAAGATGAAGAAAATTGTGAAAGATTTTCCTTGGAAAGGATTTGAGGACAAGAATAAAAATCCATTGCTTAAATGGGATAAGGTGTGTTTCTCTAAAAAGTTAGTTGGAGTAGGCATTCAAAATTAGAGTTACTAGAACTTGGCCCTTAAGACCAAATTGGTGTGGGGAATGTATTCACATCCTCAAGGATTGTGGAGTAGGCTCCTACTACTGAATGTTTTTCTTAATTTTAAATCCAAAACAAATCCCGTTATTGATTTCCCCTCAAATGGCTCCCATATGTGGAACTTCATTTTGAAATATCACCTGATCATCAAAGATCACATATCATGGGAAATAAACAACATGGATTTGTTTGATTTCTTGAATGAATCAAGGAATAGGCATAATTTTTTTAGGGATTATAGGGAGCTATTTGAAGCAAGGGTAATCATGTTATCATTTGGGGCAGGAAGATAAAAGACTACTTAAAACCTGGGTTGGGAGCTGGTTTCGAAATGTGGAAGTGGAAGTGCTTGGACAACACACACATTCCACTAAACCATCAGGTTCATCTCTCTAATATACTTGCTAAAATAAATTCTTTATTCAACCCTAAAGAGGACACAATTCAATAGGTGGAAGCTAAATCATGGATTTATTCAATTTCTCTACATTATAGATGGCTGAAATTTCCCATCCCTCTTTCGAATGGTCCATTTTTCTTTATTGGAATAAAGTAGGATTGCCTAAAGCAAGGGCCTTTACATGGTTGGCCACTCAAGGCCAAATTTTAACTAAGGATAGATTTAGGAGAATGGAATTTGAAGGTCTGTCTAGATGTTGTTTGTGCTTAAATGATTTAGAAAATGCAAATCATTTACTTGTCAATTGCTTTGTTGTTGTTGAATGTTGGAATTCATTGTGTTAAAAGCTCAGTTGGAGGTGGATGAGACCTAAATTTCCACTGTAGGATTTCTATTCTTGGAACATTGATCCTCGTAATTTGTTTTTTCTAGTTTTTGGAAAGCAATCCCCATAGTTCTCATTTAGACAATCTGGAAGGAGAGGAATAATCTTATTTTTTTAAGACAAGGGAGCTTGTAAAGAATATCCTTAATGAAGGTAAGGTTACATTTTTCAAAGATGGTTTCCTGTCATATTGCAAGATTGAATGGATCACTTTTTGATTGCGACATGTAAATCTGGTTGAATTGGATCATTCTTAAATTTTCTCCTATTAATGGGTGAAGTGTTTGTACATTGGCGAGATGTAGGTAGAAACACTTAAATTGTTTTCCTCTCTTGTGGTCTCTTTAATCTCAACTTTAATGGAACAATTAGATGTAATCTAGAGGTATCTAGGGATGGGTGTATAATCAAAGATTGTTCTATCTATTTGATCTAATTTGCTTCTCAAAAGTTGGTCGCTAGTATAAAAAATGAAGCAGAAGTCTAGGCTTTGGGCCAAGGCTTGGAGCCAGTGGCCTAGTGTGGCATCAAAAAAGTAATTATGGATGGGTACTTGATGGTATTTTTTATTGCTCTTAAGAATCATAAATTGATGACCCTAAGAATTCAAAGCATCTTGGGGAAATCTTATGGATTTTGGTGTATTTGTTTTGTTTGGAAGTGTCACATAGCTTCCACAAAGCTAGCCAAGAAGTTGAATTTCTATAAAATTAGCGGTTAGCTCAGTAGGAAGATTTGATAATTGATAATAGAATATAATAGTGGTTGGGCTTGAAAGCCTTTGGGAGATGGAGGTCGTGATGGGTTTGTTATTTCCACTAGCCCCTCTCTTCATTTTATTTCATTTGTCTTATTTGATTGCAATCATGTCTTGGTGGTGGGAAGGGATTGATTATGTGGAGTGTTCAATCATTTAAAAGACTAGAGATGTCTTTTTAATGCTAAGCATTTATTTCTCAAGTGTTTTTTATCTTTGTTTGTGGTGCCATCTTTAATATCCCCTCTAAGATCGACTTAAAATAATATATATATTTTAAAATTTAATCAATGTATTCTCCAATTAGAATTCATCATGAGAATTTAATTAATGATTCAACTAAAACACAGTATCTTAATTATAAAATATAGCATGTAACAACTACGCATTACTGATCACTAGCATCATATAAACCAAAGCATAATTGAATATAGAAAGTAATTACAGACGCCCAACCACCACTTGTACAAACATGCAACGATTGTTGTTATGATACAATAGCTAATAATTAATAATTACATCTCATCATAATAATGTCTCAATAATAATAAATATAATATAATGTACAAGATACAAGATACAAAGTTCCACAGAATATGGATTTCTCAAATTCTATTATCTACGACAATCTTAAGTGTCGTCTCCAAGTAAGTGCTATTATTGGGAGGGAGAGCATCATCTGAATGCTTTTCCACACCAACTACAGACCATCGATGCCCCACACATTTTTCCATAAGGGAATGACCCTCCATGGATGAGTAGATAGTGATAGTGAGGAAATTTATAGAGACAAGCTAGTACCCATGTGCTGTATGATTTCTAAGAACATGCAGTGAACCATAAATAAATTCATTCTAACTTTATATCACACAAACATATAAATCATACACATTAAATGACCATGTTTAACTAAATATTACTTTGGTCAAAGTTTTCAATAGTTATTAATCTCTATAATCAATCAATTTCAAACACATCATTTGATCAGATTACCTTCATCTGGGATTGGTGATGCTAATCAGTTAGTGAAGTCCATCTTACTACTTACTCAGTACCAACAAAACGAGATTTGATTAACATATCTATAACCAATAGATTTATATAAATTATTTCTTACTAGCAAACATAAAACATGCTAAACACAAGAATAATCAATATACATACATTTAATCTGTCAAATATATGAATGAATCTCTGTAATATCATTTATCACATAAATAATAAGCAAACAAATACAATTTATACCAACCGGATATAATCTATGTTTAGACTACATAACCTGATCTCCGTAAGTAGATTCAAATAGTAATAACATAGTCCATTTTTATGTACACACTACTTCCTTTCAAACAGTCAATCATAATATTTACAGAGAATCAAATAACTCATAAACCAGTTATAACATAATCTTTCATTTAAACAACTCATTCTGTTTCAAAGAGACTGTTTTCATATGGTTATAATTTTTGGACCCTTGAAAACTTTGACTTATTTTAACCATATATTTAGCTATAAGTATAAGCATATGACCCAATACCTCTGTAATTGTAATATTTTTATATGGTTACTTAAGTCCATATATAAATATGTTTCTTATATACAAATAATTGTACACATAATATGTACTGTATATAAGCACACAAACGATATATAAATATTATATCAACAGTCATTTATATTTCTTGATCAAGAACTCCATATGAATTCAACAACCAATATAACTTTCATGTTCACAGATATATTGACGATCTTTATAAGATAAATGATTCAACAATATAATACTCCATAGTTTTTATCTTTAAATAGATTTTCATCCTAATTTATTCAAAGCGTATACAAGTTCTCAAGACAAAATAGTCTTTCATATTATGATTCGCATATAAGTATTTGACAAAACATGAATTGCTCTTATATGATACATAACAGTTTCATCAAATACACAAATATACGAATCACTAAAGCCGTAACAATATAATAGTCAAAATATATGCTTATAGGGATGCATCCCAATGTGTGTGTATATATATATATATATATATACATACGTCTTCGTACATATTAGTATACTCATGGTACGTATCGCACACAAGATTACAATGGACAAATAATTTTCAATAAGTATTTGTGGTCTATGCTACGGTATACTAATCATTTATAGTACACACAACTCGTAAATATACTAATCATTAACAGAACAATCATAGCATATACCATCCACTAACCACGAAATCAATTTTGAGTAATATATTGTGAGTTACATTATCTAGTAAGACCGAGTATACTTATGAACGAAGAGTTTATACTCAACATATCAAGTTGAGAGAATACAATCAATATGATATTTAATATAGCCTTCGTTCCAAATGAACTCATACATATATATAAAATCAGTTTGGAGTGTAATCACACACAGTACCCAGAATTTCATAATTAAATATATATACAGACTTGACATGGGTTTCGATTTACTCAATCGATAGCGTTAGCATCCACTTATATTTAATATGTTTAAGATAATGTCAATATTATATTATATAGCCACTTATTATATCCTCATATTAGATATCAGAGCTCATATAATACAATATATAATATAATCACTTGTCTAATTATATTATCATATTTAAATCAACACGAAGCAATTAAATTCTCATAGACTTACAAGGATCTACCCTGATTACTCCACATTCACAGAATAGATTGCATGGAATAATTTAGAGTATACAATAATGTAAAACAACAAAATCATTATGTTATCAGAGTACATTGCATTCTTTCAACCATTGAGAACGCAGTCTGTACCATTAAAACCAATATGAGACAACAGATGGTTGTATTGTACTTGTTTACACTCCGTACAATTATACAACTGTGCAATTAAATACTTGTTTTCAGGTAAGCATTAAATAAAATAATTGTACAATTATAAAATAGAATACGGTATTCATACTTGTAAACTATAAAATACAGACTATAAATAGGTCGATATATTTTACACTAGATAAATAGTTTTTTTCAGCTATACTTGTGAGTCGTTTCATTAGATATATAAACACCTCACTGTTTTTAACTCTGTATAAAGATAACTTCAGTCGCTGCACAAACTAAGTTCGTTGCATAATAACTCATGTTTAAACTAAGTGTGTTGCATAATAACTCATCTTTAAAATAAATTCACTGCATACCTATTATATACTCGTATATAAATATAAATCGTTGTATTTAAATTTAAATCGCTGTATAACACACTATTATGCATACAAAACAATGATCATTTATGCGGTACTTCTTACACTTGAATGGATTCCATTGCTACAAAAATCAACAATGAGCAAGATCTATATTTCAAACCCAGTGCTAAGAAGAAATTTGTCCATATATTATATGATTATAAGAAAGAAAACTAATTTCCTACACAAATCGTGCTATCTGCCAAAGTTTCTGGCAAAATACAGGTTATAATCATTTTGTATATGTATATAAAGTGATTTACAATACATGTTATCGTATAAATAAACAATTACTATATATTATAAGTGGTTTATTATACAATACCAACCTATATAATATGATTTATATATAAGTAAAATACATAAGTGGTTTATTATATCAGATATCATTGCTTTATAAGCGGTTTATATATATCTACGCTATATATATACATAAGAGGTTTATAACAAATTTATAGTATATTATTTGTTTTTGTTACAAGCTTAACAATTATTTATATATATATATATATATATATATATATATATATATTCAAACATAAGCGTAACGATATATATTATTATGATATATGATGATGAGATGAATTTTTGTTAAATATTTTAACAGATAATGTATTAATACAATAGCGATTTAAAATAATCGTAGCAATTTGTTATATTCATCCATTGTGATATATATATATACATAAGCGTAACGATATATATATTCAAACATAAGTGTAACGATATATATTATTATGATATATGATGATGAGATGAATTTTTGTTAAATATTTTAACAGATAATGTATTAATATAATAGCGATTTAAAATAATCGTAGCAATTTGTTATATTCATCCATTGTGATTTATACACATATATATATTTAATATGATAATCTATATCTTTTTTATATGTACAAATCGCTATCACAAAATTATATCAATTCGCTACATAACTCTAACAAATCAAAATCAACACAAAAATTTAATGACACCACCTACCTGTCCAAAACATCTTAAGTAACTTTTGCTACATAGGTGGTGGTTATCACTTAAGTAACATGTGAATGGCACCTTTAATCTCACACACTCTGCTTATCTATGTAATTTGTAGTAAATATCAGTAGTGTTCTTACCACTCACAAAAGCCTCTATGGGAAAATAATAGAAATGAAATTATTTGATTGGCCACACAACATATTAATTATTGGCTATTTAGTGGCAATGGGAAAACATACAAACTATTATTAATTTCCATCAAACATTCAAAATTATTTCCATTCCCTTTGAACCTTCGCATTCTAATTGGTTTTTGACTGCAGTCAAATAAAAATAATCCCCAGAGGTGAAACATATAGTACCTCTGGTAGGTACTAATAATTTAACCATGCTTGATTTAGAGAACTTAATAAAGACGATAAGGTATTATCCATTAGTATTATTGAACCTCTTTCTTATGTATGTATGTTCAACCTCTTTTTATTAAACGAGGCAATATGATGCCTTCATAATGGTTTCATTAATATTTTATGTATGCATGTTCTAGCTCTTTTCATTATGTCTAATTATAATCATATGAACTAATATAATACCTTTAAAACATGATATTTATATTATTTTAATAAATAAATCAACAAATAAAACTTTTTGCATCTTTCTTCTGATAGGTTTTTTCCCTCTTCATAAATGCCAATAGTGTTACTAGCATTGAAGACAACAGTTTGTAATTAAAAAAATTGAGCCTTTAACATCTTTAATATTGAAGTGGACTAACCATGGCCCTTAATTTTTTTTAGAACATGATCTATTAAAAATCATTGAGCTTATATTATTTATAGCTCAAACCAGAGTAACATTAGGTTCTTTATGTTTTGGATTAGTTTTTTTGTCTCAATATTCAAAGGCTTTCCTTCCCTTCAAGTTCTCTCTACTCTTCTCTTCTACATTACCTTATTTTTCTTTTATCCATGACCCCTTCTCTTCTCCTCTTCTCTTTCTTTATTTCCTCCTTTCTCCATGTCATCACCACTTTCCTTGCATGGTTTTGCTTTTCTTTTTTGATCATTTGTTCCCCTAAAATATACTTTTCAATTCTTTTTTTTTATGTATTTATTTTTCTAAATTGCATGGTTTTTCTTTTCTTTTTTGATCATTGTTTCGCTAAAATATACTTTCCAATTCTTTTTTTGGTATGCATTTATTTTTCTAAATATAAAATATAATTGCTTTACTTGTTTTATTCTATTTACAATTTCATATCATTATTTTATTTGTTTTATTTCCTTCAAGAGTCTTTTCTTATTTTTATATTTTTTTTTAAAATTTAATAGCTAATTATAACACAATAATTTATATCATCATTTTAATAATGATAACTATTTATACTAAGTTGTTTATCTATATTAAAGTGTTAAGCTCTATAATGATATTTTTTAATATTATTATGATATTTAGCTTATGTTCTCAACATTATTAAGATACTTTGATTAATCTACATATGGTAGTACCAAACACTACTCATATAAATTTGTATTTTCGAAAATATTAATAAGAATGAAGACATTAGCATAACATTAACACAATCACACAAAATTAATTTATCTAAGCATAATTTAAGCTAACACACATAACTAATCATGTATAAACCATTATCTAAATGTAACAGCGTCCAAAATACACTAACTTTAACAATTCAACTCATGTATCTAATATGTATTATTTAATGTGTTGTGTGCAAGGTTCTAATCGTTCCTCTGTCATCTCCCAACATCTCCATTTATGTCACCCTCTTTAATAATGTTCTCTCTTCATCATGCTCTAAGCGATGAATCTCTCATACGTCTAACTAACGACAAACAAAGAGTTAGTCATAACACCAAAACATATATATCATAAAATTTTACTAAATAAGTCAATATGATTTCATTGTAAAGAATATACAATATAACTAACTCATAGCAATCTCATCATGAAATCAAAACAACATACAACTACTCCATAACAGCGTATGACTTATAACTTAATTAAATAGTAATTAAATCAAATCACCAACTATTAATATCTGTGAATAATAATTTGTTTAGCGAGAAATAAGAATGTAACACATCTTCTATCTTTGTTTCACACATCTTTAGATGCATTTGTATTTGGATTCAAAGTGGTGTGCTTCTCATTTTTCCTCCTTGTGCGTGAAACTACCAATGTATGTAACAAATGAACTTGTAACCATGGAACCCCTTTTATTCTTGTATGTTGAGAAACATGAGATGGCATTTAAATCCTCGATTTCATAAGGGAGATTGAGGAGGGTCTTTTGGATTCCCTCGAGTTTGATGCTCAAACTTGTTTGGGACATCCTTGGCATCGATTATTTTCAGATGGAAATTAGAAACATAGTAAATTCTGAAATTGTGTATGTTTTCATTAGCAATTTAGAATGTTCTCAAGGATATGGATATGGGAAAGGGAATCACAAAGAAATTTGCTAGATCTGGTTTGGTCTAGATGTGGTTCTCAATGTTGTGAATTTGGTCAAGCCCTATCATCTCCCTCTCAATGGAGCTAAAAATTGAGCCCTGATATCGCTGAGGAGGAGCTAGATGAAAGGTTTTTTAAGGTATTTGTTTTTTTGGAACATATGTAATTGTTTCTTCAACCATGACCTCTTTCAACTGGGATTGGTCTCCTAGTGGTGGATTGGGAAGCTCTCAAGGCTCCCCTTACCTCTCGTAGCCCTTATTGGAGAGGTTAGTAAAATGACCAATTTTCTTGCAAAATTGGTTGGCCTTAGAGCTAGGGAAGCTATGAAAGTGGAATTGGGTGGCATCCCCATAGCTCATAGGGAGCCTCGTTGCTACAAAGCAAGAAGAGGGAAGAGTACAAGAGGTAGTGTGGAAAACATTGACAAAAGTCAAAGTGGCATATGAAGAGACGTTATAAATGGTGGGTCTCCCTCGTCAAACACTACCATACAGAAAAAGAAGAGAAGATGAAGGATGGGGCAAAAGAATTGCTTTGCCCAAAGAGAAGATAAAATGAGTAGGGTGTTCTTGATCTGGGTGGCCATACATGCGTTGGTTTGAGTGGTGGCTGTAGATTGAACGTGTTGAGTGCTCAATTCAACGTTGGAAAAGATGGCAATAGACGTGGGAGTAGATTTGGTGGCAATGGTGTGGACATGACAGGGGTTGTTAATGATGGCACATATAATAGCAACTTAAAAAACTTATCTTCTAGTGGGGATGAGCCCAAAGCCCTATCATTGCATAGAGATTAGGGTTGGGACACCTTTTGCTTGTGCTTTTGTTTTAAAAGCTTTATATTTAACTAGTATAGAAGTTTTTTTTTTAGGTATGTCCCTCATGGATGTAAAATCTTTATATGATGTTATGTTGAAAGTTGTATTCTTAACCTTATGGCTTGGGATTTTTTATGATATTTTATCATGGAGGCTTTTCAATAAGATATTATTATTATTTTGATGATTTTCTATCTTATAATGAAAGAGTGAGGGATCCACCAATCTTCGATTATTAAGAAAAAAACATTAAATATATCATATTCTATTATGAACATTTATACATATTTAAATCATATTTATTATTTAATTATATAATATATAATGATATATTAAATAATTTTATATTATAATATCACCACCCAATTTTCACAAAATTAAGCCCAAAAAAAATGCAAATTTACATTTCAAAAGAAAAACACTTTCTTAACATCCAAATATCACAAAATTCAACCTCCATCTGACGACGAACAGTAATTCAATTAAAATTTACAAAAAAACAGGTATGCCTTATCAATGATGACCAATCAGTCGAAAGTTTTCAAAACGCAAAATTAAATAGAGAAAAAAGTTTTTGTTATCTAAACGAAAAGCATAGTCAAACTTTAAATGGAAAGAACACTTATACCATTAAAATTTCATGTAATTTAACAAAAAATATCAACCCCATGATATAATGGCAATCAAAAATCTTGAAAAAACATAAAATAACAAATTAATTAGTGTGATGTAACATATATAAGATTTTGGTGCTAAAAAGCGCTGGCGCTGCCAATCAAAATAATTATCAAAATATATTGGTAATAGCAAGCTTGCAAAAACTTCCTCCCACAGAGGAAAAAAACCCTCGCCTTGAGTTCTTCTAGCATGAATGTGAAATAAGCTAAGTGTTGATGGGTGTTTTATCCCTTTTTAAATAAATATAAATAATTATATATATATTTTTTCCACAGCACCTTTAATCTGAAAGCGCTGGCGCTGCCAATCAAAATAATTATCAAAATATATTGGTAATAGCAAGCTTGCAAAAACTTCCTCCCACAAGGGAAAAAAGCCCTTGCCTTGAGTTCTTGTTGCATGAATCTGAAGTACGCCGAGTGTTGATGGGCGTTTTATCCCTTTTTGAATAAATATAAATAATTGTTGTTTTTTTTTCCCATAGCACCTTTAATCAAAAATAATAAATAGTTTTCCATGGATATAGTTAGAGCATTAAAAAACTAAAACCCATAAAACATATATTAAAAAAACATTCCAACACTCAGATTTATGACTAACCTCGTAGCAAAAATTGATTCAAACCATAGAGAATCAGTTACAGAGGAAGCATATGATTTTTTTATCCCAAAGCAAGATCTTAGCATTTTTAAGAAGCAATCTAAAAACAATACAAAAAGTTTCAATGGTGGTTCACAAAACAATATAAGTATGCATGTTTTTTAGCTAAACATGATTGGAAAAAGAAAAATCAAGATTATATATTAAGTTGAAAACTCAAACAAGGGAGAGAGATTCAAATGTATTTTTGTACTTTTTGCTAAGGTAATTTTGAAAAGTATACTCAAAAAAGCATACTACAACAACATTGCTTCTTAAATGGAAAGTATACTCAATCCTCTTGAATGGAAAGGTTCAATCAATATGTTTATGAACCATCTCAAATTTCCCAGTTTCGAAACCAATTTAAAAAGCAAATACAATAAAAGGAAAATATAGACTTGTCAACGCAGTCTCACCCATTCACCATTGCTTGAGTAATAACTAATGCAGACGACAATGAGATGAACAAAGCTTCATATTTATCCATGGAGGGAGACTACTAATTTGCCAACTAAAATATAATCATGCAATTAAAACATACTACAAGCTAGATGTCTTCCCAGTGCATACCAATGTCCTATTACTGAAACATAATCATACAATCAAAACATACTAAAGGCTAGATGACAATCAAATGAACAAGTATTTATATTTATCCATGTAGAGATAGTACTAATATGCCAACTGAAACATAATCATGCAATCAAAACATAGTGAAGGCTAGATGTTCTTTACACTGCATACCACAGTCATATTAATCTTTGGTTTAGTCAAAACATGAATGTCACTGCCAACCCAAAGTAATTAATTCTCATCACAGTTAGGACTGAACCTAGAATTACTTGGTCTTACACTGATTGAAGACATACCACGACTTATAAAATACAAGAACACTGTATTAATAACAAAAACAATCATTATTAAATTACCCCACTGGCTCTAGGTATTGAAATTGATTAAGTCACAACTCATAATTTAAAGATTGATGCACCAGTGTTCAGAACATTACAATGTTAACTGTGCTACTACAATAATTTCTTATATATTCATTATGCTGGACAAGAAACCTAAAATAGTCATCAAGAAACCAATAGTACATAAACTAACACCTTTATATGAACCATAGTTCAGAAGTATGAGAATACAGTATTTATGACAATGAACATTACAACAGCAAACTCTCCATTTAATATTTTATGCCTAACAATGAATCCTAGTACAGTTATCAAGGGTATTTGAGTCTTTTTTCAAGAGCGATCAACAGTATTCATGATCACAGTGTCAAGAAGAATTACAATGCTAGAGAGGATATACAAATAGTTCAAGTGCCTCATAAGCCATTGGCACTAATACAAGACCCTCGTGAAATAGCTAATAGAAAATCAACCAATTGGTTCTGTACTCTTGAGAAACATTCCTTGTGCTTGAACACCAACAAAAAAAATAATGTGAAAGCTGAGCCCATCCATGTGGTGGTAAGCCCTACCCACCCCAACCATCAGTTTGGGGTTGGAAGAGGCCACCAAACGAAGCCCAGGGTTATAAATGCAAATGAGAGAAAGGGTTAAGGAAAAGATCAAATGTCCACCAGAGTTGAGGGGTTTTACACACAAAGTCAGTAACACACAGACCAACAAACTGAAACCCACCATACATCACGCCAAATCAACATAGAAAGCCTTCATGGCTGTGCTAGCAATATTTCATCTCTACGCCATCTAAGGGTGAAATGAACTAGGCCAAAGCTTACCCACCAGGGCTTATTAAACAAACTCACACTAATATCTCAACAACCACGTTACTCAAATCCAAATGCAATAGCAACTATAGCGGCCTGGAAACACTGATAAGGATAATGTGAGAGTTTCAAGGGGGTGAGGGCCCTCCATGTAATCGATGCATTTGCCTAGGGTTTCCTCCAAGAATAAAACAGTGGCAGCTAAACATGCATAGATTTGAAATAAACAAGCAAAGGACTTACTTGAAAAATGCCCTCTTTATTATGTTTCTTTTCTTCTTCCACCACCGCTGTGTTCTTCTCTACGTTTTTGGTACAGTCCCAAACTGCCATATATCCTTCCATCGGATTCTATGGCCACCACCAACACATTAATGCCTCCAAAGCATGGATTCTAAAAGTAATTTCCATCACCATCATGGCTGCAGCCAAAAAGCAGGCCTGAAAACCCTATATTTTTTCCGTACTTTCCTCACAACTATTTTTCCCTTCGAAGTCAATGACCCAAAATGATAGCCATTCAAACGCAATCCAAGCAAAAACCCAAAGATTTTGTCTTAATACTAAAGTCCAATGCCATGACAAGCTCGTGACCCCATCATGGGTCAAAAAACCTTTTTACCACAAGAAGACCACAAGCATAATCATTAAACCCTTTTACCACCAAGTCACTAAGACTTTGAAACAAATCACAAAGTCCCTTATTTACACATGCCAAAGCATTACCAAAACTTATAAGCTTTTATAAACAACCAATGCAAGCTTATGGACCTTGACAGCAATTGCAGGCTTATGTTGCTCAAGCTAACACTTCAATGGGCCTGCCTTTATTATTAAACATTCTTGCAAACATAACAGGCACAATTGGCTATAAGCCAATGACGGCCTCTGAACAATCAATGCTAATGGTTACGCACAGTACTGGTTAACACAATACGAAACATCACAAAAGGTTATGGTGGACAATTGACTCGATCTCTTTCTTTTACCTTACACTCATATGCCTGTACAGCACTGATGCGACAGTTTGATGAAGTCTTCCAACCCCAAACCTAGCTCAGTCATCCAACTTTACCTGCAATCACAAACAACATCAGCAGTACCGGCTCTGCATAATCAATATAAAATCAAATACTAAATGAAAGATAGCCAACTACAGCATGATCTGAAATACTAAAATATACGCTCAAAGTAAATACAGATCAGGCTAAATGCCAAGTATCATAATAACGAAATATCTCATTAAAACAGTACAGCAGGCACATTATTCAAGGTCTGCCCAAGCGGGATATGACAACTTGGAGGAATATTATTGGTAAAAAAAATTGTTATTCCATAACAACGCTGTTAAATTAAGAGACCACATTGATGGCATGGGTCCACTCAATGCATTCTTCAACACATCCAAGGCTGAGTTGCATACAACTTGAATTATTTGGAAAAAGTCGCAGTTGCAAATGATTGTTTAATACATTTACATATTCCACGAGAGAACTGATATGCCATAGGCAAGAGGGAATATCTCCAACAAGACTATCGTTACCAACTTCCCAAGGCCTAGAGTGATAATTGAGTCAAAATCCATGTTGAAATTTGGCCACCACTGTTACATATATCAAATTTAACATGTTTAACTTGGAGGGAATCCATCTGGTGCTAATGTTAATTCATTGGACTACACAAGCTATCTGACATGACACCTCCATGGATGCTGTTATAGCTGATATTAAGTGCGAGCACATGGTTGGTGTGATTGTGGCAAGATATGCCCCAGGAGTGTGAAGCAGTCAGTAGTGAATGCCATCGGAGTATTAAAGGCTGCCTTTTGACATTTAATTTTGAAAAAACTTAAAATATTTTTTTCATCTTCAAAGAAAAAGCACTTACATTTTTATTATAAAAATTTTAATAATTTTTACATAAATGCATTTATAATTAATTGAACCTTATAGATTTGTTTGGAAAAAAAAATTGAATAACACCAAAAATAAAGAGATTCTACCAATAAGGACTCGAACATTTGGCTTTGACTTCAAATCCTTGAATTCCTCATTTGTAGTTCTGGACCCAAATGGCAATGTCCATGCAGGGGCTTGCATGCTTTTCAATATATTTCCAGAAAAAAAATTATCCTTCTTCTATTTGTACATAACTCTCCTCTTTCGTGAATTTCCAGAAAAAAATCTCATCTCTTCCCACAAATCACTAAGATATAACGTATGGGCTGGTTTGATAAATGATATGAATGTAGAAATATTTGTATTTATAAGTTGTTTAAAAAAAACATATTGTTGTCGGTGACTTGACTACAAAGGAAAGGAAAGGAATGGAATTCCATGATGCCGAATGCCCTACCTAAATGTGCAGGACAGTTTATGGCGCATAAGAAGCACTTAACTATACTTTAAATACAATATATATAAATATAGTATTTAAATATAAAGAACAAATAAAAATAAATAATATATATATTGAGGGCAAAGAACAAATACAAAGAAATAATTTAATGCAAATATAAAATGTAGAATATAAGATATAGAATTTGAAGCCCATTTCTCTCTTGGTTGGGGCCGTCTAAACTTTTACAGTACCTGAATAAAAAAGAAAAAAGTAGAAGTTTCAAACACCTTTTTTTTTTTCTCCTACTGGAGTTTGCCTTCTGTGACACGACATTAATTATTATCTATTTCACAGCATTAATTATTATCTGTTTCATTCTGGAAACCCCTTTCACATATAATTTAATATTAAAAAATCATAAAATTATATAAAATCCAATAAAATTCGAGAGTCAATTCAAAACCATTAACAACACTTAAATGTAAATGAAAGCCCTTACACATCAAATCATTATAATAATTAGAAGATTATTTGAAAACCTAAAGTTTATTTGCTGATTAAGTCTAAGCACAAGAAGCTCTTAACTTTACCCATTACATTAAACATTATATTTTTTAGATAAGGGTAAAGGTTGGTTTTTTGGCAAGGGTCCATACCCTGTTACAAGAGGGTCAAAACCCAGATAAGCATAGAAAACAAGTTTGAGACAACTTAAATAGCAAAACCGACAGAGCTACTACAAAAGAAGCCAAAAAGTAGCAAAAGTAGCTCAAAAAATAAAACACCTTAGTAGTTGTGAAGCATGTTGAGAGTGTCCTTTATCTCTTTAATGTTGTTATGCATGTTCTAGACCCTGCTAGTCATGGTATTATCAGTGACCTTCCCAGTATGTTTTTGACTGCTGCCTCTACCTCCCTTATCTAAAACAGTAGCAATATCACTAATAATAGTAGCCTGGGTACCAATGATCTCAACCATACCAGTAGTGATATTATCCAAATCGGTGAACTCACTATAAAGGATATTAACTTTCTCACTCAAATTGTGAATCTGAATATGAGAAGTTTTAATATTATCCTCATTATAATCCGTCTGCTTCATCTTCTTTTTATAATTGTGATTGAGAATATTCATCTCCTTTCTCACATCATTGACCAAGATTTTGAGATTATTCAGCACCTTAAGATTTTGAGATTATTCACATCATTGTGGTTGGCTTGATCTAAAGGGGTACTCAAGGAAAGATGGCTTTGGACCGCATTAGCCTTGTCACAATCAATATTGTTCCCCTGTTTTGAGTGACTACGAAGAACCCTTTTGTTGGAGTCAATGTTCAGAACTTCAGAAATGCCCCTAACCCTTTTATGCTTAGAGGAAGAAGGCAAGGGGTTCCCAAGTGGAGGGGTTAGGGAAGGATTGCTTCTCAGGGCCGAGTTTAAGAAGTGCAGATGCAACAGTAATATAACAACTTGGTGAGAGGGAATGGCTAACCCCCCTAATTGCATTTTCTGAATAGAATTTTCAAGAGAAGTTGGAAGAAGGAACAACAGACTCACCAGAATACGGTGTCTAAAGTGGTTCAAAAAGACCAAGTGGAAGCTTTTGATTACATGGTGTCGTCCATCCAGAATCAGGGACTGCATAATGATCCTTGCAAGCTCATCAAATGGCTTAGGTAGAGAGGTTCTAAGGAAACCTCCATGGTACGGAGTCAATTGTTCGTCCCCCACCATGAATGTGTTCAATTTGTGTTGTTTGTTGCCTCTGTTGCCTTGGAACTTATAACCTTCAGTACTGAGCCCTATGACGAAGGAGATTAGACCCTCAGTGATGGCAACATTCTTACCTCTAATATTGACTCTTCTATCTTTCCAATACCGGACAAAGTTTTGGCAAATGTGAGTCATGCCCTCTAACCCTACGGAGAAAATTTGCAACCCCTCCGACCTGCAAATGCTTCCATAACACTTTATCAATCTCCCAAGCCTTGTTGAAGGTAACCTCTGTTCTGAGATGTTCTACGACCATTCTACTAGAAAATGCGACCGTAACCAGGAGAGACTCTTGCTTGAGAAAACCGAGGATGCAAGAGATAGAAGTGAAAAGAAGTCTGAAATGATCTTTCCAATCGAAAAGAGAGATTCTCACGATCTTTGCAATGATTAAACTCCACGTCCCAATGTGATATAAATCACAACTCAAACAAGTGTCCTTGTGACAAGAATTAACACATGTTTGTCTCATTATGAAGTTGGATGATGAAGTGCTCGGGCTTGATTTGTGAATCGGTCCATCTAAGGAGTTGGTTACTTTGAACACCAACACTAGCTAAGAGATCAATTAGTTGGTTACCCTCTATAGACGTGTGAAAATTTTGTCTCAACAAGAGAATTACATAACATAAGGCCTTCATCAATAAAATGTTTAATGGTCCAACTAGGAGTGGGGGAGTTATTGAGACACCTAATGATGTTTAAAGAATCTCCTTCAATTTGGAGCTTGTCAATACCCAAATCCTTAGAAAAGTGTAGACCCCAAAGAGCAAAAAGAGCTTCAGCGTAATGATTTGACTGGATTCCCATGTTACCGCATAGACAACAACAAATCACTTTTGCTATCTCCGAAGACTCCTCCCCCTCCAACAATTCCAGGATTACCTTTTGAAGCTCCATCAAAGATTGGGTTGGATCCAACCCGAAGGACTTTTCCATTTCACAGTTTTCCTGTAGATAATCTTATCCACAGTAGAAGGGTCTAAAACTAAAGAAATGTTTCTTTTGACAACAATATCCTCTTCAATCTTAGAAGGCTATTGGTCTTCTTTGATGTTACAAATAAAAAGATTTTCTTTAATCCTAGAGAAAAGATTGATACTACCCTAGTTAGTATTGCTATAAATTTATTTAAAAATTCTATTTGTCCTCTCATGCCAAATGGTCCATATAATATGGGGAAAGGACAACGTCCAAAACAATTTCACTCTTTTGCTCTTGAAAGGAGATTTCCATTGCTTTAAAGAATCTTGCATATTGTCCGCTGTCACCCACTGAAGAAATACAAACTTCAAATTAACTCTTTCGACACATGCAGCTTTTGAGAGAGCTAGAGCAAAGACACCTCAAAGCTAGGGGGCATGCAAGGTTTAGACCAGCCCATTAGACCATTGATCATCTTTTCACACTCCGGGCCATTATTGAGGAGACATGTCATTGCTCATCCAAAGTCTATTGTTGTTTTGTAGACTTTAGGAAAATGTTTGATTATGTTCCAAGAGAGAAACTTTTCCAGAGAGTTAGGAATATTGGCATTTTTGAGACTCTCTTGGCAGCCATTATGAGATTATACAAGAATGTTCTTGGTCGTCTCTGCACAGTTCATGGAATTTCAGACTTTATTAAGAGTAACATTGGGGTCAAGCAAGGATGCCCTTTGTCCCCAACCTTATTTGGGATATACAATGATGAGTTATAGATCTTTCTTCATAAACATGTTCAGACTAGTGACGGGTGTCTTCACCAGGTTCTGATTTCTATCCTCTTGTTTGCGGACGATTTGGTTCTCCTAGCCTCTTCTCCCGAAGGCTTACAACGGCAGTTGGATGCTTTGGCTCTCTTTTGTGATCTCCAACAACTGACTGTAATTTGGGGAAAACCAAGGTCATGGTTTTTAATGACTTGAAGACCTCCCACCTCCATTTCTTTTTCAGAGGAAAGGAGGTTTGAGATTACCACTTCCTCTACTTATCTGGGAGTGCAATTTTCTAGTTCACGTTTCAACTTGAGGCAGGCACTCCAGCCTAGAATAAACAAAGGTTATGGTTATTTAGCTCTCCTTGAACAACAATGTTTTCTCCATCACTTTCAAGATATCTCTTCCAAGATGTCACTCATGGATACACTTATCAGAGCCACAGTTCTCTATGGATCTGTAATTTGGGGGCCCTCTCTAGATGAAGATGATTGGGTTGCTGTTGAGAGGGTCCAGACACTTCTTCGCCACATGATCAAATGTAAGCAAACAGTTCCCCAACACATTATTCTTGCAGAGTTTGGAACCTGACCCTTCCGATTGTAGACTAATTTGATCTGATCACTTTCATACATCGCATATGAAGGCTTGCTGATTCTGCGAGTGGACGTGACAAATACCCATACTTAGCACACTATTCTTCAAAGAATCTTGCTCTCTCAGCACCTTCGACACGTGGACGTCATTGGTATACAAGGGTTTCTAATCTATTGGAGTCTGTGGGAATCAAGATGGACCGACTTCCTCCATTTATGTACTCCTTGGATGCACCAACTCAACTTCTATCCACTAGACAGGGGTTAAACCAGATTATTAGAGATGATATTTACAGACAATTTATCCATACTACTTGGGTAAACCCTCCTTGGGGGTTACGCCCTATGATGGCTTTTTATGCAAAGCACTTCTTAGCGCTGAGTGACGGGCTTATCATTCGTCCACAATATACATTCCGCCACAGGTTGCACTCTCTTCACATCCCATTAGGACAGTTTCGAGTGGGGTCTCACAGGGTTAGGATTGAGACAAATCACCAAATGGATTGAGCAGACAGGGTTTGTCAGTTATGCAGCATCCAAGAGACGAAGTCCGAAGAGCACTTCATCTTTCGTTGTCCCACTTACAATGAGATCAGAGGGAGGTTTTACTGCCTATGTAGGAGAACACAAACTCTTTCTGACTTCTTTAGATATGAAGCCCAGAGATGTTTGGCTTTATATATACATGAAGCTCTTAAGCTTTGTGATCATTTTATTCAGAGACCCACTAGACCAATCTCCACTCCGCAAATTACTTCCTTTTTCATGATGCTACCCTCGAGGAGAGGCACAAAGCGACATATTAACATCAGTACAACCCCAAATTCTAGATCAGTGAAGCCCAGAGACACTTCACATTTTCTTGAGTTTTCATCAACATATTCACTTCAAACCCAGCATCAAGAGGCAGCCTAGATCCACCAGACCTTCACAAAGGACCTTTCCTTCTAGGCAAAGGATTGGAGGACAGACTGGGCATCATACCTCCCATTCTTCGGGTCAGACTTCTATTCGAAGCTTCTTCTCGTTGGCCTTGGATGCTAGGAGAGTTGGATTGAACTCTTGATGGGTTCCCTCCTAGTTCTTTCTTAGTGATCATTCGTGCTACTGATGTTTACAGGATTATTGGAGATTGCTCATTTATTTTGCTCCCTTCTTTGGCCCTAAGCGTGGTTGGATCCTTTGATGGTTTGGCTCTGAGCGTGGTCACTCTTTGCCATGTTTTATACTATTCCTTTCAACATTGTTTTTCTTGTTTTTGGAGACCTTTTTGGTTTCCCGATTTTCCTAACACATTTTTGTAATATGCAGCCCCTTTGACCTACTTTTGTGGTCATTAGTTGGACATCAATATATTTATCTTATCTTATTATATCTTAACTTTCAAAGTATTTCTTTGTCCACCTCACTGTTACTATAAGCAATGACATTACGACTGCAAAAGCTTCCACATATGACAATCCCACTGCAATACCATGCCTAGGAATTTTCTTGCTTCTCTTGTTAATTGATTGTTAGAACTTAGAAATAAAAACTGCTGCAATAAAGATAGATTGCCAAAGCAATCTGGAATTTCACCTGTCAATTGATTGTTAGAAATAAATAAGTCCTGCAAAAATATTCTATTGAGTTGGTTAAAATAAATATTACCATAAGTCAGTCTGGTGACATAAGCTGTATGGGGAATATTCCCACTCAAGATATTGAGATTTAAATCTAGATGCTGAAGATAGGAGAGTTTTTACAAATAAGAAGGAAGAATACAAGTTAATTCATTTGATTGCAAATCAAAGGAGGTGAGAAAACGAAGTCTGACATGTTATGGTTGATATTAAGTCTGAGCACATGATTGGTGTGATATAAAGCCATTGGGAAGAAATGGGTTGGGATGATATCCACCACAATGTGTGTGTACATATAATGTGTATATACACATTGTATGTATACACATGTATATGTACACATATAATGTGTTTATGCATATATACACATTGTATATATATTTATATATACACATTGTGGTGGATATCATCACAACTCATTTCTCTCCAATGGCTTCCACTTCCCAGCATCTTATTGTTATTATTGTCACCGAATTCTTTGTTATTGCACTCTTTGTTATACATACATATAATGTGTATATATACACCTTGTATCTATATATATGTACATTATATATACACATTGTATATATGCATATATACACATTGTAGCAGATATCATCACAACCCATTTCTATACACATATTATATACACATTATATGTACACACATACAATGTGTATGGATATATACACATTGTGGTGGATATCATCACATCCCATATATATATATATATATATATATATATATATATATATATATATATATATATATATATATAACTCAAGGTTGCAATGCAACTCGGGCTAGCAATACAACTCGGACTCACAACTCAACCCAACCCGTTATCGCTTACCAACATCGTATCGATTTCACATTGAGGAAACATAGTTTCCTTCAAATTAACTCGCTTTCTATATACATATATATAGAAAGAGAGAGAGAGAGTGAGAGGAAGGGGTTGTGATGATATCCACCATAATGAGTGTATATATAAATATATACAATGTGTATATGTATACATACACACATTGTATGTGTATATATATACATACAATGTGTGGCTCGCAATGCAACTCGAACTCACAACTCAACCCAAACCGTTTTCAATTACCAACATCATATTGATTTCGCATTGAGGACACATAATTCCCTTCAAATTAACTCGCTTTTTATATACACATATATAGATATCCACCACAATGTGTGTATATATACATATACAATGTGTATATGTATACATACACACATTGTATGTGTATATATATACATACAATGTGTGTGTATATATATTGTATACATATAACAAAAGAGTGCAATATACACACACATTATATGTATATGTATGCATACACACATTGTGGTGGATATCATCACAGCCCAATTCTCTCTCTCTCTCTATATATATATAGAGAGAGATAGATATACATATACATATACATACACACACATTGTGGTGGATATCATCACAACCCATTTTTCCCCAATGGGTTTCACTTCCCAAAATTTTATTGTTATTATTGTCATCGCACTCTTTGTTATCCTATTCGCCAGCCCATTCCCATGTCTCTGCCTCCCCAGATGTCATCCCCATGAATATCAAGCTCCTCGCCTTCAAGGCGGGTGATGGCAATACCAAGGCATGGGTGAAAGGCACTGACTGCTGCACACTCTGTCATGATATCCACCACAATGTGTTTATATATATGGTCGAGTGGGGAGTGGTTTTGTATATGATTAAAATATTAAAGTGGTTTGTATGTGAAATACTCAACGCCTAGAATATTAAAACGCAGAACAAAGACATGTAGGTATGCAATAGGACGTACACACACACGTGGTGGATATCATCACAATCCATTTCTATACATATATAGAAATGGGTTGTGATGATATCCACCACAATGTGTATATACGCACACATTTTGGTGGATATCATCACAACCCATACATAAATGCATACATATAGAAATGGGTTGTGATGATATCCACCACAATGTGTATATAAGCACACATTTTGGTGGATATCATCACAACCCATACATAAATACATACATACATACATAACGTGCGCAAACACACACACATTGTGATGGATATAAATATAGACAAATTGTGGTGGATATCATCACAACCCATTTCTACATATGTATACATTGGGTTGTGATGATATCCACCGCAATGTATGTCTATACAATGTGTTCTGATGATATCCACCACAATGTGTGTATATATATACAATGCATGATGTGATGATATCCACCACAATGTGTATGTATATATATACAGAGAAATGGATTGTGATAATATCCACCACAATGTGTGTGTATACAATGTGTATATGGGGATGTGCACAAAATTGGAGGACAATTCCATGGACATACCCTTTAATGCATATATGTTATTCACATAATGTGTACGCGCGAGGTTGGGGGACAATTCGGTGGACATACCCTTTAACACATACACGTTATTCACATAACATGTATGCGTTATTAACATTATGGCTTAGCAATTGCCGAGCCATACTGCGTACACATTATGGTATGCTACAATAACACGTACGCGTAATTGTAATGAGTATACGTTACTTGTTAATTTTTAAAAAAACCCACAGCCTTAACGCTGCCTCAATTTGTGGCTGATGCTTTGCCTTCTGGCGCACACAACAATACTATGAGCCTGAACCTGACCCTGACCCTGAACCTGAATGCCACATTTGAACTTGTACCCTGTTACCACACGGTCCAAAGTTTCACATTGCCCACTCCCACTAATGGTCCACTCCATCTCCATCTCGTCCTCCTCATTATCATTATTATTCTTGCCAATACCGTCTGATCCTTCAAATATAGACTTAATATAAACATCCATATCCATTTTAAGTAGTAAGATGAACAACTTCCTCGTTTAAAATGGATGTCAAGGAGAGAAAATGACAATGATCGCAAATGATGATAACACAATGAGCAGAGGTACTTAAAAGTGTGCTTAATTATCAAATATAATTATAATTTGGATGTGTACATGTACCCTGTTACCACATAGTCCAGAGTTTCACATTGCCCACTCCCACTAATGGCCCACTCCATCTCCATCTCGCCACCTGACCTCCTAATCCTCTGGCTAACCCTCCTAATTTTTTGTTTTTTGAAAAGAGATTAGTGAGTGACGTGCAGGTGATTATAGATACATAGGATGCGTTGTTCAGTGTACAGTTTTCTTTGGATTGCAGGGGACATGAGCAAAAGGGAAAGCATGCAGTGTCAATGACAGTGACAAGGAGAGGGAGATTCTAGAACCTCACGTTGTGCCTCCATATACTTGACCTACTTGATGGCCTCCTCCAGTGTTCTGACTGTGTCAAGCTTGGTCGAACCTGAACCTGATCCTCCGGCCAAAATTAAGCTTTCCCACAACTTCAATTTGTGGCTGATGCTTTAACTTTTGGCACGAGCTGCAATACTTTGAGCCTGAGCTGAAGCTGATGCTTGATGGCCTCCCATTTGCTTGCCTGCATGTGTCTTTGTTTTGATCTTTAAGCTCCGAGTATTTCACATACAAACCACTTTAGTTTTCTAACCGTATACAAAACTACTCCCCACTTGAATATATATATATATATATATATATATTTTGTCATGATTCTCATAAGGATCCCATGATAATCATGCTCATTTTTAAAGAGTATTTCGCATACAAACCACTTTAGTATTCTAATCGTATACAAAACTACTCCCCACTTGAATATATATATATATATATATATATATATATATATATTTTGTAACGATTATCATAAGGATCCCATGATTATCATAAGGATCCCATGATAATCACGCTCATTTTTAAAATGCATCATATTAGCAATGCAACTCGGGCTGGCAAGGCAACTCCAACAGTTCCGAAGGTCAACTCCAAGAACCATCAGGAAAAGCCAAAATGCATGTCATCAAGTCTGTTACTAGGTGGCTGAGTTGGGAAAGGGGTATTGACAACCCTTATAGTGGCCCGGGGCCAAAGCTTAGACTAACTCGAAAAACCCGAACATCAGACTGCCAGTCTTCTGAGAGTAATGAGAGATCCAAACCAACAAACCGCAATATGAAAATCCGAGGCAAAAACAAAGTTCAAGCCAACATTCAATCTTGCATTAAAAAGGAAACATAGTTTCCTTTGTACATTTACTATTTCTTTCTGAACCCGAGTATATACTATTTTTTTCAGTTCTGTGGGGAATAGTTTTGTATACCCACTTGAATATATATATATATATATATATAATCAAGTGGGGAGTAGTTTTGAATACTAAAGTGGTAGGTAATGAGTAGGAGGTAAAGTTGGTCAACGTTGGTTACAATACTGAAGTAAATAATTATATATATATATATTAATATAATGTGAAGCGTTCCAATAGTAAAGTGCATGCTAAAATTTTGAAATTTCAATGTATTTACATAGAAATTTAAAAATATAAATGCATGTCGAAATTTTGATGTCAAATTGAATGTGAAATTTTTGATTTAAGACTTAGACTTTAATCGTCCAAAACCCCAGTTTCGATGACCAAACATCGAATTCAATATCTGAACGTCGAATCGGTCCACATATTTTTGGTAAATAAAGAAGTGAAGGTCAAAAGTTTGAGATCGACTATAACATTGTAAGAGCGCCCATTGTCATTTGTAACAGTACAAGTGAACTGACTTTGGAAGAGCTTAGATATCTCAGCTATCCAAATCCTGCCTTCTGCCAGATTTGCCTGCTACATGGATCTACTAATCAGTTGCAGGAAGACGTGCCCCTCATATCTCTTCCCAGAATATTCATTGGACAGCTTTTCAACACCAGAAAATTTAGCAGTTAGCAGTGTCCTTAGTCCTGACCCAGCTTCGGGACCACTTTTATTAATTACACCATTTCCACTTGGCTTCCATTATAATTCCCAATTATGGGATGGTAGATTGTAAAAATATACTGGTCTGGAGACTGGAAGTGAATTTAACTTGACTAAAATTTAATTTCAAAATGACCACCAGTATAGAATATGTTAAGAGCATCGGTAGTGACGCTTTTGCGTTTGAACAAGTTGAATTTCAGGTTAGTAAATTGGGAATTACTAATACTGCGTCACACATATATTAGATTACATTTAACTAAATTGATTTGCCTTCACAGAATCTGTAATTTTTTCTACAGCTAACAGTTGAAAAAATGAGCTTGATCATAAAATGGGATCCTTATGAGAATCATCGCATGGATTTTAACTTATACCTACTATGGGGGGAGGGCGTTCTTTGAATGCCCTTGCAGGAAAGCAAGTGAAAACACGGGAAAGATATTGTTCCCCCCTTACTCGCAAACAATTCCGGATACTCCAGTTGGGAAAGAAATGAGAAATGGATGAAGGAAACCATGTTTCCTCTTTAATGTGAGATCGATTATTGCGTGGAACTTTATTTTTGCCTCGCATTTCTGTATTGCGGATGGAACCCGAGTTGGACTGCCATCCCGAGCTGGGCTTCCAGCCCCAGTTGCGTTGCGAAAGAAATAGTGAACGGATGGGGGAAACCATTTTTCCTCTTTCATGCGAGATCGAATGTTGGGTGGAAGCATGTTTTTGCCTCAGATTTTTGTATTGCAGTTTGAACTTGAGTTGCACAGCCAACCCGAGTTCGGTTTTTGGCTCGAGTTGAAAAAATGAGCTTGATAATAAAATAGGATCCTTATGAGAATCATCGTGTGGATTTTAACTTATAACTACTATGGAGGGAGGGTGTTCTTCGAATGCCCTTGCGGGATAGCAAGTGAAAACAAGGGAAAGATATTGTTCCCCCCTTACCCGCAAACAATTGCAAATACTCGAGCTGGGAAAGAAATGAGAAATGGATAAAGGAAACCATGTTTCCTCTGTAATGCGAGATCAATTATTGCATGGAACTTTATTTTTGCCTCCGATTTCTGTATTGCAGATGGAACCCGAGTTGCACTGCCATCCCGAGCTGGGCTTCCATCCCGAGCTGGACCTTCACCCCAAGTAGGGTTGCGAAAGATATAGTGAATGGAAGGGGGGAAACCATGTTTCCTCTTTAATGCGAGATCGAATGTTGGGTGGAAGCATATGTTTTTGCCTCGGATTTTTGTATTGTGGTTTGAACTTGAGTTGCACAGCCAACCCGAGTTGTGTGTCTTCTCCGAGTTGAAAAAACGAGCTTGATAATAAAACGAGATCCTTATGAGAATCATCGCATGGATTGTAACTTATAACTACCATGGGAGGAGGGTGTTCTTCGAAGGCCCTTGCGGGAAAGCAAGTGAAAACACGGGAAAGATATTGTTCCCCCCTTACCCGCAAACAATTCCGGATACTCGAGCTGGGAAATAAATGCAAAATGGATAAACGAAACCATGTTTCCTCTATAATGCAAGATCGATTATTGTGTGGAACTTTATTTTTGCCTCGGATTTCTGTGTTGTGGATGGAACCCGATTTGGATTTCTAGCTCGAGTTGGACTGCCATCCCAAGTTGAGCTTCCAGCGCCAATTGGGTTGCGAAAGAAATAGTGAACGGATGGGGGAAACCATTTTTCCTCTTTCATGCAAGATCGAATGTTGGGTGGAAGCATGTTTTTGCCTCGGATTTTTGTATTGTGGTTTGAACTCGAGTTGCACAGCCAACCCAAGTTGGGTTTTTTGCCCAAGTTGAAAAAACAAGCTTGATAATAAAATGGGATCCTTATGAGAATCATCGCATGGATTTTAAGTTATAACTACTATGGAGGGAGGGTGTTCTTCGAATGCCCTTTAAGGAAAGCAAGTGAAAACACAGGGAGATATTGATCCCCCCTTTTACCCGCAAACAATTCCAGATATTACAATTGGGAAAGAAATGGAAACCATGTTTCCTCTGTAATGCGAGATCGATCACTGCGTGGGACTTTATTTTTGCTCAGATTTCTGTATTGCAGATGGAACCCGAGCTGGATTTCCAGCCCGAGTTGGACTGCCATCCCGAACTGGGCTCCCAACCCGAGTTGGGTTGCGAAAGAAATGGAAACCATGTTTCCTCTTTAATGCGAGATCACTTATTGCGTGGAACTTTCTTTTTGCCTCAGATTTATGTATTGCGGATGGAACTCGAGCCGGATTTCTAGCACGAGTTGGACTGCCACTCAGAACTGGGCTTCCAGCATGAGCTGGGTTCCAAAAGAAATGGAAACCATGTTTCCTCTGTAATGCAAGATCGATTATTGCATGGAACTTTATTTTTGCCTTGGATTTCTGTATTGCGGACGAAACTCGAGCTAGATTTTTAGCCCGAGTTGGACTGCCATCCTGTGCTGGGTTGCAAAAGAAATAGTGAACGGATGGGGGAAACCATGTTTCCTCTATGTTGATTTGCACAACTCGAGCTTGAGCTAGGTTGGTGCTCTTGTTGTACTTGAAAAAATGAGCTTGATCAATATAATGGGATCCTTATGAGAATCGTAGCATGGATTTTAACTTATAACTATTATGAGGGGAGGGTGTTCTTCGAATGCCCTTGCGAGAAAGCAAGTGAAAACACGGGAAAGATATTGTTCCCCCCGTACCCGCAAATAATTTTGGATACTTGAGTTGGGAAAGAAAAGTAAACCATGTTTCCTCTTTAATGTGATATCAAATGTTGTTTGGACTCCTAGTTTTACCTCGATTTTCTGTATGTTTCGATTGTTTGGTTCGGATCTCTTATTACTCTGCAAAGAGAGGTGGGCTGATGATCGAGTGTTTCGATTCAATCTGAGCTTTGGCCTCAGGAATTGTTAGGATTGTCGATGCCCAAATCCCAACTCACCCACCCAGTAACAGACTTGATTACATGTATTTTGGCTTTTTTTGATTGTTCTTGGATTTGTTCTCTGATACTATTGGATCTAGCCACCCCTTGCTAGTTCAGTTTATGCTTTTGCGGATGGTTCCGGGAGTGGACCTTCGAAATGCTATCGGAGTTGCCTTTTCAATGCGATTTGCACAACTCGAGCCCGAGTTGTGTCAATTTAACAAGTTGCCCTTGAAAAAACGAGCTTGATCATAATCGGATACTCGAGTTGGGAAAGAAATACTGAAAGGGTGAAGGAAACCATGTTTCCTTCTTAAACAAGGATCAAATGGCGGGTGGTCCTCCATTTTTGCCTCGGATTTCCATATTGCGGTTGGTTGGTTCAGATCTCTCTCTTATAACTCTGCGAAGAGTGGCGGGCTGATGATCGGGTGTTTTTTATTCAATCTGAGCTTTGGCCTCAGGGCATTGTTAGGGTTATCGATGCCTGGATCCCAACTCACCCACCCAGTAACAGAGTTGATTAAATGTATTTTGGCGTTTTCTGATTGTCCCTAGAGTTCTCCAAAACTATCGAATCTAGCCGCCCCTTGCTAGTTTGGTTTACGCCTTTGCAGATGGTTCCAGGAGTGGACCTTCGAAACGTTCTCAGAGTTGCCTTTTCAATGCGATTTGCACAACTCGAGCCTGAGCTGGGTCGATTTAACGAGTTGCACTTGAAAAAATGAGCTTAATCAATATAATGGGATCCTTATGAGAGTCGTGGCATGCATTTTAACTTATAACTACTATGGGGGGATGGTGTTCTTCGAATGCCCTTATGGGAAAGCAAGTGAAAACATTGGAAAGATATTGTTCCTCCCTTACCCGCAAACAATTCCGGATACTCGAGTTGGGAAAGAAATGGAAACGAAGTTTTCTCTGTAATGCGAGATCAAATGCTATTTGGACTCGTAGTTTTGCCTCAGATTTCGGTATATATTAGTGTTGTTTGGTTTGGATCTCTTATTACTCTGCGAAAAGTGGCAGGCTGATGATCGGGTCTTTCGATTCAATACGAGCTTTGGCCTCAAGACATTGTTAGGATTGTCGATGCTAGAATCCCAACTCACCCACCCAATAACAGACATTATTACATGTATTTTGGCTTTTTTTTATTGTTCCTGGAGTTGTTCTCTGAAACTATTGATCTAACCGCCCCTTGCCACTTCGGTTTTCGTTTTGCTGATGGTTCTGGGAGTGGACCTTCAAAGCACTGTCGGAGTTGCCTATTTAGTGCCTATTCGCACATCTCAAGCCCGAGCTGGGTCGATTTACCAAGTTCCACTTGAGAAAAAGAGCTTGATCATGTTTTCGCCTCAGATTTCCATATTGTGGTTGGTTGGTTCAAATCTCTTATTACTCTGCAAAGAGTGGCGCGCTGATGATCGGGTCTTTCGATTCAATTTGAGCTTTGGCCTCAGGGCATTGTTAGGGTTGTCGATTCCCAGATCCCAACTCACCCACACAGTAATAGACTTGATGACATGTATTTTGGCTTTTTCTGATTGTTCCTGGAGTTGTTCTCTGAAACTATTGGATCTAGCCGCCCCTTTCCACTTTTGCTCTATAGATGTGGACAAGTGTAGTGCTTGTGTAGTTTCCTCACTACTATTTTGTAATTTCTATGAGGTGGAGGTGAAACCTTGTTCCTGGCCACAATGCCTACGACCAGGTTATTTGCTTTCTATTCGGGTTACGACCGTTGAGCAGAAGGTCAGAGCATTTCTGCTCTTCTCGTGTTTGCGAGTTGTTCTCAAAGATGATGTGCACTGGAGTATACATTATTAGCATTTGTGCCACTGACTTTGCTCTAGCACGTTTGCTCCTTGTGTTGAACTCCTTGCGCTTGTGTGGGAAATTATGATGGAAGGCAAGATTTGTCTCTTCTTCCACTATGATGATTCGTTTTAGAAGTTTGCTCTAAAACTTGGCTTGCCGGTCTGTCTAGGTGTAGTGTGAATGTTTCGCATGTTCGATCGGATCCCACATCTCCTAGTGGCTTCCAAGTATATGTTGGATCCGTGTGCACGTGCAAATAATGGCTTGGAATTGCTCTTTTGCAGTGGTGGCCATGATTGTGGCGCTTTTCCCTGCACGCTGAGGTTGACGCACTCAGACTATTTGCGCCAATTAAAAGTGCATAGGGGGCTATTCTGGGTAAGGAAGTTCTTGAGAGGTCTTAAAATTGAGGTGGCCACGTGCACGATGCACTCTGTCCTTCGTGTTGATCGCGAGTTTGATCACTTCGAGATGTAGGGTGTAGGGCTTCGTACGCGATGTTCTTCGCAGGGCCCTGTAAACTGAAAACCCAAGGCTAGAGCACTATGACCTGCTTGCCTTTGCCCCTGTTCCAAATGTTGCCTTTGCAGGGAGTCGAGGTGTTTGTGCCGATCGAGATTTGGCTTTTGTGGGTGGCATGTGCCCTTTGAAAGTGCGTAGGTGGCTTTCCTAGGAAGGTCCCTGAGCGGCCTTATAATTAAGGTGGTCACGTGCACGGTGCATACTGTCCATGGTTACTTATCACAAGCAAGTTGGTTGAGTTGACGTAGGGTAAGCGGCTCCGTACAAGACGAGCTTCCTAGGGGTCCATGATTAAAGCTCTCTGTTTATCTTGCTCCGATTTGTGCGTCCCTCCCTTCTCGTTTAACGACACATTTTTACGTTGACTCAACGTATGTGCAAAGGAGGCATCGAGTGCTCCCTCACCCTCTTCCATTCGGTTCACATGTCAATCATAAGGATTTTATGTTTGATTTCAAGGAAGAACGAATGCTTTGCTCCGATTTCACACAGCAGTGGGTTTTGCTGACGCTTGTCGGCATCCCGCTTGCGGTTGGAGGCTACCTGGTAGATCCTACCAATAGTCATATGCTTGGCTCAAAGATTAAGCCATGCATGTCTAAGTATGAACTATTTCAAACTATGAAACTACAGATGGCTCATTAAATCAGTTATAGTTTATTTGATGGTACTGTTGACGCAGAAGATTGCATCCTTGGGAGGCCGAGCTCCTGCCTTCTTCACGCAACAACGGAAACTCCCCTCTCGCCTGTGGGACCGGCGACGCTGGAGGGGAGTCTCTAGATGAGGGCTAGCTCCCTCTGATGTATCATTTAGGCCCTGGTTTCTCCTACTGCTAACAAATAAAATGTAAAAAAAAGGGGGGAGTGAAAAGGGAGAGACAGATGCTGAAAACAAAGCCTAAACCTAAAAAGAAAAGGTGATACACCAAAAAATGTGATCCACCCAGCGCGAATATACACTTTTCACCAAAAAGAAGCGCCTATACACTTCATCTGAAGTGAGAAAACCTTCTGCATCAGTGGGTCAGGGGTCCGTGGAGATACAGAGAGGAAATAACTACTAGAGGCGTTCTGAGACACACTGCAGTAGCCTATCCACTTCACCTATACTCCTCTAGGGACACTTCTGACAGACCTGTAAAAGGAAACTCAAAAAAAAATACACCAGACACGCTGCAATCATTCTGCAAAAGCATTAAGAAAATGACTTAACACAGAATCAAGGCATAGACACATACTAAAGATGCAAAACTCAGAATGGAGGTAAAAATGCTAAGTTTCGATTCAAGGTAAATTTCTGGCAGAGCTCTGCCTTACAAGCCTGAGAGATTTTTGGGTAGAGTTTTGCCTTAAGGTTGAGAGCGGATTCTCTTCTCGAATGAGAAGTTTACAATTTATAGAAAGAGGAAGAGCAACTTGGCGCTTCCTGAAAAAGATTTTAGCGCTCTTTTCTGTAAGTGGCCCATGTGCATTCTGAACCTTGGAAAAAGGAAACCACTGTTACTGATGTCATTTTTCAAAAAAGCCCTGCTGGAACCATGCTGTACAATCGCCAAAATTGACTTTGGCGTTCAAACATTAATGCAAAAACATGGCCACGCCTCTTTTCTGCAAACACACTGCACTTTGTCCCCTCATCAATGCCAACTGCAAAAAACAGGGCGCGCCACTCATCTGCAATAACTCACCTTCCTTCTGCCACTTGGACGTCTTTTCTGCTCCTTGTCCTCTTCTTGCTCTTTCAACTCTCAGAGGCAATCTTTTGGCGGATCGCTACATTCTTTAGGCTCATTCCATGGTTGGTGCTCAAAGAGTTCAAAACAAACAGATATTTCACTGTGTTAAATTTGACGTTCACACGGCCATCACACAACGGCTAGTTTGTCTACTTAAATTTGACTGCTTTCAAGGCGTCATCGTCCTCGGCAAAAGTCATAGTCTTTTCTGCGGCTTTTTTGCTTCGCAGGCTTTTATTTTGAGCCTTTTTTCCCGTGGACAAAAATCCGCAGGAATTGGCCGCTCTTTGTACTTTTCTTCTGGCTCTTTGAAACTCTCTGCCCTCCACAAGGGTTTTTGAAACCATCACTGCCCTCCGGCTGTAGGGCACACCCTTGAACTAAGCCGTTGAACCAATCCATTGAACCAAAATTGGTTCAACGGTTCAACCACTGCGCACCGAGCCCGTTGAACCAAGCCTTTGAACCGATTCATTGAACCAAAGTGTTGAACCAAAGCCGATTTAATCAAGCGATTGACCCAGGCATTGAACCAGGTTCAATGGTTCAACGATGCCAACCTTCCTCATGATTTTTTTCAGACAAGAGCCCGAAGAAGCCTTGTAAAACTCGAAACTCTCTGAACTGATCCTTCATACACCAAAGGACTAACCTACTGAGTCCGTAGAGATCCAAAACCTGCAGAGTTCGTAGAAATTCTGCAGAGTCCGTAGAAATAAACAAATTCATGCAAAATCAAAAAATGAAATGGCCTAGAGCAGCACGGACAGAAGGGGACCGATTTTTAACCTGTTGGGCAAAAAATGGTCAACAAATTGGCGACTCCCAGAGGAAGCATGTCTGCTATGCTTAAAGACTAATTGCCTTGCAGTCCATTGGGCACGGAGTTAGATGCAACTTGAACAAAGTGTTGACCATTTTTTGCCCAACAGGGCAAAAAACGGTCCCCCTCTGCCCCTGTTGTGCTAGGCCATTTTCATTTTTCGATTTTGCATGAATCTGGCAATTTCTACGAACTCTGCAAAATTTTTACAGACTCTGCAGGGTTTGGATTTCTACAGACTCAACATGTTAGTCCTTTGGCGCATGAAGGATCAATTCAAAGAGTTCCGAGTTTTACAAGGCTTCTTCGGTCTCTGGTCTAAAGGAAATCACAAAAAAATCGGCGTCTTTGAACCATTGAACCGGTTCAAGGCCTTGATTCAACGTTTGGTTCATCGGCAAGCTCAGACACTTGGTTCACTTGGCATCGACACACTTCGTTGAACCGTTGAACCGGTTCAACGGATTGGTTCAATCGTTTGGTTCAACACTTCGGTTCAATAGACGGTTCAACAAGGCGGTTCCACAAGGAGGTTCAACGAATCGGTTCAAAGGCTCAGTTCAACGGCATCGGTGCGCAGTGATTGAACCGTTGAACCGATTGAACCATTGAACCAATTTTGGTTCAACGGCTTGGTTCAAGGGTGTGCCCTACAGTCGGAGGGCAGGCCGAAGGTTCAATTGCCCTTACAGAGGGCAGTTCAAGATCTAGAAGCCCTTGCAGAGGGCAAACACTTCAAAGGAAAGACCGCCAGCGCAGGGGGAAGTCAACGAACCCGCAGAAAAGTCAAAGCGGCCAATTCCCGCGAATTTTTTGCCCACGGGAAAAAGGCCCGAAACAAAGACCCGATGACTTTTGCCGAGGACGGTAACGTCCCAAAAGCCGTCAAATTTAACCGAGAGAACTAGCAGTTGGATGACGGCCGCGTGAATGTCAAATTTAATGCAGTGAAATATCCATTTGTTTTTGCACTGTTTGAACGTCAAGCATGGAAAAAGCCCAAAGAACGCAGCGACCTGCCAGAAGATCGCCCCCGAGGGCTGAAAGAGCAGGAAGAAGACAGACCAAAAACGACAAAGCATTCAAGTGGCGAAGAGATGGAGAGTTATTGCAGATGAGTGGCGCAACCTATTTTTCCGTAGTTGGCATTGATAAGGGGACAAACAACAGTCTGTTTACAAAAGAGGCGCGGCCATGCTCTTGCATTAATGTTTGAACGCCAAAGTCAATTTGGGCCACTGTGCAGCATGGTTCCAGCAGACCCTTTCTGATGAATGACATCAATAACAGTGGTTTCCTCTTCCCAAGATTCAGAACGCACATGGGCCACTGACAAAAAATGAGCGCCAAAATCTTTCCCAAGAAGCGCCAAGTTGCTCTTCCTCTTTCTATAAATTGTAAACTTCTCATTCGAGAAAATGATCCGCTCTCAGCCTTAAGACAAAACTCTGCCCAAAAATCTCTCGGGCTTGTAAGGTAGAGCTCTGTCAGAAATTTACCTTGAATCGAAACATAGCATTTTTACCTCCATTCTGAGTTTTGCATCTTTAGTATGTGTCTATGCATTTAATTCTGTGTTAAGTCATTTTCTTAATGCTTTTGCAGAATGGTTTCAGCACGTCTAGTGCATTTTTTAGTTTCCTTTTACAAGTCTGTCAGAAGTGTCCCTAGAGGAGTGTAGGTGAAGTGGATATGCTGCTGCAGTGCGTCTCAGAACGCCTCTAGTAGTTATTTTCTCCTTGTATCTCCACGGACCCCTGACCCACTGATGCAGAAGGTTCTCTCATGTCAGATGAAGTGTATAGGCGCTCCTTTTTGGTGAAGTGTATATTCGAGTTGGGTGGGTCACATTTTTCTAGTGTATCACCTCTTTTCTTTTTTAGGCTTAGGCTTTGTTTTCAGCATCTCTCTCTCTTTTCATCCCCCCCCTTTTTTTACATTTTATTTGTTAGCAGTAGGAGAAACCCGGCCCTAAATGATACATCAGAGGGAGCTAGCCCTCATCAAAGACTCTCCCCTCCAACTTCGTCGGTCCCACAGGGGAGAGGGGAGTTTCCATTGTTGCGTGAAGAAGGCAGGAGCTCGGCCTCCTGCCACGGGTGCAATCTTCTGCGTCAACAGTTTCTGACACGCCCGGTGGGACCAACTAGGACAGGTTTTGTCCAAAGAGTTGAAGAATTTTTGGTGTGTTCTTCAACCGACCAGCCTTTGGAGGCTTTGCATCAAACACCAATGGCAACTCTGAGTTGAATTAGCTGGTTAAGCACCCTGGTGCCATCAGAAATCACTTTCTGTATGTATAATTCCTTTGCACAAAATCATGGACCTTGTGTTCCTTCGTATGGTTTTAATCAAGCTCAGGGTTTTCATGCAATTCCCCCGAGCAACTTTCCTAGTCTTCCTCAACCCCTTCAGGGCACTGATCCTAATGGCAACCACCTGCCCTGGGGGGAAATAGTGGAATCATGGGGCAGGAAAGAGGAGAAGAAAGGTTTTGCTCGAAACCTTAAAAAAGATAACGCTGCTCCTACCCATGATTCCCATGACATCCAAGAGGCTATCATGAGAAACAACGAAGAAGAAATCATCATTGATGCTCCTTGTGAAGACCTCATTAGCAATGGAGAAGACGCAGGTCACGCATACATGCAAATGTTTCAGCAGTATGAGGAACAAAAGCATGGTGAGCTCTCTTCCCTCTTGTTCGATGAACTTCCTTGTTGCTTCGATGAGGAGGACGACTACGCTAAAGACCCTGAGTTGGAGGAAGATCAAGAGGATACCTTTGAACATAAGGAGAGGTCTGTCTTCCTAGAGGAAGGCCTTGAAAAAAAAAGCTTCGAACAAAGAGGCGATGTTCTGTGGGATGAGCAATCATTTTGTGAGTCCATTTCAGACATCACCACATTCACCCTTCTTCAAGAAGGCCAAAAGGAAGCAGAGGATGAGTCTGACAAAGTCTGCGATGAGACAGAAGGAAACAAGGCAGACCATGATACATTGCAGAGGGCATGTGCAGATCAAAGGGCCTATGGTGATGAGCCAGCAGCCATTGATTTCTTGGTGAAGAGCACCAATATGAAGGACCAGTATTCAACAAGCCTCCAGAGACAAGAAGAATACATGTATGTTGGAGGCATGTTCGAATCTGACTCACTCGAATACTAGCCAACTCAGGTGACAGGCAAGAGGAGCAGGTCACCAAATCTCTTTTTCGTTCAGCTACTTGCCTGGCACCATAAGTCTTCTTGCCAAGAAAGGGACTTAAGAAATTTTCCCTTTGATCCAGGAGGGAGGCGAATTTCTTGGTTAGATGTATATAGTAGTTTGCTTTCAGTTGTCTTCCCTGTTTTCCCTAAGTGCAGTTTGCACAAATAGTGTTTTTAGCCTTGTGTGTTTCCCTTTGCGTGTAGGGTAAAAGGCTTCATGTTTTGATTCTCGAATCTTTTGGGGCTGTCGCTAACTTTATTCAAAGTTGCATCTAACTTCGTGCCCAATGGACTGCAAGGCAACTGGTCTTTAAGCATAGCAGGTATGCTTCACCTTGGAGTTGCCAATCTGTTGAAAAATCGGTCCCCCTCTGCCCCTGTTGTGCTAGGCCATTTTCATTTTTCAATTTTGCATGAATCTGGAGATTTCTACGGACTCTGCAGGTTTTGGATTTCTACGGACTCAACAGGTTAGTCCTTTGACGCATGAAGGATCAGTTCAGAGAGTTCCGGGTTTTACAAGGCTTCTTCAGGCTCTGGTCTGAAGGAAATCAAAAAAAATTGGCTTCTTTGAACCATTGAACCAGTTCAAGGGCTTGGTTCAATGTTTGGTTCATCAGCAAGCTCAAACACTTGGTTCACTTGCCATCGGCGCGCTTCGTTGAACCGTTGAACTGGTTCAACAAATTGGTTCAATGCTTAAGTTCAATGCTTCGATTCAATAGACGGTTAAACAAGGCAGTTCAACAAGGAGGTTCAACGAATCGGTTCAAAGGCTCAGTTCAACGGCATCAACGCGCAGTGATTAAATCGTTGAACCGATTGAACCGTTGAACCAATTTTGGTTCAACGGCTTGGTTCAAGGGTGTGCCCTACAGCCGAAGGGCTGGCTGAAGGTTCAATTGCCCTTGAGGAGGGCAATTCAAGATCTAGAAGCCCTTGCGGAGGGCAAGCACTTCAAAGGAAAGGCCGCCAGTGCAAGGGGAAGTCAACGAACCCGCAAAAAAGTCAAAGCAGCGAATTCTCGCAGATTTTTTGCCCGCAAGAAAAAGGCCCAAAACAAAGACCCGATGACTTTTGCCGAGGTCGGTGACGTCTCGAAAACCGTCAAATTTAATCGAGAGAACTAGCCATTGGGTGACGGCCGCGTGAACGTCAAATTTAGCGCAGTGAAATATCTGTTTGTTTTTGAGTTGTTTGAGCATCAAGCATAGAAAAAGCCCAAAGAACGCAGCGACCCGCCAAAAGATCGCCCTTGAGGGTTGAAAGAGCAGGAAGAAGACAAAGAGCGGAAACGACCAAGCATTCAAGTGGCGAAGAGATGGAGAGTTATTGCAAATGAGCGGCGCGACCTGTTTTTCAGCAGTTGGCATTGATGAGTGGACAAACAGCAGTTTGTTTATCGAAAAGACGCGTGGCCATGCTCTTACATTAATGTTTGAACGCCAAAGTCAATTTGAACGACTATGCAGCATGGTTCCAGCAGGCCCTTTCTGATGAATGACATCAGTAACAGTGGTTTCCTCTTCCCAAGATTCAAAACGCACATGGGCCACTGACAGAAAATGAGCGCCAAAATCTTTCCCAAGAAGCGCCAAGTTGCTCTTCCTCTTTCTATAAATTGTAAACTTCTCATTCGAGAAAAGGATCCGCTCTCAACCTTAAGGCAAAACTCTGCCCAAAAATCTCTCGGGCTTGTAAGGTAGAGCTCTACCAGAAATTTACCTTGAATCGAAATATAGCATTTTTACCTCCATTCTGAGTTTTGCATCTTTAGTATGTGTCTGCATTTAATTCTGTGTTAATTCATTTTCTTAATGCTTTTGCAGAATGATTTCAACACATCTAGTGCATTTTTGAATTTCTTTTTACAGGTCTGTCAGAAGTGTCCCTAGAGGAGTGTAGGTGAAGTGGATACGCTGCTGCAGTGCGTCTCAGAATGCCTATAGTAGTTATTTCCTCCATGGATCTCCACAGACCCCTGACCCACTGATGCAGAAAGTTCTCTCATGTTAGATAAAGTGTATAGACGCTCCTTTTTGGTGAAAAGTGTATGTTCGGGCTGGGTGGGTCACATTTTTCTCGTGTATCACCTCTTTTCTATTTTAGGCTTAGGCTTTGTTTTCAGCATCTCTCTCTCCCTTTTCATCCCCCCACCTTTTTTCATTTTATTTGTTAGCAGTAGGAGAAACCGGGGCCTAAATGATACATCAGAGAGAGCTAGCCATTATCTAGAGACTCTCCCCTCCAGCTTCGCCGGTCCCACAGGCGAGAGGGGAGTTTCCATTGTTGCATGAAGAAGGTAGGAGCTCGGCCCCCTGCCAAGGGTGCAATCTTCTGCGTCAACACAAAGGTTAGCAACAGCCCCAAAAGATCCAAGAATCAAAGCATGAAGCTTTTTACCCCACACGCAAAGGGAAACACACAAGGCTAAAAACACTACCTGTGCAACTGCACTTAGGGAAAACAAGAAAGACAACTGAAAACAAACTACAATATACAGCTCACCAGGAATGTTTGCCTCCCTCCTGGATCAAACGAAAAACTTCTTAAGTCCCCTTCTTGGTAAGAAGACTTATGGTGCCAGGCAAGTCGCTGAATGAAAAAGAGAGTTGGTGACCTGCTCTTCTTGCATGTCACCTGGATTCGCTGGTATCCGAGTGAATCAGATTCAAACATGCTTCCGACATATATGTACTCTGCTTGTCCTTGGAAGCTTGTTGAATGCTAGTCCCTCATACTGGTGCTCTTCACCAAGAAATCAATGGTTGCCGGCTCATCACCATAAGCCCTTTGATACGTATACCTCCCTTGCAGTGCATCATGGTCTGACTTATTTCCTTCTGCGTCGTTAAAGACTCTGTCAGACTCATCCTCTGCTTCCTCTTGGCCTTTTTGAAGAATGGTGACTGTGGTGATGTCTGAAATGGAATCACAAAATGATTGTTCATCCCACATAACGTCACCTCTCTGTTCAAAGCTCTCTTCTTCAAGGCTTTCCTCCAGGAAGACAGACCTCTCATTTTCCTCCTCGATGATCAGGATCTCTAGATGTTCAAAGATATCCTCCTGATCCTCCTCCAACTCAGGGTCCTTAGCGTAGTTGTCCTCATCGAAGCAACAACGAAGTTCATCGAACAAGGGGGGAGAGAGCTCACCATGCTTTTGTTCCTCCTCATACTGCTAGAACATCCGCATGTATGTGTGACTTGAGTCTTCTCCATTGCCGATGAGGTCTTCACAAGAAGCATCAATGATGATTCCGCCTTCGTTGTCGCTCATGATAGCCCCTTGAAAAATTGCAGATTGGATCTTCTGCTCCTCACCTGCCTCTTGCAAAACAGGGTCCTCCTTGAGAAGGGGTGAAGTGGGAAAACCATGTGTCGGAGGAGGCAGTGCTTGAGCTAGAATCAAATGATTCTCCTCTTTCCATTTGGTCAGCACTTCATCAATATCAAGAGTGCCCTGATATCTCTCTTGAAAATGTGTAGGTGGGGCGTGTTCAGACATGAAATGTGCCGTTGGGTCTGAACCGTCCATCACACACTCGCTGAGGAATCTCTCTTTAGATTCCAACTCTGCAATTCTCCTGGCTAGATCTTCTTGGAAGAGCCTTTCTTAGAGATCATAAGAATCATGGGTAGGAGCAACTTTATCTTTTCTAAGGTTTTGAGCAAAACCTTTCTTCTCCTCTTTCTTGCCCCATGATTCCACTATTTCCCCCCAGGTCAGGAGGTTGCCATCATGGCGAAAGATCTCAGAATTAAAATTTGCCCTTTTGGTTGAAGGGCAACTAGGAGGACTGCTTGAGGGGATTGCAAGAATGTTTTGAGCTTGATCATGGTAATATGAAGGAATACAAGGTCCATGATTTTGTGCAGAGGGATTAGACATACAAAAGTGATTTATGATGGCACCAGGCTGCTTAACCCGCTGATTCAACTCAGAGTCGCCATTGGTGTTAATGCAAAAGCCTCCAAAGGTTGGGCGGTTGAAGAACACACCAAACATTCTTCAACTCTTTGGACACAACTTGTCCTAGTTGGTCCCACCGGGCGTTGCAGAAACTGTTGACGCAGAAGATTACACCCTTGACAGGCGATCGAGCCCCTGCCTTCTTCACGCAATAATGAAAACTCCCCTCTCCCCTATGGGACCGGCGAAGCTGGAGGGGAGAGTCTCTAGATGAGGGCTAGCTCCCTCTGATGTATCATTTAGGCCCTGGTTTCTCCTACTGCTAACAAATAAAATGTAAAAAAAAGGGGGGAGATGAAAAGGGAGAGATGCTGAAAACAAAGCCCAAACCTAAAAAAAAAAGGTGATACACCAGAAAATGTGATCCACCCAGCCCGAATATACACTTTTCACCAAAAAGAAGCGCCTATACACTTCATCTGAAGTGAGAAAACCTTCTGCATCAGTGGGTCAGGAGTTCGTGGAGATATAAGGAGGAAATAACTACTAGAGGCGTTCTGAGACACACTGCAGCAGGCTATCCACTTCACCTATACTCCTCTAGAGACACTTCTGATAGACCTATAAAAAGAAACTCAAAAAAAATACACCAGACATGCTGCAATCATTCTGCAAAAGCATTAAGAAAATGACTTAACACAGAATCAAGGCATAGACACATACTAAAGATGCAAAACTCAAAATGGAGGTAAAAATGCTAAGTTTCGATTCAAGGTAAATTTCTGGCAGAGCTCTGCCTTACAAGCCCGAGAAATTTTTGGGCAGAGTTTTGCCTTAACGCTGAGAGCGGGTTCTTTTCTCGAATGAGAAGTTTACAATTTATAGAAAGAGGAAGAGCAACTTGGCGCTTCTTGAGAAAGATTTTGGCGCTCTTTTCTTCAAGTGGTCCACGTGCGTTCTAAACCTTGGGAAGAAGAAACCACTGTTACTGATGTCATTCTTCAAAAAAACCTGCTGGAACCATGCTGTACAATCGCCAAAATTGACTTTGGCGTTCAAACATTAATGCAAGAATATGGCCACGCCTCTTTTCTGCAAACAGACTGCAGTTTGTCCCCTCATCAATGCCAACTATAGAAAACAGGTCACACCGCTCATCTGCAATAACTCACCTTCCCTCTGCCACTTGGACGCTTTGTCTTTTCTACTCCTTGTCTTCTTCCTGCTCTTTCTGCCCTTGAGGGCGATCTTCTGGCGAGTCGTTGCATTCTTTAGGCTCATTCCATGGTTGGTGCTCAAAGAGTTCAAAACAAACGGATATTTCACTGTGTTAAATTTGACGTTCGCGCGGCCGTCACCCAATGGCTACTTTGTTTGCTTAAATTTGACGACTTTCGAGGCGTCATCGTCCTTGGCAAAAGTCATTGGGTCTTTTCTGCGGCTTTTTCGCATTGTGGGCTTTTGTTTCAAGCCTTTTTTCCCGCAAACGGCTTTCGGGGCGTCATTGTCCTCGGCAAAAGTCATCGGGTCTTTTCTGCGGCTTTTCTGCTTTGCGGGCTTTTATTTTGGGCCTTTTTTCAATTGGCCGCTCTTTGTCCTTTTCGTCGGGCTCTTTGAAACTCTCTGCCCTCCGCAAGAGCTTTCGGATCTTGAACTGCCCTCCGCAAGGGCTTTTGAACCCATCACTGCCCTCCGGCTGTAGGGCACACCCTTGAACCAAGCCGTTGAACCAATCCATTGAACCAAAATTGGTTCAACGGTTCAACGATTCAACCACTGTGCGTCGAGGCCGTTGAACCAACCCTTTGAACCGATTCGTTGAACCAAGGCCGATTTAATCAAGCGATTGAACCAGGTATTGAACCGGGTTCAATGGTTCAACAATGCCAACCTTCTTTCATGATTTTCTTCAGACAAGAGCCCGAAGAAGCCTTGTAAAACCCGGAACTCTCTGAATTGATCCTTCATACGCCAAAGCACTAACCTGCTGAGTCCGTAGAAATCCAAAACCTGTAGAGTTCGTAAAAATTCTGCAGAGTCCGTAGAAATGAACAGATTCATGCAAAATCAAAAAATGAAATGGCCTAGAGCAGCAGGGACAGATTTTTGGCCTGTTGGGCAAAAAATGGTCAAGTACCTTACTACTCGAATAACCGTAGTAATTCTAGAACTAATTGTGCACCAAATCTCGACTCTTGGTAGGGATGCATTTATTAGATAAAACGTTGGTGCGAGCTCGCCCGTTATTCCAATGATTCATGATAACTCGACGGATCGCACGACCATTGTGCCGACGACGCTTCATTCAAATTTATGCCCTATCAACTTTCGATGGTAGGATAGAGGCCTACCATGGTGGTGACAGATGACGGAGAATTAAGAGTTCCATTCCAAAGAGGGAACCTGAGAAACAACTACCACATCCAAGGAAGGCAGCAGGGATGCAAATTACCCAACCCTAACATGGGGAGGTAGTGACAATAAATTACAATACTGGCTCATCGAGTCTGGTAATTGGAATGAGTACAATCTAAATCCCTTAACAAGGATCCACTAGAGGGTAAGTCTGGTGCCAGCAGCCACAGTAATTCCAGCTCCAATAGCGTATATGTAAGTTGTTGCAGTTAAAAAGCTCATAGTTAGATCTTGGATCGTCATGGTTGGTCCGCCCCTTGGGTGTGCACTGGCCCTCACGTCCTTTCTGCCAACGGCACGTTCCTGGGCATAGTTGGCTGGGTTGTGGTTCCGACACCGTTACTTTGAAAAAATTAGAGTGCTCAAAGCAAGCCTATTCCATTGGCTTTCGAGACCGGAGTAATGATTAATAGGGATTGTCGAGGGCATTCATATTTCATTGTTAGAGGTGAAAATCTTAGATTTCTGGAAGACGAACCACTGCGAAAGCATTTGCCATGGAAGTTTTCCTTTATCAAGAACGAAAGTTGGGGCCTTGAAGACGATCAGATACCGTCCTAGTCTCAACCATAAATGATGTCAACCAGGGATCGACGGATGTTGCTCTAAAGACTCCGCCAGCACCTTTTGAGAGATCAAAGTGTTTGGTTTCCGGGGGAAGTATGGTCACAACGCTGAAACTTCAAAGAATTGACGGAAGGGCACCACCAAGAGTGGAACCTGTGGCTTAATTTGACTCAACACGAGAAAATTTACCAAGTCCAAACATAATAAAAAATCACATATTGAGAGCTCTTTCTTGATTCTATGGGGGGTGGTGCATGGTCATTCTTAGTTCATGAAGCGATTTGTCTGGTTAATTCTATTAACAAACAAAACCTCAGCGTGTTAACTAGCTACGCGGAGGTTCCCCTTCGCAGCAAGCTTCTTAGAGGGACTATGGCCGTTTAGGCCATGGAAGTTTGAGGCAATAACAAGTCTATGATGCCCTTAGATGTTCTAGTCTGCACGCGCATTACACTGATGCAACCAACGAGTTTTTCTCCTTGGTCCGAAAAGTTCAGGAAATCTTGCCAAATTGCATCGTGATGGGGATAGACCATTGCAATTATTGATCTTCAACGAGGAATTCCTAGTAAGCGCGAGTCATCAGCGCGCGTTGACTACATCCCTTCCCTTTGTACACACCACCTGTCACTCCTACCGATTGAATGATTTGATGAAGTGTTTGGATCGCGCCGACGACTACGGTTTTCGTCAGTGATGTTGCGAGAAGTTCATTGAACCTTATCATTTAGAGGAAGAAGTCGTAACAAGGTTACTGTAGGTGACCCTGTGGTAGGATCATTGTTGGTTTTGAGCCCATGAACTATGTAGGGGAGGGGGCGTGCCCGAGTGGTCAGACTCGTCGCCTCCTTGAACCCCGCTCTCGTCGACGTTTGGACTGAGGGCCCTATTTCTTTATCGTGCTTCGCTCTGGGTGGGTGTCACGACAAGCCTCAAGCTCTGCAAGTTGTTTGCTTGTTGTTCGAGGTACATAATCCAAGGGCATGATTGAGTGTCGTGTTCTTTATTGTGGTGATGTGGAGGGCCATTTTTTGACTGCGATAGGTGTGTCCGACAACTTCGATCCCTGGGCCATCCTGCCCTACTGCATTTGTAAGGGGCCCTCCGTTTCCCTTTGTAAGTTGGTTCCTTGAAAAACTCCCACAGCTGTCACAGGATTTTCGCCTCTATGATGAGTCCACCAGGTAGCTGTAACCCCCTTGTTGTGTTTCCAAGGATAGTTGTGCTTCTCAAGAGTGATGGTGGTGTGTTCGGGAGTGCATTCACGCACATCGTGGGGCAGGCCTCTCACCGTTTTTCCCTTTCCCTCTTTGATGGCCTATATCCTTTTGATATGGCGGGGTGGGGGGCATCTCCCTTTTCCAGTGCCCACCCATGAGGTCTCGCCCTCTGGACCACGGTGGCATTGTGGGATGGGTGCTTGTCACAAAAACTTGAGACACTGCGGTGCAGTTCGCACCAAGGATTTGAAAGAAATAGCTGCGTGATTCGTGCGTCATGTGCATGTTGGACAGTCAGTGCCATGAGAATACAACTCTCGGCAATGGATATCTCGGCTCTCGTCATGATGAAGAATGTAGCGAAATGCGATACTTAGTGTGAATTGCAAATCCTGTGAATCATCGAGTCTTTGAACGCAAGTTGCACCCGAGGCCTCGACCGAGGGCATCCCTACTTGGGCATCACACTTCAAAATCGCTCTCCCCCCTCAATGCATAGGCGGGAGCAGCGGATATGGCCGTTTGTCCCCAAAGGGGGTGCGGTCGACTCAAATGGACACAAGGTTTGTCCCCTGTGTCACGACGAGCGATGGCCCACGCAAGTTGGCGTTGGTTTGTGCCTGACGGGTGTGGATATGTGTGGAACTTTTCTTGGAGTTGATGGCTTTTTGCCTAATGTGCAGGCCGGACGGCTACCTTCCACATCCCCACGTCAGGAATGAACATCTGTTGAGTTTAAGCATATCATTAAGTGGAGGAAAAGAAACTTACAAGGATTCCCCTAGTAACAGTGAGCGAACTGAGAAGAGCCCAACATGAAAATCAGTGGCCATGCCAGCGAATTGTAGTCTGTAGAAGCGTCCTTAGCGACGGACTAGGCCCAAGTCCCTTGGAAGGGGACACTGGGGAGTGTGAGAGCCCCGTCGGGCTTGGACCTTGTTGCACCATGAGGCGCTGTCGACGAGTCAGGTTGTTTGGGAATGTAGCCCTAATCGAGTGGTAAATTCCATCCAAGGCTGAATACGGAAGAGAGACCGATAGCGAACAAGTACCGTGAAGGAAAGATAAAAAGGACTTTGAAAAGAGAGTTAAAGAGTGCTTGAAATTTTTGGGAGGGAAGCAGATGGAGGTTGGCGATGTGCCCCGATCGGGGATGTGGAATGGCGTGAGCCGGTCCGTCACTCGACTCGAGGGGCGTGCCAACATGGGTTGTCGTGGAGGCACAAGTGCATCCTTTGGGTTGCTCAATGTCCCTGCTTTGCAACAATCGAGGAATGAAGCGTGCACCTATGGTGGGCCCTCAGGCACCTACGCACTCGTGGCATTAGCTAACAAGGTTTCCATCTAAAACGTCTTGAAACACAGACCAAGGAGTCTAACATGTGTGTGAGTTGGCAAGTTGGAAAACCCACAAGGCGCAAGGACGCTGACTGGTGAGATCCCCTCTCGGGGGGTGCATCGTCAACCGACCCTGATCTTCTGTGAAGGGTTTGAGTGCAAGCACCCTTGTTAGGACCCGAAAGATGGTGAACTATACCTGAGCAGAGCGAAGCCAGAGGAAACTCTGGTGGAGCCTTGTAGCGATACTGACGTGTAAATCGTTCGTCTAACTCGAGTATAGGGGCGAAAGACTAATCAAACCGCCTAGTAGCATGCGAGTTTTATCAAGTAAAGCAAATGATTAGAGGCATCAGGGGCGTAACGCCCTCGACCTATTCTCAAACATTAAATAAGTGGTGCAACTACTCCGTTGAGTTGTGCCATGGAGCTCCATGTGGGCCATTTTTGGTAAGTAGAATTGGCAATGCCAGATGAACTGAAAGTCAAGTTATGGTGCCAACTTGCACGCTATCCCAGATCCCACAAACGTTGTTAGTTGATTAAGACAACAGAACGGTGGTCATGGAAGTCGAAATCCGCTAAGGAGTTTGTAACAACTCACCTGTCGAATCAACTAGCCCCAAAAATGGATGGTGTTGAAACACGCAACCTATAATCGACCATCGGGGCAAGTGTCAAGGTTCGATGAGTAGGAAGACGCGGGGGTTGTTGCAAAACCTTGGGCGTGACCTTGGGTGGACCGACCCCCAATGCAGATCTTGGTGGTAGTAGCAAATATTCAAATGAGAACTTTGAAAATTGAAGTGGCAACTTTGTGAACAGCACTTGGACATGGGTTAGTTGATCCTAAGAGATGGGGAAGTCCTATTTCAAGGCTGCACTCTCCGTGATCATCGAAAGGAAATCGAGTTAATATTCTTTTTAATGGCCTACCCACCCTAAAATCGATTCAACCAAAGATAGCGTCCAACGACTGGAAGGGCACTGCACATCCTGCGGTGTCCTGTGCGCCTTCCACGACCCTTGAAAATCTGGAGAACCGAGTACCGTTCACCCCCAATCGTACTCATTATCGCATCAGGTCTCCAAGATGAACAACATCTAGTCAATAGAACAATGTAGGTAAGGGAAGTCAGCAAAATGGATCCGTAACTTCGAGAAAAGGATTGGCTCTGAGCGCTGGGCTTAGGGGTCTGTGCCCCGAACCCATGGGCTATTGGCAGCCTGCCCGAGCTGCTTCTGCGACGAGGGCGGGCCGTCGCTTGTCGACCGGGCAATGGGCGCAAGACGCTTCCCTTGTGGGGGCTTTCCCTAGACAGCGAACAGCCAACTCAGAACTGATATGGACAAGGGGAATCTGACTATTTAATTAAAACAAAGCATTGCGATGGTCCTTGCGAATGCTGACGCAATGTGATTTCTACATAGTGCTCTAAATGTCACAGTGAAGAAATTCTACCAAGCGTGGGTAAACGACGGGAGTAACTATGACTCTCTTAAGGTAGCCAAATGCCTCATCATCTAATCAGTGATGCGCATGAATGGATTAACAAGATTCCCACTGTCCCTATATACTATCTAGCAAAACCACAGCGAAGGGAATGGGCTTGGTAGAATCAACGAGAAAAAAAGACCTTGTTGAGCTTGACTCTAGTCTGACTTTGTGAAATGACTTGAGAGGTGTAGAATAAGTGAGTCGTTTCGACGCAAGTGAAATACCACTACTTTTAACGTTATTTTACTTATTTTGTGAGGCAGAGACAGGGCGATGCCTCTGTTTTTGGCCTTAAGTTGCGCTTCGACATGCCGATCTGGGTGGAAGACATTGTCAAGTGGGGAGTTTGGCTAGGGTGGCACATCTGTTAAAAGATAACGCGGGTGTCCTAAGATGAGCTCAACGAGAACAAATATCTCGTGGGAAACAAAAGAGTAAAAGCTCATTTGATTTTGATTTTCAATATGAATATAAATCATGAAAGCGTGGCCTATCGATCCTTTCATATTTCGAAATTTGAAGCTAGAGGTGTCAAAAAAGTTACCACGGGGATAACTGGCTTGTGGCAACCAAGCATTCATAACAACATTGCTTTTTGATCCTTCGATGTCAGCGCTTCCTATCATTGTGAAGCAGAATTCACCAAGTGTTGGATTGTTCACCCACCAATAGGGAACGTGCGTTGGGTTTAGACCATCGTGAGACAGGTTAGTTTTAAACTACTAATGATCCGTGCCGCAATAGTAATTCAACTTAGTACGAGAGGTACCGTTGATTCACACATTTGGTCATCGCGCTTGGTTGAAAAGCCAGTGGCACAAAGCTCCATGTGTCAAAGTATCACTGAACGCCTCTAAGTCAGAATCCACACTAGATTGGGTGCATCTCTCTTCGGCTACATCGCGACCTGCAGTAGGGACACTTTTGTGTCCCCAGGGGCCCGTGTCATTGGCAACCTCCGTTCGATGCAACATCCCATCCGGAACAACCTTGTATAACAATTTCAAGCAATCGGCAAGAAGAATCCTTTGCAGACGACTTAAATAAACGATGGGGTATTGTAAGTGGCAGAGTGGCCTTGCTGCCACGATCCACGGAGATTCAACTCTTTGTCACCCCGATTCATACAACCTCGGGTCGTTCTACGGGTGGGGTTCACGGGGAGATGCATCCGTAAAACTACAAGCAGCGTGTGGTTGAGAGAGTTGTGATTGGATATTTTTCGAATTTGCACCTCGAACATTTTCAACAATGTTTCAAGTCATCCTGTACCAATGTTGTGCAGAATAATTTGCACTTAGAGAGGAACTTTTGAGTGGGATTTCCAAAATAATACGGGTTGTTGCATATTTTAAGTGGGGTTTCTTATACCAATGTCATTGTGCAGAGAAATTCACACTTAAGACAGATTTTTGACAATACTTCGAGTGGGGTTTCCTATACTAATGTCGTCATAATGCCACTCCGAGTTGCATTGGATTTCCTATACCAGTGTCATAGCACAGAGAAATTCACACTTAGATTTTTGACAATATTTCAAGTGGGCTTTCCTATACCGTCGTCATCAGAATGCCACTCAGGGTTGCAATGCAACCCGGCCTCCCAATGCAACTTGGGGGGTTCCAAAACAACATACAATGTTTGCATATTTTAATTGGGGTTTCCTATACCAATGTCATCGCGCATAGAAATTCACACTTAAGATGGATTTTTGACAATATTTCAAGTGGGGTTTCCTATACCAACATCGTCGCAATGCCACTCGGGTTCCCAATGCAACTTGGGGGATTCCAACAATATGCAAGTATTGCATATTTTGGTTGGGGTTTCTTATACTAATGCCATCGTGCAGAGAAATTCACACCTGGACGGATTTTTGACAATATTTCGAGTGGGGTTTCCTATACTAACATCGTCGTAATGCCACTCAAGTTCGCAATGCAACTCAGCCTCCCAATGCAACTTTGGGGATTCCAAAACAACATGCAGTGTTTGCATATTTTAGTTGGGGTTTCCTATACCAGTGTCATCACACAAATAAATTCACACTTGGACAAATTTTTGACAATATTTCAAGTGGGGTTTCCCATACCAACGTCGTCGCAATGCCACTCGGGGTCACAATGCAACTCAACCTCCCAATGCCACTTTGGGGGTGGTTCCAAAACAACATGCAGTCTTCCATATTTTAGTTGGGGTTTCTTATACCAGTGTAAATGCATAGAGAAATTCGCACTTCAATAGGATGTTTGACAATATTTCGAGTGGGGTTTCCTATTACCAATGTCGTCGCAATGCAACTCAACCTCCCAATGCAACTTGGGGAGTTCCAAAACAACATGCAGTGTTACATATTTTAGTTGGGGTTTCTTATACCAGTGTCATCGCGCAAAGAAATTCACACTTATATGGATTTTTTACAATATTTCGAGTGAGGTTTCCTATGCCAATGTCGTTGCAATGCAACTTAAAGGGGGGAGGCAGGGCGGGGGTCTTCCAAAATAATAGGCAGTGCTGAATATTTCAGGTGGGGTTTCCTATACCAATGTCATCACGCAGAGAAATTTCCACTTAGACAAATTTTTGACAATACTTTTAGTGTGGTTTTCAAAATAATATGCAGTGTTGCATAGTTTAGGTGGGTTTTCCTATACGGCAATGCCACTTGGGATCGCAATACAACTCGGGCACCCAATGTAACTCGGGGGTTTCCATCAATATGCAGTGCTACATATTTTAGTTGGGGTTTCCTATACCAGTGTCATCGCGTAGAGAAATTCACACTTGGATGGATTTTGGACAATATTTCGAGTGGGATTTCCTATACCAACGTCGTAATGCCACTCGAGATCGCAGTGCAACTCGGCCTCCCAATGCAACTTCACCCTAGGGTTCCAAAACAACATCCAGTGTTACATATTTTAGTTAGGATTTCCTATACCGGTGTCATCGCACATAGAAATTCACACTTAGACAGATTTCTGACAATATTTCGAGTGGGGATTCCTATACCAGCATCGTCTCAATGCAACTCAGGTTCACAATGCAACTCACGCTACCAATGTGCATTGGGAGTTCGCAATGCAACTCGGGGACGGGGGGTTGCTAAAACAAATAGGCTGTATTGCATATTTTAGGTGGGGTTTCCTATATCGATGTCATCACACGGAGAAATTTGCACTTGAAAGGATTTTTGACAATATTTTAAGCAACCCAGCACTTAGACGAATTGTTGACAAAAATTTTAGTGCGGATTCCAAAACAATATGCGGTGTTGCTTTTTTTTGGGGGGGGGTTTCCTATACCAATGTCGTTGCAATGCCACTCATGGTCAAAATGCACTCGGTCTCCCAATGCAACTTGGGGAGGTTCCAAAACAATATGCATTGTTGCATATTTAAGTTCGGGTTTCCCATACCAGTGTCATCACACAGAGAAATTCACACTTTGATGAATTTTTGACAATATTTTGAGTGGGGTTTTCGAAATAATATGTGGTGTTGCATATTTTGGGTGGGGTTTCCAACACCATTGTCATCGTGCAGTGCAGTTTGCAACATTGCATATTTTGGGGCTCACAATGCAACACATTGTGCATATATACACACATTGTGGTGGATATCATCACAACCCATTTCTAATTATAGAAATGGGTTGTGACGATATCCACCACAATGTGTGTATATATAAACAATGAGTTTTGACGATATCCACCGCAATGTGTATATACATTGTATATACACACGAACACAAAGTATAGAAATGGGTTGTGATGATATCCACCACCATGTGTGCGCGTATAATCATACCAACGTTAGTGCATTGGATCCCATCAGAACTCCACAGTTAAGCATGCTTGGGCCGAGGTAGTACTGGGATGGGTGACCTCTCAAGAAGTCTCGGTGTTGCACTTTTTTTCTCATTTTATCAAGACATTTGACAGTCTGTGTTCCCCTTGCACATATTCCAATGTCGAGGGAGGGAAAACGACATAGACAAGCACAAAGGGTACGGGACCCTCTTTTTATTTCAGAGTTATGTTGTGAGAAACGAATTGCACGAGGTCAAGCTACACAACCTGGGTTAGGAGCGAGATGTAATGCATGAGTTGTGTAGTATGAGATGAGTTGCATTGTACGAGATACACTGAGTTGAGTTGTGTTAGGCAATCGACACACCTTGGATCGTGCTACATTGGGCAAGTTACACTATGTGAGATGCATCACGCGAGTTGCACTACACACGATGGGTTTCGCTAAGTCAAATTCAGTGTGCGAGTTACGATGGGATCCCTTTGTGTTACATATTGAATCAACAGAGTAGTGTGTTGAAACTCACACATAAGTGAGGCCAAACGAGTCGTTCTACAAATTGTGTCTGTCTGATGTCTTCCACGTGTCTCTTAAAATTAATGTGATTCACGAGGTGCATTGTGCGAGATTATGTGTGCTATGTGAGATGAGCTTCGCTACATGAACTACATCGTATCGAGCTGTATTAGACGAACGACGTTATCGGGGTTGACACAACCCAGATCGAGCTGCATTATGCGAATTGCACTTCATGAGATGGGTTGCACTATGGGAGATGAGTTGCATGGTGACCCATAGTTGAATTGAGAGAAACTCCCCGAGTTGCATTGTGAGCAACTCCATGAGTTGCATCGTGAGCTCGAGTTACATTGTGAAATTGAGTTGCATCGTGAATCTGAATTGCATTGGGAACAATTCTTCAAGTTGCATTGGCAACAACTCCCCGAGTTGCATTGCGGCCTCGAGTTGCCTTGTGAATCTGTTTTGCATTGGGATCAACTCGCCGAGTTGCATTACTAGTTCAAACCCAGAGTTGCATCGCGAATGGCAATTGCATTGGGAGCAACTCCTCAAGAAGAGTTGCGAGGTTGCACTACATTGAGACCCCAAGTTGCATTGTGAATCCGATTTGTATTGGGATCAACTCCCTGACTTGCATTGCAACCCCGAGTTGCACTGGGAACAACTCCCTGAGTTGGTATTTGGAACAACCCCCCAAATTGCATCGCGAGCCCCAATTGCATAGGGATCCTGAGTTGTATTGGAAGCCTTAGTTGTATTGTGACCTCGAGTTGCATCGTGAATCCGATTTACATTGGGAGCAATTCCCCGAGTGGCAGAAATTCCTTGAATCACATTGTGAGCTCGAGTTGCATCCTGAATCTGCTTTGCATTGGGAACACCTCTCTGAGCTGTATTGCGAGCATAAGTCGCTTCGTGAATCAGAGTTGCATTGGGATCAACTCCTTGAGTTGCATTGGGAGCAACTTTCCAAGTGGCACTTGCATTGGGAGCAACTCCCCAAGTAGAGTTGCGAGCCTGCACTGCATTGAGACCCCAAGTTGCATTGTGAATCCGATTTGCATTGGGGTCAACTTCCTGACTTGCATTACAACCCTAGGTTGCATTGGAAGCAACTCCCTGAGTTTCACTACGACCTCGGGTTGCATTGGGAACAACTCCCCAAATTGCATTAAGAGCTCGGGTTGCATAGGGAGCTTGAGTTGTATTGGAAGCCTTAGTTGTATTGTGACTTTGAGTTGCATCGTGAATCTGATTTACATTGGGAGCAATTCCCTGAGTGGCAGAAATTCCCTGAGTCGCATTTCGAGCCGGAGTTGCATTGTGAATCTGAGTTGCATTGGGATCACCTCCCCGACTTGCATTGTGAGCATAAGTCTCTTCGTGAATCTGAGTTGCATTGGGATCAACTCCTTGAGTTGCATTGGGAGCACCTCCCCGAGTGGCATTGCGAGCTCGAGTGGCACAAGGTTCAACTCCCCGAGTTGCATTGCAAGCCCCAAACTATGTAATGCCGTGAATTGCATTGCACGATGACAATGGTATTGGAAACCCCACCCAAAATATGCAACACCACATATTATTTCGAAAACCCCACTCGAAATATTGTAGTGGATATCATCACAACCCATTTCTATGTGTGTAGAAATGGGTTGTGATGATATCCACCACAATGTGTGTATATATACACAATGTGTTGTGACGATATCCACCACAATGTGTGTATACACATTATATATACACACACACATTGTAGTGGATATCATCACAACTCATTTCTATATACACACACATTGTGGTTGATATAGATATAGTGATAATATCCACCACAATGTGTGTATACACATTATATATACACACAAACACATTGTGGTGGATATAATCACAACCCATTTCTATATATATATACACACACATTGTGGTGGATATAGATACAAACAAATTGTGGTGAATATCATCACAACCCATTTCTATATATGTACCCACTTCGATATATGTATATATTGGGTTCTGATGATACCTCATTTGGTAGTCTTTCCTCCCTTGTTTTCTATGCTGATGGCAATATATTCAATGAGAACATTGCTTCCTCAACATTGCCACCTTGTATAAAGTACCTCTTCCTCTCTTTTAACCACCAAGTAAAAAATTACAGTAATTTTGTTTCTCAACTTTACCATGTTACATCAGCTGCAGGTATCCAGTTGTATAATGAACATTAGCACAACACGTATTCCCTCCTTCCGGTTAAACATGTTATCTTTGATATCAAGTGACATTGGTGGCTAAACTCCAGCATGGATTTCGACTCAATTCTCACTCGAGTACTTGGAATTAGATAACAATAGTCTTGCTGGAGAGCTTCCCTCTTGGCTATGGCATACCATATACCTCTCTTGGAATATGTAAATCTATCAAACAATCATTTGCAAGTGCGTCTTTTTGCAAATACTTCAAGTTGGATGCAACTCAAATTCCTAGATGTGTCAAGGAATGAATTGAGCGGACCCATGCCATCAATGTGGTCTCCTAATTTATAAGTATTGTTATTGAATGATAATTTGTTTACCAGCAATATTCTTCCAAGCTTTGGCAGCTTATCTCAGCTTTCAGGGTCTACTTTGGCAAATAACAAATTGAATGGAATCATCCCTCCAACCTTGGGCAATTGTTCTGCACTCGAAGCATTGAATTTGGGAAATAATAGTTTGGAAGAGAGGATACCCCATGAGCTCAGACACTTAAACCACCTATGCTCATTAGTGGTTGGGAGTAACAAGTTAAAGGGATCATTCCCTTCCTCAATAACAAATTGTACACAACTACTTTTTCTGAATATTGGGCACAACTCAATTAAAGGGCAAGTTCTAGAATAAATTGGAAATCTTTCAGAGTTGAGAGCATTGGTTATGAAGGGAAATCATTTTAAAAGATATATTCTTTCAGAAATTGGCCAACTAATTGACCTCCAGATCTTGGATCTATCTTTTAATCATATATCACGGTTTATCCCATAAAGATGAAATCTACGCAGACAAGAAAGGATACCTAGATAAGACGTTATGCTTCCATTCAATTGATTACCCGCAGGATCAAGGCTATGCAGAGAAGACAGACTAGAACACAGTATTCCTCTGCTTAGATAGTTTCCACTGAGCCCGAGTTCGGTTAAGAATGAAAGATTACCCAAACACGCTAGAATATTTCCACTGAATTGGTCAAAATAAAGATTAAGATAAGTCTAGTGAGATGACAAACTGTATGGGGAATATTCTCACTCAAGATATAAAGATTTGAATCTAGATGCTGAAGATGGGAGAATTTTTCCAAATAAGAAGGAAGAATACCAGTTAATTCATTTGATTGCAAATCAAGGAAGGTGAGAAAACGAAGACTGACATGTTATGGCTGATATTAAGTTTGAGCACATGATTGGTGTGATTGTGGCAGATATGCCAGACTAGAGTGTGCAGCAGTCAATGCCATTTACCCATGACCTGGGATTGCCATCAGAGTCATTCAAGGATGCCTTGAAGGCGAGAAGAGCTTGACATTCATGGGGATGACATTTGGGGAGGCAGAGACATGGTAATGGGTTGGCGAACAGGATAACAAAGAGGGCAATGACAATAATAACAATTAGATTTTGGGAAATGGAAGCCATTGGATAAAAATGGTTTGTGATGATATCCACCTCTATATATATATATATATATATATATATATATATATATATTCAAGTGGGAAGCAGTGTTGTATACAGTTAAAATACTGAACTGGTTAGTACGTGAAATACTCGGGGCTTAAAATATTAAAGAGCAGAACAAAGACACATGTAGGTAAGCAATAGGAGGTAAAGTTGGTCAATGTCAGCTACGCAGCCTTAAAATGTTTTCTGCCACCCTACTTTGTTTTCCAAGGATAAATTGCACTTATGGCCCGCTCTAAACCCAAACCTCCAACTGAAACATCTTCAAAGGAAAAGAAAGATGATGATTGGACTACCAATGCTAATAAAAACACCACAACAACACCCAAAGCCCCTGAGGTGGGAGTAGCATCTACCAGCTCCACACTACAACAACGGGTTTGAAAAAAAAAGTCGATTCTTGTTCTCAGACTTGTGTTATCCCATAAAACCAAAGTTTGCAAATTATGATAAATCAAAGAAATATTTCAAGCGTTGGGACATCTTTAGTGACTCCTCCACCTTCTAGGAAGTCTTGTATCCCACCTCTAACCGATGACGACTCTTCGAGAGGAGATAACATGGGAAAACACTATTCCATTTCACTTTGCGATATTTACAATCTAAACTAGCAAGCTCTTTAACGGAATCAATTTGTAGCACTCCCAATAATCAAGGAGAACTACTCATGGAAGATTCTTTAACATGAATATTCTATAATGGAATGTGTGTGGCTTATTCTATGAAGTTGTTTGAATTGGTATCTTTTTTTTTTTAATCTATGCTATGTTAGCATGAATTTGCAGATTTTAGGAAGTATCCATCCCCCTTTATGACTGCAGATGCTAAAAAAGCCACAATAGAAAGATATGATTACATTATTGTTGGACGAGGTACGGCAGGGGGTCCCCTGGCAGCTACCCTGTCACAGAAGGCTTCCATTATAAGTCCCAATTATGTGTAGAAATTGGTAGTATATTGTAAAAATATACTGGTCTGGAGACTGAAAGTGAATTTAATTTGACTAAAATTTAATTTCAAAATGACCACCAGTACACAATATGTTAACAGCATCAGTAGTGACGCTTTTGGGTTTGAACAAGTTGAATTTCAGTGAAGTAAATTGGGAATTACAAATACTATGTCACATATATATTAAATTACATTTAACAAAATTGATTTACCTTCATAGAATCTGTAATTTTTCCTACAGCTAACAGTTCTAGAGAGTAACCCACAACTGAAACAATAAAACAACATGAAAGATTCTTCATTTTATACTACAAATTCTAACTCGCTTCTCTCGTTTAATTATCATTACAAACTTAAAAAACAACTCCGTTGAAACCCAAATCATTCTGCTCTTCTTGTTTTTTTATTCTTTAAACATGAGTAAGAAAAGAGGGAGTGAAAGTCTTTTAAAAAATAAGTTAAACACAACCCATTCTTTCATTGTGTGCCAAAAAAACACCCGATTGTGGCAGAGAAATGCATCTTAGTGCGGTATATGGCTTGCTTACTTGGTCATGATGGAGGAGGAGAGTTGTCCTACCGGGACGCATCAGCTGAGCAGGAGAAGGCGAGGGAGTCGAAGGAGTGGGCGGAGACTCGAGCCCCGAGCTTGATGAAGAACCCACTGCCTCTACAGGAGGAGGAAGAGGAGCAGAAGTGGAATTGACATTTTATAGAGTGAGAATTAGCAGATTTTTAGCTCTCTTTAATCCATCGGTTAAGGATAAGGAGATAGTCAGCATTCGTGTCCGCAAGAGAGCTATGGAGGCTACCACACGCTTTGCGGGTGCATGCACTAGGGCTACTGTGCACGCCACTCCAGGGTGAATCCCCAGGCGGAGTGCCAATTAACTGACTTGTTAATTGTTTTGGCGGCGCAATAGTACACTACAGAGTAAATCAAATTACAAACTCTAGAATTAAAAAAATTGATTACCTTTATTGTTAGTGTGGAGTTAGTGAGAGCAAAGTAATTCATAGTACTTTTGGAGTTAGTGATGATATTGGAATTTTTTACCATCAAAATATTTTAATAAAATTATTGTAAATTTAATAATAATTTATAAAAGGTTATATTTCAATAAAGTTGATTAATAATTTTAATAATAATGATAAAATAGTGTTAGATATAATAATGGATAATATGGTCAAAGGACAAACATCTTTTTTATTAGGTGAGTGATTCATTTTATGTAGATTTAAATATTTATTTATATAAAAATTTGTTATTTTTATTTAAAAGAGGTAAATATTGTTGTAGATTAGAAAGCACTCTAAATAAATGGTGCAAAAATGATTTTTAGGACTATTGAGAAAGAAATAATAGAGAGTACATTAGCCATTAAAAAAATAATGTGGAAAATTTAAATTGTTTTGATGAATGCACTGTTGATTGTATTCGTTGTTTTTGTAACAATTTTCGTTATGTCAAAAAAGACTCCCATCATTTCCATAACAAATTCTTTCAAACGGTAGTGATATGCTTGACAGTAGCATTCTGCAATTCCATAACATCATCAATTCCCTGATGTATGCATCTTATGGCAAGCAAGAAGACTTCCTCTTCATGAAAACGGCTATCAAAGGATTATGAATAGTATCGGTAGCTCTAGGTAGACATTTATGTGGTGATAGTACCAAAGTATACAATGGTGGCGGTGATTGTGTTGGCTATGGTGGGTGTTGTTCCAATATTTGTAAGGATAATGATATTTCATTCCAAAGAATACATCTTCAGAGAAGATGAGAACCATATATGGATGCTCTTAATACTAGTTATTGTTGACATTATACTTGTATTTTATAGTTTGTTTTTCCCTGCAATCTCTATTTTTATTTTTATTTTTATTTTCGGTGTTCACTATGGTATGGATTACAGTGTGTACAGTTCTCCATAGGAAGTTTTTTGGTTCCAAACAATGCATCTACAAAGATATTGAGCTTTCAATCTAGTTCATTATTATTAGTTTGATTTGGAATTGCTTGATTGTGTATGTACTAACAACAACAACTTTACAAGTTAGATGAATCAAGTTAAACGCACTTAAAATCAATGACAAAATGTCCCATAAATAAAGGATAAAATAAACAAATAGAGACCTCATTGAAATATATTTAAGAAATCTCAAAACTTTTAGTAAAGTTTCCCAAACGGATATTATGGAGTGTACATCGGGCCTTAATTATGTATTTATATTATTTATAAAGGAACCATGAGTAGCACACCCCTACTAGTTTATATAATATATTATTAAATTTATAAATTATATGTTATAATATATATAAATATAAATAATTGTTATATAAATATATTTAAAGTTTACTTAAAATATATTATAATATATTAATTATTGTATATAATAAATAATATTTTATATATATATATATATATATATATATATATATATATTATAATACATGAATAATATATAATTAGTATACATATTTTGGATAAATCTATGTTAAATATGTTTATAGATATCATTTATCGAGGTATCTATATCATTTTAAATTTGTAACCATGGTCATCTCGACGAAAAATAGATGTCAAATATTTAATGAATTATCTTAAAACGTAGAGAAAGAACCATGTGTCAATTTAGATAAAAAAATAATTAGGTAGACCTAATTAGATGACTCTAAAACTAATTAGACAAAAAATGGAAAATGCTTCTTAGGTGATCTCCAGCGAGTCTCTGTCCTAGAAACCGCATGACTCTCACGATGAGTAACTAATGATTCATATGAAGGAATGTCCTAGGATGACTCAATCATGGAGGAATGAGGTCTATGGTTCTACGATGGAGGAGATATCGATGCCCCTGGTGTGAATGTTATGATGTCATTATCAACACAGTTATTAATACAATCCCTGAGTCCATAACAATCATTGTCTATGTGTCCACATATACGATGATAGTTATAAAAGGGCTGATGTGGCTACCTGTGTATGAGATGTGGATCTCGACGATGAATAGAAGGCAATGTGATTAATCTCCTATCTAGCAGTGTTGATGATATGACATATGGGCTATCTCATTTTGAATCAAACTATAGTGGTGCCAACTATTGTTCTTTGTAGTGCATATTGTAGGTGGTGCTTTGGAAACTTGCTCTTTGTTCTTAGCTGGTGGCTTTTTCTACCTGTGGTCTCCTGTCTTGTTTTGGACATGGTGGATGTTTTATGCTAGGAGCTATAAATGGAGGTAATGCTATGAAATCCAGAGTAAGTTGATCAATTGACCCTGACTCAATCAATTCCAATTTCTTCTCCAAGGCTAAAACTACATAATATAAGTGCCTAAAAGAGGACTCTGTCTGATATAATATATGCTTTAGGAGGGTTTGGTGAAGCCCCTTAATAAAGATATGTTGAATCTCTAAATATGTTGGTTTGTAGATCAATATTAACATATACATCTTGAATCATAAGATATAATCACTAACTAGCTCTGAAGTGTTATGATGTAATGCAACAAGTTTCTCATATGTAACATGAGGGCCCGTGTTTGCTATGTAGTATCTGAGAAATGTCTCTTCTAAGTCATCATATGTATGCAAGGAACCAACAGGGAGTAGGTGAAAGAACCAATTATGTGCATTACCCACTAATCTCTGTTGGAACAATTTCAGTAGGATCAAAGGACTCGCATGATATGGCAAAGCCTTTTGAAAGGCCTTAACGTGTATGAATGGATCTCTAGCTCCATCAAATTGAGGCAATGATGGTATCTAGAAATGCTTAGGTAATGAAGCTTTGACAAATGTCTTCGGAAGAGGGTTACCAAGTAAGTCATTAGCATCCATCCAAGACTTATAAGCCTTGTTTTCCAAAGTAAGGATATGTACTTGGTGTTGTAATTCACCAATTGCATGCATTAAAAAAATAATCTCTTGGGATGGTATATTAGTATCTTGAAGTGGTTTATTTAAATGTTGAATTTGATCATTTATTTTAGCCATGGGAATGCTACATTTAGTAACTGGATCATAGAGAGGAAGTGTGATCACTTGGACCTTATTAGAGGGATGTGGGCTACCATTCTCTTTGGGTGAAGAGTGAGAAATAGGTGCTAATGTGGTAGGGGGTGGCCTAGGAGATTCATTGGTATCTTTATTATTTAGTGAATCACATTCTAATTTAATAGATGTGATGTTATCGTTGACCTATGCATCATTTGAAATAGAATCATGCATAGACGTAGAAGCAACATTTTGTAGTGCATTATGTCTTAGAGGAGTGAGAGAAGAGTTAGAAGCATGAGATGCATTTTCTTCTTCACTATGTGCATAATAGTCATCATTATTCCATGCATTATCACAATCAAATTTTTGTTCATATTCACTCTCATTTTCATATTCATCTGCATGTTCAATATCATACTCATTATTGCTTCCATCATCACTAGGGAGAGGGGTAAGGGAATATGTTAATTCTTTTCTAGTATGTAATAAATTGTCATGTGAAATTGGAATACTATGTGCATCTATGTTATCCTTGAATGAAGTGCATGCATTATTTTTATTTGCAATATGAGAAGTAAGAGTAAGAGAGTTATCGTTTAAACATTCTTTTGCCATTGTTTGAGATGACAAATTAGAGTTAAGAACATGAGATGGATCATTTGAACTATGCATTGGTAATTTGATTCTATTGTGTTTATATTGTTGTAATTTGAACATAGAAGTAGAGAGAGAGAGAGAGAGAGAGAGAGAGAGAGAGAGAGAGAGAGATTAGGTTTAAATGGAAGCAAGTTATCACCAATGAGAGATTCACTTGGAAATGCACGACTAATTTGTAAATTTGATGTATTGTGCATAGGAGAATGAGGTGAAAAGACCTTTTCCCATCGATCAAAATTATTTTCTTTATAAGAGGGAAGAAAAGAGATAAGTTTGAGAGAAAGAAGATGCATCTAGTTTTTCTTCACTATCATTTTCATATGCATCATCATAAACCTCACTACAACAATAGTAATTGTTTTCATTGTAAATGAAATCATTTTCCACATTTTTGGCTAATGTGCAATTTTGCAAATTTGTCCATTCATTGTCATACTTAAGAGAAAAAATTATAAATTTATTTATAGGTTGAGAGGGAATAAGTGACTTAGTGGCCATTTTATTGCTTTCACCAAAGAACATACGTAAAAGTACTATTAAGCAAATAAATGCAAAAATAACTACTAACATATATATTTTTAAAATATTTTTGACACTCCACACAATTTGCAAAAATTCCAAAAAATTATCTAAAAATTGCAAGGAAGGCTTGGGGTTTGACGACCTTGTTTAGAAATATAGGGTTTCGAGTTAGGGTTTTAATTTTTTTGAAAATTATTGCAATAATTTAAACTCTAAAATAAATTTGAATAAAATAAATGCGCAAAAATTTATACAAAAATCAAAAATTTGAAATTGAATTTTTGCACAAAAATATGAAGGAAAAACCCTAAGGGTACTTAGGGTTTGAAATTTTTTTGAAGTTGGGTTCACCAAATGTTTTATTATTTTTGGTAAACTAGGGTTTAGTTCCTAAACAATAAAGGGTCTAGATTAAGGGGTAAAACCTAATCAAATATAGCAAAATATAGATTTATATCAATTTGATCGAATCAATTACATAGGGAAATTAAGTAACTTATCTGAAAAAATAGGTTGAAATAGATGATTTAGAGGATGAAAACTATTGTGCATGATTGGGATAGTGTTGTGAGTTTAGATCTGGCTTTCATTCGGTGAAAGGATAAGAGAATAAAAAATAGGACACTTTGGGGTCTAATGCTATTGTCCACTCGTACCATTGTTGTCCAAATTGATCACAGAGACTTGAATTTTCTTGGTTTTTTGTGTTGTTCTTATGTGAGCCTGCCTATGAAATTTTGGGAGTTGAATGTCAATGAAATTCATTTTAGAGCTATTTTAATCTTCAAACCCTAGGTCTATCTACACACATGAAATGACAAAAATATCAAAATCAAAAGGGGGAAAAATTAGTTTAGGGGAAGTTTGATCACACAATCTAGACCCCCTACTGTCTTGATCACTGCCTACATTAAGCCTCAAGCTAGGGTCTCAGATCAAATGTAGTTCTCCCTCAGCAAATGTGCATCATTAACGTGCATGGTAGATGCAAGAATGAACTTTCACCTAGGCCCTTCCTTGACCAAGCATGCAAATATATGTATGATACATAATGTTGAGCTATACTATTGATTGATTTTTAATTATTTATTGTGCCAAAGTAGTAATTGCTAGATATAAAATGCCTTGTGAAGTCCTTTATATAAGAGACTCTTTATTTTGAATTTGGGATCTTTATTCACATTAGGTGACATCAAAAAGCTAAATAAAACTCAAGGGATGGGCTAAGAAGGATTTAGGACCCATTAAGCAAGAAAAAAATGACCATTGGACAACAACGTCGAGTAGGACAAGAACACTGGGCATTGTAGTCCTATGGAATTCTATTATTTGGGACTCAAAAAAATAGGCTAGGACTGACACAAGCCAAGTATGAGGGTCTTTGGGGGTATAGGTTAGTTGACTGAGATGATGGAGAGGTGATAAAAGCAAGAAACAAGACCAAGACAAGCAAAACAAATACATGGCTAGTATGAATAAGACTCATATTCTGCAGTTGGAGTCTCCTGTGAAAAGGACTATGAAAAGACATGATATGTGTAGTTACTTGACCAATTTAGGGTGTATACACTTGGACAAATAAATGTTAGGTTTGTAACTTCATGTTAACATTATGTCCAAGTTTTCATTAACCCTATCATTTCATTGGTTAATAACTTTGGAGATGTGCCCACATTGAAATAATATCTCATAATGTGAATAGGGTTAGCATACGATTAAAGATCCACATCACTAATATATAACCATTTATATATCAAAACATCAAAATAAAATAGGTCATATCAAGAGTCTTACCTTTGCACCTAATAAATATGCATGCAAATGGCTTAGTGGCTTATAAGACATATGTAGGGATCTCAAGTGTTTGTTTGTGGCACTTAAAAATGGATCCTATGAAATACCTTATCATTCCCCTCACTATCACCATACCATCTTCAAGGATAGTTTGAATGCATCATAGCCTCTACCACCCTACTTTGTCTCCACACCATGGTATTGGGCACGATCGGCCTATAAATCAAAAGAGTGTAACAACAACAATATATATATATATATATATATATATATATATATATATATATATATATATATATATATATAATATTGTTTCAATTTATTTCCTTCATTTTTTAGTTCTAAAAGTAGATAAAAGAAAGTGAGCATTAAGGTGTGTGCATGAATACCTGGTATAATGCATGCGTTGATCTAGATGAATGTGAAAACTCCTCTTTGGCTAGGGAGGATAACCTGCAAATCACAAGAAGACTATAAGAGAGTGTTGTTAGATGGTAGATTGAGTGGATTGCTTAGCGTATGCTAGATCCAAGAAGCACAAGGCTTTTTACGAGGTTGTCAATCCACTTTTAAGATAATTAAGCTGAAAATGATATAATAAACATACTTGCATTCAAGTGATAAGAAAGAATATATGTGAGAAGATAAATAACGTACCTAATAAAAGACACGATGCACAAGTGTATTAAGGTCTGGTCCAAAGAATCAAAGCAGAGTTTGTAGGAAAGTTAAGAACAGAAATAGGGATTTGATTGGCTGAAAGGGGGAGAAAATAACAATCTATTATTTGATCTGTCAATGTTCGTCAATGATTAAGGTAACCGATGATTGAATCAATCATCAATGATTTCCTGTAGGTACCTATGGAGGATTAAAAGAGATGAGGTATATGAGGGGTAGAATGAAGGATATGGTCACTATGGATAAGGAAGGATGTGCAAATATATTGATCAAGACAAAAAACTCAAATGATAGAAGAAATGCTAAAACAAGTAAATGATACTTGTATGATGTTAAGTGGATGATAGTTGAAACCTGAAGAGAGTTAAATAGAATAACAATACTCCTACTGTTAAGGTGTGCAGTCTAAAAGCTTCACCAAGGAGCGCTTTGCTAGTTTGCAGGTTTACACAGTCATCGACATCGTTCAGGAGTGGCCAACGTCGGTCAGGTGCAGTTGAAGAGACGCCGGCGTCGGCAGGGGATTGTCCGACGTCGGTCACAGGCAAGTAGGCAGGAATCGGCGTCGGTTACCTGTGCATCTAGAAAGCTATTTCTGTGGACAGAACTGAGTGTTTGCATGATAGATTTAAGTCATAGTCTTAAGTCCGCGTCTCTATTATTAGTAAGACTGTTTTTAGAGCCCTTGTTCAAGAGGCTTAACTGTTGGTTGTAAGTGCATGCTCAAGTCTCCTAATTCTATATGTATAATTAAATCTTCTTAGCTTATCGTAGTTCATTGTATTGTGAATGTTGAAGAACAATACAGAGTTGAATCATTCCAGGTTGTTGGAGTTGATTGTACTTGAGAGAGAGAGCTCTTGAGGGAAAGAGATCTAGAGAGAGATCTGTACATCTGAGAGAGGTGTGGAAGAAAGAAGTTTCTTCAATTGTATTCTTTCTGTAAAGAGTTTAATACAAGTTTTCAGGGTGGTTTCTTGTATCTCTTGTTCTTTGTTATTTATCATTCTAGTTGCTTATCATTCTGATTTAATTCCGCATTTATTGTTTTTATAAGTGTAATCAAATTGTTGGTTGATCCCCAATAAGTGGTATCAGAGCCTTGGTTGTAGGTTTAGAGCTTGATATCCAATAAGTGGTATCAGAGCTCAGGTTCACTAACATGTGGTTCAGATCTGTGTAGTGTGTATTGATTACAGGTTCTCACAGGGGTTTCTGCAAGGATTTTTGTTTGAGTGGGAGAAGCAATGGCAGAAGAAAGTAAACTGAGAATGGAGATGTTTAATGGCAAAAATTATCAACATTGGAGAATGCAGATAGAAGATTATTTGTATCAGAAAGATCTATACTTACCGTTAGGTGGGATTGCAAAGAAGCCCATAGACATGGATGATGAAAAATGGGAAGTTCTTGATAGAAAGGCTCTGGGGTCTATAAGACTGAGTCTAGCATCTACTGTGATATCTAATTTATCACAGGCAAAGTCTACGATAGAGTTAATGACTACTTTAGCAAATTTGTATGAAAAACCCTCAGCTTCTAATAAGGTATATCTTATGAAGTAGTTATTTAATTTGCATATGAATGAAGGTGGATCTGTGTCTACTCATCTGAATGATTTCAATGGAATTGTAAATCAATTAAGTTCAGTCAATATTGTGTTTGATGATGAAATAAAAGCTCTTTTAATATTATGTTCTTTGCCTGAAAGCTGGCATAGCTTAGTAATGGCAGTTAGTAATATTGCATCTGCTTCAAACATTTTAAAAGTAGAGGATGTTGTTAGTGTTATTTTGAATGAGAAAATTCACAGAAAAAGTACAGAGGAAACATCAGGGAACGCTTTAAGTTTTGAGAGCAGGGGAAGGCAGAAAGAAAAGAGCAAGAGGAGATCAAGATCTAAGTCTAAGGTGAGAGGTAGATCCAAATCCAGAAATGGCAGGAAGCCACAAAGCTGGAACTGTGGAAAGATAGGGCACATAAGCAGAGATTGCTGGTCAACGCCTAAGGAGGACAATCAGCATGAAGGAAAAGAAGAAGCAAAGGTTGCAGGTATTGCACAAGATGCTTTAATATTCTCTTTGCATAATAATATAGAATCTTGGGTGTTAGATTCTGGTGCATCTTTTCATGCTACCCCTAATAGGGAATATTTTAGTGACTATATCCATGGAGATTTTGGAATAGTGTATCTAGGGGATGATGAGCCTTGTAAAATTATTGGCAAAGGTAAAGTGCAGCTGAAAATGCAGAATGACAACACATGGGTGTTGAGAGATGTTATGCATGATCCTAGCTTGAAGAGAAATTTGATTTCTGTAAGAAAGTTAAGGGATGAGGGTTGTACAGTAACTCTCACAGTAAAATCTTGGAAGGTGACCAAGAGTGCACTTGTTATGGCCAGAGGTAAGAGAGTAGGTACTCTCTATTTATGTAATTGTGTTACTAACAATTCTCCTTTTGTATTATCTACTTCAGATGTGGATGCAAAATTGTGGCACTCAAGGCTTGGCCACATGAGTGAGAAGGGAATGTCAATTCTTAAGTCTAAAGGTAAGCTTTCAGATTTAAAAAGCATAGATCTGGATTTTTGTGAGCACTGTGTATTTGGAAAACAAAAGAGAGTTAGTTTTCTCAAGACTGGGTCTACAAAGAAGAGGCATAAGTTGTAGCTTGTTCACACAGACGTGTGGGGACCGGCTTAGGTTGCTTCTATTGGAGGATCACAGTACTATGTTACGTTCATAGATGATGCTACAAGAAAGATATGGATCTATTGTATTAAGAAAAAATTTGATGTATTTGAGACTTTTAAGATTTGGAAAGCTATGGTTGAGAATGAAACAGGCAGAAGATTGAAGTGCCTGAGATCTGACAATGGTGGTGAGTTCTGCAGCTATAAGTTCAACTGGTATTGTTATATGCATGAAATCCGCAGGCAAAGGATGGTTCCAAGGACACCTCAGCAGAATGGAATTGTTGAAAGGATGAATAGAACAATAATGGAGTGTGCAAGGTGTATGAGATTGCATGTTAGGTTGCCCTTAGAGTTCTGGTTAGAAGCTGTTGACACTACAGTGTACCTGATTAACAGAGGACCCTCTACAGCTCTGGATGGTGGAATTCTAGAAGAGGCATGGATAGGTAAAAAGGTAGATCTCTCATTTCTCAAAGTTTTTGGTTGTGAAGCCTTTGTGCACGTTGATAAGGAAAATAGAAAGAAGCTGGTTGCTAAGTCTATGAGGTGCACATTTATTGGCTATGGCTCAGATGATTTTGGTTTCAGATTTTGGAATCTAGGAACTAACAAGGTAATTAGGAGCCGTGATGTTGTTTTCAATGAAAAAGTGATGTATAGTGATCAGATGAAGAAGCTGAATCAATCTGGGCAGAGCAATGGAGAATTGGATGAGGTGACAGTCCAAAATGAGCTCACGAGAAAAAGAAATAATCACTTGCAAGAAAACACAGAGACCGACGTCAGTAGGTCAGGAACCGACGTCGGCAAGACAGAAATCGATGTCAGTCATACAGAGACCGACGTCGACAGGATAGGCACCGACGTCGGTCAGGCAAAACTGACATTGGCCAGTAACAGGCCTGGAAGTGACTGAGGTCAGTCATTGTCAGAGAATTTGGGTGGACAACGTGTTGTGAATGAGTCTCAGATGCCCATCAGGAGGTCAAAAAGGGTAAGTAAGCCTCCAATTAGATATTCTCTTCATTATTCTATTTATTGCTAACTGATGGTGGAGAACCAGAGAGTTTTGAAGAAGCATTACAGGTGGAGTCCAAGAGTCAGTGGGAGTGTGGCATGGTTGAGGAAATGGAGTCCTTGAGAGAGAACCAAACATGGGATTTGGTTGAGTTGCTAGCTGGTAAGAGAACACTGAAGAACAGATGGACCTACAGATTAAAAGAAGGTGAGAATGGACATATGAGATATAAGGCCAGATTGGTAGTGAAAGGATTTGCACAAAAGCCAAGTATTGATTTTGGTGAGATTTTTTCTCCTGTTGTTAAAATGACTTCTATACGGATTATACTGTCTTTAGTTGCTATTGAGGATTTGCATCTTGAGCAGCTTGATGTTAAGACAATGTTTCTTCATGGAGATTTGGATGAGGAAATATACATGGAACAATTGGAAGGATTTGAGGTCAAAGGTAAGGAGAAGTTAGTGTGCAGATTGAAGAAAAGCTTGTATGGCCTCAAGCAAGGTCCTAGACAGTGGTATTTGAAATTTGACAGGTTTATGACTGAGCATGGCTACAGTAGGTGTCAATCTGACCATTGTGTGTATTTTAAGAGATTGGATAATGGTAGATATATTATTTTGTTGTTGTATGTAGATGATATGCTGGTTGCAGGATCACACATGCAGGATATCTCTAAGCTTAAGGTGAAATTAGCTCACACGTTTGCCATGAAGGATTTGGGAGCAGCAAAGAAAATCCTTGGCATGAGCATTAAGAGAGACAGGAAAAATCACAGGTTGATTTTGTCTCAAGAGGATTATGTGAACAAGGTGTTGAAACGGTTCAATATGCAGGATGCAAAATCGGTAAGCACACCTTTGGCTGGACATTTTAAGTTGAGTAAAGAACAATGTCCTAATTCATATGATGAGGTAGAGTACATGAGTAGAGTTCCATATTCTTCCGCAGTAGGGAGTTTAATGTATGCAATGGTTTTTACTAGACCAGATATTGCCCAAGCAGTGGGAGTTGTAAGTAAGTATATGGCCAATCCAGGAAAGGAACATTGGAAAGCAGTTTAGTGGATCCTTAGATATCTGAGAGGAACCAGCAGTAGGCATTTGTGTTATGGAGGTTCAGATACTTCTCTACATGGTTATGTAGATTCAGATATGATAGGTGATTTGGATGGCAGGAGGAGCACCACAGGATATGTTTTCACTGTTGGTGGAACGACGGTTAGCTGGATATCAAAGTTGCATAAGGTTGTTGCCTTGTCAACTATAGAAGCAGAGTATATTACAATCACAGAGGCTAGCAAAGAGATGATATGGATGACATGGTTCATGGAAGAGATTAAGAAAGGAGCAAGAGAGTTGCAAATTATATAGTGATAGTCAGAGTGCAATTCATTTGGCTAAGAATTTAGCTTTTCATTCAAGAACAAAGCACATACAACTTAGATACCACTTCATAAGATAGGTATTGGAGGATGGTGAGTTGAAGCTGGAGAAGATCCATACAGATAAGAATCTTGCTGATATGTTAACCAAGCCGATTACAAAGGAGAAGTTGAATCTTCATTCAACTTCTGTTGGTCTTCATGATTGAGTTGAAGATAGAGGAGCTAGAAGATGTTGCTGTACAGGTACTGGTGTAGTTGTTTATCTCCAAGTGGGAGATTGTTAAGGTGTGGAGTCTAAAAGCTTCACCAAGGAGCGCTTTGCTAGTTTGCAGGTTTACACAGTCACTGGCGTCGGTCAGGAGTGACCGATGTCGGTCAAGTGCAGTTAAAGAGACACCGGCATTGGCAGTGGATTGGTCGACGTCGATCACAAGCAAGTAGGCAGGAACCGGCGTCGGTTACCTATGCGTCCAGAAAGCTATTTTCGTGGATAGAATCGAGTGTTTGCATGATAGATTTAAGTCATAGTCTTAAGTCCGCATCTCTATTATTAGTAAGACTGTTTTTAGAGCCCTTGTTCAAGAGGCTTAACTGTTGGTTGTAAGTGCATGCTCAAGTCTCCTAATTCTATATGTAGAATTAGATCTTCTTAGCTTATTGTAGTTCATTGTATTGTGAATGTTGAAGAACAGTATAGAGTTGAATCATTCCAGGTTGTTGGAGTTGATTATACTTGAGAGAGCTCTTGAGGGAAAGAGATCTAGAGAGAGATCTGTACATCTGAGAGAGGTGTGGAAGAAAGAAGTTTCTTCAATTGTATTCCTTCTGTAAAAAGTTTAATACATGTTTTCAGGGTGGTTTCTTGTATCTCTTGTTCTTTGCTATTTATCATTCTAGTTGTTTATCATTCTGATTTAATTTCGCATTTATTGCTTTCATAAGTGTAATCAAATTGTTGGTTGATCCCCAATACCTACCTTCAAAAGTCACATGGATAGAGCTTTGTGGTCTTGTATGCCTGCACAAAGAGAACAAGAGAATCTAGATGTAAATTTCTAGATCCACAACCCCTCCAAGAGCCCTGCATTTATAGCAAAAACATGTTAAGTGAGGAGGGAAGCTCTAAGGGAAATTTGCTAAGTTGGGAGGATAAAGATGCCTATTTTCATTCATATTTAAAAGCTAATGCTAAAGCAAGTTTCCATTTTGAAGGATGATGATCTCGATTAAAGTTGGAGTTGCTTTAAAAAATTAAGGCAAGTTAAGTGACCCCAACCATCAACAGTTAGGGTAACCATTGATGGTTGCCCTAACCGACGATGGTCGAGGGGCTACAAGTGGAAAGGTTATATAAGGATGTGTTTTAGGGAGGGGTGGTATGACAAGTGCCTAGTAGGCTAGGTGGTCTACTAAGAAAAGAGTCAATCAAGGGTACATTGACCCATACATCATTGAAAACTATCATTGTGTAGTTTTCAGGTGTCTACATTTTGCCCCTTTTTGTTATGTAGCTTTAAGCAAGTTGTATAACAAAAATAGATAGTTGGCGAAGGTTTAGGTCTGGTGACCCCGAGTATAGGAGGGAGGTAGTTTTCCCCCTCAAATTGAGATCCGATAAGAAAAGATAGAAATTGGGTCAAGGTTTGATAAAAAAATAGTGGTTTTGGGTATTTGAAGCACAAATAAGCATAATAAGTGACAAAGTACAAGGGCCAAAAGGATGCCAAGACTAATAGTGCCACTGTTGAAAAGAAGGTCAAGTTCTAGGAGAAGCGATTAGGGTAATTGGTCCCCAGTGTTGGTCATGGTTGATCAAGTCACGCATATCAAGCCACCTAGAAAGGTTGGGTGTGTACTTAGGTATCCAGGGTAGGAAGTGCTCCCGAGAAGACACCAAGGGTTAAGTTGAGCACAAGGTTGTGCGTAATGCAAAAGGGCAACATGGAAAAAATAGGTCAAGGCATTTAAAATGACCAAAGTAAGGTCATCATAAGGTACACAAATAGGTTAGTTCAAACAAAAGCCAAACATTGAGGTGGACATGGGCTAATGGGTTACTTGTTGGGTAAGGGGTAACCGAGCTAACTCCTGATGCACTAAGTGTTGGGGATCAACCAACAAAGTTGATTACTATATGAAAGCAATTAAACATGGAATTAAACCAGAATGATAAGTAACTAGAATCAGAAATAGCAAAGAACAAGAGATATAAGAAACCACCCTGAAAACTTGTATTAAACTCTTTACAGAAGGAATTACAATTGAAGAAACTTTTTTTCTTCCACACCTCTCTCAGATGTACAGATCTCTTTCTAGATCTCTTTCCCTCAAGAGTTCTCTCTCTCAATTACAATCAACTCCAACAACCTGGATTGATTCACATATATAAATATTGTACAGTACTTGTCAAAATCCATAAGCTATGAAGATCTATCCCTATTATATAACTTTAGGGATTCATGAGCATACAATTACAACCATTAGATGCACCTCCTAATCAAGGGCTCAAAACAGTCTTACTCAAGATAGAGATGCGGACTTAAGACTAACACTTAATCCTATCATTCAAACATTTTGTTCTGTCCACGAAAATAGATTCTGAACGCACAGGTGACCGACATCGGTCCCTACCTACCTGCACCTGACTGACGTCGACCGATCCATGATCGACGCCGACATCTCCTAGTCGACTCCTGACCGACGTCGGTCTCTCCTGACTGACGCCAATGACTATGTAACTCCTGCAACTTTTATACTCGCTCATTTGGTGAAGCTTTTAGCTCCACACCTTAACAATCTCCCACTTGGAGATAAATAGCTGCACCAGTACCTGTACAGCAACATCTTCTAGCTCCTCCATCTTCAAACTCAATCATGAAGACCAACAAAAGTTGAATGAAGATTCAACTTCTCCTTTATTACCGTCTTGGTTAACATATCAACAGGGTTCTTATCTGTATGGATCTTCTCCAGCTTCAACTCACCATCCTCCAATACCTGTCTAATGAAGTGGTACCTAAGCTGTATATGCTTGGTTCTTGAATGAAAGGCTGGATTCATAGCCAAATGAATTACACTCTAACTATCACTGTATAGTCTGCAACTCTCTTGCTCCTTTCCTAGCTCTTCCATGAACCGTGTCATCCATACCATTTCTTTGCTAGCCTCTGTGACTGCAATATATTCTGCTTTTGTAGTTGACAAGGCAACAACCTTCTGCAACTTTGATATCCAGCTAACCGCCGTTCCACCAACAATGAAAACATATCCTGTGGTGCTCCTGCCTTCCAAATCACCTGCCATATCTGAATCTACATAACCATGTAGAGAAGTGTTTGAACCACCATAGCACAAATGCCTACTGTTGGTCCCTCTCAGATATCTAAGGATCCATTAAACTGCTTTCTAGTGTTCCTTCCTTGGATTGGCCATATACTTACAACTCCCACTGCTTGGGCAATATCAGGCCTAGTACAAACCATTGCATACATTAAGGTTCTTACTGTGGAAGCATATAGAACTTTCTTCATGTACTCTACCTCATCATATGAATTGGGACACTGTTCTTTACTCAACTTAAAGTGTCCAGCCATAGGTGTGCTTACCGATTTTGCATCTTGCATATTGAACCGTTTTAACACCTTGTTCAGATAATCCTCTTTAGACAAAATCAACCTGTGATTTTTCCTGTCTCTCTTAATATTCATGCCAAGGATTTTCTTTGTTGCTCCCAAATCCTTCATGGCAAATGTGTGAGCTAATTTCACCTTAAGCTCAGAGATATCCTACATGTGTGATCCTGCAACCAGCATATCATCTACATACAACAACAAAATAATATATCTACCATTATCCAATCTCTTAAAATACACACAATGGTCAAATTGACATCTACTATAGCCATGCTTAGTCATAAACCTGTCAAATCTCAGATACCATTATCTTGGAGCTTGCTTGAGGCCATACAAGCTTTTCTTCAATCTGCACACTAGCTTCTCCTTACTCTCGACCTCAAATCCTTCCAGATGATCCATATATATTTCTTCATCCAAATCTCCATGAAGAAACACTGTCTTAACATCAAGCTGCTCAAGATGCAAATCCTCAATAGCAACTAAAGATAATACAGTCCGTATAGAAGTCATTTTAACAACAGGAGAAAAAATCTCACCAAAATCAATACCTGGTTTTTATGCGAATCCTTTCACTACCAACCTGGCCTTATATCTCATCTGTCTATTCTCACCTTCCTTCAATCTGTAGATCCATCTGTTCTTTAGTGTCTTCTTTCCTGCTGGCAACTCAACCAAATCCCATGTTTGGTTCTCTCTCAAGGAATCAATTTCCTCATTCATGCCTAGCTCCCATTGATTCTTGGATTCCACTTGTATTGCTTCATCAAAACTCTCTGGTTCTCCACCATCAGTAAGCAATAAATAGAATAATGAAGGGGAATACCGAATTGGAGGTTTACTTACCCTTTCTGACCTCCTGATGGGCATTTGAGACTCATTCACAACACGTTGTCTGCCTAAATTCTCTGAAAGTGACCAACCTCGGTCACCTCTAGTTCTGTAACTAGTCGACGTCAGTTTCACATGACTGACGTCGATTCCTGCCTGGCCGACATCGATCACTGTCTGACCGACATCGATTCCTATATTGTCGACGTCGATTCCCGCCTAACCGACGTCGGTCTCTGTGTTTTTCTGTCTGTGGTTATTTCTGCCCGCGAGCTCATTTTGGACCGTCATCTCGTCCAATTCTCCATTGCTTTACCCAAATTGATTCAGCTTCTTGAGCTGATAACTATACATGACTTTTTCATTGAAAATAACATCACAACTCCTAATTATTTTGTTAGTTCCTAGATTCCAAAACCTAAATCTGAAATCATCAGAGCCATAGCCAATAAATGTGCACCTCATATACTTAACATCCAGCTTCTTTCTATTTTCTTTATCAACGTGCACAAAGGCTTCACAACCAAAAACTTTGAGAAATGAGAGGTCTACCTTTTTACCTGTCCATGCCTCTTCTGGAATTCCACCATCCAAAGCTGTAGAGGGTCCTCTGTTAATCAGGTAAATTACAGTGTCCACATCTTCTTTCCAAAATTCTAAGGGCAAACCAGCATGCAACCTCATACACCTTGCACGCTCCATTATTGTTTTGTTCATCCTTTTAGCAACTCCATTTTGCTAAGGTGTCCTTGGAACTGTCCTTTGCCTGCGTATTCTATGCATATAACAAAACCAGTTGAACTTGTAGCTGCAGAACTCACCACCATTGTCAGATCTCAGGCACTTCAATCTCTTGCCTGTTTTATTCTCAACCATAGCTTTCCAAATCTTAAAAGTGTCAAAAACATCATATTTCTTCTTTATACAATAGACCCATACCTTTCTTGTAACATCATCTATGAAAGAAACATAGTACTGTGATCCTCCAATAGAAGCAACCTGAGCCAGTCCCCACATGTCTGTGTGAACAAGCTCCAACTTGTGCTTCTTCTTTGTTGACCTAGTCTTGAGAAAACTCACTCTCTTATGTTTTCCAAAAATATAGTGCTCACAAAAATCCAGATCTATGCTTTTCAAATCTGAAAGCTTACCTTTTGACTTAAGAATTGTCATTCCCTTCTCACTCATGTGGCCAAGCCTTTGATGCCACAACTTTGCATCTACATCTGAAGTATATAATACAGAAGGAGAATTATCAGTAATATAATTACATAAATAGAGAGTACCTACTCTCTTACCTCTGGCCAATACAAGTGCACCCTTGGAAACCTTCCAAGATTCAGCTGTGAGAGTTATTGTACAACCCTCATCCCCTAACTTTCCTGCAGAAATTAGATTCCTCTTCAGGCTGGGAACATGCATGACATCTCTCAACACCCATGTGTTGCCATTCTGCATTTTCAGTTGCACTTTTCCTTTGCCAATAATTTAGCAAGGCTCATCATCCCCTAAATAAACTATTCCAAAATCTCCATGGACATAGTCACTGAAATATTCTCTATTAGGGGTTACATGGAAAGAGGCACCAGAATCTAACACCCAAGATTCTATATTATTATGCAAAGAGAATATAAGAGCATCTTGTGCAACAATACCTGTAACTTTTGCTTTTTCTTTACCTTCATGCTGATTGTCCTCTTTTAGTTTGGACCAGCAATCTTTGCTTATGTGCCCTATCTTTCCACAATTTCAGCAGGCTATCCTCCTGCCATTTCTAGATTTAGATCTACCTCTCATCTTTGACTTAGACCTTGATCTCCCTTTCTTGCTCTTCTCTTTTTGCTTTCCCCTGCTCTCAAAACTTAAAGCATTCTCTGATGTTTCCTCTGTGCTTTTCCTGCGAATTTCTTCATTCAAGATTACACTAACAACATCATCTACTTTTAAAATATTTGAAGCAGATGTAGTATTACTAACTGCCATTACCAAGCTATGCCAGCTCTCAAGTAAAGAGCATATGATTAATAGAGCTTTAATTTCATCATCAAACACTATTTTGACTGAATTTAATTGATTTACAATTCCATGGAAATCATATAGATGATTAGACACAGATCCACCTTCCTGCATTTGCAAATTAAATAACTGCTTCATAAAATATACCTTATTTGAAGTTGAGGGTTTTTCATAAATTTGCTAAAGTAGTCATTAACTCTACCATAGACTTTGCCTGTGATAAATTAGATATCACAGTAGATGCTAGACTCAATCTTATAGATCCAAGAGCCTTTCTATCATGAACTTCCCATTCTTCATCTTCCATGTCTGTGGGCTTCTTTGAAACTCCACCTAATGGTAAGTATAAATCTTTTTGATACAGATAATCTTCTATCTGCATTCTCCATAATTGATAATTCTTGTCATTAAACTTCTCCATTCTCAATTTACTTTCTTCTGCCATTGCTTCTCCCACTCAAACAAAAATCCCTGTGAGTAACCTGTAATCAATACACACTAACCAGATCTGAAACACCTGTTAGTCAACCTGAGCTCTGATACCACTTGTTGTGGATATCAAGCTCTTGAACCTACAACCAAGCTCTGATACCACTTGTTGGGGATCAACCAACAAAGTTGATTACTATATGAAAGCAATTAAACACGGAATTAAACCAGAATGATAAGTAACTAGAATCAGAAATAGCAAAGAACAAGAGATACAAGAAACCACCCTGAAAACTTGTATTAAAGTCTTTACATAAAGAATTACAATTGAAGAAACTTTTTTTCTTCCACACCTCTCTCAGATGTATAGATCTCTTTCCCTCAAGAGTTCTCTCTCTCAATTACAATCAACTTCAACAACCTGCATTGATTCACATATACAAATATTGTACAGTACTTGTCAAAATCCATAAGCTATGAAGATTTATCCTTATTATATAACTTTAGGGATTCATGAGCATACAATTACAACCATTAGATACACCTCCTAATCAAGGGCTCAAAACAGTCTTACTTAAGATAGAGATGCGGACTTAAGACTAACACTTAATCCTATCATGCAAACATTATGTTCTATCCACGAAAATAGATTTTGGACGCACAGGTGACTGACATCGGTCCCTGCCTGCCTGCACCTGACCGACATCGACCGATCCATGACCGATGACCGATGCTGGCATCTCTTAGTCAACTCCTGACCGACGCCGGTGACTGTGTAACTCCTGCAACTTTTGCACTCGCTCATTTGGTGAAGCTTTTAGCTCCACACCTTAACACTAAGCAAGAAGACGTTGCCTACATAGTCCCATGGACAATATATCCAACATGGACTTCAAGCATAATGTAGTTTTTGATAGGTTGAGGGAGAGGGTGACTCAAGAATAGGTCATGGTTTGGTATGTAAGGGGTGACCCCAGGTAGAGGTGTTGTGAAGCTATGAAGAAGATAGGGTTGAAAAGAAAGGGATCCCTAACTGGTGATGGTTAGGGCCAATTGGTGATGGTTAGGTAGCCATCATCAGTTGGGGGTATCGATCGATGACATTTAAGGTTAACCATCGACGGTTATGCAACCATCGATGCTTGGTCAAAAGCCCTAAAACTGTAGCAAAAGGCAAAAGGACAAACATTTGTCCTTAGTGACAACTTGGTGTGTGGTGATTGGTATTGTCTAAGTAAATAATATGAGCTGGTGCTTGGAAGTGTTGAGGTACTGAGGTATCCCTACTGGATTAGGTTATTGCGATTGAGATTATGATTGAGTGGAGTCAGGATGGATGAGGGAGACACACAGAGCAAGTGGTGGGGCATGGACTGAGATGACGCTATTGATCATGAAATGAGGTAGGTTCTATTATTTAATTGATAAGAATAATAATTAGTGTTAAAATAAGAGTGATTAAACTGAGAGAAATGCATAAAAAGGGTAGATGTGGGCGGTAGCTTATGACCTAGGGTTTGGTTTTTGGATAGTAATAAAGGTTAAATAGATGTTTTTAGAATGTGGGATCTAGTGGAGAGGCATAATGGGTGATTAGGATATGCAAAAATAAGGGGAAAGGAGCTGTTGTAGGAATTAGGGTATAGGGGAGGAGGTTAGGGGGTCAAGGCTCACCACCATTGATCACGAATAGTGGCTGCCAGTGGTTGACCTGACCAGTGACAGTCAACTTAGGGGAAAGAAAATACCCTAAGGAGATTGTCGACGGTCGAGGGATCGACCGTCCATCATCGGTCAATGAGGGGTTGGTTGTGTGAGTGTGTAGGTAGTGTTGGAAATAATATTAATAGAAGATAGGTATATTTTATAATATTATAATTGTAGAAGATAGGTGTAAGATATAGTGGTCAAAAAGGAAGGTAGGGTATAAGTTAATCAATATAAAGGTAAATTGGTAAAGAATAGGTTATGGTTTTCTATTGGGTGTGAGTTAATAGGTTCAAGATAATAATTCAATTAATATAGGGTTTAGTTGGTGACACTATGCTGTGTTGGGGAGTTTGTTGTGAAGAAAAGTTTGAATGTTTATAGGATAAAAGTTCATGTGTTTTTAAGTAGTTAGGTTCACTGTGAAAAGGTTGCATTTGTTGTTTGTAAGTTGTTACCTAACACGTGGGATTATTTTTGTGCAGGCTCAAAAGTGTATCTAGTTACGTGATCAGGTCCCAGCTATGTTTACAGAGGTATGAGATGTGATGACCGCAAAATATTGGCATCACATGGAGGCAGTGGGGTTTAGGGCGATGCATCATTATCAACATCTATCAAGAGATACGACCATGATAGTTGCCCTCATCGAGAGATGGGATCTGGTGACTAACACATTTTGGTTACCAACTAGAGAGATGAGTATCTTACTAGATGATGTCCATAAGATCACCTTGTTACCGATTCGAGGGGATCCAATTTATCATATAGAGGGTGATGAGACAGACTATCTGATGGGTTTATTTTATGGAGCCAACATGACTCATGCATAGTTCCATGCAGGTGTTTTTAGCATCAGACCTTTATACGAGAGAACTCGAGATGAGAGGCATCTTTTGATGATGATGCAATTAGCAGTGACATGTTTTACTCTACCAGATTCAATAGGAGGGAGATTCCCTTATGCATTGTTAGGTGTACTAGTAGAGTTGATATTTGGGGAGATGGTATTTAGATGGGGACAAATGTTATTGGTCCAAATTTATAGGGAGTTATGGGGCTTTAGAGTTCATAGACGCTATGGCATTAACATTGGATTTGTTCTACGCTATTGGGCATATGAGCACATTCGTGAGTTGAGACCGTTGGGTCTGCATGTGGATGGATATCTGTCGATAGACTATAGGGTTGGGTTTTTCAGATGGAAGAGACGAAACATGATTATAGGCACTGGTGGTGGCCCGATATATTTAGAGTGGTTTCAAGGTGCTCTAGAGAGTTTGTCTCTAGACGAAATAGTGTGGAGACCCTACAGGACTTAGACTATGTGGGATGGCTACCTAAGGCATACCTATGCACTATAGAGTTGGAGATGGGTTTATAGTAGATGAAATCATGAGATGGAGCTTATCCCTATGGAAAGAGTGCAACATCAATTTGGCCTTCGATAGGGTATTCCACCAGTTTTCCCCACTACAGAAGCGAGGATGCCAAATTTTTGTTGCCAAAGCCACAACCTTAGGAAGAGGTATTAGATTATGAGGAGCTACCAAATAGAGTTAGAGATGATGTAGGTGTGATGGTAGATTATCTAGCCTAGTTTTAGGGGAGGTACATAGCCATTGATTTTAGGCTAAGAGATGGAGGCCAGGGGCTTATGGATGTTGACCCATGAGGGGGACCAGCCTAGGGGGATCCACATGTTACAACAACATTAGTTGTAGCTTAGGCCTAGATAGTAGTGTTATAGGGGTAGATATCCACTCTTCAGGGATATATTGCCACTCTTTAGGGAAAACTAGGAGGAGTGACAGTATAGAGAGACTAGGCACAGGCACAAGTCACCATTTTACAGGGTCAAGTGGCTACTTTATAGGGGCAAGTGGCTAGCTTATAGGGGAGATTATGTCGATGATAGGAGAGTGAGATCAGACAAGGACATCGCTTGGCTTGGTGACTTAGGAGATGGACTCTCTATGGCAACCTAGTGGAGCATTAGTGGCACCTCCAAGTTTTTTGACACAGGTCAAGTACCTAGCAACCATACAAGAGTTGCATTATTATGAGGGCATTATGCTAGCATAGTGTCCTAATGAGTAGAGATGGGGAGAGTATCAAGTTAGCTTGGTTGGTGGAGTGACACTTGCCACACCAGGTCAGTGGGTTATGGTAGTAGGTTAGCTAATAGAGCTGCCACCTAGGACAGGTATAGGTATAAGTGCTAGTGGTTCTGGTTCAGGTGCTCTAGGGTCATGAGTAGAGATCTTATGTGATGTATTTTGATATTTTGATACCAGCTTGCATGTCGAGATGCGAGATGTATATGTGAGCGATAGATAGGTTTACTTGTTGATACACACACATATGGATCAGTTTTTTTGAGATGAGTTCAGGTTGTGTTCATGCTTTATGAGATGAATATTTATGTAGGAGATCTATGATGTTGATGATTATTTAGATGATTTTGAGTTATGATATGATGTTTATAGAATTATGTGGTGATTTGATTGTGATTCGATGTTTATTGATGTAGAAGTTTTGATTATGACATTATTTCATTGATGGTAGTAGGTATGATGGCATTTCCATATGATGATGATATTTTGATGGGTTAATCATAATGTAGTTTTGTATGTTCATTTTGATCACATGATGTTAATTTTACATATGTTTGGGCAAAATGTTAAATAAAATGTGATGTTTGGTTAAAAATTTAAAATGTTAAAACAAATGTGATGTTTGGTTAATGATACAAGGGTATGGGTGTGGCATAGGTAAGGGTGACATTTACGTCCATATATTTGGATAAGACGAGAAGCATGGTGCCTTTTGCTAGTGAGAACTAAACAATAAGAATCCATATATGGATCAACTTAGTGAACATAAATCCATCAAATGTTTCATAAGAGCTTGTTTTATTAAGAAAACTATTATCCTGACCACTTCGTGTCAAGTAAGCTCATAATCCCTTAGATTCATTGTTAAGTGATAGGTAGGGATTTGAATCAGTGGGTAGAGCAGAATGGAATTTGTGGGTAGTGGTGTGATTGGATTTTCCATAAGCGACCAAAGAACCCTAGCAGACAAGTCCATGTTGTTGGTAAGTTATATAATATTGTGTAGACTGATCAATGTGGGATGTATACATTTAGTAGATATAAGAGCCAATTACATTACTGATTTTGTACTTTGCTTTATTAGTTGTTGAAGCTGATCGATGTGAGAAGCTTCGAATGAACATTTGTTGTAGCCATCCTTCAAGGGAGTGGTCTATTTTATTATTTTTTCATAATTGTCCTTTGAGGGAGTAGTCTACCTTAAGAAAATTTTGATTTAATGTGGCAATTGTCCTTCGAGGGAGTAGTTTACAATTCATTTTTGAAGTATGGATATATTTTAAACTAAAATTAGGCATGGACAAGTCTATTCATGCTCAAAAGTTCTACCCATGTAGAAGCAGGATCTAGACACAGAACGTTCGTTAGAGGAAGGGGTTTTGAGAAACAACTGACCATGGGATTCCATCTATTAAAAGATGAAAAGTATCCATGAGAACCATGCTATAGGTAGATCCAGGGTACCCATATTTAGGATTAGGTTATTATGTGACAGATGAATCACACAAGTTCTATACAATCAATTAATCTCAAAAGAGATAGAAAAGAATGTTTAATGGACCAAGGGACGAGCTTAAGTGAGACACAAAAGTGCAGTTGAACCTTGTTTTAACAATGAAAAAGATGAAAATACGATGCATTGATGGGTTTAGGCTCTCACCTACCTTCGAGAGAGGACAAACGAGAAGCACCTGATCCATACTTATGGGTTATAATGTAGCGTCCTTACCAGTTAAAAGCAAACTTGCCTTTCTTGGTCTTCTCCATGTTAGTGACGTGTTGGTTTTCCTTGAGGATGAGATCTCTAATGTTGAATTTTCATGCTTTCAGATGTTTATTGTACGCTCGTGTGATACGCTCTTGATAAACACGAAGGTGATTAAGGGCAGCAAGGTGATGTTCATCAAGAAGTTCTAATAATGTTAAACACTTTTGACGATAGTCACTTTCAAAAAGAATCTCATGCAAGGATATGCAGAGAGCTGGAATTTGGACTTTAAGAGGTAAGACCACCTCAACTCCAAAGACAAGAGAAAAAGGTGTAGCACCCATAGCAGTTTGGATACTAGTGTGATAAGCCCATAAAGCAAATGGGATATGGAGGTGCCAATCCTTGCCTAAAGCATTAACTACCTTAGTGAGCATTTTGATGAGGGTTTTGTTGGAATCCTTAGATTATCCATTGGCTTATGGTCGATGAGGTGAGGAGAAGCTTAGGTCGATACCAAAAACATCACAAAGCTCTTGGACTTTTTTGTTTTTAAAGGATTTACCATTAGCAGTGATAAGTTTGTGAGGAACACCAAAGTGACAAATGATGTTGTGGTTGATAAAATCAATGGTTTTTTCATCTTTAATTGAGATTAGGGGGATGGCTTCTACCCATTTGGTGAAATATTTCGTAGCAGTGATGATATTTGATGTCATTGTGAGAAATGTGGATTGATTTCTCTGATAAGATCAAAACCCCATTCTGAAAAAGACCAATAGTAAGTTGATACTTGAAGACCATGAGAAGGTACATGATAAAATTTAGCATGTTTTTGACATTTGATGGATTTCTTGATATAGTCACAACAATCTTGATTGAGTGTGGGCCAATAGTAACCTAGGTGAAGGATACGCTTAGCAATGGCTAGACCACTGAAGTGTCCCCCATATATGTTGTCATGTGATTCTTTGATGGCATGAGAAGCCTCATTAATACGAAGGAAATGAAGGAGGAGATCGTCAAAGCCTTTTTTATAAAGAATACCCCCTAATATTAAGTAACGAGAGGTGCTTTGAATGAAATCTCTATGAACACTTCTAGAAAGATCTGAAGGGAGGATACCAATGCTAAGGTAATCAAATATTTGATCATACCAAGTGTTGAAAGATGATGTTTCTCTCTTGTAAAAGGTAGGAAGATCAGGACTGAGGTAGGATGGTGTGATGAAATAGTGGATGGTGACAAATAGTTTTAGAGTCAGCAGGTTGAGATGGAATTTGGGACGCAAGGGAAGCCATTTTGTCTACACATTTGTTTGTAGAATGAGGGATTGATTGGATGATATAATGGTAAAATGATGCTAATAGTTTATCAAAAATCTATTTATATTTATGAAGAACATCATTTTTGCATTGATAAGCTCCTGCAACTTGGTTAATGGTAAGTTGAGAGTCTCCAAAGATACTAATGGTTTTGATTCCCAAAGCCAAAGCAGTTAGGACACCTATGACTAAGGCCTCATATTCATCTATATTATTGGTACATTCAAAATTGAGTTTGAAAGATAAGGGAAGAGGTTCCCCATTAAGAGATATAAGGATTATGCTAGCACCCCCACCATTTTGACATTTAGAGCTGTCAAAATGCATAGTCATTTGGTAGGTGGGTTCTTCCATAGAAAGGGTAGCTATAGACTCATCTAGAAAGGTCAGAGGGGGAATTTCATTATCAGGGAGAGGAGCTTCAGCTAGTTGGTTTGAAATTACCCATACCTTAATGGAATTTTGTGGAAGAAACTCAAGATCTAACTTAGCTAAAACCATGAGCCACTTAGCCATACATTGGTTGTGATATGGCTTGGAGTGCATGTATTTGAGGGGGTCAATATTAGTGATGACATATGTTTTGTGGTTGAGAAGGCAGTGACAAAGTTTAGAGGCAACAAAAACTAAGGCAAGGCAAATTTTTTCAAGATGTGTGTATCAGGTTTCATAGTCAATAAAGGTGCGGTTGATGTAATAGACGACTTGCTCCTTATGTTGGTCATCACGATGAGCGAGCATGGCTCCCAAGGAATGATCAGTGGTAGATATGTATAAATAAAAGGGTTGATTTTCCTTTAGGGGTATAAGGACTAGTGGAGAAAGAAGATACTTCTTGATTGCATCGAAGGCTTATTGACATTCTTTGGTCCATTTAAAGGAGGTGGTGAAAGGGTTGACAGTGATCAGATAGCTGGGAGATAAAGCGACGAATGGACTAAAGTTTGCCTTGTAGGCTATGAAGTTGTTTTAGGTTAGTAGGGGGAGGCATTTCTAGAATGGCTTGGACTTTTACGAGGTCTATTTTGATTCCATAGAGGGAAACAATAAAGCCCACAAGTTTTCCTGATAAGACCCTGAAGATACACTTCTTTGGGTTGAGTCTGACATGATAATGGATAAGTATTTCAAAGATTATATCAAGAACAACAAGGTGATCTTGGTGGTGTTTGGATTTATTGAGCAGCTCATCAACATAATCCTCAACTATTTTTTGGATGAGCTCATGAAAAATATAAGTCATGGCCCGCTAATAAGTGGCTCCCACATTCTTCAAGCCAAAAGGCATGACACAATAGAAGAAAGTTACCCATGAGCTGATAAAGGATGTTTTATGTTGATCTTGAGATGATTAGGAGTTGCTTATATCCTAAAAATCCATCCATAAGGGATAACATTTCATGGCTAGCAGTAAGATCAACAAGTTGGTTTATAATAGGTAGGGGAAAGTTGTCTTTGGAGCATGCACGGTTAAGATCACAGAAATCCACACAAAGGTGGAGTCCCCCTGTGGGTTTGGTAATAGGAACAATATTGGAGACCCATTGTGGATGGTCAATGGATTGAATGAAATTGATAGATAGAAGGTGTTGAAGTTCTTCTTTGACGAGAATGGCTAAGCGAGGATGGATACGATGAAGCTTTTGTCGAACTGGCTTAACTTTGGGATGGGTAACGATGCCATGAAGAGTGATGGAAGGGTCAATGCCGAGTATATCCTGATAAGGCCAAGCAAATGTTATGCTATGGTCATGGAGAAAAGATTGATAGTCTCATTGTTCCTCGAGGGTTAAGGATTGGCAAATCTTGACAATATGAGGGTTCTTCTGAGTGCTCAAATTAACTTTTGTGGTTGATTCATTTAATATTGTTTGGTTTTCAGGAGGGAGAGATTTTTGAAGAGAAGAGTCCCATGCACCCAGATAGGTAAGAATAACATTGTCATCTTGATGTTGGATAGTGTTAATGGTGGGTGAGTCATGTGTAATCATTTCAGGGTGGATGAGAGGAGTGGTTTTGGTTTGGCCTTCTTGTTGATAAGTTAAGGAACCCAAACTGATGGTGTTGAAAAAGAAAACTTAGGTGGGATGATGTCGATGTCTTCAAATGGAGTTGGTGAGGGTAGAGGTTCTTCACATTGGAAAAGTGAGGTTGATAAGGGTAGGAGTTCCTCGAATGGGAGAGGTCAAGTTAGAGGTTCTGCAAATGGGAGAGGTGGTATTGGTTAGGTTAGAGGTTCTCCAAATGGAAGAGGTGGGATTGATGTTGGTGATGTGGGCTCTTTCGGGGGAACATACCCTAAGCCAAAGAACTCATGAGCTTTTTGGGTTTTAACAACAAGAAGTTCATGAAGTCCTTGTTTAAAGAGGCCAAAACCAAACCCTTTCTAAGCACATCGATGAAGGTATGTTTGGGCAAAGGTTGGGTAGCTAAGATAAGAAAAGTTGGAAGTGAATTGTTGGATACAAGGCATGGTGGTAAGAACAAGAAGTGGTTTGTCAAGTCCCCCATAGATAAAATATGTTATACTGTTGGGAAGGCCAAAGGGGATGAGGGTGCCAATATTAGGATCATATGATGGATCATTTTGAAGGTTCCCAAATTAATGTGAATAAGGGAAATCATCCAAAGCTAAAAGTCGATATTCCCCTAGTGTAAGATGCTGAAATGTGGATTGCAAGGGGTGTTCAACTAAGATTTGAGATGAAGGGATAGTTGAACTAGTGGGTGCTTCATCATTATTATATATATAAATGTTGGTGGGTTGGTTTGATGTGTTGGCTTGGCTAGAGGTTGGTTGTGAAGAAGATGAAGGTGGAATAAGAACATCATTGGGTCGATATGTCATATTACAAGAAGCAAAGGGACTTGGATCGGCTTTGATTGTAATGACTTGTCCCTCATGTTCAAATTTGACACATCAATGAAGGGTAGAAGGGACGCATCCCATGGTACAAATCCAAGGGCAGTAGATTAACACATTATATTAAAATTTTCCCTCTACAACATAAAACAATTTAGGAATAGTTTGAGGCCCCAAACAGATGTGGAGAACAACTGTTCTCAGAGTGGTTGCCAAGGTATCATTAAATGACCAAAGAACTACTGAGCTTTTCGACATGATGTTTTTTAGGTAGTTGGAGTTGATCATAGGCATGTGACGAGATGATATTGATACTTTCCCCCCTTCAATCATAACTCTTTTGACACGTGTATGATTGATGGATGTTGTTATAAAAAGAGGGGGATTAAGGTCTTCACTGTGACAAGGCAAAATTTTAGATTCTTGAAAGGTGACCATGGTAGCATGTTGGTGGATCCGATCAAAGGTGCAATAGGTTGGGGATAATCTGGTTGAACCTCTATAGAACATAATGATTCGATTAAAGCTTGACAATATTGAGGTGAGGTGCTAATTAAGTCATAAAGACTCATTTTGACTGGCATTTGATGAAGTTGTTTTAGCACCAAGCATTGGATGAATAGAGATGCATTGGAAGAAGAAGGGGCTCCCAAAATGGAAACTTTGCTCTTGGGTGGTTGTGAGGGTGAAGGTGAAGGTGTAGTAGATGTTTGGGTTTGGTTGGTTGGTTGGGGAGTTGAAGGGTAAGACCATGGAATGGTAGCCTTAGCTTTGCCCTTTTCATTTTGTTGGATGGATTTACCCTTATCCCTCTAGTAGGCTCAAGACCGAGTTATCATATCAATGGTATGGATAAGGGTATTGGTTACTTTCTTTGGTTCATGTGTTTCACTCCTTGGCGAGAGTAGTGAAGTAGATGATTGGTAGGTAGATTGGATAGGTGGTAAAATAGGCAAGGGGCTTAAAGAAGGCTCATCCCTAAAGGCCATGAATGATAGTTTGGAGAGTTTTATAGTTCTTTGTATCATGCCCAAGGGTCCTATGCTAAAGACAAATTAGATTTTCATTGAACTAGGTTGGATTTTGGCGAGTGGGGTCAAAAGGTTTGATGGATGGTAAGCTAATGGCAAAAGCTTGCACGAGCCTTCGCAAGATAGTCATATAAGATTTTGATAAGGATTTTGGAGGAGGTGAAGCAGGGATTTTTAGTGTATATTTTTGGTGGGAAAAGTTTTCTTTATAGGAGGCGTGGTTGGTGGAGTAAGTCTGGTTGGTGGTTTAGGAATAATTGGCCTAGTTATAATTGGTTTAGGAATTGGAAGTTTAGATGATGAAGGTTTAATAGATGGGAAAGTGGATGGAGAAAGGTTGGTAAGGAATGATGATGAACTAGGAGATGGTCTTGTTATAGGTAGAGAAAGAGGAGATGGTTTTTGGAGGAAAAGTAGGTAATGGGAATGGTGGAGGGATGTGGTCCTAAAATAAAAGATAGAGGTGAAGGAGTTGGTATGGTTCTTCCTCATGGTTGTGGTCTAGGCAATCCTTCCTTATTAATGGGCTTAATTGGATTAGGTTTTGGTTGGGTTGATGTGGTTAAATCTAATTGCAAAGGAGGGTGAGCAGGATTAGACATGGGAAGAACCCCCAAGTTCTTGATTGTCTTGACAAAAGAAACATAGGGTGACTTGACAATTTTAGGTGGGGGTAATTGAGATGGTTCTGTGGTAAATTTAGGAGGGGTAGTTGGTGGAGTTGTAACAATAGGCTCAAGAGTGGACTCAAGTGAAGTAGAAGGTTCAGTCTTATTATGATATGGGAGTCCAAGCCAATGCCAAAAGGCGGCTCTATCAAAGTTAGGTTGGGAGGTAAATTCCAAACTTTGAACCAGCTAAGAAAAAGGTTTATAAATGGGTTTTGTTCCTTGATCATTAATTTCAAAGTGCAAACCTTTTGGGGAAGAAGAAAGAGTGGTTTCAATGTTGCTAACTATGATGGAAGGTTCCAAAGGTAATGACTGGGTAGGTAGTGGTATTGTCTCTTGGGAAATGGTTTCCAAGGGAGGTACAGATAATTCTATAATTGGTATGGTAAGGGTAATGGTTTCAAAAGGAAGGGTTGGTATAGTTTCTTCCTTGGTTTGGTTGTCTAAAGAAGTATGTGGTTCTTCTATTTGGCTTGGAGTAGTGGATGAAATGGTTGATGGAATAATTATCACCTTGGGTATTTCCATCATAGGAGGTGTAGATGGGACCGTGGTTTCATCTAAGGAAGTGGAAGGGATAACTACTTTTTCCATTTGGGCATTAGAAGAAATGAGTGGTGGTAGGTTATTTTCTTCTATTTGGGTGATAGAGGTGATGACTTCTTCAACAATGGGCACATTACTGATGACATTAATTACATGTGCCTCATGTGAATTAGAGGATTTGGGTTGGATTCCATGGTGTTGGGTTGAAGGTGGATGATTTGGGAATGAATATCAAAAAATATCAAGAGATTGGTTGGAAGGAGCATTTAGGTTTTCAAACACAAGCTCCTCGTTATCAATTAGGTCTTAGACAATGCCCTTAAAGGTATTACATCTATTGGTATCTTGTCCAACAACCCAATAATAATCACAATGATCATTCTTATTGTACCACATAGGAAGGGGGCAAGAAGTATCAAATTGTTGAGGGGGCTTGATGGGTGGAAGTTGGATTAGATTGGCTTTAAGTATTTTTTCTAACACTGATGCATAGGATTCCCCAATCGGGTTAAATGGTTTTAAAGGAACCTGGTTTTGACTTCTAATCAAGTGATTGTGGGTTCGAGTCCCATCGGGCGTGCCAAAATGTTTCAATTTATTTACTTCATTTCTTAGTTATGAAAGTAGATAAAAGAAAGTGAGTATTAATGTGTGTGGATAAATACCTGGTATAATGCATGCATTGATCCAGATGAATGTGAGAACTCCTCTTTGGCTAGGACAGATAACCTACAAATCACAAGAAGACTAGAAGAGAGTGTTATTAGATGGTAGGTTGAGTGGATTGCCTAGCGTATGTTAGATCCAAGAAGCACAACACTTTCTAGGAGGATGTCAATCCACTTTTAAGATAATTAAGTTGAAAATGATATAATAAATATACTTGCATTCAAATGATAATAAAAAATATATGCAAGAAGATAAATAATTTCCCTGATAAAAGACATGATGCACAAGAGTATAAAGGTCAGGTCCAAAGAATCAAAGTAGAGTCTGCAGACAAGTCAGGAATAGAAATAGTGGTTTGATTGGTTGAAAGGGGGAGAAAATAACAATCTATTATTTTCTCTAATAGTGACCGTTAGCGATCAAGGTATTCGACAACAGATGGACTGACCGACAACGGTTAGGTAACCAATGATGGTTGTTGTGATCGGTGACAATTCAATCAACCGTTGATGGTTTCCTATGGGTGCCTATGGAGGATTAAAAGGATGGTGGAGATGAGGTATTTGAGGGGTAGAATGAGGGATATGGGCACCATGGATAAGAAAGGATGTGTAGATATACTGATCAAGACAAAAAACTTAAATGGTAGAAGAAGATGCTAAAACAAATAAATGTTACCTGTATTATGTTAAGTGGATGATAGTTGAACCCTGAAGAGAGTTGAAAAACATAACAATACTCCTACATTTAAAATTCGCATGGACAGAGCTTTGTGGTCTTGGATGCTTGCATAAAAAGAACAAGAGAATCTAGATGCAAATTTTTGGATCCACAACCCCTCCAAGAGCCCTGCATTTATAGCAAAAAATTGCTAAGTGAGGAGGGAAGCTTTGAGGGAAAGTTGCTAAGTTGGGAGGATAAAGATGCCTATTTTCATTCATTTTTAAAAGCTAGCGTGAAAGCAAGTTTCCATTTTTAAGGAAGTTGATCTCCATCAAAGTAGGAGTTGCTTTAAAAATTTAAGGCAAGTTAAGTGACCCCAACCATTGACAGTTAGGGTAACCGTCGACGATTACCCTAACCAGTGATGGTCAAGGGGCTATAAGTGAAAAGGTTATGGAAGGATGTGTTTTAGAGAGGGGTGGTATGACAAGTGTCTAATAGGCTAGGTGGTCTACCAAGCAAAGAGTCAATCAAGGGTACACTGACCCAAACATCATTGAAAATTATCATTGTGCAGTTTTTGAGTGTCTACAAATATATAATAAGAAACACATAGAAAATAAATTTAATGCTTCCAATGTTTTATCAATTTTGAAGAAAAACAAAATGCAAGGGAGTAACAACACATAACATAGATCCCATAGAGAAATGGCTATATAAAAATATTTAAATAGCACCCACTCATAAAAATATATTACAGCCAACATCATATACGACTTGTTGACACCTGTCTTATGCGTTATAAACCAAATCTAGTTTTAGGTTAGCTATTGGATTTACATGACTTGTACACATTGGAAAAAGGTATGTAGTTTGAAAGGTGGTAACATATTTGATTATTTTATTTCTATTGTTAAGGATTGGCCAGGGTGTCATGATCACTAATTTTATTGCAGCAAGGCTTCACATTCGATGAGTGGATTGAATCCATATTATAATGTTGTTTATGTGTGGATAAGACATTGAGGTACTGGATTCTATCTTATAGTTTATGTTTATCCATGTTACAAATATATTAACATCTAGAGTAATTAAATCATGGTTGAAAAGAAGCTTGGAGCTCTGCAAGAAAGGAAGAGAAGATTGGAGCTCTACGATGGGGAGATAAAGAGTCATCCTCCATTGATGATGTTTCAAGCTTTCTCTTGGCTGATTACCTTGGTTACCTTTGCTTCCATTGTTTTCATGTTGATTTTTTCTTGGTTCCCATGGTGGCTAAATTAAACTAGCCCTTTTTCTTGCATGCTTTAATTTTGTTTAGTGTTAATTTGGTTCGTGTATGGGCTTTGCTTTTATTTTTGTTTTGTGTCTCTTGATTTATTGTCCATACCAGCTCGTGCCTCCCTACCTTAACCCCCATCCCGTGGCCTTTGGAAAATCTAAAGTGGTATGTATTAATTGCAAATTTTTATGGAAACCATCGAAATTGATGGCCTTGAATGTGAGAATAAGGGTGGAAATGGTGGCTTTAATGAGCCAGTTGGTCCTCCAACGATTGATAAGTTATGAAATCATAAGGATGGTTTGTCTTTCCCATCTTAAGTGGAACAAGGAAATTATGGTGCATAAAAAAAACTCTTCAATGATTTCCTACATCAAGAAGAAGTGGCAAAATACTTAGAAGGCACATAATTTGTTGCCAGTTGCTTGTGCAAAGGAGAGCATGGAGTGCAAAAACAAGATGAAGCCCAAATCCGTAAGCACCCTAGCCCTATTAAGTCCCTTACTATTGTTTCGAATGCATCCACAGAAAATGATCTTCAGTAGGAAGAAATTAGATTAAAAAATGTTGAAATTTTCTTTGTTTGCTCAAACAAGAATTCTCTTCCCTTTAGGAACTTCTTTGATAACTGGCTCAACTCTATTTAGGGTAAGAAGTTGGGTATGTATATTAGCTTTTGTCAAATGATACAGAAAGGGGATTTTATGATTTTGTTTAAAAAATTTAATATACAATTCAGGTCTATTAGTCAACCCTTTTGGAACATAGGATAGTCTATTTTTAAGGCAGTTCCTTGGAGCCCATATATGGACTACAATGACCTTATTTTTAAAATTTCACCTAGATGGGTGGACATTAAGGGTGTTCCTATCCAGCTGTGGAACTTTCTACCACAAGCTTTGAAGAATCTTAGAGAAATTCTGATAATTGAAGATACTAGAAGGTTGCTAGCCCATATGAATGCTAGGGTCTTGATTTCCTTAGAAGCCTTGGATTTTTTCCCAGAATCCCTTAATTTCAAAATTAAAGAGATTTTCCATACTTGTGGTCTTAGTGGGTTTGGTGGATTGAACAAAAATATGGGCACCTCAGGAAGAATTGCCCAATATTGGTCAATAAGGAAGACCTTCACAACAAATAAAAAAGTCAAGATGCTCATAAAAAAGTTTCTATGTTGGATGATTTACAAGTCTTTGAAAACCCTATGTACAATAGTGAACCACTGAAAGACAGTGCCCCCCTGAGGAAGCTTTAGGGGAAAATGCTATAAAGGCTACAAATGAGCTTGAAAAAGCCAAATCTCAATGCTCTCCTCAGTCGTCTAGCTCCCTACCACTATCTATTGACATGATGAATTATATACCCGATGTGATTAGTTAACTATCTATGAGATAACTTGGATGATACTTTTATTGAGTAGAGAACCCAATCTGACTCTCTTTTTGATGAATATGTGGTTTTGTTAGCTGAGCCTCATGTTGGCTATACTTCTAACCCTAGCAGCCTACCATTAGCTAGTCTTGGTAAAATTGGAGGTGATTCCTCCCCTATTGATCCGGGCAACAATTCAGGTGACAATTCGTTATGGTTCTACTCCAATTGATGATGGAACTTTCGAGAGCCGTAAATTTTACACCATAACTCCGATTGACTCCTCGTTTGAACCATTGGAAAGATAAGAATGAGGATAACACTGTGAGATGGCATAGAGCTTTTCTTGGTGTTTTTTGACCCTTGAAAACCCAATGGGAGTGCCCCAAATTATAATTTAAGCAGTGCAGTCTAAAAATAGTAAGTTTCTAAAAATAGTAATTCCTCGAATTCTATATTGTTTTAAATCATGGAAGTTAAACCATTTAATCTCCCTCGAGATTGGTGACCTTCCACATCCTCCTCCTACCTTCAAAGTGTGGATAAATAAAGATGTAACCTGAAATGGAAATCAAACATCTCTTCCCAGAGATAAGCATATGGTTGTATTGCAATCTTGAGTAATAAAACATCTCTTCTCAGAGAATTCATTGTTATTGTATTATTTTTGTGTTCTTAAAATATCTATCAATCAAAACTTCTGAGTTTTGGATCACCTATGTCCATTTCTCCAGAGAAAGAAGGGCCAAATAAACTTAGTTTTGAGATGGATACCTCAGTAAGTGCACCCATGTCCTTCAAGGACCGAAATGTTGCTAAAAATTGGATGTCTAAAGGGGGTGGTAAAATACTTAAAATAGATTTGGTGTCCACTCAATTGGATCATTCTCTGATTAAAGACAAGAAAAAGTCTAGAGATACCCCTCCTAGTGGTCATAGCCTTGCTTTTAAGAAGAAGGCTAAGGAAAACAAAGTTTTAAATTGTTTCAAAAGACTATACAACACTAGGGGTAATCCCCATGGTCAATCCAATCAACCCCCCTGCTCCCTTGATTTATGTGGATTGTATGTGTGAATGTTAGGGGCTTAGAATCCCCTAATAGAAAACCCACTATGAGATAGTTTAGGTACTCGAGAGAGAAAATGGGTTTTTTATGTCTTCAAGAAGTTAAGGATATGGGCTCCCAATTGTCCTTAGTCCTTAATTTCATTTGGCCTAATGCAGTGCAGTTCTCCACTAATCACCAAAGAGGTTAAAGAGGGGCTTTTGTCTTGGTTAACCCTGACCTAATGTATTGCATTATTGATCATGGTATATCCCCCTGTAATAGAGTTGTTTGGATTTTGATAGAAATACAAAAAGTAATGTTTTAGACTGTGTGATATATATGATCCAAATGATTATAGAGAAAGGTTTGATCTATGGAATTGGCTTGCTATTAACCTAAAAAATGTCCCTTAGATCTTTGGAGGCAAATTTAACATGGTGGAGGAAAAAGAAGATAAAATTGGTCATGATCACCAGGCTTGGAAAGGTAATGAACTATTTTTTTGGTCTAAATTTAAAAGAATGCACAAAATCTTTGATCCGCTTCAAAAAGGTAAAAATCAAAGTAAAATAATCTGGTTTACCTAGTGTAATAATTAGAGCAATAATAAAAGACAGTACTCCAGACTTGATAGGTTTTACTTTAATAGGGATTCCTTTTTAGTGACCCCAAATAGGGATGGAAATGTGGTGAATGTTCTGCCTTATACAATTTCTGACCACCATCCCATTGAAGTGATCTTTTCTTTGAACTGTAAGGAAAATAAAGTTGCCTGATCTTTCAAAGGACTTTATAAGTTCAATGTGTCTCATATTTTTGATCAAGTATGTGTTGATGGTCTTCTATCTTCTTGGAATATTGGGAAGATATATTGTAACTCTGGATCTATAATTGATCAATGGAATTCTTGTATGGAAGTGTAAAAAAACTTTGTAAGAATGTATGGTTAGTTAAAGGCTAAAATGCACAGGAAAACTACTAGGGTCATCCAAGAAAAATTAACACAAGCTAAAAGTTCCCTTCAAGTTGATCTAACTAATGATAGACTATTGGAAGAGATTAACTCCATGAAGCATCAAGTCAGGCAATCCCAGAGCTATCTTGCAAGAAGGGCAGAGGTTTGATTAAGACTGACCTAGATTAAGCTTGGAGATAGAGGCTCTAAGTTTTTCTTCTGATTCTTGAAAGCTAAACACCAAAGAATCAAAATCAATGAAATTGAGGTTAAAGGTCAGATTGTTCATGACCCTGACAAAATAAAAGAAACATTCTATGAGTTATATTCCAACTTGTTTCATTCTGATGGCTCCAATGATCTCATTGAATAAAATAGGGTATTCTGTGATACTTGCATTCGAAAAAAAGTGTCACGGTTGCAAGTGAATTCCCTTGATGAATATATCACATTGTATGAAATAAAAGTAACCATAGACTCACTCAAGAATGATAAAGCAATATGTATTGATGGCTTTCCTACTAAATTTTACAAAGCCAATAAGGACTGTGTGGCTAAAGACTGTTTGGAGGTCTTTAAATAAGTTATTGATGTTGGTTCTTTGGGCCCTAACATCAATAGAGGAGTTATTAAACTCATCCCCAAGGAAGGTGACCTCTCCTCGATAAAAAAATGGAGAACAATTACCCTCCTCAATGTTTTGTATAAAATCTTGGCAAAAATTCTAGTAGACTTTCTTCATTGCTACCCTATATCAATCCTCTAATTCTAAAAATTTGCACTTTATGGCCTCGGACATTTGCATTAGACTTGGACTGTTACATCGACACACCTATCTAACCTAGACGTAGGTGTCTTGTATGTAATACCCACTAGATTTGGATGCAACCAACTTGAACCTTCTATGTCTTCTATCACCTTTACTCTGGTGTAATAAGATATGTATCAGAGGTTGTTGTTCTTTGTCAAATAGAAGAACCCAAGTTCTTCATCTTCATAGTGGCTGTGGGAAAAATGGGTTAGTAGGTTCATGATGTTCAGCTAACCCTAAAGACCCCTATGTTAATGGGCATTGCCTACATATCCACTACTTTGAATAGGGCCTAAGACTGATGTAGTTCTCCCCTGATGTGTTAGCTTGTGTGTGCATAAAGGTACAATATGTGAAAATCAAATACATATAATGACCTAGCTTGTAACTTTGCAAATATGACACATGGATTGCTACTTTAGTACTTCATAACCATAGATGAGTTATCCCTATGATTGATATTGAAATAAGAAATAATAGGGAAACTTTTCTCACTTGAATGCTTGATTGAATGTTTTTGGTAAGTTGCCTTGTGAGAGGTATGAATTTTCTAGGTGAGTTACGAATGAAAAATTATCATGCATATATACCAATCCTTTTAGGAAATATCATGCACTAAAACACTTAGGCTAACCATAAGGACATGTTACATTTGCAAATTTCATGACTTTAGGGCACTTGACACTTAGTTTGGCATAAGAAACTTGCATCGATGTAGGCGTCTGACTAGGATGCAAGTGTTCAAGAAGCTGGAAAATAAGTATAGGTCCCAAACATGTAGATGATGATAATAAGCATGTTTATAGCATTTTGATTAGCATGGAAGGCCCATATCATCAAAATAGCACTAGTTAGACCAAGAGATAAGAAATAATCACGTAGAGATAGTGAATGCAAGTCTTTCCGTAACAAGATTGTCTTAGGACTAAGAGGAACAACCAAGGTCTATATTTGCCAAGTGTACAAGAGTGAAGTGTTGTATAATTCAGATTCCATATCTACAACTAGCTACACATATTCTAATAAATTGATTTGATCCTTGGACTACCTTTACCTAATGCTTATTTATACCACAAATCATTTCTTTAAAATGAATAAATCAAGTGATATATCCATGAACTCATGGACAAAGTCCATATCAAGCCCACCTCATCACCTTATAGTATCTAAATTGTGCTTGCATGAAATAAAGATGACATATGGAAGCTATGCATCAATTATAGAGGTATCAACAAGATCAAATTAAAAAATTACTATCATAATTATGGGTATCATCATATTCTTGTTAAACCTATAGATGTATGGAAGAAAACCTTCAAGGCAATTTTTTTTATTCAAATGATTAATGCCCTTTGGTTGACCAATACACCAGCTACATTCATGCAGATGATGAATGGCATTCTCAAGCCATTCAGTACTTCATTTGTCATAGTATATCTTAATGACATTATAATATTCATAAAAACATAGGATGAACATGTACTCTATTTAGAGCAAGTGTTTGACACTTTATAGAAACTTAATTTGTATGCAAACATGGAGAATTGTTCATTTTCTACGCAAGAGATACAATAATGAGGATACATAGAAGATGCACAAGGAGTGCTTGTGGACCCAATCAAGATTCAAGTCATCTAAGAATTACCACACCCAAAAAATTTCACAAAGCTTCATAGTTTCATGGAATATTCAAATTTCTATAGGATATTTGTACTTGTTTTTTCACATGTGACTTGGGTTCTAAACCGAGTTTCCAAAGGTGGTGTTAAAGAAAAGTTCATATAGGAAACCAAACAACAAAAAACTTTTGAGTAATTAAAATTCATACTCTATTCCACACTAGTACTTGTGTTAATATATCTTGAACAACCATTTGAGTTTGAGATAGACTCGTCTGACTTGACACTTGGTGCAGTCTTCACTCAATATGGTCACTCGATTGCTTACCATAGTGAAATGTTCACCACATTGGTAAGAAACTACCCAGCCTATGCTCATGAGCTTTATGTTATTATTCAAGCATGTAAAAATTGGAATCATTATCTCTTGGCCAAAGAGAGTGAAATTCACATAGATCACAAGCTACTTCAGATCTTGTAGACTCGGAACAAGTTGCAAGAAGAGAGACATAAAAAATGATCTTATCTTCAGTAGTTCCATATGAACATCAAACATAAGAGGAGAACTACCAATCCAGTGAAAAATTATATGAGCCATCCATAAATTCAAGGTCTCTATTCTATACTTGATGAATGTGGACATGGATTTAGTTCATGGTGATAATTATATCCATCTAACATGGATTTTTTAGATGTCTAATAGAACTTGATTTGTGATAATTTATTTCTAGATTTATCCTTGCAGGATGGCCTCTTATATCACCTTGGGAACTTGTGTGTTGTGCATGAAGAAGAGAGACATAAAATAATATAGAAGGTTCATTTTAGCAAAGTTATAGGGCATTTTTGAGTTTAAAAGATTGTTGCAGTGTTGCATAAGTACTTATTTTGGCCACATCTCAAGTAAAATATATCCAAATATATCAAGTCTGGTACCACATGTGTAATTACCAAACCATTTAAAAATAAGTAAGGTTTGTATAGACCTATTTTGATTCTAATGAGACCATGGGAATCCATTTCCATGGGTTTTCTCTGAATATACCCTACTACCAAGCATGGTAATGATTGTGTTTATGTAGTAGTTGAAAGATTCTTAAAGATGACAACTCTCATACCTTGTAAGAAAGAAATATAAGCTGTGGAAACAAATCAATTTTACTTTTAGCATGTTTGGATCCACTTTGGAATCCCAAAAAAATCCTATCTGATTATGATAGACACAAAGTTGAACAAAACTACCACCTTTCATCCACAAATTTATAGATAGATTAAAGTGGTAAATAGGATGATATTTCACCTTTTGAGAGTGTATGATTGAAAGAATAAATACACTTGGTATGAAAACTCACCTTTTATTCAACATAACTACAATAGATCTCTATACAACTCTATTACACGTAGCCATTTTCAAGTTTATTTAGGTTTCCAACATTTGGCACCCATAGACGTAGCTTATCTTATTCTTCCATAAATAGTAGCAACTCTTTCACCTCAAAAGGAAGTTGACAAAGGTGTTCAATTCATTTAACACATTCAACACATTTAATATCAAGTGGAAATCATTATGCAACATGATAATGTAAAATATAAATAGTGCCATGATAAGCATCGAACACCACACACCTTTCAGGTTAGTGATCGAGTCTGGATATAATTTTAGAAGGAAAGACTAAGATGACCTCACCATAAGTTTTGTCAAATTTGATATAGGACCTATACCATCACTAATCAAATAAGAGAGAATTATTTATAGCTCAGTCTCCCATCTTACCTTGGGTTGCATCCAGACTTCAATGTAAAACTCTTGCACCATTACTTTCCACCACTATTGGATACTCTAGATAATGTAAAGACTCTTCAATAGATAGAGATCAATCTAAATTGTAGCATCACAACCAAATTGGATCACATCATTTATGCTTGAGTCAAACAGACACATTGACAAGAGATCACTCTAATGAGAAAATATTTTTTGAAAAAACTGTGTACCAATATTTTTAAGCCTCAACATTTCAGATCACCAACCGTGACAATATCTTGTTACCTTGATGATGAATCATAATTTATGATTCAAAACATCAAGGCTTAAAAATATTGGTATAGATTTTTTTCCAAAAATATTTTATAATTATTCTATAGTCTGCAAAAGTATCAAATCTATTAAGAGATCACTCTCTTTTAGATCGTCAAAGTAGGTCAAGTGCCTTACCAGTGAAAATGGTTTATAAAAGTGCAGGTCACCAATTTGTTTCCACATATCTCACCGCAACTACATGAAATGAGGACCATTACTCTTCAATCAGGGATGATTGATGCATGAGGATCTGGGTCACTATATCTTACCATAGTTGATCATTGTTAATCGATCCAAGCACTAACATCAATAATGCTAAAATTTGGTTACTCTCCTATGTGCCAATTTTTAGTATTGAATTCCATTTATGTGTTACTACACATATACTATAGTATGAGTACTTTAGACCTCAATTCATTAGTAAAGATGATCATTGATTTCACAACATTCATCGGTTATGAAGTGGTTGTTACTATTTCTTATAACTAGTCAATTGACACATTGTGTATTAATGTACACTTCCATTCTTTGTAGTTGGTTACGTAGAAATTAATGAATTTACGGAGTACATAGACACCAAACATATGATAGCTTAGTTATTGTATATAACTTAGCATAATAAATCTCTACTATTATAGTTCTATATTGTTTTTCATCATCAGATTTGCATTCTTTGTTCTTTAACATAGTGCACATTCATAACCTTTGTATTCATAGTTCACTTTCACTCATAACCCTCTTAAATTTTTTTAAGTAGGTTATCCACTAAGTCTCCTCTTAGGCTCCAAATCAACACCATCCATGGCAAACGTTGAGGAAGGAATTAAGCTTCAATCAAAGGATCTGGTGGTGGAAGGATATGATTTTGAGTAATTTGTTAGGGCATTAGAAGAGACAAGACTCATTGGAAAGATTTTTTGGAAAATGGCGCATAATAGTTCAGTAGAGCTATGGATTAAGGAGAATTAGGGGAAAGGATTTGGAGTCAATTTTCTCCCTAAAGGCTTATTTTTGGCTACTTTACTTGACTCGTTGAAGAAAGAGGATATCATATGAGGGCCTTAAATAATTGATGGAGCAGGGTTGAGGCTCCAAAGTTGGAGGCCTAATTTTGACACATAGAATTTAAATAATGGTCATTACCCAGTCTAGGTTCGTATCTATGCTTTAATGATCGGGTATTGGGGTGAAAATCCCTTGAAACAAATTGGGGATAATCTGGGGCAGAGGGGGTGATGTAGGAGCATCACTTCTAGGATAGTTCAAATTTCAATTTTGGTTTTATTTTTAAAATTTTGGATTGATGGTGGTCTAAGAGGTCTTAGGATGCTTAGAACATCCTTATTTTTCAAATATAGGAGTAAGTTTTAATCCTAGCTTAATAAACTTTCAAATTTCCACTTTCTCACCAAAACTCAAATTTTGAAAATTTGAATGTTTTGATTAGAAGTAGTGTTACATAAGTGTGTGAGAAAATTTTTCAAGGTATAATAATGTTTTAAACATCTTTTAAATACCCCATGAATCTATATCATGGGTCCAAATTCATGAATGTACCGAATACCAACTTTGTATGCGTTCATGTTTCCTAACTAGCTCTTTAATGATCGTTGGAAGGTACTAAAAGGTAGTTAGAGTGGTTATTGAATGTAAAAAATGTTGGATTTTTGTGTGGAATTATTTATGGAAGTTTGGAGAGGCTCTAGTTTTGATAAATTAGAAGAAAATTTCCTAGTGTGAAGATAAGTTCCATACATACCCTATTTTTTGTGTATGTGTGTTGACAGTTGATTGTGTAAACTTGATCAATGAAGGAAATCAAAATAATGGCAAGTTTATGACACTTATATGGAATTGGTAATTTTGTAATTTGTTTATTTAAATTCTATTTTTCCCTTCCTTGCATTGCTTTCATACCATTTTGTATAAAACATAATACAGTCTTGTAAAAATCAAGTAATTTTGTACAGTTAGACAGAGATCTTGATATAAGGTCTATTAGAGGTGTTGAGGGGATTGTTTGATGATTAGATCAGGTGTGAGATATTTTAACATAGGTTTACCCATAATCACACTTCTTTGAAATCCCCTGTAGAAGTCACAATCTCCAAGTAACCCTTCTTGGGTCTGTGTACGACAAGGAAACCCTGAGTTAGGGTTTTGGGAACTAAAAGTCTATTTACAAGAGTTGTAACCATAAAAAAATACAAAACTTTGTAATCATTTAGTGTTTAAGGTGTTCTAAGATATTTGGATGGTTTTAGGTCTGTACGGACAAGTAGGGTATGAAAATAGTGGACTGTGTTCAATTAGGCCTAGAGGAGACCTACTTTGAAGAGGACATGGGCTAGAAAGGTGGTCTAAAGGATGTTTGAAGCCAAGAAAATTTGTGGAGAGACTAAAATGAATAGAGGGTGATTAGAAAGGGTATTATATTTTTACAACTAATCCTTAGTCATCTGTAAAAGCAAGAAAAGCCTAATAAAAGGCTACAAGGAAACTTTTAAGGTTTTAACAAGAGTGTACATTTTGTAGGGTTGAGAATTTTTAAGAGGTTGATCTGCATCATTTCAGTATCAGATCCAAAATAAGACATGTGGAAGTAATTCGATAAGGAGAGATTCCTTGAGAGGAAGATAAGATAGAAGTTATTTGACAAATTACCTAAGAGAAGAGAAGATGCCACCAAGGAGGAATGCAACAGGTGAGAGGGTAACAACCATACAGATGGGATATGCAATATTACAAGAGTTGAGGAACCTTTGAGTCAACTTTGATGCTAGAATCATATCAGTTGAGGTTAATCAGAGATGGGGAGTAGTCACAGGTGATTTGAGTGACCAAGAGGAAGAAGAACCATAGGCACAAGAATTGGAAGATGAAGGAGAGAGAGAGACTGAGAAACATAAGTTTGAGAGATTACTAAAGGTGGTGAAAGGGAAGGGATATAATCCTAAATTAGATATTCCAATATGTACATGTAGCCTAAGTGGAGAATAAATCATTGATTGGATAGGAGAGTTGGATAAATACTTTTATTTTGAAGATGTACTAGAAGAGCAATAAGTGAAGTTTGTTAGGACCAAGCTAAAGGGTCATGCATCCCTATGGAGGGATTACATATAGGATGAGAGAAGGAAGAAAGGAAAAGCCAAGATCAGGTCTTAGGATAAGATGGTTGAAAAATTGAAGATCAAATTCTTGCCTAGTGATTACATCATCAACTTGTACATGAAACTTCAAACCCTGAAACAAAAAGAGATGGAGGTAAGAGATTATACTAAAGAGTTCTACAAACTGAGCATTAGACTAGGTCATATGGAAGATGACAATGACAAGGTGGCTAGGTATCTCAATGGCTTGAGATACAACTTACAGGATGAGTTGAGTCTTGCTAGTCCAAAGACATTATAAGAGTGCTACCAGTTGGCGTTGAAAGCTGAAGACAAACTCAATAAGAAACAAAACCAACAAAATAGAGGTAGAGGTAGAAGTTTTAGAGGTAGAGGTCTTCAAGGAGGCAAAGGATATTAAAAAGAAGCTAAAAAGAGTCTAGTACCTCAGATGAGAAACCATATAGTTCAAGAGGAGGACTTAGAGGTAGAAGGCCTTATTTCAGGGGTCGATGTGCATCAAGGGGTAGAGGATCAGGTGGATTTGTAGGAAGGTGTTTCATATGCAATAATTTTGTTGCATATAGCTCATGGGAGTGCCCAAAGGATCAACTAATAGGGAGCCCAAGAATTGAAGGAAGAAATCAAGTTACACAAGGAGTTGAGGAGGAGAGTGTTTGTTCTCCATCACTTGTGGAAGAACCTGAGGTAGGAGTATCATTGATAATAATGAGGGTGTTGATCAATCCACCCAAGGAGAAGGAGCCACCACAAAGGTAAACTCCTTTTAGTAATTCTTAAAAATTCCAAGGTAAATGTTGTAAAATGGTCATAGATTCAAGAAGTATGGATAATCTAATTTTTTTTGAAATGGTTAATAAACTTGGATTGAAGAAGTTGCCTCACCCCACACCATACAAGGTCTCATGGTTAAACAAGGGTCAATAAGTTTTAGTAAGTGCACAAAGTTGGGTGGAATTTCAAGTTGGAAGGTACAAAGACAAGGTTCTTTATGATGTGATCCCCATGGATGTTTGTGATGTGCTTCTTAGGAGGCTTGGCAATATGATAGACAAACCACTCATGATGGTAGGAGGAATGTGTACACCTTGGTCAAAGATGGAATTAGTCATACCTTACTTCCCATGAAAGATGAAGATAATGACTGACAATTTGGGTCAAATGTGATGTTGGTATGATCTGGAAAACACTATAGGCAATGATCTAGATAACACTTTAGGCGATAGTTCAGGTGATGGTCCTACCCCAATTGGTGGCAGAACTTCTAGGAGCCATAACTTTTGCACCATAGCTCTGTTTGACTCCCTGTTTGAACTGTTGGAAAGCTAAGAATGAGGGGAATATTGTGAGATGGCACAAAGCTTTAATTAGTAGGTTTTAACCTTTAAAAACCAAATGGAAGTGCCCCAAATTATAATTTGAGTAGTGTAGTCTAAAAATAGTAAGTTTCTAAAAATAGTAATTTCTCGAATTCTGTGTTGTTGTAATTTGTGGAAGTCAAACTATTTCATCTCCCTCAAGATTGGTGACCTTTCACATCCTCCTCCTACCGTCAAAAATAGGTATAAATAGATATGTAGCCCGAAAAGGAAAACATCTCTTCTCAGAGATAGACATATGTTGTATCTACAGTTTTGAGCAATAAAACATCTCTTCTCAAAGATAACATTATAAGTGTTCTTGAAATATTCTTCAACCAAGACTTATGAGTTTTGGATCATGGTAAGTGGTAAGGAGTTTCTAAGTGCCATGAATAAAGAAGAGTTAGGATTTGCATTGGTATTCAAGCCTAGGACTGTTATGACAACCATCAAGATTAATGAATTGCCTCAAGAAATACAAAACATGTTGGAAGAGTATGCAAAAATAGTAGTTGATGAACTACCAAGTACATTGCCACCTATGAGGAACATCGCTCATCATATAGACTTTATTCTTGGAGCAAGGTAGCCTACAAGATGACCCTTAAAAAAAATGCATATATTAAGAGACAAGAGCTTCTAAACAAATGATTGATTAAAAAAAGTCTTAGTCCTTGGGTAGTTCCTACTGTATTGGTGCCTAAGAAGGAAGGTGAGTTGAGAATGTGTACTAACTCTAGGGCTATCAATAAGACCACCATTAGATATAGGTTTCCATTTCCTAGGATGGAAGATTTGATGGATTACTTGAGTGAAGCAAGAAATTTTTCTAAATTTGATCTCAAGAATGGGTACTATAAGATTAGGATCAGACAAGGGGATGATTGGAAAACTGCTTTCAAAACCAATGAAGGGTTTTATGAATGGATAGTTATGCCATTTGGTTTGACCAATACACTAAGCACTTTCATGAGGATGATGAATGAAGTTCTCAAATATTTTATAGTCAAGCTTTTAGTGGTGTACTTGGATGACATACTTATCTACAACCATAACAAAGAGGAACATCTTCACCATTTACATCTAGTCATGAGAAGGCTGTAAGAAGAAAGGTCGTTAATCAACCTCAAAAAGTGTGAATTTATGAAGTTAGAACTATTGTACCTTGTATTTGTCATCTCTCAAGGAATGCTAAAGATGGATAAGAGCAAGGTGAAGGCAATCATGAAGTGGCCAACGCCTAGGACAACTGGAGAGGTAAGAATATTTCATGGTCTTACAAGTTACTATAAGAATAATATTAGGAATTTTAATGGGATATGCGCTCATATCATAGACACCATTAAAGGAGACAAGAAAAGGTTTTGGAGTGAGAAAGCTAAGAGAAGTTTCCAATACTCGAAGCAAAGGAAAATAAAGCAACTTATACCAACATTGCTAGACTTTAACAAAGTGTTTCAAATAGAATGTGATGTAATTGAAGTGGCAATAGGGGCTGTACTAATCTAAGAGGGTAGACTTATAGCCTATTTCAGTGAAAAGTTTAATGATGCCAAGAAGTACTCATCCTATGACTTGGAGTTTTATGTGATGGTACAAGTGTTGAAGAACCGAAGGCATTATCTAATGCCAAAGGAGTTCATTATCTATACAAATAATCATGCACTTTATTTCATCACCAATCCACCCATATTAAACCAAAGACACATGAAGTATGTGGAGTACATGCAGAATTTCACCTTCACCATCAAGCATAAGCAAGGATAAAATAATAAGTTTGCAGATGCATTGAGTAGGGGAGTTTTATTCATGCATGATATACAACTTGAGAGTGTTGGTATTGTGTTATTGAAGGAAATGTATGAAGATGATGAAGATTTCAAGGAAGCATATAATGCTTGTAAGCACCCAACTGCACTCAACAAGGAACCATGGTTGGACTATGTCTTACAAGATGGACTATTGTTCAAAGGGATGCAGTTATGTGTGGCAAGAAGCTCAATAAGGGAGAATCTGATCCAAAAAAAGCATAGTGGGTGTATGGTAGGCCACTTTGGGCTTAATAAGACTTTGGAGCAGCTCACTAAACACTAATATTGGCCTAAGATGCAAGCAGAAGTGAGGAGGTATGTTGAAAGATGTAAAATTTTTCAATTGGCTAAAGGTAAGAACACTAATGCAGGTTTGTATCAACCTCTACCAGTCCCAAATAGGCCTTGGGAATCCATAAGCATGGGCTTTGTTATGGGACTACCTAGAACACATAGAATTTTTAACTCAATATACCTAGTTGTGGATAGATTTTCTAAAATGACACATTTAATTCCATGTAGGGCTGAAAATAATGCCACCCATGTGGAAAATTTGTTTTTCAAAGAGGTATTAAGGCTTCATGGACTTTCATTAAACATTATATCTGAGATAGACACTAAGTTCCTTGGCCATTTTTGGAGGACATTATGGAGAAAGCTAGGCATAAACTTGAGTTTCAGTTCAAGTTACCACCCTTAGACAAATGGTCATACTGAGGTGCTTAATAGAAGCATAGGGAATCTATTAAGGTGTCTATCTAAGGATAATCCCAAGTGATGAAATATTGTGTTGCATCGAGCAGATTTTGCCTACAATGAATCCACCAATAGGAGCATTGGTATGAGTCCTTTTCAAGTGCTATATGGTATACAACCTAAAGGAGTGTTTGAACTCAAAAATATCAATCATATAGACATGTATGGAAGCATCTAAAGGCTAGTGTGGAAAAGTAAAAGAAGCAAGGAAATGTAAGTATAAGAGAGGTGTGTTTTCAGATTGGAGACTTGGTTTTGGCTCATCTTAGGAAGGAGAGGTTTCCAAGAGGTGAGTACAATAAGATGAAGATGAAGAAAATTGGTCCTTGTAAGGTACTTAGGATGTTTTCTAACAAACCTATGACTTGAAATTGCCTAATAGGCATATCACCAATATTTAATGTTGCATAATTGTACCCTTAAAAATAAGGAATAAAAGGTTAAGACATAATAGAATGAGAAGCTATAACAAGTCTAGATTGAGCAACATAGTTTCCTCAAGCCAAATCAGAGGAATTGGAATGCATTCTAGATAAGTAAGTGATTAAATAGACAAGAGACAAGCAATATTTAGAGTATCTGGTCAAATGGAAACATCAACCAATCAAATATACTACATGAATAATTTAACATGACTTCAAAATTCATGGGATTACTCTAGAAACACTCATGGATAACAATCCCTAAGTTCTTTTATTCTTTCCCTGGGAGTATGATACGGGAACATCACTTCTAGGATAGTTTTCATTTCAAATTTAGTTTTATTGTTCAAAATTTGGCTATATGGTGGTCTAGGAGGTCTTAGGATGCTTACACCATCTTTAGTTTTCAAATCTAAGAGTTAATTTTAGTCCTAGCTTGATAAACTTTCAAATTTACACTTTCCCACCAACACTCATATTTTGAAAATTTGAATGTTTTGCTTAGAATTAGTGTTGCAAAAGAGTTTGAGAAAACTTTCCAAGGTATAATAATGTTGAAAATATCTCTTAAATACCCCAGCTGAACCCGTTGAACCCGTTGAACCATTTTGGTTCCAGGTTCAATGGTTCAACGGTTATTTCCTTTGTTCTTCGAAGCCTTTGAACTTATTCAAGCGATTGAACTTGTTGATCTTTTGAAGAAGCACTTAACTTATTTAAGCTTGTCGACGTTTTGAACCTTTGAACTCATTGAACCATTGAACCTTTTGGAAGCATGGTTCAATGGTCCAATGGTTCAATCCTTCCTTTGAAGCTTGTCGATGAACATTTTTGGTTGAACCGAGGCGTTGAACTAACCTTGAAATTGCCTAAGCGCTGGGAACTTGTTCCTTTGTGAGAATTCACCTGTTGGAGCCATTGAACCTATTGAACTTGCTAGTCCCTTAACTGAAAAAGCTTGAATAATGAAGAATTTGAATGCTCAGAACAATTTTTGAGAAGGGAAGAGATAATTTTGGCCTGCAGGACCAAAATAGTTCATATGTTGTTGCAAAAATGAGTGATAGATTTTGGGAACAACAAAATGATTGATGGAATTTTAGAGAGGCTCTTATTTCAAGAAATAACAAGAAAAGTTCTTGGTGTGAAGATAAATTGCATATAGACCCTATTTTCTATGTATGTGTATTGACACTTGACTATGTAAACTTGATCAATGAAGGAAATCACAATAATGGCAAGTTATGACACTTCTATGCGCATTGGTAAGTTTTTACTTTGTTTCTTATGCCCTTCCTTTCATTATTTTCATACCATTTTGTATATAACATAATATAGTCATATAAAAATCAAGTAATGTTTCACAGTCAGATAGAGATCTTGATAGAAAGGTGTTGCAGATGTGTTGAGGGGATTGTTTGATGATTGGAAAAGGTGTGGGATATTTTCACAAAGGTTTAAAAACAATCACAATTCTTTGAAAGCCTGTGTAGAAGTCACAATCTCCAAATAACCCTTGTCAGGTCTGTGTAGGATAAGGAAACCCTGAGTTAGGGTTTTGGGAACTAAAAGTCTATTTTCAGGAGTTGTAACCATAAAAAAACTACAAAACTTTTTAATCAATTAGTGTTCAAGGTTTTCTAAGAGATTTGGATGGTTTTAGGTCTGTATGGACAAGTAGGGTATGGAAATAGGGGATTGTGTCCACTTAGGCCTAGAGGAGACCTAATTTGAAGAGGACAAGGGCTAGAAAGGTGGTGCAAAGGTTATTTTAAGGCAAGAAAATTTGTGGAGAGACTAAAATCAATAAAGGGTGATAGAAAAGGGTCTTAGATTTTGGAAAATAATCCTTAGTCATCCGTACAAGCAAAAAAATCCTTAAAAAGGCTACAAGGAAGCCTTTGAGGTTGAAACAAGAGTGTACATTTTGCAGGGTTGAGACTTTGTTATAAGTTGTTATGCATTGGGGGGGGCACTTTCTTCAACTAGATTCGATCGTGAAAGAGGGTTCCTTGGAAACCTATGAAATAATATGTGTCTTGATTTGGACATGGGGATTCCATAAGTGATTAATATCAAGACGCAAGGGTGGGTTTAGTAGAAATGAATATAAGTGGGAAAAATTCAACATCATATTATATTTTAACAACATTGATGAAAGATAGGAATATTCTTGTTGACTCCTAATTGGATAGAAAATGAATAGATTTTTTAAATCATAATTCTATCGATATCGAGCTTGGATCACGCCCTAAATTGGAGTATGATCAGTAGAATAGATATTTAATGAACCTATTTTTGGAAGAAGAAATTCAAATAAGGGAAGATATTTTTTGAAAGTAAAAATCAAGGGAAAGTTGGATTAAAGAAGGGGATAAGAACAATGTTATTCCCCAAAAATATCAACTATTTTTGGGACAACATTTGAATTATTTTGGTCTTACAGACCAAGATAATCTCTTCCCTTTCCAAATTTTGTCTTGGCCATTCAAACTCCTCATTTTTCAAGCTTTTCAAAAATCTACAGACTGTAAACAGGTTTATTTCTACAAGTTCAACGGGTTTCACGACTTCTACAGGTGTGTTCAATCAAAAGGAATCAATTTCTAACAATTGGTCATTTTCAAAATTGGTTCATCACCTTGGTTCAAACAAAAATTTCCATCGGCAAGCATCGACAACAGGTTCAACGTTTGGTTCATCTTTTGGTTCAAATGTCAAATGGTTCAAAGGCAGGTTCAATCAAGCGGTTCAATGCTTTGTTTCAACATTTGGTTTATTCACTCAGCTTCAGCACTTTCATTCATTCTTAGGTTCAATCAAGCAGTTTGTCAGTCAGTTCAAAGCTTTGTTTGAACCGTTGAACCAAAATTTGGTTCAACGACCAAGTTCAACGTTCGGTTCAATGCTTGGTTCAACTGATTGGTTCAATGTCTTGTTTTAATGGAATGGTTCATAGCCTAAGTTCAAAGGAGCCCGAAGGCCATTCAAAGACTGCCCGAAGGGTAGACACCCTTACGGGAGGCTCTTCTTGACTCAAAATGGGTCATTCCTTAAGGCCCGAAAAGGCAAGCATAATTCGGAAAAGAGCCAAACAGAAAAGCCGAAAGAAGACAAAGGAATGACACGCCTGGGAACATCAAATTCAACACAGTGAATTAGCCATTGATCCTTTAAACATACATACCAAAATACAATCACAGATCTCAAGGCAAAGACTAGTAGAAAGCAGAGAAAGAACAGAACAGTAAATTAAATCTAGGACCCGATTCAATTAGCCAGACAAGGAGGAATGATGAAGATAAGATCAAATCACCAGGTGGAACATTGGAAGTTACAAACTTTTAATAAGCGCGAGTTATTTCCTTGCATTGATAAAATCAAATGGGTAAAGCGCCCCTAAGTTCCAACGTGTCTCCTTAACATATTTCAACGCAAATTGATGTATTGATTGTTCCCAAGTCCTTTTTGAAGAGGCTATATAAGGGACTTTCTTCTATTGTAATAAGGATCTCTTTTTTGATAATTATAAGGAGACTCTGCCCAAATTGTAAAGCATTACTAAGACTTTGAGCTCAGATTGCCGATCATATTTTGTTACTGGAGTAAGAAAGCAAGTGGTTTTTCCAACTTTGTGCTGTAATATCTTTATTATTGAGGAAGTTGTTCTTATGTCTTTTTCTTCAATATATCTCTAGTTCCTTTAATTAAACAAGCAGAATTAGTGACATCAGTCAAGAAGGTATCCTAAAGAGTCAATTGTGAAGAGACTTTGTGCCCTCATAATTGCCTTTAGTGTGTGTTCTTTTCATTTCTGTTTAAAGGACCTTGAGGCGATTTTGTGCCCTCATTGTCCTTCGTATCTTACTCTTGAGCAATCCAGGTGAAGACTTTGAGCTGCATCTCAATTTGTTGGTTATCACATTCTTTGCTACTTTTTTGTTGTTACTGCCAGGATTATTCTTGTGGTTTGTTGAATAGTACTTCTGAAAGAAGAGGAGTACTGTATGTCATTTCCCTTGAGTTTTTTCTTTGATCTGCGTGCATCATCTCTGAAAGAAGAGAGATGGATGGTTTGTCCCACCCATGAGTATTATTTTCTGTTTATATATATATATATACATATATATATATAGCATACCTACAGGGAACCTCCCCTTGATGAGAGGAGAGATCAGTGTCTTTCTGATGTGGTAAAACTACACATTTGGACAACTAATCTTCCTACTTTGGCTGATCAGACCTATTTTGTTTATCAGTACACTGATCGACAAAATATTCAACCAATAGTTTTTGGCAACTCCACTGGAGAAAGAGTGCATAGTTTGAAGTCTCAAACTTCAAGCTGAAGCAGAGCCTACTCTTTTCCAATTTTTGTTCTGCAATCTGGCAACTTCACGATATACCAGAGCCCAAAAATCTCAAGGTGTTGTAGACCCTACTTTTGAGTTGGTGTGACAGAGTAATTTTGGGTTGTTTCCCCCACAATCTCAACTTAGACAAACTGTTGGTCGAGCCTTGCCTGCCCACACTCCACTTGGATTAGTGATCCCACTTTTGCATAACCAAATCATGGTTCAAGGACCCTGGGGCAATTCTTTTGGTCTCCTGAATTTGACTCCACCTCTGCATGAGCTTCCATGCAATTCAAGGAAGAATTTCCCTAAATTCTTCAATGATGGAAGATTCATCCCGTTGAACACATTGCAGCTTTCAGCATAGCCTGTGGGGTAATAGGGGTGGAATTTGAAGATATAGCGGTCAGGCTATTCGTGGAGACACTACAAGGTGCTGTTGCTGACTAGTTCTATCACTTGTAGGCTGGGTCAGTGACTGATTGGGACATTTTGAATGAAAAATTTGAAGTAAGATTCAAATCTGTAAAAGATGCACATGCCTTGCTGGCCCAACTCACTCAAATGAAGAAGGAGCCTCATGATCCTATGAGAGAGTTTATTGCCAGGTTTGACAAGCTGAGACACATAATTCTCTTTGCCACCAGCCAACAGTTCAGAACCTCAAATGCTTCTTCATCAACTCACAATTGCCTGAAGTGAGTTTCCTGCTAAGATGGGCCAGACATGTAGACCTTATTGCTGCTCAGGACTTGGCTACTGAGGTAGAAGATGATCTTATCTTGGCTAGAAAGATAAGGAGAGACCCTAATAAAGTAAAATCCTCTTCATCTTCTAAGTACTCCCCTGCAGTCACTACTGACCCAATGGTACAAAAGCTAGCAAATGAAATGCTAGCTCTGAGAAAGCAAGTGGCACAAGGGATGTCATCTGCTCTTGCATTCAAAGATATGCCCAGGAAGACTTTCCAAAATCAGGCATACCAAGGCAGTGCTATCAGGAATCAGGGACAGCAAAATCGCCTTCCTCCTCCACAGAGGAATCTTGCCCTTAAAGCACCTCCAAACAACTCGGCAATTGGATATCTTAAAGTTGAAACAAATTTTTCATTCTAGTCTGAGTTAAATCCTAAAGATGATGCTAATCTCTTCCTTGAGGAAGAAGAAGAATTAGCTGGCGACTCCCATATTGGTTTCTTGAATTATCAAGATGAACCCAGAAGTGAAGGCCATGCAACTGAGGGGTCATATGCTGTATTCACCTAATCTAAAAATCAATTAGCTCAACAAGCTGATAAAGAGAAAGCAGAGGAGCGACCTCAATCAGCAGTTTCAATTGCTAAATGGGGATCTACTCTTCCTTTCCAGCCAAAGGATCTGATGGTTTCAAGAAAGGTAAATACCCCTATGCCTTCTACTTCAATTTCACAGTCCAATCCTCCCCCTTTAAAAAATCAAAATGATGAAATCCCATCCTCTGCTCCTAGCTCATTTCAGGCATTTGATATCATTGACCATATAAAGAGAACCAAAATTCAAATATCTAAATTTGAATTTTTGCAGTCCCATCCTGAGCAATTAGACATATTAATTCAATGTGTTAAAAATCAAAACATTCATGTTGAATAAATGATCCCCAAGGTGACACATGATGTAGCCAAAAATGCACCCAACAGGAACAACCTTGTCACCGCTCCTCCTGCTACTCCTGGTAAGACTGAACCTTTTTATGTCACATTGCTGATAAATGGATATAAGTTGAATAATTGCATTATTGATTCCAGAGCTTCAGACAATGTCATGCCTACTAAAGTGGCTGAATCCCTTGGTCTCACACTGACCAAGACATTTGGGAGATGTTTCTCCATGGAGAATAGGCAAGTGCCATTGCTGGGACAAATCAAAGATGCCCAATTTGCATTTGCAACTTTTCCAGCCAAGAGAATTAAAATGCCTATTTTGGTGGCTGATGTCCTAGCATCTTATGGTATTTTGCTTGGATGAAATTTTTGCAAGGACGTGAGAGGTGAATTAAGCATGGATCTATATGAGGCAAGGATCCCTGTCCAAGGCGTGATGAAGAGATTGCTCCCTGAAAAGGAAGCAAAATTTGTGGTCACTCAGACATCAGCGCCTAAAGCTCAAATTCTTTTTGAATCCACAAGAATGGGTAATTATTTTCTATCTATAGATGAAGTGCATGAAACACCTGAACGTATCAATTCAGAAATTAGTTCAATATGAACAACAGAAAAATTGGTAGGCTGCAATACAGACCAAGAAGGTTTCTCCAATTCTGGTGAAGAAAAGTCAGTATCAGATGAAATGTGGACTTTGAAATTTGATGGCAGTTGTTTTTCTACCGGTTCAGGAGCTGGGATTATTTTGATATCTCCTCAAGGAGATATGTTCCCTTCATCTTATAAATTACAGTTCAGCAACACTAACAATACAGCTGAATACGAATCTTTGTTGCTGGGCATGAAGGCTGCTCAAGAAAAAGGCATTAAATTTCTTTGTGCCAAAGGAGATGCTGAATTAATAGTTTATCAAGTGAGAAATTTATGCCAAACTAAGAATAAAAGATTATGCAACTACCGTAACTTGGTTTGGAACCAAATTGAAAGTTTTAATGCTTTCAACATTTTTGCCATACCTAGAGAGTCTAATGACAGACCTGATGCACTTGCTGTTTCAGAAACTCTCTTAGTTTCTCATTCAGATTTCAAAGAAGACAGGTATACCATTGAGCTGGTTTATAGGCCAAGTGTTCTTGACAATGCTGATCATTGGCAAGTGTTCAATGATGATCATAAAATTATTGCCTTCTTGGAATGAAAAGATAATTTTGAACAGCTTTATTTTGAAGGCAGCGAACCTCAAAAGAATGAATCTGTGTCTGAATTCAGCTTAGATATAAATGAAGAATTATTGCAGCTGAAAAGAAATAAAATTCTCAAAGGCCTAGTTTCTCTTGAAAATTTGTTTAACAAACATGATAGATTCATTAAACAACAACAAACAGACTCAAATTTCTCTCAAAGATTCGATCAAGTGAATCTGTCTACTGAAAAAAATCTCAAGATGATCAATATTGGTAAGTGCTACACCCTTGAAGAATGATTCAAGTTCACTTCTTTAATTTGTCAATACATGGATATCTTAGCATATTCTTATGAAGACTTGAAGTCTCTCAGACCAGATGAAATCTACCATAACATTCCTCTCAAGGCTGACTCAATGCCATACAAGCAAAAATCGAGACAGTATAATCCAAAAATGTCAGGTACTATTATGTCTGAGATACAAAAGATGTTAAATGCTAGAATCATCTTCGCAATCCATCATTCTACATGGATTGCAAACATAGTGCCGGTAAGGAAGAAGAATGGTGAAATTTTCATTTGTGTAGATTTTAGAAATCTAAATCAAGCATCTTTGAAGGATAATTATCCTTTACCAATTATGGATCAAGTGCTTCAAACAGTGATAGGTGCAGAGATGTTATCAATGTTGGATGGTTTCTCAAGTTATAATCAGGTTGAAGTTGGTGAAACAGACTGATACAAGACTGCATTCACTACGCCTTGGGGTACATCTGCATATAAGAGAATGCCTTTTGGTCTAATAAATGCTGGTGCTACTTTTCAGAGAGCTATGAATCTGGCTTTCAAAGATGAGATTAGTAAATTCATAGTGGTATACCTTGACGATTTGAAAGTCTTTTCAAAGCGTCGATCTAGTCATGTATGCCACCTTCAGCAAGTGCTGGAGTGCTACCGCCAAAATGGTATTTCCTTAAATCCTAAAAAGTCTATTTTTGGAGTAACAGAGGGGAAACTCCTTGGACACATTGTGCCCAAAGAAGGCATAAAAATTGACTCAAACAGAGTCAAGTATATTCAAAAGCTTAATCTGCCTATAAATAAGAATGTTGTTCATTCTTTCTTCGGAAAGGTGAATTTCTTACAGAGATTCATCCCCGAATTTGCTGAGAAGACTAGACATATTGTGAACATGATGAAAGGGAAGACTGTTTTCAACTGGACTAAAGAAGGCAAATCAGTGTTTTAAGATATCAAGACTGCCATTGCTCACGCCCCTACCTTAGTTTGTCCAGATTATCACAAAGATTTCATCATATATAGCTATGCATCTGAGCATACTCTTTCAGCAATTCTTGTTCAACAGGACAAAGAAGGTATGGAATCCCCCATCTCTTTCATGAGTTGCCCTCTCAAAACCCATGAAATGAAGTATTCAAATTTAGAGAAGCACGCCTATGCCTTGGTAAAAGCACTCAAATATTTTTGCTTCTATATTCTGAATTCACATACTACTACCTTAGTTCCAGACACTACAGTCAAGTCTATATTAACTCAGCAGGAGTTTAGCACAAAGAGAGGTAATTGGATTGCAAAAATCCAAGAATTTGATCTGGATATCAAGTCGACAAAGCTGGTCAGAGGTAAAGGCCTTTGCCAATTAATGGCTGACAATAAACCAGAAGATACACAGCATGAAGAAGCTGAAGTGAAAAATACTCCAACAGTCCTTTTTGTCTCCACTACCAATGAACGGTACTCAGATATTGCCTATTTTCTGACTTATGGTGAATGTCCTGCTCATTTGTCTTACAAAGAAAGGAGGACTATCAGGTTGAAAGTTGCCAATTTTATCCTTTGGGATAACGGCCTGTATAAGAGAAGCATAGATGGAGTATTCCTTCGCTGTGTAGACAAGGAGCAGCAGACCCAGCTTTTGAAATCTTTCCACAATCTGGCCTGTGGAGGACATTTTTTAGCTTCTGTGACTGCTCACAAGATTATGTGAGCCAAGTATTACTGGCCAACTCTTTTCCAAGATGCACATAAATGGGTGAGAAAATGTGAACTCTGACAGCAATTTGTTGGAAGACCCAAGTTGGCTGCCCTGCCTCTCAAGCCAGTAATCATAGAGGAACCTTTCCAGCAATGGAGACTTGATTTTATTGGGACAATAAACCCATCTTCAAGTGTTGGACATGATTATGTCCTTACAGCAACTGATTATTTCACCAAGTGGGTAGAAGCAATCCCAACTAAGCATGCTACTTCATAAGTTGTACGCAACTTCCTCAAAAAAAATATCATTTCCAAGTTTGGAGTTCTACTCAAAATTGTTACTGATAATACAACTTGTTTCACCTCTCAAGAGATTATGCAATTCTGTTTTTATTATGGAATTACACTCTCTCATTCTTCTGATTATTTTCCACAAGGGAACGGACAAGCTGAGTCCAATAATAAGAATTTGGTAACTATTGTCAAAAAGCTAGCAGATGATAATCAAAAGACATGGCATAAAACAATGGTTGATGCTCTGTGGGCAGACATAATCACACTAAAGAGGGCAATTGGTATGTCTCTTTTTCAACTTCTTTATGGTATTAATGCTGAGATACCAATCACATTGGAGCTACCAACCTTTAAATTGGTGAAGGCCATTGAAGATCAGACATTTGAGAGTTCTCTTGACAAAAGACTCATGTGCCTGACTAAGATGGAAGAATAGAGAACCATGGTGGTGGACAAAATTGTTGCTCATCAAACTCTGGTAAAGAAACTCTTTGATCAGAAGGCCAAAAATCGTGATTTCCAGATTAGGGATCAAGTCCTGTTATGGGACAAAAAAAGAGAACCAAAGGGGATGCATGGAAAGTTTGACTCCCTTTGGAAAGGCCCGATTATGATTCATCAACGCATTGGTGAAAACAACTTTCTATTGAAATACCAAGATGGCACACTCTTTTCTCTGCCCCACAATGGGCAGCATCTGAAACACTTCAATTCTTGAAGTATCAAATCATTGCCTCTGTATATATGTATATTTGTATAGTTTTAATTCTATTTTGTTTTGTTTGTTTTCATTTTTGAAGCCTTTCATTTCTGGGTAGCATGACTCCATAACCTAATGTAACACATGAAGACACTAGAGATTCTGGATTCTACTCCTTTCAATTCTTTTTGCAATTGACAGAAGTTCCCCAACTGGAGCCAGCTATTGTTCTCCAAAAATATCTGCTATTTTTTGGACAACATTTGAATTATTTTGGTCTTACAGACCAAAATAATCTCTTTCCTTTCCAAATTTTGTCTTGGGCATTCAAACTCCTCATTTTTCAAGCTTCTCAAAAATCTACGAATTGTAAACAGGTTTATTTCTACAAGTTCAACGGGTTTCATGACTTCTACAGGTGTGTTCAATCAAAAGGAATCAGTTTCTAACAATTGGTCATTTTCAGAATTGGTTCATCGCCTTGGTTCAAACAAAAATTTCCATCAGCAAGCATCAGCAGAAGGTTCAACGTTTGGTTCATCTTTTGGTTCAAATGTTAAATGGTTCAAAGGCAGGTTCAATCAAGCGGTTCAATGCTTTATTTCAACATTTGGTTCATTCACTCAGCTTCAATGCTTTGATTCATTCTTAGGTTCAATCAAGCGGTTCATCAGTCAGTTCAAAGCTTTGTTTGAACCGTTGAACCAAAATTTGGTTCAACGACCAAGTTCAACGTTTGGTTCAATGCTTGGTTCAACTGATTGGTTCAATGTCTTGTTTTAATGGAATGGTTCATAGCCTAAGTTCAAAGGATCCCGAAGGCCATTCAAAGACTGCCCGAAGGGTAGATACCCTTACGGGAGGCTCTTCCTGACTCAAAACAGATCATTCCTTAAGGCTCGAAAAGGCAAGTATAATTCGGAAAAGAGCCAAACAAAAAAGCTGAAAGAAGACAAAGGAATGACGCGGCTGAAAATGTCAAATTCAACATAGTGAATTAGCCATTGATCTTTTAAACATACAGACCAAAATACAATCACATATCTCAAGGCCAAGACCAGCAAAAAGCAGAGAAAGAATAAAACAGTAAATTAAATCTAGGACCCGATTCAATTAACCGGACAAGGAGGAACGATGAAGATAAGATCAGATCGCCAAGTGGAACATTAGAAGTTACAAACTTTCAATAAGCGTGACTTATTTCCTTACATTGATAAAATCAAATGGGTAAAGCGTCCCTAAGTTCTAGCGTGTCTCCTTAACAGATTTCAATGCAAATTGATGTATTGATTGTTCCCAAGTCCTTTTTGAAGAGGCTATATAAGGGACTTTCTTCTATTGTAATAAAGATCTCTTTTTTGATAATTAGAAGGAGACTCTACCCAAATTGTAAAGCATTACTGAGACTTTGAGCTCAGATTGCCAATCATATTTTGTTACTGGAATAAGAAAGCAAGTGGTTTTTCAGACTTTGTGCTGTAATATCTTTGTTATTGAGGAAATTGTTCTTATGTCTTTTTCTTCAATATATTTTCTGTTCCTTTAATTGAACAAGCAGAATTAGTGACAACAGTCAAGAAGGTATCCTAAAGAGTCAATTGTGAAGAGACTTTGTGCCCTCATAATTGCCTTTAGTGTGTGTTCTTTTCATTTCTATTTAAAGGACCTTGAGGGGACTTTGTGCCCTCATTGTCCTTCGTATTTTACTCTTGAGCAATCCAGGTGAAGACTTTGAGCTGCATCTTGATTTGCTGGTTATCACATTCTTTGCTACATTTTTGTTGTTACTGCCAGGATTATTCTTATGGTTTGCTGAATAGTACTTCTGAAAGAAGAGGAGTACTGTCTGTCATTTCCCCTGAGTTTTTCTTTTGATCCACGCGCATCATCTCTGAAAGAAGAGAGATGGATGGTTTGTCCCACCCATGAGTATTATTTTTTGTTTATATATATATATATATATAGCATACCTACAGGGAACCTCTCCTTGATAAGAGGAGAGATCAGTGTCTTTCTGATGTGGTAAAACTACACATTTGGACAAGTAATCTTCCTACTTTGGCTGATCAGACCTATTTTGTTTATCAGTACGCTGATTGACAAAATATTCAACCAACAAACAATAAGTTATTCCATAACTCCTTACAAGCTAGAAGAAGCTCCAATAGAATCTCCTTTATAAAAGCTAGATATGGTAGAATCCTAGAGCTTAATTCTGAGATTAGAATTGAGGAAACATGTTTCTTGACACACTACTAACAAGTGAGGAATCTTTCAATATTACGGTGCAAACTTCACTCCTTGTATTCATCCCTAAACTAGTGTCTGATCAGTATAATAGATATTCAATGGACCTTTTTTTGGAAGAAGAAATTAGGAGAGTGGTTTTCTCTATACACAAGGAGAAATCCATTAACCTAAATGGTTTCCCTCCTACCTTTTATCAATATTTATGGGATATTTTTGGGGTTGATGTAGTTCATATGACAGAATAATCCAAAAAGAAATGAAATTTTTTAGTAGGTATGAATTATACATTCATCTCCTTAATACCCAAAGTAGATCAACAAGTTTATTTTGGGATTTCAAACCCATCGCTCTCTAAAATATGTTATATAAAATAATTTCTAAAGCTATTTACATCAAGTCAAAATCAATTTTAGAATGGCTAATTTTGGGAGAATAATGAGGTTTTGTTCGTGGAAGAAATATTCTTGAAGGAGTGATCATCACTCATGAAATAATTCATTCCCTCCATATAAATCAAAATAAATATATGTTGATAAAATTGGACATAAACAAGGCTAATGTCAGGGTGGAATGGATATTTCTCAAAAAAATGATTTCAAGAAGGGATGGTGTGATTGAGTTTTCAATGGCATACCCAATCCACATTTCTATGTTTAGGTGAATGGCTATCTAGATGATGTTTTTGAAAGTTCCATAGGGTTATAACAGGTGGACCCCCTCTTTACATTTCTCTTCATTTTGATGCTTGAGGCCATGGGTTTGGATATAAAAGGTGCATACGTGAATGGGTCCATAAGAGGAATTAAGGTGACAAATGGGTTGGAAAATCTCACTCATTAGCAATTTTCCAATGACACTTTTTATTTGGAACAACAATGGAGAGAGAAGCCATACATTTCAAAGAAAGCTTGGATGAATAATCAACTACCACTAGGAAAATAATTTACGAGGAAAAATTTAATATCTTTTTTTGTCAATACTCCAGTTCAAATTTAGGCTATGATTGCACATTATCTTTCTTTTCAAATTAGAAACCTACCTAAGAAATAATTTTGGATCTTTATGTTTGTAGGATCAAGAAAATCCACTCTTTTGGAAAATATAATTAATTATTTCAAACCCAAACTAAATTTTTAGAAGGGGATATGGTTGTCCCTCATAGGTTGTTCAACAATGATAAAATTTGTTCTAAGTGTTCTTCCAATCTATATATTTTGTCTCCTTCACCCTTCAATCAAAGTGTTGAATAGCATGAAGAAAATTCTAAAAGATTTTCCTTGGCGAGGATGTGAGGATGAGAAGAAAAATACATTGCTTAAATGGGTGAATGTGTGTTTCTCTACAAATTTAGTTGGAGTAGGCATTTAGAATTTGAGTTACTATAACTTGGCGCTTAGGACCAAATTGGTGTGGGGAATGTATTCACATCCTCAAGCATTATGGATTAGGCTCCTATAATTGAATGTTTTTTGTAATTCTGGATCCAAAATGAATCCTCGCTATTGCTTCCCCCTCAAATGGATCCCATATGTGGAACTTCATTTTGAAATGTCACCCGATCATCACAAATCACATTTCATGAGAAATCAACAACATGGTTTTGGCTGGTTTCTTGAACGACTCAAGGAATAGGCATAAACATTTTTAGGATTATAGGGAACCAATTGAATCAAGGGTAATCTTGTCGATTATTTTAGGAAGGTAAAATATTACCTAGAACTTGGGCTGGGCGCTGGTTTTGGAATGTGGAAGTGGAAGTGCTTGGACAACACACACATTCCTCCAAACCATCAGGGTTTTCTCTCTAACATATTTACTAAAAGAAATTATTTTTTCCTCCCTAAAGAGGACATAATTCAAAATGTGGAAGCTAAATCATGATTTATTTAGTTTCTCTACATTATAGATCGTTGGAATTTATGATCCCTCATTTTAATGGTTGAGTTTTATTTGTTGGAATTAAGGAGGATTGCTTTAAGCAAGGGCCTATGCATGGTTGGCCACTTAAGGCCAAATTTTAACTTAGGATAGACTTAAGAGAATGGAATTTGAAGGCCTATCCAGATGTTGTTTATGCTTAAATGATTTAGAAAATCCAAATCATTTACTTTTCAGTTGCCTTGTTGCCAAATGTTGGAATTAGCTATGTGAAAAGCTAGTAGGAGGTGGACGAGATTGAAATTTTTATCGTAGGATTTATATTCTTGGAACATTGGTCCCCATAATTTTTTTTCCTAAGTTTTTGGAAAGCAATCCCCATAGTTATCATTTGGATAATTTGGAAGGAGAGGAACAATCGCAGTTTTTAAGACAAGGGAGCCAGATCAAGGATATCTTTAATAAAGGTAAGGTTACATTTTCAAAGATGGTTTCCTATCATGTTCCAAAACTGAATGGATCACTTTTTGATTGTGACGTGGAGATCTGTCCTAATTGGATTCTTCTTAAATTTTCTCCTATTAATGGGTGAAGTGTTTGTTCGTTGGCAAAATGTAGAGAGGAACACTTAGATTGTTTTCTTCCCTTGGGGTCTCTTTAATATCAACTTTGATGGAACAATTAGAGGTAATTTGGGGGATTCTAGGGTTGGGTGTATAATCAAATATTATTTTGGCTCTTTGATCCAAGTTACTTCTCAAAAGTTGGTGGCTGGTACAAAAAATGAATCAAAAGCATAGACGTTGGTCCCAGGCTCGAAGTTGGTGGCCAAATGTTGCATCAATAAAGTAATTATGGAGGGGGACTTGATGTTCTTTATTCTGCTAATAAGAATCATAAATTAAAGATTCTAAGAATTTGAAGCATCTTAGTGAAATCCTAGTGGATTTTGGTGTCTTTGTCTCGTTGGGAAGCATCACATAGCTTCCACAAAGCCAACCAAGAAGTTAAATATTTGGAAAATTAGAGGTTAGCCTAGTAGGAAGATTTGATAATTGATAATAGAATAGAATGGTGGACAGGCTTGGAATTCTTTGGGAGATGGAGGTGGTGATGGGATTACTATTTACACTAGTCCCTCTCTTCATTTTATTTCATTTCTCTTATTTGATTGCAATCATGTGTTAAAAGGGTGATGGGAGGGGATTGATTATGTGGAGTGTTTAATCATTTCAAATACTAGAAATGTATTTTCAACATTGAGCATTTATTTCTCAAGTGTGTTTGATATTTTTTATGGTGTCATCTTCTATCTTGTCTCACACATCATTAGATGCATTTGTATTTGGATTCAAAGGGTTATTGTGCTTCTCATTTTCCCTCCTTTGTGTATGAAAATCTATGTAAAAGGAAGATGGGGTGGGAAGATGAACTTGCAGCCATATAATCCATTTTATTCTTTTATGTTGAAAAACATGAGATGGAATATAGATCCTTGGTTGCATAGGGGAGATTGAGGAGGGTCTTTTGGATTCCCTTGGGTTTGATGCTCAAAGCTATTTGGGACATCCTTAGTATCGATTATCTTTAGAGGAAATCAGAAGCCAAGTTCTCATTAGTAATTTGAAATTGCGTATGTTTTCATTAGTAATTTGAAGGTTCTCAAGGATAAGGATATGGTAAAGGTAATCGTAGAGAAATTTTTTAGGTCTTGTATGGTTTGGATGTGGCTTTTGATGTTATGAAATTTGTCAAACACTGTCATCTCCCTCTCATTAGACTTGAAAATCGAGCCTTGATATCAATAAAGACCTTCAGGGAGCTATAAGAAAGGTTTTTTAAGGTATTTAATTATTCTTTCAATCAAGACCTCTTTAAACTGGTACTAGTCTCCCACCAATGGATTGGGAAGCTCTGAATGCTCCCCTTGCCTTTGTTAACCCTTTATTGGAGAGGCCAGTAAAATGACCAATTTTATTGTAAAATTGGTTAGTCTTAGAGCCATGAAAGCTATGAAGGTGGAATTGGGTGGCATCCTCATAGCCCATGGGGAGCCCAAGTACTACAAAAAATGAAAATGGGAGCATATAAGTGGTAGTATAAAAAACATAACCAACCATTGGAGTGGCATAGGAAGAGACGATAAGGATGGTGGATCTCCCTTGTCAAACACTACCAAACATAAAAATAAGAGAGGATGAAGGATGGGTCAAGAGAGTTTCTCTACCCAAAGAGAAGATAATAGTGAGTATGATGTTGTAAATGCAACTGGCCATATGGGTGGTGTTTTGAGTGGTGGCTCTAGATCAAACAACATGTTGGGTGCTCAATTCGTCTTTGGAAAAGATGGAATAAAACATGGTAGTAGGTTTGGAGGTAATGGTATGGACATGGTAGGGGATATTAATGATGACACAGATAGTAGCAACTTGGAGATCTTCTCTTCCACTGGGGATGAGCCCAAGGTCCTATGACTACGTAGAGATTAGAGTTAGGGCACATTCTGCTTATACTTTTATTCTAAAACATTTTGTATTTAATCAGTATATATTTTTTTAGGTATGTCCCTTATGGATGTAAAATATTTATATGATGTTATGTTAAGTTATGTTCCTAGTCTTATGGCTTGGACCTTTCTGTGTTATTTTTATTGTGGAGGCTTTCCAATGCGATATTATTATCAAACGAATAAATATTAAATATGCTATATTATATTATTAACAACATTTATATATATTTAAATCATGTTTATTATTTAATTATATAATTTACATAATATATAATAATATATTAAATCATGGAATGTGAGGGGGTTGAATAACATCCCCAGACAAAAGGCTATTCAGAAGCTGGTGAGAGATTATTCTCCTGACATTCTCTGCATTCAGGAAACCAAAATCTCTGTTGACTCTTTGTTCACTTGCCACCCCAAATTTTGGTTCCACGACCATTGCCAGGGTATTGGCGCCTTGGGGACTTCGGGGGGCCTTACTATGTGTTGGGATCCGAGAAGAGTCATGCCACACCTTTGGTTGTCCTGTATCTCGGCCCTCTCTATGGTTGCTTCCTCCTTGGAGACTGGCGAGACGATTTTGGTCACTAATGTATATGCCCCAGTGGATCTTCTAGGTCAGCTCAAGCTTTGGGACCATATCTGTTATGTACGAAGCTACCAGCCCTTCTTGCCCTGGGTTGTAGCTGGGGACTTTAACTCTATCCTTAGTGTGGAGGAGAAGAGGGGTGGTCTAGCTCGATTGGGTCCCTCTACGGAACTATTTTGGCAAAATATTGATCGGCTACATCTTTCGGATGTTAAACCCCTCAATGGCCTTTTCACATGGAACAATCGTAGGATGGGAGATGAGGCCATCTTGGAACGTCTGGACAGATTTTTAGTTTCATGCTATTGGCGCTCTAGTTCATTCTCTCTCTCCTCTGATATTCTTGATTGGTGGGGGTCTGACCATTGGCCTATCATGCTCTTTGCGAGATATATTGCTGCTCCTAACCGGCCACCTTTCAAATTTCAGCTGATATGGCTTTGTGATGCTTCCCTTCAGGATTTAATGATAGGTTGGTGGCAGCAAGGGACACCGAATTATGGCATGGCTATGTTTGTATTTGCTAAGAAGCTCCAGTATGTGAAAAGGAGATTGAAGTATTGGAATTTACACTATTTTGGTAATCTCCATACTAGGAAGAGAAGGGCGCAAGACTAGCTGGACGCCATCACCAAACAGATTCGGGACTTTGTATTGTCTGAAGCCCTGCGTGTGGTTGAGCTTCAAGCCTCTATAGAATTGGCAGAATGGGAGCTTCGTGAAGAGATTTATTGGAAACAAAAAGCTCGTGTTGACTGGCTTCAAGAGGGCAATAAGAACACAGATTTCTTCCATAACTCTGTCTAGGATCGCCGTAACAGGTGCTTCATCTCCCCCTTGGTTACTTCGGATGGTAGAAGCTTGGCGTCCTCCAAAGACATATCCAAGGAAGCTATATGATTCTATTCTGCTCTATTCACAAATGATACTCCTCCTGACAAGCTTGCTAAAGGTACTATTTTATCTTGCATTCCCCCTATTATGTCTCCAAGAATGAACGACTCCCTTATGCGGCCTATTAGTATGTCGGAGCTGGAGGGAGTGGTCTTTGCATGAAGAAAGGTAAGGCTTTGAGACCAGATGGATTTCCTATGGAATTTTTTTAGGCATTTTGGGATGTCATCAATCAAGATCTTTTGGGGGTGATCCAGGAGTCCTACTCCAACAAAGAAATGCTCCGGGCCCTGAATGCTACTTTTTTGGTGCTCATCCCGAAGCACGAACAAGCTAACCAGTTAGAATATTTTAGACCTATTGCTCTTTGCAATGTGGTCTACAAGATTATCACTAAACTGATTGCAGAAAGGCTTAAAATCTGCCTTCCCAAGCTCATCTCCAAGGAGCAAGGGGGATTTGTTGTTGGTAAGCAGATTATAGATGGAGTAGTTATTGCGTCTGAGGTTATTCATTCTATGAGTATTTCCCAAGATCGTGCTATGTTTGTCAAGCTTGATATGGCTAAGGCATATGACAGAGTCAGCTGGGGCTTCCTGCATAAAGTTCTTCAGGCTTTCGGCTTTAATCAAGACTGGATCAGTAGGGTGCTTAGCTGTGTTACGACCCCCTCTTTCTCGGTCCTTATCAATGGCGCTCCCTCTGAGCTTTTTGGCGCCTCTATAGGACTTCGTAAGGGAGACCCTCTTTCTCCATATTTATTTATTATTTTGGTAGAAGGCCTTGGGCGTCTTATTAAGCTTCGGGCTTCTCAGCATATGTTACAGTGTTGGCGGTGGGGAAATGGATTACCCACTTTATCCCAGCTCCAGTTTGTGGATGATACTTAACTGGTGGGGAGAGCCCGAATTCAAAAAGCTAAAGCTTTTCGGCTCATTCTGGACACTTATATGGCAGCTTCTGGACAGATGATAAATGACCACAAATCCTCTATTGTGTTTTTTAACACCCTCGAGCCTATTCAGCAGAGGATTATGGCCATCTTGAGGTTTCATACACAATCTCTTCCTCTTACCTACCTTGGGGTCCCTACTGTGGTTGGAAGACAACCAAGGCTCTTCTGGCAAAGGATGCTAGACAAACTTAGATAGAAAGTTAACCATTGGACACACAGATGGCTTTCCACTGCTGGTAAGGTGATACTCTTGCAGTCGGTGATTCAAGCCCTCCCCATTTACCGTAGTATGGTGCAGGCTGCCCCAAGATACTTCCTGAAGGAATTCGATGCTCTTTCTCACCAATTTTTGTGGAGTGGCAATCTCCTTAACACCAAATGGAGCCTGCTTAACTGGGAAACTATTTGTCAGCCAAAAAAGGAAGGTGGCCTTGGACTACGCTCTGTAATTCTGTGCAATCAGGCTCTTGCCGCCAAACTCTATTGGCACTGGTGTGCCCATCTTGCCCAACTCTGGGCCCGCATTTTGGCCTTTAAATACTACCCCAGGGAGAGGCCCGAAGATATTCCTAGAATCCTCCTTAAGGGAAGAGGTTTGATGGTTTGGAAAACCCTCAAGCGAGGCGCTCAGTTGGTGAAGCGCAGCCTTTTTTAGATCTGCAACAGGGGAACAAACACTCTTTTTTGGAGTGACTCTTAGGATCGGCATCCCCCTCTCTTATCCTCTCATCCACATCTACAGCTGCTCTGTGATGTTATGCTTGATGTTGGCTGGAATACGGTGGATCATTATAAGGAGGCCGTCAGGTTGGGCACTACAGTGAGTTATAGATGGAAGAAGTCCTTGGACTGGCCTTTGAGAGGCTCTATTGAGGATCGGAAGGAGTTATCTTTGATATTGGACTCTAGGGAATGTAGTTCCTTACAGGAGCATGATGTTTTGGCCTAGGGAGGAGACCCCTCAGGGAAGTATTCTATTTTTGCCGGTTACCTTGCCTTGACTAAACATCTCCTTGGTGAGGTGGTGGTCCCTTGGGGGACCAAAGTTTGGAACAACTATTCTTGGCCCAAGTGTAATTTCTTTCTTTGGGTGTTAGTTCACAATAGATGTCTCACCTGGGACAATCTCTGCAAATGTGGTTTCCAAGGGCCCTCCATGTGTGTTCTTTGCCACAGCAGTGGGGAGACTGTCTCCCATCTTTTCTTTCAGTGTCCTTTTGCCAAACTAATTTGGCACTTCTGGTGGGATGTTTGGGACTCCCCGTGTTAGCACGTTTCTTCTTTGGCAGAATTCTGGGACCGCTTGGGTCATCCCCCCTCTCAGGCTTCTTTTCTCCAGGTCACGTGGCGTATTGGCCCATCTTTCGTCTTGTGGCAGATGTGGCTAGAGAGGAATAGGCAGATTTTCCAAGGTTTCAGTACTGAGATTAGCATCTTGTGGGGGAGAATTTTGAGTTCTCTTTTAGAAACACTTCATACTAAATGCGACCTAGCGGTGGACTTGAGTTTGACTAATGCCAAGGTGTATGCGCGCTTGGCCCCTGCCGCCCCCCGGGGTACTCCCCTCGTCCCTCTCACTACAGTGCACGCTCATGGTCAGACGAAGCATCTTGTTGATAGGATGGGTCGGTGGTCTCCCCCTCAGACTGGCTGGCTTAAAATCAACACCGATGGTTCATCTCGTGGGAACCCTGGACCTGCTGGGATAGGTGGGGTGGGCCGTGACAGATCTGGTCAGGTGATTTTTTTCTTCTCTATTCACAAGGGTTGGTATTCAAATAACTTCATGGAAGCTCTTGCAATTTTAGTAGCTATCCAGCAATGTTGCTCTCTTGGCTGGAATAGAATCATTTGTGAATCTGACTCACAGGTTGTTATTAATATGTTGAATGATCAAAATTTTGAGACTACTGATTGGCATTTGACTAGAGTGGCATTTCAGATCCTACAGCTTTGTACTTCTTTAGATTTTATTTCCTTTCGGTATATTCCCCGCGAATGGAACAAGGTGGCTGACTGCTTGGCCAAATGGGCTTCTGAGCATGGACCCCCTTGGAACGTGTCAGAACATAAGCTGCTGCCTCTGGATTTCTCCCAGAAGCTTGACCAGCTGATTGACCAGGATAACCTTATGTAACTTTGTTTTTTTCTAGTTTTATTAATAATATTTTTACCCCTTTTAGTTAAAAAAAATAATAATAATATATTAAATAATAATATATTTATTATTAATATATATATATATATATATATATATATATATGTAATACCTATAAGATATTACATGGGTGCTTAATAGGTCCCTATCCCATTTGCATCTCTACAATAGTTGTCTTACCTAGAACATGCGATTAAGTTACCCACCATTTGCCATATTTGTTTATGGTTTCCAAGGAAGCTACCCTTCTAACACATTTTTCTTGCTTTCATCCTAATGTAACTATTTTTTTTTTGTTTATTCTCATCATCAAAAAATAATTATCCTAAGGAGTGAAGCTCATTCTTACCATTCTTGAGTCAAGGAGGACATACCTTGCAAAATAGCAGGAATCTTAATACATTGCCTTTATGATAAGCAGCTTTCCCAAAGCTACAATTTTCACATCCAAGACATGAACAATAGTGTCCCTAATTCAATTCTTTAAACTTGCTCAAAAAGTGATGTCTAGAGTCTCTACCATCTTCCCTCACTATAAATGATCTTATTCACCAAGGGGCCATCCATGAAATCTTGTACCATGCCCATTGTAGCTTTAATCTCATCAATCATCTATGTTCGTTATCTGTGACCTTTAACTAAAATATTTGAGACCATATATTACAGTGAAAATTTATTACATGTTAATCAAAATAGCTAGCAGTAAACAAATTTTAAATTGACAGGTATAATTAATTTGAAATTCTAAGCTTGGTTGACCCATGCCAAGAAAGTATGACTTTGAAATTCTAGGCTTTGTCGACCCATGCCAAGAAAATATGAATAGGAAAATACAACTATCAAATTTAGTCCATGTTGGAAAGTCTAGTGTTATCTTCTTGATGTCCAAAAGAAATATGATTTTTTTTCTTGAGAAATACTATTATGCCGTTTATCATCAAACATCCAAACACATGGTGTCACGGACACTGCCACAAATGAAAATCAAAATTCCTATTAAGAATGAATTTTAAACAATCTTATACAAATGTACTCCATTTCAAGTGTAAACTTTCACTTTACTTTACTTCACCCTTGATTAAAATTGTACCTACCCTGATAAAATTTAGAATATACCTTATAAATGTACTACATCACTCCATCTATGTATTTTTTTACATTTGCATCTGTCACATGAAACACCAAGTCACGACAGAGGAAAACAAATTCAAATGTTTCCATATCTTACAAATATAAAGTCTAAATTTTGGCCAAAATAAAGATCTAGTTGGGTTTGAATTTCTACAAAAACCCAAGAATTTAGATCTAAAATTATGTCCACTACCTTTTCCATAGTTGCGGTCTTGTATGCGTATTTATAAATGACAAACTTGATAATAAAAAAATACAAAGAAAAACTTATGAGACAAAATTCCTGTGAAAAAAAACCATGTATACATTTTTCATTATTGCATTATAATTTAGTGTTTCAGGGACAATGTTTTCCTTAAGAAAAAAATCATACCTAGGAATATCCATGTGAATTAAAATCTTCTCATATTCATCATACAAACTCCAATCCAATTCTTTTTCTAGTAAAATTAAAATAGAGCCCTCTCCCTCAACTATATATCGTATTATAGAATTCATTGATTTGAATGTTTTTGTTTTAGAAAAACACCTCGATAAGATGTTGACAAATAGTCGAGAACAAACAACAACAAGGACATCATTAGGATGGATACTAACTATAATTAGCCAATAACATTATCAACCAAGCCATCTAAGTCTAATATCAAAATAACCAATCTCTTATTTAAATGACTTTAATCCTCCTAATTTGTTGATATGACATACAATTGTATATTAGAGAAATTCTACAGGAAGCATAGTTGTGTTGAGATGTAAATTATTTTAATTATTTTTTCCCATTATAGAAGAAACAATCCATGGTGTCTTTTCTCAATTTTTATTATGTGTTCTAATAATGTCTAATCACCCATCTCTAGGACTTTTACTAACCCACATTACTCTGTACTAGTCCCATGAGCACTCTAAACACATCTAACATTTCTTTAAAACTATTCATTATTAGCCTTGAGCCAAATAACTCACATTTCTATGTTGCCACTTAAACGTTGCAGATTTATTTCACATGGGATGGAATTGTTGGTCCTTTCAATCCATTCTTTCATTTTTGGGTACTTTTGCCTTTACCACACTTCATGAACATCGATCTTTGTGATCCGAGTAACAATTTAGGCGACAATTCAAGTGACGGGTCCACTCCAATTGATGACGAAACTTTTGGGAGCCATAACATTTGCACCGTAGCTCCAATTGACTCACCGTTTGAGCCGTTGGAAAGCTAAGAATGAGGAAAATGCGGTGAGATGGCATGGAGATTTGTTCAATGAAGTTCAACCCCCCAAAAACTCAATGGAAGTGCCCCAAATTTTAATTTTAGTAGTGCAGTCTAAAAATAGTAAGTTTCTAAAAATAGTATTTCCTTGAATTCTGTATTATTCTAAATCGTGGAAGTCAAACCAATTCATCTCCCTCCAGATTGGTGACCTTCCACATATTCCCTCCACCTTTAAAACATGTATAAATAAAGATGTAACCCGAAATAGAAATCAGACATCTCTTCTCAGAGATAAGCATATGTTTGGGTATGTAAATTTAATCAATAAAACATCTCTTCTCAGAGATAACATTATTTGAATTGTGTTATTTTTGTTTCTTGAATTATCTTTCAGCCAAAATTTTTGAGTTTTGGATCACTTTGCTTGTCACTACTTTCTGGAGTCAGCCTAAATGCATATCATGTCCTAAACCATCCTATTTATGCCAAGTCATCTTAAACCCTTTTAAAATAAAAAGAGTAGAAGAAGAGAGCAGAATAAAGTATCAAAAAAGTGTCAAGCACCACCATCCTTCTCCTACTTCAATTTTATGTTTCATTACTCATATCTCTTCATATACTTGTGACAGTGTTTCTTACATTGATACTTCATTGCCCTCTTGTATAATTTTTTTAGGACTACATGTAGTTCCATCTTCACATCTAGGAAGAAGGTGTACCATCTCTTTCTTGAAATTTCCATTCACATTGAATAAATTACGTTGAAGTATGATTTAAATTTGTGGGATATGTAACTACAACCCCCAAAGTGGTTTTCCAAACCATAACTCACATGAGTCTAATTTTAGTTTGTGGGATACATAGCTATAACTCCCATAGTGATTTTACAACCCATAACTTTGATTTTTGTGATCTATTAGAAAAATTGGTCAAGAAGAAGGCAGAAAATGAATAATTCTATGATTTTACCTAGAAAATCAAAGGACAAATAAATACAAGAATGACATCCAACAATGAAGTGACACAAGAAAAATCGAAACCCAAAAATGGGTGTAGTGCATAATAATCACCATATAAAAAATCCAGAGCTCAAATCAAATCAACTATGATTCTACCCTAGGAAAACCCATCAATCACGTTACAGTAATTGATTTCACTTTAGAGTTCTCAATTTTACACACAATATTCTTCAAGCTTGCACTATTTAGATCTAGTTTCATAAATTTAGAAATCATCAAGATGTGATTGTTCCTTTGTATATTATATATCTCTCTCTTATGTAATTATGGAATCAATATTTTCATTTAGCATACTTAATATTTTAGAACATTTTTTTTTGTTTTAATAAAAAGGGGTAAAAAGAAAAGCATTACAAGAAGAACAGGGGCTAGAAACCCCCAAAAGAAAGCAGCATAAACTGAAAAACTAGGCACACGCCCAACTAGACAATATTCTGAACCTCCCTATCAGCCTCCATAATTCTTTCCAAATCAGAACGCAATGTCGGGGAGAGAGACCCCCAATCCTCAATGTTTCCACCATCCAAAAGTAATGCTATCCATAAATGAGCAAATTCAGAAAATCTGTTGCACAATCAGAGATAGTTGCAAAGTGACGTCCACCACTTTCCTCTTAATGAGCAGGTTAATCAAGACTTGAGATTCCCATTCATAGATAATCCTATGCCAACCTAATGCTTGGGCCTTCTCAAGGGCATAAAGAATGTCCTGACCTTCCATCATGTTAATGGTTTGCAGCCCCTCAAGAATCGCAAAATGAAAAATCACCGTACCTTCAGAATCCCTTCCTATCTCTCCAGTACCTACGGGTCCCAAATTACCTCTAGAGGAACCATTCGTATTGATCTTGAGAATCCCACTAGGGGGCATTGCAACTGACCAGTCCTGAGAATCTACTCCTTGACCTGCTTGCTCCTCCTGACACACGCTGACTTACCAGTTAACTGCTGGAATCTAAGTCACACCACCACCTGAGCATCCTATTTGGTCAAAGGAAGGCAGATCACGCTCTTTGCTTGGACGATTTCCTCGATCATCCCCACCACTTTCTACCATACTTGTTGAATCATGACCCTCACCCCCCAAAAAATATTCCTATTTCTCTCAAGCCAGATCTGCCAGAACAGAAAAATGGGGCCACCCAGCCATATGTCATGCAAGAAGGGTGTCCTTGAGGGGGGTTCTCCCAATCCATTCCATATATTGACACATGGGCGTTGCCAAACATCCCACCGATAATGCCAGAGTTGCAAGGCAAAGGGGCATCACAAAAAAAGGTGTGATGAATCCTCCTCGGCCACTCCGCACATAACACATACTGAAGGGCCTTGGAAACCTCTCTTCCGGAGATTGTCCCAGGTCAAGCACCTATTCCAAGCTAGCATCCAAGCAAAACAGTTGCATTTAGGCCATGTGAATTTATTCTAGACCTGTCTCCACCAATGCACTTCCCCCTACCCAATCTCTGAAGAAGTAAAGCCTAATATCCAGATGTAATTGTGTAAGCTCCCTTGGGATTGGGAGACCAAGGTAGCTCATCCTCCTCCTAAAGAGGACTACAACGACACCTGGAAAAGATGCTCAATAGTTCCTCATTCTCTTCCTGCATCCCATTAAGAGGCCAAGTTTCGGGAGCTTTCCAGTGAGCTACCTCCACCTGTCCTTGTGTAATGTAAACTTTGAAGTCACTCACTCGAGACCAGCCAGCATCAAGGAATCTCTGACAAAGGTTCAACAAATTTGGAAACTGAGAAATGATGGGAGGATAACCATCCCAAGAGCCAGACCAAAAGAGAGCCTTGGATCCCTGTTTGCAAATCCAGAATAAGCCGTTCTTGATGAGAGCAACCCCTTTTTTGAGAGTACCCCATATTGCCGAACCTTTCCCAATAAGTGGATAGTGAGGAATGTCCCTTTGAATGGTTTCAGAGTAGTACTTCTGTGAGAGAATTTTGGCCCAAGCTTTGTCTTGTTTGGTGCACCATTGCCAATAAAGTTTGGCCGCCAAAGCAATACCATTTAAGTCTGTCTGCCTCAAACCGAGCCCGCCATATTGTTTGGGGCTGCAAATAATCTACCATCTAATAAGGCTCCATTTAGTGGAGGTTAGATTACCAGCCCATAAGAATTGTCTGGTAACTGAATCAAACTCCTTAACGAATCCCATCGAGGCAACTTGGAGCATACACCTGTAAATGGGTAAAGCCTGCACCATAGATTGGATAAGTTGAACCCGGCCTGCAAAGGATAACCACCTCTGTGTCCAATGATTCACTTTCACTTGAAATTTCTCCAAAATAGTCTGCCAAGATTATTTGGATATACGGCCAATCAAGATATGGATACCCAAGTAAATCAAGGGGGTAGTCCCAATCTAAAAATGCAGAGTCCTCGCGATCCGCTGCTGAATAGGGCCCGAAGTATTGAAGAAAAAGATGGATGACTTATCTTCATTGACCTTTTGTCTCGAGGCCATTAGATAAACATCTAACACCCTGCGTAAATTAGCAACTTCAGTCATTGTGGCCATGCCCATAAGGGCAGTGTCATCAGTAAATTGCAAGTGTGATTGCGTCGGCAATTCCCCTCCCCATCGCCATTCTTGGATATGTCCTTCCTCTTTGTTCTTGCTGATCAACCTCCCCAAACCTTCAGCAAGGAGAAGAAAAAGGTATGGAGACAGAGGATCACCTTGTCACAACCCTCTTGTAGCACTAAAAAGCTCCGTGTGTTCTCCATTGATAAGCACTGAGAAAGAAGCTGAGGAAATGTAGCTCATGACCCATTGAGTCCATTAATTCGCAAATCCAAAAGCATGAAGAACCTTCTGCAGGAATGACCATCTGACCCTATCAAAGGCTTTGGCCATGTCCAATTTAATGAACATCACCTTATCTTTTGAGCTGGCCATGGAGTGAATGGACTCAACAACAATAACAATACCATCCAAGATTTGCCTGCCTTCCACAAAACCACTCTGCTCTTTTGAGATCACTCAACCCTCTTTTTAACCTATCTGTAATGATTTTAGATATAATTTTGTAAACAACATTGCAAAGGGATATAGGGCAGAATTGACTTAGCCTATCAGCACCTTCGCATTTGGGTATGAGCGCAAGATAGGTCGCATTTGTAGCCTTAAGCATTTGTTTATTCCGCTGAGATTATTGGACAATAGCTAAAAGGTCAAGTTTGATGATATCCCAAAATTCTTGGTAGAATTTAGCTAGAAAGCCATCAGGTCCAGCTGCTTTCCCTTTTTTCATTTGAATAATGGTTTCCTCAAGCTCTCCAAGTGTGATTGGTTTCATTAAATTTTCATTCATTTCACGCATCACCAATGACGAAATGCAGAATAGAACCTGAGCTTCTTCTAATGATTCCCTGTTAGCATCTTCCATGAAGAGAGTAGAGAAGTACTGCACTACCTCCTCTAAAATTGCCAGAAAGGAGTTAAGGTGCTCACCTCTTTCATTGACCAGGGCTGAAATAGAATTGCCATGTCTCCTGGCTTTGGATGAATTGGAGAAAAAGGATGTATTTCTCTCCCCCTCTTAGAGCCATTCGACCCGAGCTTTTTGCTTCCAAAAAATTTCCTCCCATAGCTCTCATTCCTCCAGGTCTTTCACAGCTTGTGTTTCTTCTTGCAATAAGTCTTCAATCAGTCCTTCTTCCCTTATTATTCTCATGATACCATCAAGCTTGGTTTGAGCAGTAGCCTTAGCATGGAAAATGTTCCCAAAACTTTGGTGATTCCACCGCTTGAGCTTGTACTTCACATATTGCAGTGTTTTGGCAAAAATGTACATCACCATACCATGGGCAGGCCTACCCCAATGCCACCAATTGGCAACACACTCATGTAGAGATTGATCCCACAACCACATGAGTTGAAATATGAAGGAAGGAGAGCGCGGGTGATACTGTGAGACACTATTAAGCTTGATGAGCCAATGGTCCGATCCTCTCTAGTCCAAAATTTTAGAACTCATAGAGCACATACCTCCAACCCATTAAGTTGAGACTAGAAAATGGTCAAGTCTCTCAGCAATGCAATGTTTCCCACTCCTGTGATTGTTCTAGGTAAACTGTCCATTATTGGGCCTAACGTCAACTAAATTCAAATTTTCAATGTAGCTGCATATTAGCAAAGCAGATGGGTCCAGACTTGACGTGCCACCACTCTTTTCAGTCAAATCAAGAATAACATTAAAATCACCTGCCATAATCTAAGGGTGGAAGGGGGCCAAGCTACGGACAAAACTTATGTGGCCCCATAAGGAGTTTTTACCCCACCAATCATTGGGAGCATAGATATTGGAGAAAAGAATGACTTCCCCTGTCTCAAAGCTAGAAGCAATCATAGTCATGGAGTACTTAGAAGTTAGCCAGCCTATGAGGCCAATGTTTCGAGGGTTCCACAGACAAGCTAGTCCTCCTGAGTATCCGGTAGTGCCAATGCATTAACATTCTCCTTGCCACCACAACTTGGGCGCAAGTCTGGACATGTCTTCAACTGAAAGCTTAGTCTCTTGTAAGAAAAGGACATCCAGCCTATGACTTTTAATCAGGTTGTGACCATCATTTTGTTTGGGGCTGTTGTTCAAACCCCTTACATTCCAAGATATTATAATCATTTTAGAGAGCTCAAAAAGTGTGCATCCAGAGTCTTTACTGACCCCGACTTCACCAAAGTCTCTCCCATTAGCTTGATCTTTTCCTGGTCCTTTTTTCTACTAGGCTTGCCAGATTTTTCTCCCCCTCCTTTCTTAAGGTCTTTTTACAGGATTCCAAAATGAGGAGAAGATTTACTGCTTCTTGCTACCCTTGGGTCCCCAGTTTTCCTGGTAAGGGGCATATTTTTGTCTTCTTTAAGCGGAGCAACTGAGGAAGTCATTCCTTCTAAAAATATCAGCTGCTGGTCCATATCCATATGACAATGTCCAGCATCCTGTGTTTCAATTAAAGCCCCTGAAGCATTGGTCTCTTGAGCTGGTCCCTCAATCCCCTGGTCCAAAATTGTCAACCTGGGATTCACCTCCTGCTGATTAAGGTCATCCAATATTTCAAATCTATTGAGTGAGTCATCTAATTGTCTTTCCTTCAAGGACCATTTTTGGCCTCTATCTCTATATCGGCCTTTACCCGGCATAAAACCATCAGTTTCAAGCATCTCACCTGGAATTGGACCCCTTTCCTTGTCAGTACCAGAAGGAGTGCGAGTAGATTGAGCTGGCTGAGGTGCAGTGGATTTCGAGGTGGGACACCATCGCTGTAAATGCCTATAACCATGACATAAATGACAACAAAAAGGGAGGGTTTCATAATCCAGCTGTTGTACCCATAAAAAAGGGCCCGCACTCATTTCAACATCATCTGGTAATGGCTTTCTAAGATCAATTTCAACACAAATGCAGGCATAAGTCATTACCTTTTTCCCTAGGAGTGACATTGAGGAACCTACTGGCCTTCCCAGCAAGGATGCAAGCAATTAGAGAGTGTCTTCTCGGTAGCATGCCACCAAAAAGTGGGGTAGACACACCCACATCGAGACACTGTTTGGTAGTTGCTCTGAAGGTATGAAACTGGCATGCCAGGGCTTGAGAAACAGTCCCACTTGATTATGGAAGCAAGGACCTCTAGTAAAAACTCATTGACAATCTGTTATACAGGTAAAAGTGACCATGAAATAGCTTTTGGCCAGCAATGTAATATCCATATCTCCTTATGGTGCCCACGTCCTCTGAGCCCATGCTTCTAGGAATAATAATGACATCCTAAGTCTTAGAAACTTGCAGTACAGGGAGTGATTGGAATAGTATTCAATGTCTTCAACAATCATTTCCATTGGTATAGCTAGATTGGGTCTCTCCTTGCATCTTTCTAGATAGCCGTTGACTTTGCGGATGCGCATACTTGGTTGCTTAAGAGTAGCAAAAGAACCTAAACCTTGTAAAAATGGAGCCTTCCCACTGTTGCACGCTCCCTGGGACGCCTACTGTAGTCCAAGCACTTCCCTGTAGCTATGCCCTGCTTTCTGCCCTGTCGCGCCCTCCTGCTCGCCTTCATCCATCGCGCTCTCTATATACTTCATATATTTTAGAACATTGAATCTAGGTCTTAATTATATTTTTATTTAGTTGTCATAGATATTAGCCCTTTTTGCATTATTTAATCTTATTTTTTAATTATAATTCACATAATTCTAAATTTAGGTAAAACACACATACCTTAATAAACATGTATGGAGTGATGAAGAATAGTGGAACCAATTCTGAATATTTAAACTTCATTTAATGTTTAATTACATTCAACCATGCATGTCCAATAGATTGATCCAAATCACCTTTAAAAAATTTAACTGCATGTAACGTGATGATCATTTTTTTCCAATTTGTTTCCAAAAAAATTCCAAGTTGGGGAGCCATATCTACGGTCACTCCAATATTTTTTACACTTAGGAAATCTATCAAAGGACATGGCCAAAAATGTGCTTTTTTGGAGTCTCGATGCCAAATAGATATGGAAAAAGGTTAGTTAGCCCCTTTTCATTGTTTTAACTTATTTTTTTAATTATATTTCACATAATTAAATTTAGGTAAAACACATATACCTTAAGAAACATGTATAGAATGATGAAGAATAGTGGAACCAACCCCGAACATGTAAACTTCATTTAAGGTTTAATTACATTCAGCCATACATGTCCAATAGATTGATCCAAATCACCTTTAAAAAAATTAACTACATGTAATGCGATGATCTTGTTTTTTCCAATTTGTTTACAAAAATTTTCCAAGTTGGAGAGCCATATCTATGGTCACTCTAATCTTTTCTACATTTAGGAAATCTATCAAAGGATAGGACTAAAAATGTGCATTTTTGGAGTCTCGATGCCAAATAGATATGTAAAAAGGTTGGTTATGCATGTCCAATAGATTGATTCAAATCACCTTTAAAAAGTTAACTACATCTAATGTGATGATCATTATTTTTTCCAATTTTTTTTCTAAGTTGGAGAGGCATACTATGGTCACTCCAATATTTTCTACATTTAGGAAATCTATCAAAGGATAGGGCTAAAAATGTGCATTTTTGAAGTCTCAATGCCAAATAGATTGGAAAAAGGTTGGTTATGCATGTCTAATAGATTGATCCAAATCACCTCTAAAAACTTTAACTACATCTAATGCAATGATCATTTTTATTTCTAATTTATTTGAAAGTTGGAAAGCCATATCTACAATCACTCCAATATTTTCTACATTTAGGAAATATATCAAAGGATAGGGATAAAAATGTGCATTTTTGGAGTCTTGATGCCAAATAGATATGGAAATAGGTTGGACTATAAATTTAGTTCACCAATTAGACACTTCATTAAAGAGTTACACGTTTAACTTGCAAATTTTGCTCATTTAAGAAAAAATAATTGTGAGAAAAAAATTGTATCCATTTTTTATTCATTCTTCGTGGTAGAGAGAAATCAATGGGATTTTTAGAGGATTTTATGATTATTCATTTTTATAGAAATAAAATGTGTACAATGAGATGTCAAAATTCATTCATTTTTGGTTTAAAAATGATAAATTTATCTATAGGGATAGTTTCACAAGTGTTTGAATTGGGAGTATCAGAGGAATAGAGAGACTCAATGAAGGATACTATTATTATTTTTATCTCCCAGATTTGACTGCGAAGTCATTTTGTCAATTGAATACTCCATTGAAAAGTTACACTTTTCACTGAATAAGGTTTTCTCATTCAATAAAAAATATCACCATGAAAAACATGACAACAATTTATCATCATTTTGTAGTGGTAGAAAAACATTAATGGGATTGTTAAAAGACCCATTGATGCAACCATAGGATTTTAAAGTTTGCCTCTACGCATCCTGATTTTCACCTAATGAGTTGTCAAAGGACTATATATTTTTAATTGAAAATGCCCACTTTCTCTAAATAAAACATGTTGTGGGATTAAAATTTTGGAGTATTATTAGAGAAAGGATACTAAAACAATGCTTTTATTATGGTTTTATGCCCTCTTAGACAATACACATAGTTATTTTGTCAATTAAATTTTTCATTGAAAAGTTACACATCTCAGTAACTTCTACTCAATGTAGAAGCTTTTAGATTTGAGATAAAACATGCTACCAATTTATCCTTGTTCTGATTAGTATACAATTAGAATAATTGTTATAGGACTCACATGTGCAACCGTATGATTTTACAGTTCATCTCAATGCCTCTTGAAGTGCATAAAACAAGCTATGAAACAAATATATTTATTTTCTTTAAAATGACCAACTTATGTTAATAAAATGTTTCACGATTGTGCAAGTTGGGAGTACCAAGGGTGAAGAGACACTTAAAGAATTATTTTTTAATGAAATTACGTAGATAGATCAAGATAATTCATAAAAATGGATACAAATATAAATATTAAGATCTAATCAACAATAATATATCACAATAATAATAAGAGTTTCACTGGTCTTACTAAACCTACAAAATTGGATATGAACCTACTAACAAAATTAATTTTCCCCAGAGTGATTGGATAGTGGAGAACAATGTCTGCGCGCGGGGGTTTCAGAAGTGGCGATCTTGGTGGGGGAATGAGCGATCTTGGGGGAGGAGCGAGGCTGGACCATGCGAGAACAGTATGGAGCTCCCAAGAGTAGGAGGCGTACTATGTCAGTGGACGTTCTAAGGTAGAGAAAGTAAATGGATGCCTTCCCAGGTGTCAAGATCGGCTTGTGTTAGTTCTCTTGCCAGAGACGGTGAAAGAGGATGTCGAATACCTAGCTTCCCATACATTGATATGTAAGTTCTTTGGTATCAAAATTTCAATGTCAGCCTTAGAAGCCTGGATCCGTCGTTCATGGCAGGTGGACGGGGATTTCGATATTATGTTGGCTGCCAACAGAGTCTTTTTAGTGAATTTCTCCTCAGTCTCTGATTGAAATCGAATCTTCGAGGGAGGGCCTTATTTTTATGACCGAAATGGCCTGTTTATTAAACCTTGGCATGCGAGGTTTAATTCTACTGAGGATCTTCCATCAAGGGTTCCTGTTTGGGTCCACCTACTGAGACTTCCTTTGGAATTCTAGAGAGAAGATATCTTGCGCTAGATTGCAGCCTTGCTCGAGACACCAAGGCAGTTGCACATCAAACATTGGACAAAAAGGTTATTTCTTATGCCTGTATCTGTGTTGACATTGATTTAAATAATCCTCTGCCAGATTTTGTAGAAATTTTCTTGGGCTCCTCGACCTGGATTCAGCAAATAGACTATGAATCGAATCCCTTCCGCTGTCGAATTTGCCATGTGTATGGGCATTTACACCGCCAGTGCCCCCATGCCTCCAGAGGTATTGGCACACCTGGTAACCCTTCTGGTTCACAGAAGGCCAATGAGGGCAAAGAAAGTAACCAATCTGTCCATACAGGAGCTGCAAATAGCCATGAAAATAGAGTTGCCAAAGGGAAAGATCAGTTGAATGCTCTAAGCTCGGGACAAGACCCAACCAGTGCTACTGGGCTGGATACAAATGGCTTTACCCTAGTTTGACGTCGTGCTAAGGGCTGAGGCCAAAAGCGTACACACCTAGACAGGCAAGTGGAATCAACGTTCAATCGCTTTGAGGTCCTTGATAGTATGGTTATTGAGGATGGTATTCCTGTAACGGATCTGTATGGAGCTCTAGATTTAGAAGAGGAAAAGTCTCTCCTTAATGGACCCCAAGATTTTGTTGCTCAACAAACCCTAGAAACATCTCTTGGCCCTGAGTCAAGGGCGCTGGTGGTTTCCCCTGCTTCACAAGATAAAGATGTCCTTTAGGCAGATTTGGTCAAAGATGTGGCTGCTTCCAGTAAATAAAAAGGTTTTTCTCCTACCTTGGGCCTGATGCAAAGACCTTTTAAGAAAGTCTCTTTTAGCACTCCCTCTAGACTTGGGTGCAAGAAGGACCAGGACAAAATCAAACTCATAGTGGATTTATTGGTAGAATCAGGGGTTGTCAAGACCTTGGATGAACATTTTCCTCAATTATCCCAATGATTTTTCTTTCATGGAATGTAAGGGGGTTGAATAGCACCCCCAGACAAAAAGCTATGCACAAATAGATGACAGAACATTCTCCAGATATTTTTTGCATTTAGGAGACCAAGCTTTTAGTGGATTCTTTGTTTAAGTGTGTGCCTAATATATGGTTTTTAGGCCAGTGTCAGTGTGTTGGCACCTTGGGGAGCTCCGGAGGTCTAGCCATGTGTTGGGATCTGAGGAAAGTTATGCCACTCCACTGGATGGCTTTCCTCTCGGCTCTCTCAATGATAGCTTCTTCTCTTGAGACGGGCGAGATGATTCTTGTTACCATGGTTTATGCACCGATTGATCTCTCGAGTCAGCTTAAGCTCTGGGATCATATTCGGTATGTCAGAAGCTGCCATCCCTTCCTGCCCTGGGTTATGGCTGGGGACTTCAATTCCATTCTTAGCCTGGAGGAGAAGAGGGGTGGGCTGGCTCGTTTGAGTCCATCCTCAGAGCTTCTTCAGCATAATATTGATCTTTTACACCTATCTGATGTGAAACCGCTCAATGGACTCTTTACTTGGAACAACAGAAGGACTGGTAATGCTACCATTTTTGAACACCTGGATAGGTTCCTAGTTTCATGATTTTGGTGCTCTAGCTCTTGCATTCTTACGTCTGAAATTTTGGATTGGAGAGGATCTGACCATTGGCCTATCAAGCTCTCTACCAGTTATATTGTTACTCTGAAGAGGCCTTCTTTTTAGTTCCAGATGATGTGGCTGCGTGACTCCTCTCTCCATGATTTCATTGTGCACTGGTGGAGACAGGGGGCCCGGCCTATGGCACTGCTATGTTTTGCTTTGCAAAAAAACTTCAGTATATTAAAAGAAAACTACAGCACTAGAACATTAATTATTTTGATAATCTTCACTCTAAGAAGAAGGGAGCTCAAGACTATTTGGATTCGATTACCAGGCAGATTCAAGATGTTGGTTTGTTAGAGGCTCTATGCAATGTTGAATCTCAAGCTTCTACTGATCTAGCTGAATGGGAACTTCGAGAAGAAATATATTGAAAGTAGAAGGCTCGATGTGACTGGCTTCAAGAAGGGGATAGAAACACTGCTTTCTTCCACAAGTCAGTGCAGGGGTGATGCAATAGGAATGTTATTTCCTCTCTGGTTACATCGACTGGGACATATCCAGGGAAGTTGTTCGATATTATTCAGCTCTTTTTTATCTTGTATTCCCTCCATAGTGGCTCCGAAAATGAATGAGTTCCTTATGCGGCCTATTGGTATGGCCGAATTGGAGGGGGTGGTCTTTAGTTTGTGTAGAGGCAAAGCTCCAGGATTGGATGGTTTCCCAGCAGAATTCTTTCAAAAATTTTGGGATATATTTAATCATGACCTCTTGGATGTGGTGCAAGAGTCCTATTCTAACAAAGAAATGCTCTGGGCATTGAATGCTACTTTTTTAATCCTGATTCCATGGAAGGAACAGACTAATCAGCTGGACTTCTTTAGGCCCATTGCCCTCTACAATGTGGCCTATAAAATTATTACGAAACTCCTTGCGGAGAGGCTTAAAGTTGTTCTTCCCACTGTTATATCGAAGGAACAAGGGGGTTTTGTTATGGGTAAACAAATCCTAGATGGGGTGGTTATTGCCTCCGAGGCTATTCATTCGATGAGGTCTTCTCAAGAGCATGCCATGTTCATCAAGCTTGATATGGCTAAGGCATATGATAGAGTCAATTGGGGCTTCTTGCATAGAGTTTTGTTGGCTTTTGGTTTCAATCAGGCATGGGTTAGTTGGGTTCTGAGCTGTGTTACTATACCCTCCTTTTTGGTTCTTATAAATGGGGAACCCTCAGAGCTTTTTGGTGCCTCCAGAGGCCTTTGCCAAGGAGATCCGCTCTCCCTATATTTGTTTATCATTCTGGCGGAAGGGCTTGGCTGACTTATTAAGTCACGTGCTTCTCTGAACATGCTACATGGTTGGCAATGGGGAAATGGACTCCTTACATTAACCCACCTCCAGTTTGTTGATGATACAACCTTGGTAGGGAGAGCTCAAATTCGTGAAGCTGAAGCTTTTTGGATCACCCTTGACACTTACCTGGATGCTTCTGGGCAAAAAATTAATGAGCACAAGTCCTCTATTTATTTCTTCAACACTCCAGAGCCTATCCAGTGGAGGATTGCTACTATCATAAGATTTCAGACACAGTCTCTTCCATTGGTCTATTTGGGGATTCCTATTGGAGTTGAAAGGCAGCATAGGCTCTTCTGGCAGAATGCGCTTGACAAGCTAAGGCAAAAAGTTACTCATTGGACTCATAGGTGGCTCACTATGGCTGGAAGGGTGACACTTTTGCAATCGTTAATCCAAGCACTTCCCACTTACCGTAGTATGGTGCAGGCCACCCCAGTGTATTTTCTCAAGGAATTTGATGCTCTGTTGCACCAATTTCTTTGGAGTAGTAATTTGCAGAATACCAAATGGAGCCTTAACAACTGGGATACTGTGTGCCACCCGAAAAAGGAGGGAGGCCTTGGCCTGTGCTCAGCGATTTTAAGCAGTGAAGCTCTTACTGCCAAACTCTATTGGCATTGGTGCTCCAATCCTTCTCATCTATGGGCCCGTATTCTGGCTCACAAGTATTATCTTGGGGCCGATCCTTTAGATATTTCTAGGTTTCCTCTGGTGGGAAGAGGTTCTTTGGTCTGCGATACCCTCAAGTAGGGAGCTCAACTGGTGAAGCACAGTCTCTTTTGGATCTGTAACAGTGGCTCTGGGGCCCTCTTATGGAGTGACTCTTAGGATGGGGCACCCCCGCTCTCATCCTCACCTTCAGCGTCTATGTGACTCTTTCCTCTTGGCTGGGTGGATCACAGTGGCACACTATAAGGAGGCCTTTAGCATGGGTGCTGCTGTTGGCTATCAGTGGAAGAAATCCTTCGAGTGGCCGCAGGGGGGTTCTTTGGAGGATCGGCTGGAGCTCTCCTAGATTTTGGCTTCTAGAGGCTACAACTCTTTGCAGGATCGAGATGTTTTGGCTTGGGGTGGAGCTCCTTTGGGCAATTATTCTATTTCTTTTGGGTATCTGGCTTTGACTAAGCAACGGTTTTGTGAAGGGGAATTCTATTGGTCAAGAAAGTGTGGAATCAGTTCTCTTGGCCTAAGTGCAATTTTTTTCTTTGGATCCTGGCTTACAATAGGTGTCTTACTTGGAACAATCTTTGTAAGCAGGGCTTCTAGGGGCCGTCCAGGTGTGTCCTATGCCACAGTAGTGAGGAAAATGTCACTCACCTTTTCTTTCAGTGTCCTTTTGCTAGACGGATCAGGCACCAATGGTGGAGTGTGTGGGGTTGCTTGTGCTGGCATGCTTCCTCTTTAGTGGAATTCTGGGATCGGCTGGGCTACCCCCCTTCAAAGGTTTCATTCCTTCAGACTGCTTGGGCCATTGGTCCTTCTTTCATCTTGTGGCATATTTGGCTGGAGAGAAATAGGAGAATCTTTCAGGATGTGCAGTTGGAGCTTAGGTGCCTATGGGGAAAAATCCTCGGCTCCTTATATGAGACCCTCTGAGCTAAATGTGACGTGGATGTGGGCTTGAATCCAGCTGATGCTGGTGTTTATTCACACCTCTTCCCTGTTCCTAGCGACGCGCCCTCTGCTCCATTCACCCATCGACGTGTGAAACTAGACAGCAGGTGGCTCCTGTCAATCGCGTGGGATGTTGGACCCCTCCAGAGGCTAGAGTGCTAAAAATCAATACTGATGGGTCATCACGGTGAAATCCAGGAGTGGCTGGTATAGGCAGCATTGGACGAGATAGCTCAGGTGATATTCATTTTCTCTTTTCCATCCATAAGGGTCATCATACTAATAATCTTATGGAAGCGATGGCTATCTTGGTTGCGGTGCAACACTGTTGTCAGTGGGGATGGAGGAGAATTATCTGTGAGAATGACTCGCAGATTATAGTGAATTTATTGAATAAACGTGACTTGATTACGACAGACTGGCAATTGGCTGTGGTGGTTCGGCAGATCCTACAACAATGTACCTCTCTGGATTCTATGACTTTTGTGCATATTCCCCCAGAGTGGAATGGAGTTGTGGATAGTCTGGCTAAATGGGCCTCCGAGCAGGGGCCGACTTGGAGTATTAAGGATCATACGGGGCTCCCCCTTAATTTGTTTCAGAAGCTGGTCCAACTTGTAGACCAGGATAAAGCCTTGTAATCTTCTTGTTTCCGGTTTCATTTTTCAATAAAATTTTTACCCCTCTTTAGTTAAAAATATATATCACAATAATAAGAGAAGATCAATAATAATAAGAGTAGAAGAGAACATATCCACACTAAATGTTGACAACAAAGCATAATAATATAAATATAATACCAAGCCACTTTGAGGAGGAAACCTCCAAAACCATGTAATAAAAAAATAATTCGTAATATGATCCTCAAGTACTAACCACTATCTCCTATAGATACCCTATTTAGGCTATGGTTACTCATTAGGCCGACATTACTAACACTATAAAAAGATAGATACTTGTGATATCACATGGTAAAAGGTTATGCTAGGCACAATTCAACCACACATATCCATATACATGCTATAAGTTAAAGGCATATCATGCACCTCCCCTTCAAAATAGTGTTGTTTTCAGTGTTGTCTAACTATGGATACTTCTACAAGAATGCTTTATCCTCCAATGTTGCATTCTCACTAGGAGGATTCTTTAACTTGATCAAATGCACCTTAATCTCCCTTGTTCGCAACCTCTTCCTGTGTGTCTGAAGGATCTCTTTAGGTTCCAAAATGACTCTTCCTTCCTCATCCATGACAAGTAACTTAGTCTATGTGGATAATCTCTATTCTAATTACCTTATTTAAGTAAGAGACATGAAATACTAGATGTATATTTGTAGATTGAGCTAACTTTAGTTTATATGCAATATTACCATTTTTTTGTCAAATTTGATAAGGTCCATAATACTTAGAAAAAAGTTTTGTATCATTTTTTCTATTGCTTTAAGGAATTTTTATTATATAGTTGTAGGTGCACAGAGACCTAATTATCCAATTAAAAATTGATTTTGTTGCTTTTTTGATGTTCTTGCTACATCATTTGATTATATGGCATTGCCAAGTTATCTCTTAGACTCGCTAGTACCTCCCACTAATGTTGATTGTGTTATTCAATAGCTCAAAGATTTGTTTGTACCCTCAAAGATGAGGTTATGGATAGTGGATGGTAACCATATTGTGCCAAAAATGTAGACATTTTTGATGAGGTATAAAAGGAAGTTCTCTATCACATTCTATTAATGGAAATCAATAAACCCATCTCTCTTGTTTATCTAATGCAAAACAATGGAGATAACCTTCTGGCATTTTTTGACCACCTATGTTTTCCCACCAGATTGAGGATGATATGATGAATTATGAGCCAATTGAGTACCCAAAATGAAAATAAATTAGTCCAAAATTTACTGTCAAAGATATGATTAGAATCACTTACTATGGTCTTGGGGGTCCCATGTAGCTGTTAAAATGCATCTAAAAAATAATGTGTTACTATAATTGCTACAAAAGGATGTGGTATGAAAAAAGACATTTTGTGAGCCTATTCACAATTACCATGATGTCATTTTACCCTTCCAACTATCGAAGTTTTTGCCAGAATCTGGATAATGCGAGTGCAATGGAGACGTGATCACATGAGTTGAAGCTAGTGCACACCACAGAGATGCTAAAGCAATTTGAAAATAGCACAAGAAGATAAATTGTACAAGACAAAATGGAGAAAACTAAAATCTGATTAACATAAGATGGCCAAAGTGAGGAATAGATATAAGAGAGTACATAAGTAACTCCTCCACAAAAGGTGGACAAGGCACCACAAGAAGAGACTGTAACTCCTCCATGAAAAGTGGTGACAAGGTGCTAAGAATAGAGAAGTAACTCCCATCAAGGGAGTTACTTATGACATTCTTATGACACCTATGACACATCTATGACACACACCTCTACATAAGCTAGCCTATCCCACAAATATAGGAAAACTCCATGTATGCACAAGAAATACAATTTCTCTAATTAAAAAGTAGGGAAAAATAAAAACCTACACTAATACCCCCCATAATTGCAGCTTAGGTGGGCAGTGTGGAAATATAAAATGGGTCCCAGCAACTAGGCCTGATGAGGTACCCATGTACAAATGAAATCTCCCATAAGATAGAGAAAAGGAGAAAACCCGTAGAAAAAAACTCCCCCCAAAAGAGAGACATAAAAGAAATGAAGAGGCTAGAAGGCCCCCCTGAAGATACTGTTGTTGTAGATGTAAACCGCACCCCAAGAAGAGCTCGTAGATGAATGAACTTTCTCTCGGTGAAAGGTTTGGTGAAGATGTTTGCAACCTGCTTCGAAGACTGGCAAAATATCAAGTCAATGACCTGACTATGAATAAGCTCCCAAATGAAATGCATGTGAATCTCTATGTGCTTGGTCCGCTAGTGTTGAACCAGATTCTTGCAAATCTAAATGGTACTCTGGTTGTCATAGTAAATGATGGTGGGCTACCTAATAGGAATGCCAAACTCAGAAAGAATCCCTTGAAGCCAAATAGCCTCAGTAATTGCATTAACAACTCCCCTATACTCTGCCTCTGTGGATGATATAGCAATAACATTATGTTTCTTGCTAGACCAACTGATAAGACCTAAACCTAGAGAGAAACTGTAACCAGAAGTGGACTTGTGAGTCTATGAATCGCCAGCCCAGTCTGAATCTGTATATCCAACCAAGTCAACCTCTATGCCAAATCTATAATGAATCCCGTATCTATGTGAACCCTACATGTAATGCAAGATCCTCTTAGCTACTTTCCAATGCAGCTCATGAGGTTCCTGCATGAATCTAGAGACAAATCCGACTGTATATGATATGTTAGGCCTAGTATGAGTCAAGTAGATGAGACTACCAACAAGTTGTCGATACCGAGCGGCATCAACCAATGGTGAAGAACAATCAGCCTCAAGTTTGACTCCTGATAGAAAGGGAGTCGGAGATGGCTTGCAATCAACCATGTGAAATTGAGCCAATAAGTCAAGAGCATACTTAGGCTGTGCAAGAGAAATCTCTAAATTTGACTGTGAGATCTCGATGCCAAGGAAGTTGTTGACCAATTTTTGCCCCCTAGAAAAATTGTGGTCAACTTCTTCTCTGGCTTTTCGAAGCCAGTCACTTTTGGGTTGCGAGTTCATCTTCAAGTTCATGCTTAGTTCAAGCCTGGTTCATTGGTTCAGCCTGGTTCATCTCAGTTCATCGGTTCAATAGGTCCGGTTCAATAGTGGTTCAACGGCCTTTTGGCTCAATCAGCGCCCTCCTTTGAACCTTGAACTGTTGAACCAAATTTTGGTTCAACGGCTTTGGTTCAAGGGCCTGCCCTTAGCCGAAGGGAAGTCAACAGTCAAAGTGCCTTTTTGGAGGGCGGGCGGACACTAAAGTTTTTTTTTCAAAATATGTGGGTTAACAAAACATATAAGCCAAGAGACAGTCTGCGAGAACCCAGCAGCAGTCTACACAAGCAAACAGTGATCCGTCGAAGTGTATACAAGGCAAAGTGCCCATGAAGGTAACGTAGACAGATGAAAGATAGCCCGAAGGCTGTCAGCATGGACCCGACTGCCAGCATGGACCTGACGTCTCTGAGGCTGTCAAATTTAATGAAATAGAATAGCCATTGGGTTTTTTAAACATGGGAACGTGCTAACATGGAAAAGGGGAAAAGGAGCCAGAACGCAACGACCTGCCAGAATGTTCGTCCAAGGGGCCAAATGAACTAGATAAGACAAAATTGATAAAGACAAGAGGACATTCACGAAATGAGCAAGCAGTTAAGTCCAAGTGGCGCCAATTTGAGAAGTGACTCCAACAAGTGAAATAGTTCCTTCAAATTGATCATGAGAAGACGCAATAGCTAAGTAATGTAACCGGTTTTCTCCATTTTACATTTAATGGGTGGACAAACCGCGTTTTGACATTAAAAATGTGGACTTCAAACAGATAAAGCCCACGTCTCATTAATGTTTTGAGCAACTTGTTGAAAGGATACGTATGCCACTTGTAAAAGAGGGAGCACCAAATGGGCCTCCTTGCTTCTCATATATATTTGGAACTTGGTCATTTTGTAATTATCTTTTCACAGTTTTAGCCAGGCGCAGCCCTGCTAAAATTTCACTTGAATCAAATAAAATGCAATTTTACCTCCATTTGGATAGGTGTTTCAGAGTATGCATTGAATGTTGCTTGTGTCCAGTCATTGTCTTGATGCTCTCACAAGTTTAACACCAGTAGACCTGTCATCTACAAGGCGCCATCTCTGTAGCTGAAAGGAGAAGAGCGGACATTTTAGAAGACCAGAATAGAGGAAGCTACTTACAGTGTGCATTTCATAGCACTTCAGTGATTTTTTGTCTTTTGTGTTTTCATGTAAGCCTCCCTGCCAGTCTTTTGTAGCCTGGTCCTTCTGCCAAGTGTGTAGTGTAATGTATGTATTCGTCTGATTCTGAGAGTGGATGTGTGAAGGTCGACCCTGTTTTTTGGTGCATCACCTCTTTTAGAGTAGGCTTGTGTTTTCCTGCATTCTCTTTCTCCCTTTTCATCCCCCACTTTTTATATCTATACATATGTGTTTTACTTTTACTGGAAACAACACGATGCATCAAAGGGAGCTAGCCCTTATCTAGAGACTCTCTCCTCCAGCTTCGTCGGTCCCACAGGCGAGAGGAGAGTTTCCATGTTGCGAGGAGAAGGTAGGAGCTAGGCCTCCTTATCCCAGGTGCAATCTCCAGCGTCAACAGAAGTAATGCAACAAACCCAAGTCTATCATATCAAATCTATCTTGGAGAGATGCCTTCACCATTGCAATAGCCGATGAAGAACTCTCGATGATCAAAAGGTCATCAACATAAAGAACCAAAATCAAGAGCGAATCATCCTGTCGCAACAAGTTGACATTGGGATTAGAATGACACCTAGTGAAACCCACAGTGAGAAGGAAGGAATCCATCTTGGCATACCAAGCTCGAGGGGCCTGTTTGAGGCCATAGATAGATTTCTTAAGTCTGCATATTGAGGAAGAATCTTGAAAAAATCTTGGCAACTGCTCCATGTAGATCTCCTCCTCTAAGTCTCTGCGAAGAAAGGCACTCTTCACATCCATCTGATGCACATCCCAACCATGTGTTGTGGTAATAGCCAAGGTGAGTCGAATAGAAGTCATCTTTGCAATGGGTGCAAAGGTCTCTGAGTAGTCAATGCCTGCCACTTGTGAGAAACCCTTGGCGACCAATCGTGCCTTGTACTTATCAAACAACCCATCTGCTGTAAACTTGGTCTGATATATCCACCTACATCGAACCATCTTTCTTCCCTTAGGAAGTGAAGTCAAATCCCAAGTGTGATTTTTGATTAAAGAAGAATATTCTTCCTCCATAACACTATCCCACTTAGGTACCTCCGATGCCTCTCAAAAAGTCTGTGGATCCGAAACTATAGCAAATAAGACATGTGGATCTCTCTAAAAATCTCCCCTAGTACGTTTGTCATCTATGGGATCTCCTGCCCAAGTGCCAACACTCTAAAGTGTCTGTCTAACCCAAAGTGGCCCAGAAGTGGGCGAGTCAGGTGCTAACTCCTCATCCTTTGACTGACTAGAGGTGGATGACTGCATCACTGTCCTCGTTGTCTGAACTCAAAGAAGAAGAATATGTCTCTGGCTCGAGAACCTGCTGTGGCTGATCTGAATCTAATGAGGAATCATCATGAAGAAGTAGATCCGATGAGGGAGAAGAAGTGTCAAGTGTTGAGTCTCTAGGACTCTCCTGAAAGTGGACACTTCTCTCGATGAACAACTCATGAGTGACTGGATCTAGAAGGCGATACCCCTTAATACCATCTAGATATCCTACAAAGATGCAAGGCTTGGACTGATGTTCCATAGCTTTGCATTTCTTCTTTGGAATGCGGGCCATGACTGGGGATCCAAAAACTCTAAGGTGCTCATAATCAGGTTTCCTTTTATGCCAAGCTTCAAAGGGTGTTATCCCTTTGAAAGCTTTGTGAGGAACCCTATTTTGAATGTAGCAAGCACAATTGATGGCTTCGGCCTAGTGTTGTGGTGCCAAGGATTTGGAGTGAATCATATAGCTACCCATCTCTTTTAAGAACCTATTCTTGCATTCTACAACCCCATTCTATGAAGGACTATAAGTAACTGTGCGCTACAAATAAATCCCCTCTGTGGTGCAAAATTGCTCAAACTTGATGCTGAAATACTCCCTTCCATTATCAGTTCGAAAAACCTTGATGGATTTCTCACTCTGTTTCTCAACAAGAGCCTTGAAGTCTAGAAAATTTTCAAACACTTCAGACTTTTGTTTGAGAAAATATATCCAAGTGTACCTAGAGAAATCATCAATGAAAGTGAGGATGTACTTGGCTCTTGTGAAAGATGGTTTGAAAAAGGGTCCTGATACATCACTGTGGACTAACTCCAAAGGTTGTGAAGCCCTCCAAGCTTTACCTTTGTCAAATTTTGCTTCGAGATGCTTCCCAAGGGAACACCCCTCGCAAAGTCCTTTTCAGAATTAGACACGAGGCAAGCCAATGACCATGTCATTTTTGCAAAGTTGCTCAAGGTAGCGGTAGTTAAGGTGGCCAAACTGCTCATGCCACAATTTGCTAACTCCATCTGAATGAGTCAGCAATGCTGTGAGAGAAGAATTTGATGCAAAATGTGAGAAGGTGTATAACTTTGCTTGGTGATCTGCCCTACCCACTGCCACTGTAGTATCACTATGCAACTCCTTGATAGCCACTGAATCTGGTGAAAACTCAACTCTCATGCCCCGACCAATGTGAGTGATTTGGTAAACTGATAGGAGATTGGTTGAAAGAGAAGGAACACTTAGAATATTATTGAATGTTCCCCCTTTCATTTCAACTGACCCTCTCCCTACAATAGAAACTGATGTGTCATCACCCAAACTAATTGAAGTCATGCTACAAGGCTCTAAAGATGAAAACTCAACTAGTGAAGAGCCCATGTGGTGAGAAGCACCCGAGTCGATGACCCATGAAGATGTAGAATCTACTGTAGCTACAAGGGCCTTGCCTTTTTCTTTCTCCTTACCCTTGCCTTTTGCCTTGGTAGAATCTTGGGTAGATGAATTTTGCTTGATGGACTCAGTAACACCTATGTTGTTCTTCTCTAGAAGATGAGTTAGGTGATCAATTTGTTTCTTCATGCATTTGTGTTCATCATGCCCTATCTTTTTACAATAGGCACACTTAACCTTCTCCTTCTTAGGTTTAGCATTGGAGGATGAAGACTCAGTGTTGTTTTTGGCAAGATTGTTGTTTTCTTTCTTCTTCTCCTGGTCTTTGTTCTTTTTCTTCTCCTTTGTTGAAGTCTTATCCTTACCATTTCAAGCTATCAAAGCTTGGGGTTGAGTAGACTTCATTTTGCCCATTTGAATTAGCTTATCTTGCTCCCTAGTCAAGTCGACAATGAATGAATCCAAAGAACGCATTTTCCATGTAGTGCCAAGGGCACTTTTTGTGGCATGGAAAGTGGAGACAAAGACTGAATAGCTTGGACCTAACTTCGCAAGAATAGAAATGATGAGTTGATCATCTTTCTTCTCTATCTCGCATTCTTTCAATTGCAATCTAAGGGCCTTAAACTTAGTGAAGAAGCCCTGTAGGGTGTCAAAGTTGCTAGGACTTAGACTTATGAGTTCGTTTTCGAGCTCATAACCTCTCATCTCATCAAGCTTCTCAAATAACTTTTCTAAGGTGTCCCATATGTCATTAGGAGTCTGGGAGGATTCTAAATGGAAGAGAACTTTTGGAGACACAGACAAACTCAGTAATCCATAGGCTTCATCACTACGGTTGTACCACTTGACCTTTTCAGCATCAGTGTTGGGTTCTACTTCAGTACCCATGGTGATCCTATACAACACTTTGCTTCTAAGAATGATTGACATTTTAACCTTCCATTCATGATAGTTGAAGGGTGTTAGGGGTTTAAGTTGAAAATAATCTATTTTTAGCTGAATTTAGGTGAAGTTGTGTTGATTGCAAGTTGTGAAATTATGCAGAAAGGAGAATGAAAGCAAAGATTTGCAAGTTGTGAAAAGTAATCACACCCCCCCTGAAATATTGAGCCCCCCCAAATATGCAAGTGCACGCTCAAAAGACATTGGGCTCAACCGAGAATGCGTCTTAGAGCAATTAGTGCAAGACTTAAGAAAACAGGACGTCGGACTCAGCCGAAAATGCGTCCTGAGAGATCCAAATTTTTGGCACTTTATAAAATAGTGCATTTTTAACAAATAACAAGCCTACGATGTGGAGAATTGAATTACAAACACTTTTACAAAAATTGGCAACCAAATCCAAGCTACCGTTTACAAGATATTAAAGGTTCAATTTTCCCATAAACCAATGTTTTTGAAAAAAAAGCACTAAAACATTAAAAAAATGTCTGTTATGAGAGAGAAAGTGGCCTTCCAACAACTCGTTGGATTTGGCATAGAACGAGGAATTTAAAGGAGGTTTGTGTGAGGGAAAATTGGCCTCCCGCCAACTCGGGCCTCACCCTTCGTCTTCGACAGGCGAAGATACAAGTTTTAAATGAAAACCCCCAAATTACAAAACTGTTTAAAAAATTAAATATTCATTCAAATTGACTGATTTTTGTTTTACAAGTCAATTTTTAACTAAAAATAATGAAGCATAGACAAAAATGAAGGATGCCACGTGTCCAAGGGGCGCCACATGGGATGCCGATTAAGGTAGGGGCGCCAAAAACAAACAGTCCAAATTATACTTGCAGAAAAGACAAAAGAACAACAGATGTGGCAGTATGTTTTCACCAAAAATAAGGGCGCATCTCTAATTTGCTGGGCAAGAAAAGTTTAAAGAGTTTTCAGACTTCAACACACAACAGTTTTACCAAAAAAAATGCGTCATTTTCAGAAAAACAGACCTGGACGTTGTACGCCCTGCTTGTATAGCAGAACAGAAGACCAGAAGCTAGCTGCAAAAGCTTGGCATTGCTGAAGGTGCCTTGCTGGAAGGATAATAACAGACTTGGTAGAAAGGATGTGCCATTTTCAGAAAAAATTGTGCCATAGCAAGCTGGACGCCATACAGCTGAAGGCGTGGCTGTAGAAGGATGCTGGAAGGACTGCTATTTGGAGTTGCTGCTCTTCCCTCTGCTATTCCACATAACAATGGCGCCCAAGCTAACTGCTGAACCAACGCCTGAAATGAAGACAGCCAAGACACCCAAAAACAAAGAGAACTCCACTCTTGATTTCAAAATAAATTAAAAGCATAATTCTACACACGATTACCATTCTTGCTCTGATATCATATCGGAGTTGTTGGCAGAATCCAGATAATGCGAGTGCAATGGAGACGTGATCACATGAGTTGAAGCTAGTGCACACCACATAAATGCTAAAGCAATTTGAAAATAACACAAAAAGATAAATTGCACAAGACAAAATGGAGAAAACCAAAATTTGATTAACAAAAGATGGCCAAAGTGAGGAATACATATAGGAGAGTATGTAAGTAACTCTTCCACAAAAGGTGGACAAGGCACCCCAAGAATAGACTGTAACTCCTCCATGAAAGGTGGTGACAAGGTGCTAAGAATAGAGAAGTAACTCCCATCAAGGGAGTTACTTATGACATTCTTATGACACCTATGACACATCTATGACACACACCTCCACATAAGCTAGCCTATCCCACAAATGTAGGAAAACTCCATGTATGCACAAGAAATACAATTTTCTTAATTAAAATTTAGGAAAAAATAAAAACCTACACTAATACCAACCTAGGAAACCTACTTATGAAATCAAAGGAAACTTCCTCCCACCTTTGGCTAAGAATATATGAGTTACTGAAGATATAGGGTGTTAATTGTCTCACCCTTGTTTTATTGACCCACCATGCTTTCAGCCATAAATTTTTGGATATCCCCCTTGAATCCTGAAAATAAATCTTTATTTATGCTAAGATATTTTTCCAAGAATATTGAATGTACTAAAGTGGAGATACATGGATCTTTGTAACAACCTTGTACTTAAACACAAAATCATTGCATATCTTTTTCTGAAAGGGAAGTCAATTTCCATAAAACATTGTTTGAGATACTAGAATATTTATGGAAGTTGTTAATCAGAACTTGTGTATCAGTGTCATTATCCCATTTAGATATTACCTCATCCACCTAATCTACTTACCATATGGATATTGTGCACAACAATGCCTCTTTGGACTCATCTCTTATATAAAGTGCATCTACCCAATTTTTGGTCACCCATTTTTGTTTTTCTTCAAATGAAAACCTCTGTTCTAATAAATATTTTAGACTATCATGGTATATATTCACCTTAAAGTGTCTACCCATAAGATATGGTCTCCATTATTTGACTGCATAAAAATAGACATCATCTCCTTCTCATCGATGGGCTATAGATACTTAAATTTAATCAATATATGCATGAAATTGTTTATCCTTGACATCTTTACCATGGTCTATTCACCATTTTGTTAACTTGCAATCTCTATGAAAGCATTATCTATCTTAAAAATACTGACAATAACATTCAAACATCCCTATTTAATTCTTATTCATCATGTAAACTCCTTTTAATCATGTTGTATAAGTCTCTATCCTTTTAGGATAGGTCTGCACTAGGAATATAAGTGTACACTACGACCCTATCCAATATTGCAGACATGTCTCCCACATTCTAATAATCACTTTTTGAATTTGAGACATTTCATAATGGAATTCCCACATGTTTCACAAGGTTATTTAATGGAAATGTTATAAATATTACTCTATAAAAACACATAAAGGCACTCACTTGAAGCTCACTAGAACTCTCTTGGCAATCATTTGATAATCTGATTTCAAAAGCACTATTCACTAAGAAAATAACCCTATTTTGTCTAATTGCAATTTTGTTACAATTTTACTATCATAAGCCAAGTCTAACATTGTTTAATTTTAGGTTAAGGGCATCCATTATTAAGAATTAGAATTTAAAAAATTACTTACATTCATAATACTTTTTTCTAAAAGGAATAATTGCATCGGCATGAGGCCCTTTTGGGTTATGAATGTAGCACTTAGATTACATGGAGTTTTTTGAGGATAGCTTGGCTATTCCCACTTCCCCTTTTTTTTTGCCCTTTTACATTTGATATCTATTTAGTACTTGTGTAGGACTAGGGTTTTGATTTTATAGGTCTTTTATGCATCAACTTGGCTCACACATAGAATCTAGTAATCAATACACACAAATATAGGTACCTAGATAGAAAGTTTTAGTGAATAGTCAACTAGGACAAAGTCACAAAAGATATAAAGATATGCATAGTGCACCTATCCCCTTACCACTGATTTGTCCTAGAGTAGAACAAAATTCTGTTTCAAGTTATGACATAGTTAAATGTCTTCTAAGCTAGTTTTCGTTAATAGATAGTTTGCATAGGTGAACAAATCATATCCAAGCTAGGTTTGCACATCTTTGGTTAAGTTTCTATTTTTAACATATTCATAATTCTATACATTTCTAAATTTTTACATTTAGATTACTATTTTTTATTGTATTTTGTAATCTAAATCAATTTTCAATAGTTTAATCTCTTGCAATAAAATTTATTTCATATTAAACATTTTGGTGAACCTAATTTTTTTTAGAACACTGGTTATCTATTTGCTTGATTTTTGTCCTTGGGTTTCATATAAATTTATGTAAATTCCTACAATTGAGATGAAAAACTCAAAATTTGGATATAAATCTAACACTTCAAGTCAATAAATATTTGACCTTGGATATGAATGTGACACTGAAGACATTTCCTTGTAACCTTGGATACAAATCTGATATTGAAGAAATTCTATCAACCTTGAGTTGGAATTTTTTGATTTCCATACAAAAAAATATTTCAATTTTATTTTCTATTACTTTCGGATTGTTTGTAAAACTTTATTCTGGAAGTTGTAAAATTACTTAGTGAATGTATTAAAGGGCTATGCGGTGCTCTATTTTAAAAACATTGTGGCATCAGGGGATCCACCCCAACACTTATAACCATTTGAGAACACTAAACATGGACTTTAGTTTCCACGTATCTCACAATATATTGGAAACACAGAATCCATTGTTTACACCAATAGGAAGCATCTTTAACTATTTGATTTTATGGTGCACTTGAGAGGAGTGTATCACCTAGGGAATTTTTCTCATCATTCCCTTAGAAATGGGGTTAGTGGGTTAGATGTAAGGTTTTACCTCTATAGTTAGTGCTCTGAAACATTGGGTTGACACTAATCAACAAATGAGAAAGCATTTAAGAGATCCCACTCAACATTCAAACCATTGCCTAAATCACTCTTTATACCATTTATTTTGCTTGCATTGTATACATAGACCTTAGCTTTGCTCATTCATATTGTAGACATATAAGACATAGTGTTAGAATAAGCGTTATTCATTTTTACAAATATTGTATTATATTTGTAATGGGTTCAATAAATGAATGTGTTTTTTTTCATGTTATACATAAACTTGTTCAATTTATTTTAAAATCATCTCTTACTTTTCAAGATGCTATTTAATGTGTATATTCCTTTTTTAAATTAAATAATATTCAAAACATTAACTTATAGCGATCCCAATAAAATTCTATTTTATATTATTTTTTTATTATGGGTAAAATAGGGTTTTTTGAACTAGGGACACAACCCTATATAAGAAACAACAAACAATGCCTCAAAAAGCCTATAATCATATCAATTTGCTACCAAAACAAGAAGTTGTAGAAAGAGAAAATATAGTTAAAAGACAACATAAAAACAACTAGTACCCTTGGACATAAATGGCCTCTTTCCAATTGTTGGTCCCTCTGGTAAAATTTGGGTTGTTCAAACTCCTTGTTGTACTTGCTACATTTAGCTTTCTCACCACTTTGCTTTGATTCGCTTAAAAAAATCCTAAGATATTATATAGTGGTAAGGTTATCCTTCATAGAAGCTTGATTAAAAACGATGAGCATTTTTAAATTGTTCTTTAGATCTATATTTCATAAGAAATGTTTATTACTTGCTCCTTCAAGGGAGTGTTCTCTCATAAGCCACCTTAGGATAGACTTTTACAAGTCTAACTCCTCTTCTACTTTTTCAATACTATTATCACCCTTCAAATTCTCTAAAACCTAACATAACTAATAAACATTATAAGGCATCTATGCAATCATTTATTATTAATACACCTCAAAATTTTATTGCTATTAATACTAGACGAGGTAGAGTCCCCCATGTTTCTTCCTATCCTTTGGGTAAAATTACCCAACCTAAACAATTTGACATTTTCGAATAATTAAATAATAATAATGCAAAAATATCCTTATTGGAGTTATTAAAACTAACACCAATATAAAAGGATATCCTATATAAGGCATTATGCACTGCCCTTATACCTAATAATGTTGAACCTACCTATGTGGCTTTAATACCATTTGATGGACAAAAGAAATCATGTCTTTCAAAAAGGAATATCTTCCACTAAAGCATATTATCAACCAATACTTACCCTTTATATCCAAGCCTTTGTGCACAATAAAGTGGTCAAAGTCCTTTTGGATGATGGACCAAGATTGAACATTTTGTAACACCTCTTTTCTAAATTTACTTAGCATAAAAAAGCATGATCTTACCCATTTAGATATAAATATTTGTGGATTTAACCACATTCCACGTCAAGGAATTGGTCAAATTACATTGAATATTTGGGCCCACATAGTCTTGCTACTGTCTGCCAAGTTATGCCAAATGATCTTAACTATAATATTTTATTAGGCTGACCTTGGATCCAAGATATGAATGTCATCCCTTCTACATTACATGCATGTTTTAAGTTTAGTCATCAAGGTTACATATATAAATGTCCTTTGTATTAGGAACCTTTCAAATATTTTGGAATGCTTCATCCTATAGATACTTATGTTACATATATGAAACCTTATACCATCACAATATCTCTATCTAGTCCACCAATTGATTCACCTTCCTTAGCACCTAATTAAGTTGACCCATCCAACACCTTTAATCAATATGGTTTTAGATTTAAATACTTACAAAAATATAAGCACACTATGGGACAAGGAGTGGGCAAACATGTTTAAGGTATTATTGATCACAATATTCCTTTTGTTAATAAAGGATGGAAAGTCTTGGGTATAGTGATAATTACACCTCTCATGGACTTATTCAAGTCAAGCAATCATCTAAGTTTATACCTGCTACCAAGGAGTGTTTTGAGCATAATAATCAAGTCAACCATGTTTCTCATTTATCATTAGTATGTTGAGTATGATGGTAATATTGGCACTTGATTACTAATGTTAGATTTAGTTTATTAGGTGTTTTACTAGTTTAGGAAGGTTATTTAATTCATTCGTGTCCTATATTAAATTTTTGGTCAATTTTAAACACTTTTCAAGAACTTAAAAAATAGCTAGAAGTGCTAGTTACAGTGCAGTTCATTGAATACGTACTTAATTGAGTTCAAGCACTTATACATTCATCCTCAAGAGGCAAGACACACTTTTTAAAGTTGAGTTAACTAAAATAAAAATTATTTTAGTCAATTCCCTGATTTATAGGGATTTAGGCACCTAGTTTGTCTAGTGTGCATGAGTTGCTTAAATGCTAAGAAAAGCTTCTCGCATGTTGACCTTAACTTATCAATAAGTCAAACTTGTTTTCATGAGTCTACTTTTAGTTATCCTAGAGTCTATTTTTAAGACTCTATTTTTAATTTACTTAGTTTTAAAGTAAAGATCTTAATTTAGATTTCACTTTATACTTTTTTTATCATGGAAGTTCTTTGTAACTGGCTTAATTTAGCCTTGTTTTGTTAATAAAGAATGGTGCAAAAGTGCGGTGTCATAATTCCTTTTAGAATTTTTTTTGTATAGTCTTATTCTCTAATTTTAATTATAGATATTTACAAACAAAAACCAGAAAGTATTTAGAAGCTCAATTTGAAGTTATTCAATGCATATTTTGTCATCAATCACACTTACAACAATACTAGATAAATAACCAATAATTTTGGACAAGATTGGATGATCACTATCTTCATTTTCAGATTAATTCAGATCTTATTTGTGCTCCCTTCATAATCAAAAATGTTATTTGGTGTCATATTCTCATTTTAAAAAGGTCCATAATAAATTTTAAGCAATTATTAGGATAATCATGGTTTATGTGATTCTACTTATATGAATATTCTCATTTTTAAAGGTAATAAATTAAAATATTAGAGATATCAGTTGAAGAGAATACTTGCATGGAAGGGAGTTGGGAGAATGTTCTCCATAGATACACACCACCTATAGATTGGAATACTTTGTCTCAAGATCAAAATAGATCAAAAAAGGAAGAAGAAAAGGTTAATGCACAAGCTTTATTCTATCTTCAAAGTGTTACAGATCCATGCCTCTATCCAAGAATTGTTGGAAGTAGACATGCCCATGATGGATGGAATAACTTAGAGACTTCATATCAATTATCTATGAAGACAAGAGAAACAAAAATCAAAACTCTTAAAATTAAATTAGAGAATTTAAAAATGTATGATAATGAAAGAGTTGGATAATATTTCATAAGGATAAATGACTTAGTTCATAGAATGAGGGTTTATGGAGAAATGATAAAAGATACGTCATAGTAAGTTTTTTATTGAGATATTTGACTGGAAAATTGTTGCATATTATAATAACTCTTGAGTACTGTAAGGATATGAACATTCTAAGTGTTGATGAGTTAGTGGGTTCTCTCTTGTCCCATGAAAATAAGATAAGACTATATGCAGGGGATCTAGAATAAGCACCTGAAACCAAGGCAAGAGTTTAAAAAACCAAAGAACAAATAAAAATTAGAATAAAGGGAGTTTAAAAAAATCAAATTCAAAGGGGAAAGTTGAAGCTAAATTCCTTATTAAAATTAAGAGAAACATTATTTGTCATTATTGAAAAAAACTAGGATACTTTTTAAAAGATTGTAGGATATTGGCAACTACGAATCAAGTTAATCAAGAGGATGAAGAGAAGGCATTCTAGGTTGAACAAAGGGATGAGAAAGAACATTGAGATTATTATCTCATATGTATTATGGGAATAAAGGATGGATTTTTTTTGTCTCTTGATTTAGGTTAATCAAATGACATGACAAGTCATAAAGATGGTTTCAACAAGATAGATGATTCCTTCAAAATTCAAGTTCGATTGGGAGATGGAAAGTCCATCCAAGTGAAAAAAAAGGGCAACATGAAACACACCATAAGTCATTGTAAAGGTAAAATAAAGATTGATAAGAGAAAGAAAAAGATCCTAAGAGTATTTCACACATTTTTATAGGAAAATGATGAAAAGAAAACATACAAGTTTTATAATCCTACTAGTAAATATGTAATTGTACTTCCCATGACCTTATTACTCCTGATGATTATAATTTATCTTGCGTGCATACTACCAACCTCGTCAATCACACTTGAGACTGTCCACATGCTTGGACACTTCCCTAGTCTATTATTCCCCTCTTCGATACTTCCTTGCAATTTTGAGGATCTTACGCTCACTCCTGGGATCACAAGATGCAATTGAAGGCTACCAAAAGGCCATGGTGGTTTAGGCTATAGGTTTTGGCCCAAAATCCATGGCCTAGGCCAAAAATTTTGGCCAAAATCTCATGGCTTAGGTTGTAGCTTAGGTAGAGAGCTATTTTGGCATATTTTTGGGTTTTGTCTTTTACTTGAAAGGTCATAAATAACTCCTTTTTGGTCCATCCACACCTTGATGTGCCCTATATGAGTCTAAATCATCCCTAATTCCTCTTCTTATTCACCTCTCTTTCTCTCTCTCTCTCTCCATCTCTCTCCTTGAATATCTCTTTATTCATTCTTGGTGATTGAAGCATCCATTGTGACAAAGGTCCATCTACATTATTGCATATTGATTTGGTGACTCTATTGTTTCTCCTAGCTGTTCATGCTTCATTATGGCTTGATCCTAACTTCTAAAATTTATATTGCACCGGATTTGTGCACCTAGCTTGGGATTACACACTCTTGCAATTTCTTGCTTCCCCTCCTTTTTGTTTGGATATTGGTTTGGACCTGGGTCTACACTACAACTCTATATTCCTCCATAACTACCTTATACTTGGATTCTTGGTTGGTAGAACACCTGCACAATACTTTGAGCTTGATATTGGGGCATTTTTTAATGCAAAGTGAAACTCCATAGTTTCATAATAGTGTAATTTCTTAGGTTTATTGTTTTTTATGATAGTTTAGCTCATTTTGAACATGTTTTAGAGTAGATTTTGAAGTTTATGCATCCTCTCAAACCTGAAAACATATTTCCTCTTCAAAATGTCTTTCATTTCATAGGCTTGCTTGATTCTGAATCATTTTACTACTTGGTAAATACTCTCTTGTTCAAAAAACCTAGTTTACTTGCTTAAAGTGACATTCCATTTGCTAGGTTAGATATCACATGATAGAGATAGTTTATTTGAACAAATACATTAACTTAGGTTTCTAAAAGTGCATACTTTCTCTATCTCTCTCTCACTCTTGAAAATGTCATTTCCCTTATAAAATCATCTTTCAATTACTAGAGTTGCATGCTTTTGAAACACATTTATTGCCTGATAGTGTTATTTTATTCAAGTAATTTACTTTCTCATTCTTTAAGCATTGAGTTCTCCCCCTTAGGTACTTGTTATTCTATGGTTATACCCATTAGATATATTTGTGTCCTTTGTGCACTCAATTATGATAAACCTAACCTAGTTTACAACTCTATCTATAGCTTGTGTAAGCTAACAAACTAGATAACCTCTATACATCTTTATTAGCTCGTAGTGTCCTTGAGCCTAGTAGGTGTTTGCTTAGTATCCTGTACACCCCCTTGCCTAACCTTCATGGATCTGTTTGGATTCTTGGAGATAAATTCTATCATGCCTGATGGGAACCTCTACAAGGTTTCACATTAGTTCTAGCTTGTTTAGAGCTCTCCTATCCAATTTCCCACTAATAACCACAAGGCTTTGCTTTCAGTTATGTTTTGGCTCTCTTTGGTTATTTGACCTTGATTTGGTTTTGCATCCTCCTTCCTGCTAGGTCTCTGACAATTTGCCTTTTTTGCTACCTTCCTAGTTGATCTTGTTTTATTGCCTCCATGGTTGGCCTCCCACCTCTAGGATGATATTCCTGTCGTATTCAAGGTCTTGTCCCTGAGTTCACTTATGAGTAGGATACAGTTGTGATAGAATGACATAGGAACCCTAGGTTCCAAGATGTGACCCCACCCTAACCTCATGATCAAGACTTGTTGATGTTAAGTAGAGAATAATATTGTAAAGTTTACAACCAATAAGCTCACTCAACTTTCCACCAGTTTGAGTTTTACCTATCCAAGGACACTTCCCCTCAGCTTCACACCACTTTGCATTCACTTTTGAGGGGTGAAAATGATCCCCTTTCACATTTGAGGCCTTATGAGCTTCACACGATCATTGATGATTATCGTAGGTAGTTTTATTTAAATGCATAACACCATTCCTCCCATAAGAGTAGGTAGTGTAATTCCTCTAGAAACAAAACTAATACCCTTTTAGGTTTATGCACCTTGACTAGTTCTCACATTCCAACCCACCTCTTTCTTGACAAGAAACTCTACAATGAGAACCCTCTCGTGTCCATTTTGAGATACATAGGCACCTAAATCAACTTGATGTCCACCTCCCATGGAGCCTTCCAATTCTCCTAGTCCTTCCTTTAGGGTATCAAATGATTCAACCACCATTTGTGGATTAGAGATCTAAGGGATGCCTATCTTGAACATTAACACCCTTATGTGGACCATCATTTGGATACATTTGGCCAATACCATGAGGATTAGGTCATCATGATCATCATTCCATGTATGTTACATCATCTTATCATCCCCATAGGGAATGATACCCTTCCTATAGCCATCACCACCATGTGATTAAGAAGATCATCATCTTGAGCATCCCCCATATGAGGAGTTTCCTTGACACCATCTCCCACCTAACCATGGTCGTGATGACCCATACTTGTGTAGGCGACATCATGACCCCTATGAGCCTCCTTAGGGAGCTCTTTGACAACCTGCTACCAACGATGCTTATGAATATCTCTATAAGAACACTATATCCCCTTGGGTGTGTGCAATTCCCCTTTCTACTCTAATACCTGAACTACCCAAATTTAATGGGACTCATGACACTAGTATGATAAATCATATCATGACATTTATGTTGGCATGTATGGATTAAGAACATGATGAAGGCATGAACTTGAAGCTCTTTGTTCATTCCCTATGAGATGAAGCTCTTATTTGGTTCCAAAATCTATCACCAGATTCTCTTTCTAGTTTCTAGTTCCTTCTAGACAAATTCTTGCAATACATTGATATCTCCTGACCATTTAACCTCATCATCCTATCACTCACCTCTTTTGGTTTAAGTTAAGCATGAGTCTAAATTTGACTTCGTGTGTAGGTGGCATTCAACTATCCATATATATAGGACAAAGTTATTAGATGATTAGATCTACAACATGTTCACATGAGAATTAAGGTAAGAGGTTCACCTTGAGATCCTCAATCATGAACCCACCTCTTACGATGATGTTGTTAATGAGTGTTTTAAAATAGAGGTATTTGAGGTGCACACAAGAATTCATCCCATGCCAACTCAAAATTCATCCTCCTCATACAATCGCAAAGATAATATGCATGGTGATAGTGTCATTGATTCTCCTACAGAGAAGAAGGACAAGAAGCATGGTTGTGAGCTCAATGCTTTAAGTAACATGCTAGCTAAAAAGAATCTCTAGAAAAGAGTGTAGGAGGGTAGTAGATGATTTATCCCTATGATGACACCAAGTTCTACAAGTTTAACCACGTGAAGGGCCATTCTGTTAAGGACTATGTGGCCTAGAAATCTAGTGCCAAGGCTGCACCCACCACTAAGAGCTCTCCACTTGCAAAACCCAACCACAAGTTAAATATGTTCAAGGATATTCTTCTTGAGCATAGCAAAAAAAAGAAGACAAATAATAATAAGAAGTCAAAATCTAAGGCCCATTGTTCTCCTTCTCACTTTTCAACCTTTTATAGTTTTTCTTCTTTAGTTGACCTGAAATGGAAGGTTAAACATTAGAGTAGCAAGGTTGTTACTGCTATTGACATATACTTTACTGGGTATGAATGCTTTGTTAACACACACTCATGTTGGGAAACTGACCCTATTGGAGAGACTATTGGCATGGGGCCTACAACCCTAACCATAGGAATGGGAAACCCTAAAGTCACATTTGACTTTTAACACAATACCCATCCCCAAACTAGACAATGTCCTTATTCTAATATAAGGAGCTGCAATCCCTTTCTACTAGAATCTCCATTTGGGACCTTCTTCACCTCTACCCTAAATAAAGGGGACTCATCTTTTATGAGCTTGGTCTTTCTCATGAGGGTTCACTATGGGATGACATGGAGGTTTGGTCACCCCTGATGTCCTCTATCACCCTCATCCTCCTACATTGTCTTTTTAACCCAACTCATTGCCAAACACTTTTATTATTGAAAAGAGGGCTAGGTTCCCACTCTAAATTGAGAACTTAGGTAATGATTGTCACGTCAAGAAGTGCATAATTGAAGAGGGAGTTGTGTTGAACATCATACCACTATAGGTGTTTAATGAGCTCAATATTAGTCATAATAAGCTCTCTGATTCTTTCCAAAAATATGTTTGTTTCAATAATGATATAGTTGCACCAGTGGGAAACATGAAACTTCAGGTTAAGTTTAGACCCAAGATAGTTAGGATCGAGTTTCATGTGTTATATTTGGATCTCTCATATAACATAATTCTTGGCAATCCTTTATCCACTACCATGCAATCTATCATGTCAATAAGTGGTCCAGTTTGTGCACGAAGGTGAGGTTCACACCTTAAAGGCTGACCTAGATACCTGGGCACTAATTTACGCAAAGATAAAACCCTCTGATGAGGCTTTGACTGTCTCATCATGAGGCCCTATGGGCTTACCCAAAGCTCTTACCACTGAATATTATTTTTGCAAGGATGAACACTTTAACCCTGATTAATATCATTTAACGTTCACATCTCCTACACCCATTGTGTGTTCACTAATGCCTCTTTCTCACTAATGCCAGGTTGTATCTTCACTCTTAGGAGACATTTTTAAAGATATCTCTCTAACTATTGAGCTTCCCTTATTTTCACAAGTATCCCATCGTGAAATCGACACTCTCAATGTATCTCCCATTGAGGCCACTAGAGTTATCGAGTAAGATCTTGAGTGCTATTTCATTGATGCTACAACATACAACCTATTTTAGGGAGAATATGACGTAAAATAAGCTCATTAAGGATTGTCAAAAGCATCACAACCCCCTCGATTTTATAAGTTTGGAGATCTCGCTCTCTAATGATGGACCTACCCTTGGTATCCCCATGGTTTGTGTCATAGTCATTGAGTCTAAAGATTTAGACACAAAAATACCTCTCACTCCTAACGACTTCGAGGAAGACAATGCTATGAATGTTGAAGGGTCCATAGATGTCAACATTGGCACCTCTGCAAGGTCAAAGATTGTTAAGATCAATGTTATTTTTTTGTAGAGGAATATAACATATTAGTTGCCTTTTTATGTAAATTATTGGACGTATTCACTTGGGAATAAATTGACATGCATGGGATGGATCCCAACATCATTCTCCATAACCTCATTATGGATGATGGGGCCCATCCCATTCACCAAAAGCAATGACCAATGGCTGTCAAAGTCTCCAAATTAGTGAAACCAGTGATCAATAAAGTTATTTGAGTCAAATTCATCAAATTAATTGACTACATGTAGTGGGTGGCCAACATCATCCCGTTCTCAAAAATAATAAGGCAATTCATATTTAAATTTATTTTCATGAGCTCAACTTGGCTTGCCCAAAGGACAATTTTCCCACACCTTTGATTGACCAAATTTTGGATTCCACAACTGGTTTTAAGATCATGTCTCTCATGGATGGATTCTTAGGGCACAACCAAATTTGTATTACACCTGAATACCAACACAAGATGACATTTACTACCCCTTGGGTATGTTTTGCTACACCATCAAGATTTTTAGTCTAAAAAATGTTGGGGTTACGTATCAATGCACTATGATCCACATTTTTCATGACCTCATTTGCAATATCATGGAGTACTATGTTGATGACCTCCTTGGTAAATTCCATAAATGGGATAAGCATATGCAAGACCTTAGAATCATCTTTCAGTGTCTCAAGGATCACATTAGCCTCAACCCTGAAAAGTGCAGTTTTGGTGTTTTTGCCAGAAAGTGTCTTGGATCCTTGTTTCAGAGTGAGTCATTGAAGTGGATCCTAACAAGATCAAATCAATCCTTGAAATGCCTCCCCCATAAAACATGGTCTAGTTTTAGTCTTTCCTTGGAAGACTCAACTTTATCAGACATTTCTTCAAGGAGTATGTGCAAAAGTCAATACCCCTCACACATATTTTACATAAAAACACCCCATTATTTTTGGGCCCTAAGGTCCAGGTGGATTTTGAGGAGTTGAAGTGTTTGATTCACAACCCTCCCATCCTAACAAAACCCATTGAATGTCATGAGTTTATCTAGTACATCTCTGTTAATGACATTTCCATTGAGGGCATGTTGTGTCAAAAAGATGACACAAGTAGAGAGAGTTATTTATCACATCTCTCATACGCTAGTTGAACCCAAGCTCAACTATACAACCATGGAGAGGTAGTGCTTCTCCCTTATTTTCATAATGATGAAGTTACGACATTACATGTTGGGTTAGACCACCAATGTAATCGTCTAGTGTGATCTGATTTGATACTTGTTCGACAAGACACCCCTAGAAGGTAGAACTGTGAGGTGGATCATGCTTCTCAAAGATTTTCCTCTACTTCATCAACCAAAAGTCCACCAAGGGATTAGTAGTCACTGATAATCTTGATGAGTGCCCATTTCCTAACCTTTATGGGGATTTGGTTAATGATACATTTCCTGATGAAATGGTCTACTTGGTAGACCAAAAAGAAGTTTCTAATTGTGATTTATGTCGAGATATCATCTGATACCTCAAGACCCAATCTTACCTTGATGACACTCCTTCATAGGAATGCTATCGTATTTACAATCTCCCCACTTGTTATGTCATCATGGGTGGAGTTTGTTTAAGAGATGCCTCAATGGTGTCTAATTGTAGTGTCTCATCCTAGAAGACACATCTTTAATGATAGAGGAGTCTTATGGGAGTACTTGTGATGGCCATCTAGGAGGGCATGCCACTACCTAATGTATTATTAGGATGGGCCATTACTGATCCACTATTATTAGAAATGCCATCTAACACACCAATATGCACAAGCTTTTCCAATTGAATAGGGATGCTATTAATTCCCCCACAGGCATTTTTCACTCCATCTTGGCCCCATGGCTGTTCTCGATTTGGGCTCTTGACTTTATTGGTGAGTTCAAATCCAATTCATTTAAAAGACATCATTGGTTCATCATAGCCACTAATTACTTTACAAATTTGGTTGAGGCCATGCCCCTTTGTGGAATGAGTGAGTAGACTACCACCAAATTTATCATGAACCAACTAATTTTTAGGTTCAAAGTTCTCACCGTGATCATGCTTAATAATGGCCTAGGCTTCCAAAGCTCCAAGATGTGTGGATTAACCAAACCTTTTAGTTTAAAGCTCCATTTTTCCTCTACCTATTACCCATAGGGTAATGGGTAAGCAAAATCTTCCAACAAGACACTAAATAAGATTCTCCTTCAAACTATTGCTAAGTCCACGCATGACTGATACTTCATGCTCTATCCTATCCTTTGGGCATATCAGACTAGTTTTCATACAACCACAGGGGAAACCCTATATGCAATCGTATATGTTTATGAGGCCATTATCCATTTGGAGGTCTTAATCCCCTCGGTGTGGGTTAAGACATTTTGGTCACTTCTCAACAAGGAGGAATGTGTTGTTCACTTTACCAAGCTTAAACAATTGGATGAGTTTTGTATTGACGCTCTTGAGCACAATTGGGCTTATCAACATTATCAACAAGAAGGGTAAACTAGTGTAGCCATGCCCTTTTCAAGTAGGTGACACGGTACTCATATTTGATAAGGAGTACCACAAGAAGGGTAAACTAGCTCATAAGTGATTTGGCCCCTTCGTGATTACCTCCTCTTGGGAGAATGATGCTTATCATCTCTCCACTCTCAAGAATGAATCCTCATGGCACCTTATTAATGCTTTCCAACTCAATACATTTCATGTTAAGGGCCTGCATGGCCCACCTGGGAAACCTGCCTATGGTGGTATAACAGATATTTCCCTCTTTTCATACCATTAACTCGTATGCTACATGTATATGTGTGTGCATGTGGATTTATTATTAGCAGTCCCTATTATTATTCAATGTATCTAGTAATCTAAATCAGGTGAATCTTATAATCACACACTAATCATATACACATATATTCATCATGATATATATATATATATATATCATAAAAAATATACGTGTGTTTATACATCATACAGTTTCGAATGGGCTTGGGCTCGCAATCCCCAAAACTGTCACACTTGTGGTTAGATACACCATAATCCCAATCAACCTTTATCTAGGATCTCTATCTATTCAGATCCCTGGTCTGGTGGAGATCTTGACATCTACCTCTTGGCCACCTTTCAACTTTGCTAGCATGCTTGGCACATCACTAATCACCTTGGCTCCTATCTTCTCATTGCCATGCTAGATTATCCCGTAGCCTCTCTACCTCGACCTCAGATCAAGCTAGTTCCACCTCTGCTCACATCATGGCCATCTCCTATCATGTGGTTTCTACGTCACACCTAACACTTTTGGCCTCCAACTTTGGGATCTACTACTGTACTCTCCTTGCTCCAGTGTTGCTCATGTTCCTACCCTCTAAAAGTATGTATGTGGGATGAAACCCATTGGTAAGTGTGTCATGCACTCCTCTCTTTGTGATAGTGTGAGGTCTAGAAATATCTCTCATAAAAATAAGTCCACCTTGAAACTAGTCCAATTGGGTTGATCTCCTACATACACACTAAATGATGTATGTTAACTACATACTAACTCACATAAGGAAGAGTAATGCAAAAGTAACTTATGCTTCAAATCACATTTCTTAATTGGTGGTGGTCCTGGTCATCATGGAGCACTTGCCTGATGAGCTCCTCTTGTTGGTAGTAGCCCACTTTGTGGCCATGTCTCTCCACCTTAGACTCACTCTCATTAAGGTGAGTCTATCTGAGTCTCAGTTCCCATTTTTGTGTGGCACATACCCCTGCTCATGCATCCCTAGTTATCTATGCTCGTGCCTCTTGTAGTACTAAGGCTTGATGTCCCTTATGGACTAATGAACTCCTCCTCCCTTAGGAGAGTCTCCACTTTGGCATCCTCAAGTCATGTCACTATCTTGTATAGATCTCAGATGTAGCCTAATACTATATTTGTGTCTAAGTCATGCCTCTAGCCCATCCTTGCCTGTAAACTATAATTCCCATGCAACATCTCTTACTAGCATTGGATACACGTCTACTCTAAACATTAATAATAGTGTAGGTTGTGTCATGCCTCCTGATCCTTTTTGATAGATATGATAAAGCTGCTAGTATACTCTTCTAAAGATATACCGTCCCTAGGCATACCATCATCCAGTCTCTACCCTTGGACCATGTTGGTCAATGTTGTGTAGACTAATTACCTAGTGATTACCAAATTCACCAATCTGATTAAACATTATCAACCTAGGGTGCGTAAGCTTTTCAAGAGTGTCAACACTATATATGCATTACTGATTCAAAAACTTACTTTTCTAATTGTAGTACAATGAATTTATGTTAAATTTACTAGATAGATATATTATGAAACCACTGTGACAGAATTATAGAATTATTCCACTCTTATGTACCATACATGTATTACACTTATATAATCAAACTTAATAGTAAAATCAACTCACACAACACACTAATAATTAAAGAGGGTCAAAATCTTCACGACAACTCATTCCGAGGGGGCCCTTCCTCATTAAGAATTGAGCTCCAATCTGTCAGGGGATCTAGCTCTACCAATTAGAGCACATATGATTACTTTCTTATAAGCAATTAAACACGAAATTATACCAGAATGATAAAGTAACTAGAAACTTGAGACAGCAAAGAATTTGAGAGACAATACACACTCTTGTATTTAATATTACTAGAAGAAAATACAATAAGGAAGATGCCACTTCTTTCTCCACCTCAAAGGCTTGCCACACCTCAAGACCTTCTTCCCTCTCTCTCTTGCTCAACACAAAACCAACTCTACAACCTGAGTTGCTATCCCTCCTTGAATGCTTCAGCTGATCTCCTTGACCTTACACCTGTAGATCTCCTTGACCTTGCTAGCTTTAATGCTCTTACTTGCCTTCTTGATACAATTACAATACATGCCTTATGGGTCTATAAATAAGATCCCATGCTTACAAAAATAGAACTCTAGTTACAATAATTAGACATGCATCTCGTGACTATAATTAGTCGTTTGACATGCAAACACTCGCTTCACTTAACTGACTATTCGTCAATAGCAGTTCTGGAAATACACAGGCGACCGACGCCGGTCCCTGCTTGTCTGGTGCTGCCAACGTCGGCCGACTCTCTATCGTCGCCGGTCTCCTTCTCCACTGCATCTAACCGACGTCGGTCATATTGCCGACGCCGGTGGCTCTGGTTTTTCAGCATCCTTCCTTCTTGTGTCTGCAAACAGTTGAAGCTTTTAGCTCCACACCATAACAATCTCCCACTTGGAGATAAACAGCTACAACTTGTACCCTGTACCTGTACACCATCTATTTTGTTCCTTAGACTCTATATCCCTCTTCAATGTCACTCTTGAAGACCAACCACCACGCAAACCTGTGATGCTATACCTGTATCTTATGCCACAAGAATTTTGTTGCTCCCAAATTTTTTATGACATACTTCTGAACCAACTCTACCCTTAGCTCAGAAAACTCCCTGTATATGAAACCCTGCAACAAGTAACACAATACAGTAACAGAATAATGTAGCTAATATTATCCAACTTGGTAAAGATAAAATACAATGGTCAAACCTCCATTGTTCTGCAGCCTAATCAAGACCATATACCATAGCCTTCTGTCTCATGTGTCCATCCACTCTATTCTCTAAAACGGGAATCCATCCCTCTGTCTAGTGCTTCCTTCCAGCTGACAACACTACCAACAAATACCTGTTTGGTTCTCCAAGGACTCACACTCCTCATCCATGCCAACCTCCCACTGTTTTTGGATTCTACCTGCATTGCTTCTTCCATCTTCCTAGTTCATGACTATCAGTAAGCAATATAAAGAAGGTGAACAACGAATATGAGGTTCACATACCTTTCCTGACCTCCACATGGGTGTTTGAGACTTAGTTGATTCACCCACTATCCGTTCCAGTGACCGATATCGGCCATCTCCCAGTCTGCTCCCGACCGATGTCGATTCCCTGCACTGACCCTGACTACCGACGTCATTTTCCTGGCCGACGCTGGTGTCCCTCCTACCGACGTCGGTCCTTATGACCGACGTCGGAATTCTCCTGTTCGACCTACCGACCCTTTTGGTCTGCACATGACCGATGTCGGTATCTAGATGACTGACGTCGGTGCCAAGCGACTGACATCGGTGTCTGTGTGTTCCTGTAAGTGATGAAATTTTTATCTGTGAGCTCTTCTTGGATCAAACTTCTGTCCATGCTGCCTTGCTCAGATTTATTCAGCCCCTGTGACTGATCTCTGTCCTTCATCTCCTTCGTAAACACCAAGGCTTCTTTGTTCCTGTCAAAAGCATCAAATTTCCTCTTTCTGCAATGAACTGTATCTATGCTTTCAAAATTTGAACACATACCTTTTGAATTAAGAACTTCCATTCCCTTCCTATTCATGTGACCAAGCCTATTAGGCCACATCTTTGAATCTACACCAGAAGTAGAATCAGTAATACAAGTAGACAGATAAGAGTATCTACTTTCTTACCTCTTGCTAGAACAAGTGCTCCCTTGGTAACCTTCCAAGAATCCGTTGTGAGGGTTATTGTGCATCTCTCATCTCCCAACCTTCCTACAAAAATCAGACTCTGCTTCAGAATTGGAACATGCATGACCTCTTTCAACACCCATGTGTTGTCAATCTGCAATCTCAGCTGCACTTTTCCTTTGCCAACTATCTGACAAGGCGTACCATCCCCTAAATAGAGCACTCCAAAGTCTCCCTGTTCATACTCATAAAACAAATCTCTGTTTAGGGATGCATGAAAAGATGAACCAGAATCTAAAATCCATGATCCTACCTGACTATCCGAAGAAAGTATGAGAGCGTCCTGCATCACAATATTTGCATCCTTTGCTTCTTCAATACCTGCATGTTGATTCTCTTTATCTCTCAACCAACACTCCCTCTTCGTATGTCCTTTCTTTCCACAAAACCAGTAGGTAATACCTTTGGACTCGGATCTCCTTCCCGACCTTGATTTCCCTTGCTCAACCTTCTCCCTTTGCCTTCCCCTGCTTTCTGCACTTAGAGCATTCCCTGATGATTCACCTGTGCTTCTCCTGCATATTTCTTCATTCAAGATCACACTCACAACATCATCAACTTTTAAGATTTTAGAAGCAGATGCAGAATTACTTACTGCCATAACCATACCGTCCCAACTTTTAGGCAAAGAACATAAAATCAAGAGAGCCTTTACCTCATCATCAAAAACAATATTGACTGAAGCCAATTGGTTTACCAAACCATGGAAATCACTGAGATGAGTATGTACCGATCCACCTTCCTGCATTTGCAAAGTAAATAGTTGCTTCATAAGATATACCTTATTAGAAGTCGAGGGTTTTTCGTATAAATTCGCCAAGGACTTTATCAACTCTTCCATTGTCTTGCACTGTGATAAGCTAGAAATCACAGACGATGCAAGGCTCAACCTTATGGAACCAAGAGCCTTCCGATCAAGAACGTTCCATTCTTCATCCTTCATATCTGTGGGCTTGCATGCAACCCCACCCAACGGTAAGTACAAATCCTTCTGATATAGATAGTCCTCAATCTGCATCCTCCAATGTTTATAATTCTTACCGTTAAACTTCTCCATTCGTAGTCTACTTTCTTCTGCCATTGCTGAACTCCCACTCAATCAGAAAACCCTGTGAATGACCTGTAATAAAAAAACAATACCCTGCTTCCTACAAACCGTAACTCTGATACCACTTGTCAGGGGATCTAGCTCTACCAATTAGAGCACATATGATTACTTTCTTATAAGCAATTAAACACGGAATTATACCATAATGATAAAGTAACTAGAAACTTGAGACAGCAACGAATTTGAGAGACAATACACACTCTTGTATTCAATAGTACTAGAAGAAAATACAATAAAGAAGATGCCACTTCTTCCTCCACCTCAAAGGCTTGCCACACCTCAAGACCTTCTTCCCTCTCTCTCTTGCTCAACACAAAACTAACTCTACAACCTGAGTTGCTATCCCTCCTTGAATGCTTCAGCTGATCTCCTTGACCTTACACCTGTAGATCTCCTTGACCTTGCTAGCTTCAATGCTCTTACTTGCCTTCTTGATACAATTACAATACATGCCTTATGGGTCTATAAATAAGATCTCATGCTTACAAAAATAGAACTCTAGTTACAATAATTAGACACGCAGCTCGTGACTATAATTAGTAATTTGACATGCAAACACTCACTTCACTTAACTGACAGTTCGTCAACAGCAGTTTTGAAAATACACAGGCGACCGACGCCGGTCCCTGCTTGTCTGGTGCTGCCGACGTCGGCCGACTCTCTGTCGTCGCCGGTCTCCTTCTCCACTGCATCTAACCGACGTCGGTCGTACTGCCGACGCCGGTGGCTCTGGTTCTTCAACATCCTTCCTTTTTATGTCTGCAAACAGTTGAAGCTTTTACCTCCACACCATAACACAATCCCTCTCTGAGAGAATTCACAAACTTCTTATAAATTCAACTTTCTCATTACTCAATTTTGAATACAAATGCTATAGTTCAAAAACTTCTGCTGTTATCTCTTCAAAATTATCTAACTCCTATTCTGATCTAGGTTTTACCTTTAAATACAAAAGGTAGTTTATTGACTCTTAACCAAAAACACCAAACTAGAAAAAAATACAAATACTTAAAAACTACCCCAATGAACCTTCAAGTGGTTAGTAACCGAAGTTACTTGTTTTAGGTTTGACTGGGTTAGAGACAAGACATACTGTTTTGCTATTTTATTTCCTTTTGTCTTTTCTCATTATCTTTGTCTTTCCCATCTTTGGTAGCACATCCAATGTCTCCTTCAATGTAGGGAATCCATACGACAACTACGATTCTTTCCAATCATTCATTTAGTTTCCCAAGATAGTTGGATGTGTCTACAAGATCTCCTCAACAATGACTATGCTTTGTATAGTGTCTGTAGGTACTCTATAGTAGCTACATGCAACCTGTAGGTGAAACCTTCAATTACTACATGCATTCTGTATTGGTTGCAAGTAACTTGTAGGTGAAGCCTATATTTGTTGTGGGTATTCTTTAGTGGCTGCAGATAACCTATAGGTGAAGCCTACAGTTTTTATGGGTATTCTACAGTGGTTGTAGGTGAAGCCATTGGAGAGATGGGTTATGATGATATCCATCACAATGTGTGTGTATGTATGTATGTACATATACATACACACATTATTGTAAACATATATGTATACAATGTGTATATATATACACATTGTACATACACACACATATTGTATATACACACATACAATGTGTGTATGTATATATAGACATTGTATATGTTGGGGGATCAAACCAACAATAGATTACACTTGTGAAAGCAATAAACGCGGAAATAAATCAGATAGATAAGTAACTGAAATGATAAATAGCACAGAACAAGATATACAAGAAAACACCCTGAAAACTTGTATTGAAACTCTTTACAATAGGAATACAATATGAAGAAGCTTCGTTCTTCCACACCTCTCTCAGATGCGCACAAGATCTCTCACTAGATCTCTATTCCTCAAGAGCTCACTCTCAAGTACATTCAAATCCAACAACCTGGATTAATGCAACTCTATACTGTCCTTCAAACATTCACAATGTTCTACTCTTACAGTTCTACACACACTCTACAATTCTAAGCTAAGAAGATCTTCCTACATATAGAAATAGGGAAACTTGAGCATGCTCTTACAACAAACAGTTAAGCCTCTTGAACAAGGGCTCTAAAAATAGTATTGCTAACAATAGAGACGCAAGCTTGAGTCCACGACTCAAACTTATCATGCAAACACTCGCTGCCGTCCACGAAAATAGATTTCTGGACACGCAGGTAACCGACATCGGTTCCTACCTGTTCGCCTGTGACCGTCGCCGGTCGACCATATCGCCGACGTCGGCGCCTCTGCAACTGCTACTAACCGACGTCGGTTGCTCCTGACCGACGCCGGCGTCTGTGTAGACCCGAACCTGTTTAAGTATGCTCCTTGGTGAAGCTTTTAGCTCCACACCCTAACAATCTCCCACTTGGAGATAAACCAGCTGCACCAACCTGTACAGCATCATCTTCTTGCTCCTCCATCTTCAACTCAATCATGAAGACCAATAGAAGTTGAATGAAGATTCAACTTCTCCATCGTAACCGGCTTTGTTAGCATATCAGCAGGATTCATGTCTGTATGAATTTTCTCCAGCTTCAACTCACCATCTTCCAATACCTGCCGTATGAAGTGGTACCTTAGCTGTATGTGCTTGGTTCTAGAGTGAAACGCTGAGTTCTTGGCCAAATGGATTGCACTCTGACTGTCACTGTACAATCTGCAACTCCCATGCTCCCTTCCAAGCTCTTCCATGAACCGTGTCATCCATATCATCTCCTTGCTAGCTTCTGTAGCTGCAATGTATTCTGCTTCTGTAGTTGACAAGGCTACAACCTTCTGCAACTTAGATATCCAACTAACTGCCGATCCACCTACAGTAAAAACATAACCTGTGGTGCTCCTCCTGCCATCCAAATCTCCTGCCATATCTGAATCTACATAGCCATGTAGAGAAGTATCTGAACCTCCATAGCATAGGTGCTTGCTGCTGGTTCCTCTCAGATATCTAAGGATCCATTGAACCGCTTTCCAATGTTCCTTACCTGGATTGGCCATATACTTGCTTACTACTCCCACTGCTTGGGCAATATCTGGTCTAGTACATACCATTGCATACATCAAACTCCCTACTGCGGAAGAATATGGAACTGTACTCATGTACTCTACCTCATCATGTGAATTGGGACATTGTTCTTTGCTTAGCTTAAAATGTCCAGCCATAGGTGTACTCACCGGTTTTGCATCCTGCATATTAAACCTCTCCAACACCTTGTTCACATAATCTTCTTGAGACAATATCAACCTGTGATTTTTCCTGTCTCTCCTAATGCTCATGCCAAGGATCTTCTTAGCTGCTCCCAAATCCTTCATGGCAAACTTTTGAGCTAACTTCTCCTTGAGCTCAGAGATATCCTGCATGTGAGACCCTGCAACCAGCATGTCATCTACATACAACAATAGAATAATATATCTACCGTTATCAAATCTCTTGAAATATACACAATGGTCTGATTGACACCTACTGTAGCCATGCTCAGTCATAAACCTGTCAAATTTCAAATACCATTGCCTTGGAGCTTGCTTGAGGCCATACAAGCTTTTCTTTAACCTGCACACAAATTTCTCCTTACCCTTGACCTCGAAACCTTTTGGCTGTTCCATATAAATTTCCTCATCCAAATCTCCATGAAGAAATGCTGTCTTAACATCTAGCTGCTCGAGATGCAAATCCTCAAAAGCAACCAAGGACAATACAACCCTTATTGAAGTCATCTTAACAACAGGAGAAAAAATTTCACCAAAGTCAATACCTGGCTTTTGTGCAAATCCTTTTACCACTAATCTGGCCTTATATCGCATCTGACCATCCTCACTTTCCTTCAACCTGTAGGTCCATCTGTTCTTCAGTGTTCTCTTACCAGTTGGCAATTCAACCAAATCCCATGTTTGGTTCTCTCTTAAGGACTCCATCTCCTCAACCATGCCACGCTCCCACTTACTCCTGGACTCCACCTGTAATGCTTCTTCAAAACTTTCTGGTTCTCCACCATCGGTTAGCAATAAATAATATAAGGAAGGAGAATATCTAATTGGAGGCTTACTTACCCTTTCAGACCTCCTGGTGGGTGTCTTGGACTTGTTTTCAACAATCTGTCCACCCAATTTTTCTGACAGTGACCGACCTCGGCCACCTGTAGACCTGTCACTCGCCGTCGTCGGTTCTTCCTGACCGACCTCGGTGCCTGGTCTGCCGACGTCGGTCTCTGTATGACCGACATCGGTTTCTGTACTGCCGACGCCGGTTACAACCCTGCCGACGTCGGTCTCTATGTTTTCCTGCAAGTGATTATTTCTTTTTTCCGCGAGCTCATTTTGGACCATAACTTCGTCCAATTCACTATTGCTCTGCCCAGATTGATCCAGCTTCCTTATCTGATCACTGTACATCACTCTTTCATTGAAAACAACATCACGGCTCCTGATTACCTTGTTAGTTCCTAGATTCCAAAATCTGAAACCAAAATCATCTGAGCCATAGCCTATAAACGTGCACCTCATAGACTTAGGATCAAGCTTCTTTCTATTTTCCTTATCTATATGCACAAAGGCTTCACTACCAAAAACTTTGAGATATGAAAGATCTACCTTTTTACCTGTCCATGCCTCTTCTGGAATTCCACCATCCAGAGCTGTAGAAGGTCCTCTGTTAATCAGGTACACTGCGGTGTCAACTGCTTCTGCCCAAAACTCTAAGGGCAACCCTGCATGCAATCTCATACATCTTGCACGCTCCATGATAGTTCTGTTCATCCTTTCAGCAATACCATTCTGTTGAGGTGTCCTTGGAACCGTCCTTTGCCTACGGATTCCTTGTGTATAACAATACAATTTGAACTTAAGACTGCAGAACTCACCGCCATTATCAGATCTCAAGCACTTTAACTTTCTGCCTGTTTCATTCTCAACCATGGCTTTCCAAAACTTAAAAGTCTCAAAAACATCAGATTTCTTTTTAATACAGTAGATCCATACCTTTCTTGTGGCGTCATCTATGAATGTAACATAGTACCGTGATCCGCCAATAGAGGCTACCTGAGCTGGTCCCCACACGTCTGTGTGAACAAGCTGCAACTTCTGCCTTTTCTTAGTAGACCCGGTCTTGAGAAAACTAACCCTTTTCTGTTTCCCAAATACACAGTGCTCACAAAACTCTAGATCCATACTTTTCAAATCTGAAAGCATACCTTTAGACTTAAGTATTGACATCCCCTTCTCACTCATGTGGCCAAGCCTTGAGTGCCACAATTTGCAATCCACACCTGAAGTAGATAAAATTGAAGGAGATTTGTTAGTAACACAATTACACAAGTAGAGAGTACCTTCTCTCTTACCTCTGGCCATAACTAGTGCACCCTTGGTCACCTTCCAAGAATCTGCTGTGAGAGTTACTGTACAACCCTCATCACCTAGTTTACCTGCAGAAATCAAATTTCTCTTCAAACTAGGAACATGCATCACTTCTCTCAACACCCATGTGTTGCCATTCTGCATCTTCAGCTGCACTTTACCTTTGCCAATAATCTTACAAGGCTCATCATCCCCTAAGTATACTATTCCAAAATCTCCATGGATATAGTCACTGAAATACTCTCTGTTAGGGGTAGCATGGAAAGAAGCACCAGAATCTAATACCCAAGATTCTATGTTATTATGCAAAGAGAAAATTAAAGCATCCTGTGCAATACCTGCAACTTTGGCTTCTTCCTTTCCTTCGTGTTGGTTGTCCTCCTTGGGCTTTGACCAACAATCTCTGCTTATGTGCCCCATCTTTCCACAGTTCCAGCATTGTGGCTTCCTGCCATTCCTGGATTTGGATCTTCCTCTCACCTTAGACTTAGATCTTGATCTCCTCTTACTCTTTTCTTTTTGCCTTCCCCTGCTCTCAAAATTTAAAGCGTTTCCAGATGTCTCTTCTGTGCTTTTCCTGCGTATTTCCTCATTCAAGATAACGCTAACCACATCTTCTACTTTCAAAATATTTGATGCAGATGCAGTATTAGAAACTGCCATTACTAAGCCATGCCAGCTTTCGGGCAAAGAACATAATATCAAAAGAGCTTTTATTTCATCTTCAAATACAATATTGACAGAACTTAACTGATTAACAATTCCATTGAAATCATTCAGATGAGTAGAAACAGATCCACCTTCATTCATATGCAAATTAAATAATTGCTTCATAAGATATACCTTATTTGAAGCTGAGGGTTTTTCATACATATTTGCTAACGTGGTCATCAACTCTACCGTTGTTTTTGCCTGTGACAAATTACATATCACAGTGGAGGCCAGACTCAGTCTTATAGACCCAAGAGCCTTTCTGTCAAGAACTTCCCATTCTTCATCCTCCATGTCCTTGGGCTTTTTTGCTATCCCACCTAACGGTAAGTAGAGATCCTTCTGATACAGATAGTCCTCTATCTGCATTCTCCAATGTTGGTAGTTCTTGCCATTAAACTTTTCCATTCTCAACTTACTTTCTTCTGCCATTGCTTCTCCCACTCAAACAGAAATTCCTGCAGAAACACCTGTGAGCAACCTGTAATCTGTAACCTGTAACCTGTAACCAAGGCTCTGATACCACTTGTTGGGGGATCAAACCAACAATAGATTACACTTGTGAAAGCAATAAACGCGGAAATAAATCAGATAGATAAGTAACTGAAATGATAAATAGCACAGAACAAGATATACAAGAAAACACCCTGAAAACTTGTATTGAAACTCTTTACAATAGGAATACAATATGAAGAAGCTTCGTTCTTCCACACCTCTCTCAGATGCGCACAAGATCTCTCACTAGATCTCTATTCTTCAAGAGCTCACTCTCAAGTACATTCAAATCCAACGACCTGGATTAATGCAACTCTATACTGTCCTTCAAACATTCACAATGTTCTACTCTTACAGTTCTACACACACTCTACAATTCTAAGCTAAGAAGATCTTCCTACATATAGAAATAGGGAAACTTGAGCATGCTCTTACAACAAACAGTTAAGCCTCTTGAACAAGGGCTCTAAAAATAGTATTGCTAACAATAGAGACGCAAGCTTGAGTCCACGACTCAAATTTATCATGCAAACACTCGCTGCCGTCCACGAAAATAGATTTCTGGACACGCAGGTAACCGACATCGGTTCCTGCCTGTTCGCCTGTGACCGTCGCCGGTCGACCATATCGCCGACGTCGGCGTCTCTGCAACTGCTACTAACCGACGTCGGTTGCTCCTGACCGACGCCGGCGTCTGTGTAGACCCGAACCTGTTTAAGTATGCTCCTTGGTGAAGCTTTTAGCTCCACACCCTATATATGTATACAATGTGTATATATATACACATTGTACATACACACACATATTGTATATACACACATACAATGTGTGTATGTATATATAGACATTGTATATATATATATATATATATATACACATGTATATATACACACATTATGGTAGATATCATCACAACCCATTTCTCCCCAATGGCTTCCACCTACCAAAATCTTATTGTTATTATTGTCATCGCACTCTTTGTTATACAAATATAGTGTGTATGTATATATACACATATTTATACATACACATATTGCATATATGTGTATATATACACACATTGTGGTTGATATCAACACAACCCATTTCTCCCCGATGGTTTCCACTTACCAAAATCTTATCGTTATTATTGTCATTGCACTCATTGTTATCACACTTGTTATACATACAATGTGTATATATACACACATTGTGGTAGGTATGTATGATACACATTGTGGTAGATATGTATGGATATAGACATTGTGGTAGATATCATCACAACCCATTTTTTAATATATATACACATTATATATATACATATATACACACATTGTGGTGGATATCAACACAACATATTTCTTTTAGAAAGCGAGTTAATTTGAAGGAAACTATATCTCCTCAATGCAAAATCAATAAGATGTTGGTAAGAAAAAACACAATACATTGTCAAATCGGGTTGAGTTGGGACCCTGGGTTACATTGCGTACCATGTGTGAGAGGGCTATTCTAGAACCTCAAGTTGCGTCTGCATATACTTGATGTACTTGATGGCCTCCTCCAACATTCTGATTATGTTAAGCTTGGTCAATCCTGATCTTGGTATTGATCCTCTACTTGAAATTAAGCTCTCCAACAACCTCAATTTGTGGTTGATGCTTTGCCTTCTAACACGAGCTGCAATACTCTTATTGGGTGAATATTTTGTCAATCAGCATACTGATCAACAAAATAGGTCTGAACAACCACAACAGGAAGATTGGTCGGCCAGTTGTGTAGGTTTACTACATCAACAGGGGACAAATCTCTCCTCTTATCAAGGGGAGGTTCCCTATTAAATATGCGGAGCTATATACAATATACATAAGCAGAAAGTAAGACACATGGGTGGGACAAACCATCCATCTCTCTTCTTTCAGAGATGATGTGCACAGACAAAGGAGAAAATCTTGGCTATAAACGCTGAAGGCACTTCTCTTCTTTCAGAAGTGTCCTTATCGAAAACATCAAGAGTTTTTTTTAGATAGTGAAATAACCAGTGATCAAAAGGGCGTAGTAACAACCTGATGAAACAGAGCGCAAAGTCTCCACCTCAACTGCTCAAAGAGTATATCACAAAGGATAATGGGGGCACAAAGTCACCCCATAATCCTCAACACAAAAAGAAAAGGAAAACACAGATTGAAATCAATTGTGAAAGCACAAAGTCTTCCCACAGTTGGTTTCAGGACACTTCCCTATTACCTTCACTAATTCTGTGTACCAAATTAAATGAATAAGGACACCTTCAGATGACACAAGTCAGAACAGCACCAAGTCTGTGAAAAACTTGCTTTCTCATTCAGATGACAATGGAAATGAAATTACAACTTGAGCTCAAAGTCTCAGTCTTCTTCTTTCAAAATGGGCAGAGTTTCGCTCTTGTAAAAAAATGAAAAGTCCCCTGCACTGATGCAAAAGATCACATTATATAGAGGTAGAGAGAGGCCTGGCGCCTTTTTCCATGGGGTGATCCATTCAACGCATTCATGCTTTGGATGCATTCTTGATTTTGTCGTGCTAGAACAGGGTGGCTTCTTGAACTGTGGCATTCTAGTTCATCCCCTTTGTCCACTCCTTAGCCTGAATCACTCATTCCATCACCTGTTAGCCGTGTAATTGTCTATTCAACATTCATCTCAAAGGGGACAAATAGACGACACTTTTAATGTTGGGAGGCCCCAAATATTTACTTGGTGAACTGCTTAACCTACTGGAAATAACTCCTACTGAGTTTCCCTCTTTGTCTCTTCCTTCTCTGTCCCGACCTTAGGCTCTTTAGATGCATTCAAGTCCGCACCTTGAGTCTACCAGCATCAACAGACACTTCGTTGTGACAATTTTGATGTTTGCGGGCCCGTCATACATCTTAGCAACTCTTTTGTGTCTTTTTCACTTTCTATGGTCGCTTTCCACTGTGGCACGGATGCCGACACGTGGCAGCGTCCGCACCTTGAGGCTTTATTCAAAATTGTGTCTCAACTTGTGACACTTGGCAGCTTTTGCTGCTCTTTGGGACTTAAACCTTTTCCAAAGGGAGCATGCCCTTCAGGGTTTTTCAAGTGGCCTTCGGGCTTTTGATTCTTCGAAGGGCCGTTGGTCCCTTTATTTCCTTCGGAAATTTTGTCCAAAGGTTCGGGCTTTGATTCTTCGGAGGGCTATTGGTCCCTTTATTTCCTTCAGACAAAATGTCTGAAGGAAATCCTTTCATTGGTTCCATGTGTGCCTTTGTATTTGAGTGTGCCCCGTCCTTTGACACGCAGTGAGTTCTACCACATCAAACAAATGACAGAATCCATTTTTCATTGAATCTTATGTGGCATCTTCTGCTATTGACACTTGGTAGTATCCGCCTTCTCGGGCCTTTATGATTCATAGAAACTTTTGGGGCTTAATCGAGCTCTCACAGATGGTGACACTTGTTGGTATTCACTATTCTCTGCATGGGGCATGCGCAACGGTCTGAATACTTTGAACAATCGTGTGGGCGTAGACAAGTGGCAGCTTTCGCTTCAATTTAGTCATTCGCCCCAGGGCCCACCATGGTCTTTGCCTGAAACAGTGAAGCAAAGGGAAAAGACTGTAGATGTTGGCACTTGGAGGCTTTCGACAAGATTCGAGAGGGACACGTGGCAATATCTACCAATTCAAAGAAACAAAGCGTAAGGGGGCTCGACTGATGACACTTGGCAATGTCTGCTTGACTCCTGTTGCGCACATTTCTCTTCATAACTGAGGTAGTCTTTGAACCTTTAAACCCGACGCATTGAACTGATGGAATGTCAAACCCATTGAACCGATGAACCAAAATGGTTCAAGGTTCAACGGTTTAATCCTCATTTTGATGCTTGCCGACAGACCCTTTGAACCGGTTGAACCTGCTAATTCTTTTACCAAAAGTTGAGAAAATGATGAAAATGAATGTTTCAAAACAAATTTTTGGAAAGGGGAGGGACAATTTTGGCCATGCAGGACCAAAATAGTCATATGTTGTTTGAAAAATGGGGATTCATTTTTCAGGGACAACAACTGGCTCCTGTTGGGAAACTTCCTTCAGATGACAACTCGAAATAGTTAAGGAGAGTAGAAACTAGAATCTCCAGTGCCTTGAAGTGTGCCATTGGGCTATGGAGTCGCGCTACCCAAGAAGAAAAGCTCTAAAAAATAAAAATGAAATGAACAAAATAGAATAAAAGACTATACAAATATACACATGTATAGGGGAACTCATCCGATATTTCAAGAGTTGAAGTGCTTCAGATGTTGCCCATTGTGAGGCAGAGAAAAGGGAGTGCCATCTTGATACTTCAACAGAAAATTGTTTTTACCACTGAGTTGATAAATAGTAAAAGGGCCTCTCCACAGGGAATCAAACTTTTCATGCATCCCCTTTGGTTCTCTTATCTTGTCCCACAGCAGGACTTGATCTCTAACTTGGAAATCGCGATTCTTTGCTTTCTAGTCAAAGAGCTTCTTCACCAGGCTTTGATGGGTGGCAATTCGGTCCACCACTGCAGTTCTCTGCTCATTCAGCTCAGCAAGGCACATGATCCTCTTCTCAAGTGAGCTCTCATACGCTTGATCTTCAATCGCCTTAGCCAATTTTAATGCTGACAATTTCAAGGTGATTGGTATCTTAGCATTGACACCATACAGAAGTTGGAAGGAAGACATACCAATTGCTCTTTTTGGTGTAATTCTGTCTACCCATAGAGCATCAACCAATGCCTTATGCCAAGTCCCTTGGTTGTCATCCACTACCTTTTTGATGATAATCACCAATTTTTTATTGCTTGACTCGACCTGTCCATTCCCTTATGGAAAGTAATTAGAGGAGTGGGAGAGTGTAATTCCATAGTAGAAGCAGAATTGGGTAATATCTTGAGAAGTAAAACAGGCTGCATTGTCAGTGACAATTTTGATTGGGACCCTAAACCTGGACATGATGTTCTCTTTGAGGAAATTGCTTACTACTTCTGAAGTAGCATGTTTGGTTTGAACTGCTTTCACCTATTTGGTAGTATTCTGTTGCTGTAAGGACATAATCATGTCTAGCACTTGACGATGGGTTTACAGCACCAATAAAGTCGATTCTCTATTGCTGAAAAGGCTCCTCAATGACCACTGGTTTGAGAAGCAGAGCAGCTAGCTTGGGCCTTCCAACAAACTGCTGGCACAGTTCACATCCTTTGACCCACTTGTATGCATCTTGAAAGAGAGTTGGCCAATAATACCTAGCTCGTAAGATCTTATGGGTAGTCACAGGGGCAAAAAAATGTCTTCCACAGGCCGAATTGTGGAAGGACTTCAGAAGTCAGCTTTGCTGCTCCTTGTCCACACATCGAAGGAACGTTCCATCAAGGCTCCTCTTGTACAGGTCGTTGTTCCAGAGGACATAATTAGCAGCTTTCAGCTTGATAGTTCTCCTTTTTTTACAAGATAGGTGAGGAGGACATTCATCATAAGTAAAAAAATGAGCAATACCTGAATACCACTCATCAATGGTGCAGACAAAGAGGACTGTTGGTGTGTCACTCATTTCTGGTTCTTCATGCTCTGTTCCTCTTGGCTTGTTATCGGCAATTAGTTGGCATAGCCCCCTTTCACGTACTAGCCTTGTTAGCTTGATGGTCAGATCAAACTCCTGGATCTTTGCAACTCAATTGCCTCTTTTCATCCCAAACTCTTGCTGAGTCAGTATAGATTTTACTATGGTGTCAGGGACCAAGGCAGTAACTCGAAAATTGAGGATGTAGAAACGAAAATGTTTCATGGCCTTCACCACTGCGTAAGCGTGCTTCTCCATATTTGAGTACTTCAACTCATGAGATTTGAGAGGACAGATCAAGAAGGAAATGAGAGATTCCACACTTTCTTTATTTTGTTGAACCATAATTGATGAAAGCGTATGTTCTGAAGCATAGCTGTAAATGGGGAACTCTTTGCTATAATCTGGACAAGCCCAATTTGGAGCATGGGCAATGGCATTCTTGATATCCTCAAAAGCCAACTTGCCTTCTCCAGTCCAACTGAAGGTGGCCTTTTCCTTCATCATGTTTACAATGTGCCTGGTCTTCTCGGCAAATTTGAAGACGAATCTCCGTAAGAAATTTATATTTCCAAAGAAAGAGTGAACAACAATCTTGCTTGTGGGCAAGGAAAGTTCTTGGATAGACTTGACTCTGTTTGAGTCAATCTTTATGCCTCTTTTGGACACAACGTGTCCGAGAAGTTTCTCTTTTGTTACTTTGAAAAATGACTTCTTGAGATTTAAAGAAATGTCATTCTAGTGGCAGCGTTTCAACACTTGCTGCAAATGGCTCACATGATCTGGGTGACGCTTAGAGAAGACAATCAAGTCATCAAGATAAACTATGATGAACTTACCCATCTCATCTTTAAAGGCAAGGTCCATTGCTCTTTGGAAGGTGGTGCCAGCGTTTATCAAGCCAAAAGGCATCCTTTTATACGCAAACGTGCCCCAAGGTGTGGTGAAAGCGGTCTTATGTTGGTCTGCTTCACCAACTTTGACCTGATTATATTCTGAGAAGCCATCTAGCATTGATAACATCTTTGAGCCTGTCACTATCTACAGCACTTGATCCATGATTGGCAAAAGATAATTATCCTTCAAGGATGCCTGATTCAAATTTCTAAAATCCACACAAAGACAAATTTCACCATTCTTCTTTCTTAAAGGCACTATATTGGCAATCCATGTGGAATGATGGATTGGGAAGATTATCCTAGCATTTAGCATTTTTTGTATCTCAGATAAAATAGTACCTGATATTTTTAGATTATAATGCCTGGTCTTTTGCCTATAAGGGGTTGAATCAGCCTTAAGAGAGATGTTATGTCGAATTTCGTTAGGCCAGAGTGATTTCAGGTCAGCATAAGAGTATGCTAGGACATCCATGTATTCGTTGAGCAAAGAGGTGAACTTGAAACGCTCTTAAGGAGTACATCATTTCTCAATGTTCACCATTTTGGGGTCTTCCTTGGTTCCCAGATTTACTTGATCAAACTTCTGAGATGAGCTTGAATCCATTGGCTACTGTTTGATGAATCTATCATGCTTATCAAATAGTTTTTCAAGGGAAACCAGGCCTTTGAGAATCTTAATCCCTTTGAGTTGCAAGAACTCCTCACATGTGTTTGCATTTGATTCAGGAGCTATTTCATATTTTTTAGGTTTGCTGCCTTCAAAATGCAACCGTTCAAAGCTATCTTTTTGCTCCAAGAAGGCAATGATTTGGCTGTCATTATTAAATACCTGCTAATGATTGGTGTTGTCAGGTACACTTGGCCGAAAGACCACCTCAATCGTGTACTTGTCTCCTTTGAAATCTGGGTGAGGGACCAAAAGAGTAGCTGAAAGTGCCAATGCATCCGCCCAGTCATTAAATTCTCTGAAAACTATAGAGATGCTGAAAGCATCAAATTTTTCAAGCTGGTCTCAGACTAGATTGTGGCAATGACGCAATCTTTTATTCTTGGTTTGGTACAAGTTTCTTACCTGACAAACCACTAGTTCAGCATCTCTTTTAGCATGGAGGAGCTTGATGCCTTTGTCTCGAGTGGCTCTCAATCCAAGTAGTAGAGACTCATATTCAGCTGTGTTATTCATGTTGTTGAATTGCAATTTATAAGATGAGTGAAAAATATCTCTTTGAGGAGATATTAACACAACCCCGACTCCTAAACCAGTGGAAGAGTAGCTGCCATCAAATTCAAGAATCCATACCTTATTTGATACTGATTTCCTTTTGGATTCTTTTTCATCCAGGGGTGGAGATACTTCCACACTTGCCTTGTGCTCAACCAATTCCTCTGTTGTTCTAGCTGAATGCATTTTTAGGCTGTCATCTACAGGAGCTTCATTAGATGTCTCATAAACTCCATCCGTGTACAAAAAGTAGTTATCCATGCCTGAAGACTCAAACAAAATTTGAGCTTCAGGTCCTGAGGTCTGGGTAACCACATGTTTAGCTTCCTTATCAGGGAGTATCCTCTTCATAACACATTTGACTAGAATCTTCGCCTCTGATAAATCCATGCTTAATTCACCACCAACATCCCTATAGAAATTCTACCTGAGAAGGATGCCATATGATGCTGGGACGTCTGCTACCATGACAGTCATCTTGATTCTTTTGTCTGAAAATGCAGCAAACGCAAATTAGGAATCTTTAATTTATCCCAGCAAAAGCACTGGCTTGTTCTCTATGGAGAAGCATCTACCAAAAGTTTTGGTCAATGTGAGATCAAGGGATTCGGCCACTTTAGCAGGCATGACATTGTCTGAAGCTACAGAATCAATGATACAATTATTCAGCGAATGTCCATTTATCAACAATGAGACATAAAAAGGTTCAGTCCTACCAAGAGCAGCAAGGGAGCGGTGACAAGTTTGTTCTTAGTGGGTGCATTTTTGGTAGCATCATGTGTCACTTTAGGAATCACTCCTTCAACAGGGATGTTTTAGTTTTTAACACATTGAACCAGTCTGTCTAATTGCTCGGGATGGGACTACAGAAATTTAAATTCAGACATTTGAATTTTAGTTCTCTTTATATGGTCAATGATATCAAATGTCTGGAATGAGCTAGGCGCAGAGGATGAGAGTTCATATTTTTGATTTTTGAAAGGGGGAGGATTGGACTACAAAATTGAAGTAGAAGACGTAGAGGCATTTGGGGTACTTACCTTTCTTGAAACCACTGGGTCCTTTGGCTAGAAAGGAAGAGTGGATCCCCGCTTAGCAATTGAAACTACTGGTTGAGGTCGCTCCTCTGCTTTCTCTTTATCAACTTGCTAAACTGATTGATTCTTAGGTCAAGTGAATATAACACATGATCCCTCAACTGCATGGCCTTCACTTCTGAGTTCATCTTGATAGTTCAGAAAACCAATATGGGAGTCGCTAGCTAATTCTTTTTCTTTTTCATTGAAGAGATTAACATCATCTTCAGGATTTAACTCAGGCTGGAATGAAAAATTTGCTTCAGCTTCAAGATATCCAACTGCCAAGTTGTTTGGAGGTGCTTCAAAGGCGAGGTTCCTCTGCGGGGGAGGAAGGCGGTTTTGTTATCCTTGATTCCTGACAGCATTGTCTTGGTACGCCTGATTTTGAAATGTCCTCCTGGGCATATCTCTGCATGCAGGAGCAGATGACATCCCTTGCGCCATTTGCTTTCTGAGAGCTAGCATTTCATTTGCTAACTTTTATACCATTGGGTCAGTGGTGACTGTAGGGGAGTACTCAGAAGATGAAGAGTATTTACCTTTATTAGGGTCTTTTCTTATCTTTCTTGCCAAAATAAGATCATCTTCTACCTCAGTAGCCAAGTCCTAAGCAGCAGCAAGGTCTATGTGTCTGGCCTGTCTCAGCAAGAAACTCACTTCAGGGAGATGTGAGTTGATGAAGAAGCATTTGAGGTTCTAAGGTGTTGGTTGGGCGACCATGGGAATCCTGTGCCTTAGCTTGTCAAACTTGACAATAAAATCCCTCATAGGCTCATGAAGCTCTTTCTTTATCTAAGTGAGCTGGGCCAGTAAGGCATGTGCATCTTCTGCAGGCTTGAACCTGGCTTCAAATTTGTCTTTTAGAGTTTTTCAATCAGTCACTTACCCAGCTTACAGGTGGTAGAACCAGTCTGCAGCAGCGCCTTGTAGTGTCTCCACGAACAGCTTGACCGCTATGTCTTCAAATTTCACCCCTATTACACTGCAGGTATGTTGAAAGTTGCAATGTGTTCATCAAAATGAACCTTCCCATCACTGAAGAATTTGGAGAAATTCTTCTTTAAACTACGTGGAAGCTCATGCAAAAGTGGAGTCAAATTCAGGGGATCGAAAGAATTACCCCAGGGTCCTTGAGCCATGATTTGATTATGAAAAAGTGGGATCACTAATCCAGGTGGAGTGTGGGCAGGCAAGGCTCGGCCAGCAACAGAAAAAGAAGCTCTGCCTTGTGTTGGTGGCCTGGAAGGGCTAGGAGGAAGACTCCTAGTTCATCCAAGGTGAGGTTGTGGAGGAAACAACTCAAAATTACTCTGCTGCACCAACTCAAAAGCAGGGTCAACAACACCTTGGAATTTATGGCCTCTGGTATAACATGGAGTTGACAGATTGCAGAACAAAAATTGGAAAAGCGCAGAATCTGCTTCAGCTTGAAGTTTGAGACTTCAAATTGCACACTCTTCCTCAGCAAAGTCACCAAAAACTGTTAGGTGAATATTTGTCAATCAGCGTACTGATCAACAAAATAGGTCTGATCAACCACAACCGGAAGATTGGTCAGCCAGTTGTGCAGGTTTACTACATTAACATGAGACAAATCTCTCCTCTCATCAAGGGGAGGTTCCCTATTAAATATGCGGAGCTATATACAATATAAATAAGCAAAAAGTAAGACACAGGGGTGGGACAAACCATCCATCTCTCTTCTTTCAGAGATGATGCACATAGACAAAGGAGAAAATCTTGGCTATAAATGCTGAAGGCACTTCTCTTCTTTCAAAAGTGTCTTTACAGAAAATAGCAAATTTTTTTTTTAGATAGTGAAATAATCAGTGATCAAAATGGCGTATTAATAGCAGGATGAAACAGAGCACAAAGTCTCCACCTCAACTGCTCAAAGAGTATATCACAAAGGATAATGGGGGCACAAAGTCTCCCCAGAATCCTCAAGACAAAAAGAAAAAAAAAACACAGATTGAAATCAATTGTGAAAGCACAAAGTCTTCTCACAGTTGGTTTCAGGACACTTCCCTATTATCTTTACTAATTTTGTGTACCAAATTAAATGAATAAGGACACCTTCAAATGACACAAGTCAGAACAGCAACAAGTCTGTGAAAAACTTGCTTTCTCATTCAGATAACAATGAAAATGAAATTACAACTTGAGCTCAAAGTCTCAGTCTTCTTCTTTCAAAATGGGCAGAGTTTTGCTCTTGTAAAAAAATGAAAAGTCCCCTGTACTGATGCGAAAGATCACATTATATAGAGGTAGAGAGAGGCCTGACGCCTTTTTCCATGGGGTGATCCATTTGGCACATTAATGCCTTGGATGCATTCTTGATTTTGTCGTGCTGGAACATGGCGGCTGCTTTAACTATGGCATGTTGGTTCATCCCCTTTGTCCATTCCTTAGCCTGAATCACTCATTTCATCACCTGCTAGCCACGTAATTGTCTATTTTGCATTCATCTTAAAGGGGACAAACAGATGGCGCTTTCAATCTTGGGAGGCCCCAAATATTTATCCGGTGAACTGCTTCACCTACTGGAAATAACTCCTGCTGAGTTTCCCTCTTTGTCTCTTCCTTCTCTATGTCCCGGCCTTAGGCTCTTTAGATGCATTCAGGTCTGCGACTTGAGTCTGCCAGCATCAACAGACACTTCGTTGTGACAATTTTGACATTTGTGGGCCCATCATGCATCTTAGCAACTCCTTTGTGTCTTTCTCACTTGCTATGGATGCTTTCCACTGTAGCGCAGATGTAGACACGTGGCAACTTCCGTGCCTTGAGGCTTCATTCAAAACTGTGTCTCGACTAATGACACTTGGCAACTTCTGCTGCTATTTGGGACTTAAACCTTTTCCAAAGGGAGCATGCCCTTCGGGGTCTTTCAAGTGGCCTTCGGGCTTTGATTCTTTGGAGGGCCGTTGGTCCCTTTATTTCCTTCAGACAAAATGTTCGAAGGAAATCCTTTCCTTGGTTCCATGCATGCCTTTGTATTTGAGTGTGCCACGTCTTTTGACACGCGGTGAGTTCTGCCACATCAAACAAATGATACATGTCATTTTCCACTGAATCTTACATGGCATCTTTCGCTATTGACACTTGGCAGTATCCACCTTTTCGAGCCTTTGCAATATCATAGAAACTTTTGGGGCTTAGTCGGGATCTCACAGACGGTGACACTTGTTGGTATTCGTTGTTCTCTACATGGGGCACGTGGCACAGTCTGAATACTTTGAACAGTCACGCAGGCGCAGACAAGTGGCAGCTTCTGCTTTAATTTAGTCATTCGCCTCGGGGCCCACCATGGTCTTTGCTCGAAACAATGAAGCGAAGAAAAAAGACTGTGGATGTTGGCACTTGGAGGCTTCCGACAAGCTTCGAGAGGGACATGTGGCAATATCTGCCAATTCACAAAAATAAAGCATAAGGGGGCTCGACTGACGACACTTGGCAGCATCCGCTTGACTCCTTCTATTGTGCGTGTTTCTCTTCATAACTGAGGCAATCTTTGAACCTTTGAACCCGGCGCGTTGAACCAATGGAATGTCGAACCCGTTGAATTGATGAACCAAAATGGTTCAAGGTTCAATGGTTTAATCCTTGTTTTGATGCTTGTCGACAGACCCTTTGAACCGGTTGAACCTGCTAATTCTTTTACCAAAGGTTGAGAAAATGATGAAAATGAAAGTTTCAGAACAAATTTTTGGAAAGGGGAGGGACAATTTTGGCCATGTAGGACCAAAATAGTCATATGTTGTCTGAAAAATGGGGAGTCATTTTTCAGGGACAACAACTCTGACCCTGAGCTTGAACTTGACCTTGATCTTGATTGCCTCATTTGGACTTGTACCCTATTACCACATAGTCCTATACACACACGTTGTGGTGGATATCATTACAACCCATTGAGAATGTGTGTATATATATAGAGAGAAATGGGTTGTGATGATATCCACTATAATGTGTGTATACAATGTGTACATACACACACATTGTGGTGGATATCATCACAACCATATTCACCACAATGTGTGTATACAATGTTACACACACTTAGGTGCTTTGGATTGTCTTTTTCTATCAATTTTTTTGCACAAGACACTTGCTTTTGTTATTTTGTGTTGGCAACATCCTAAATGGAATAATGGTTCCAACGCATCTAACATCAAATTTTAAATCTAGTCCATATAAATTTCAAGCCAATGTTGGGTGGAACTTTATTTTTGCCTCGGATCTCTGTATTGCGGTTTGAACCCGAGTTGCATTGACAGCGTGGGTTGCATTGCCAATATGATGCACAATAAAAATGAGTGTGATTTTCATGGGATCCTTATGCGAATCATGATACGGTTAGAATACTAAATACTTGGAGCTTAAAAAAAAAGAGTAGAACAAAAACACATGTAGGTAAGCAATAAGAGGTAAACTATGGATGTGTAAGTCCTAAATGAAAAAATTCACATTCAATTTGACTTCAAAATTTCAGCATGCATTTATATTTTTAAATTTCTATATAAATACAGTGAAATTTCAAAATGTTAGCGTGCACTTTCATTTTTGGCTACTACTACAATTTTCCCTAAAAGAGCTTGCACTTTCATTTTCGGCTAGCAAAACCTCCTAGAAGGTGGAGGAATCACTAAAGATGTCCCAAAGATCGAAATATTTCCAAGAATTATTATACTTTGCAAACTTTGGTCTTGTGGGATAAGAGGCATTTGAGGACAACAAGAATCGACTTTTTTTTAGATCCATTGTTGTAGTTTGGAGCTAGTAGATGCAAAACTATTCCCCACTTTACTATTTTAACCAACGTTGACCAACTTTACCTCGTATTACTTACCTACCACGTTAGTATTCTAACCGTATCCGGAACAACTCCCTACTGGAACACACACACACACACACACACACACACACACACACATATATATATATTCAAGTGGGTATACAAAACTACTCCCCACATATATTAGATTGCATTTAATATCTGTTAATTTCTATAAACCAGCAACAGATTAATTCCACAATAAATTCACAGACATAAATTTGATTTATAACGATTAATACAACTGGGTTAATTAACAACTAATGACAGTGAAAGCAAAAAAATAACAATAAGCCAAGACAAAAAAAAATAATAACACATATATACCCAGGAAACCCTAATGCGGGGAAAACCTTCAAATGTTGGATCTTCTATTCAGCCTAACATCAAACTTTTCTTTCGAAAAAATACAATGTGAGAGTTTGCTACAACAATCTTACTTTTATAGAGAGCCTAGCTGCTTTACTTAGCATGCAAGAAAAAGAAGCTTTCCTTAGCATGCAAGAAAAAGAAGCTTTCCTTGCTTTCTTTAGCTTTTCTATTTTTACACATAAAATCACACTAGGATTTATCTCATCCTTACAAACTCAGAAACATTCTAGAAACTACTGTTGCTGAAAATCTAACTTGAATTGTTTTAAAGCATATCTAATCTTGAGTTGCTTTAAAACAATTCCACATTCCACCTTTCGAGCTACAAAAATCAACACTCCCTCTTAGCGAGGAAGGTGTTCTGCACCACACCCAACTTGTCCTTGAAGAATTCAAACTTGCTCTTCATCAAGGCCTTTGTCAGGATATCTGCAATTTGTTCATCCGTAGGAATGTAATTGAGCTTCACTATCCCCTTTTCCACACAATCTTTGATGAAGTGATACTTGATCTCAATGTGCTTTGACTTGTCATGAAACACTGGATTCTCAGAGAGTTTGATACAACTCTGATTATCACAATAAATGACTGTAAGATCCATCTCCTGATTAAAGAGCCTAGCTAGAAGTTTTCAAAGCCAGATAGCCTCACATGTAGCCATACTGGCTGCCGTATACTCAGCATCTGCAGAACTTAGTGCAACTGACTTCTATTTCCTACTGCACCAAGAGACTGCTCCTGATCCCAAACTGGAACTACACCCTGAAGTGCTCCTTCGATCAGCTGTACTGCCTGCCCAATCTGCATCAGTAAGCCCCTTGAGCTCCACTCGATCCTGTCGAACATACTTCAGTTCATAATCAACCGTGCCTTGGAGATATCTCAAAACATGCTTTGCAGCTATCCAGTGAACATGTTTAGGTTCCACCATAAACTGACTGAGTGAGTTCACTGCAAAACAAATGTCTGGCCTGGTGTTGACCAAATACATAAGAGAGCCTATCAACTGTCTGTATAAAGTAGGGTCCACTGCCTCTGATCTAGAAGCATCAATCTTCTTCTAATTGGTCACAAGTGGCGTTGACATAGGCTTACAGTTTTCCATCCTGTATCGCTTCAAGATATCAATTAAGTACTTCCCTTGTCCAAGGAAGATTTCTCCCTCTTTCTGCCACAACTCCAATCCCAAAAAGTAGTGCATCAACCCCAAGTCCTTCATCTCAAACTCTCCTGCAAGATCCCGCTTGCAGTGTGCTATGAGCTCCTCTGACCCTGTGAGGAATAGGTCGTCAACATATAACAACAATATGAGAAGTTTACCCTTCACCTAAACATAGTACAAGTTCGAATCTGCCTCACTCTTGATGAAGCCCACACTCTGCAAGTAACTATCAATATGTGAATACCACGTCCTAGGAGCCTGCTCGAGTCCATACAGTGCTCTTTTCAACCTGCATACATGAGAATCCCTCTCATGTGCTTTAAACCCTTCTGGTTGCTCTATGTAAATCTCTTCCTCAATCACCCCATTGAGGAAGGCCATCTTTACATCCATCTGATGAATCCTCTAGCCCATCTGTGCTACTATAGAAATGATAGCTCTTATGGATGAGTACCTGGCTACTGGAGCGAAAGTCTCATCATAATCGACTCCTTCCTTCTGTGAAAACCCCTTAGCCACAAACCAAGCTTTGAACTTTTCCACACTACCATCTGCAGCATGCTTAATCTTATACAGCCATCTCGAGCCCACCACAGACTTATCTTTAGGTCTTGGAACTAACTCCCACACACTGTTCTTCATGATGGAAGAATACTCTTCCACCATGGCATCTCTCCATACTTGGTGCTTGGATGCAACCTGAAAGCTGGAAGGCTCTACTTCAATTAATTCACTCATAAGTGTCACATAATCTGAATAACGTCTGAGAGCCCTTCTTTGTTTGACTGAATCTTGAGGATCATCTACATATTCTTGAGCCTCTCTTAATGTTTGCTCAACTGCCCTGTTTCTCCTCTTCTCACTAATAAGAATCTGAGGTTGAGGAATTATTTGTTCCTCTATCTGATCATCTTGCTTGTTTTGCTCTCCATCTTGCATGACTAAAGTTTGAAGAATTTGTGCTACCTCAACTATGGTTGATTGTTCCTTCTCATTCATCAAGTTACTTGACTTCTGAAGAGCCCTCTCTTCCTCAAACTTCACATCTTTGCGAACCACTGTTTTCCTGAGAGAAGGAATATAAACCCGATAAGCCTTAGAAGTTTCACTGTACCCAACAAGGATGCTCTTCTCTGCAGTAGGTTCCAACTTGGTTCTCTTCTCATCAGGAATGTGACAATACACAAGACATCCAAAGATGCAAATGTGCCCCAAATCTGGTTTCTTACCAGTGAACGCCTCTTCTGGAGTCAATTTGCCCAACACTTTGTGAGGGCTCCTATTCAGCAAATACACAGCGGTGTTGCAAGCTTCTGCCCATAAAAAACAAGGCAGATCCTGATCATGAAGCATGGCCTTGGCTGCTCCAATGATAGCTCTATTCTTTCGTTTAGCAACCCCATTCTGTTTAGAGTTGTACGGAACTATCAACTCTTTCTTGATACCTTCCTGAGCACAAAAATCTTTGAAGGCATTCGAAGTATACTCACCTCCATTATCAGACCTTAGTATCTTGATCTTCCTCCCAGTTTGGTTCTCCACGAGAGCCTTAAACTCTTTGAACCTATTGAAGACCTCATCTTTATTCTTCATGAAATATATCCATGTCTTCTTGGAGAAATCATCAATGAAGGTAACATAATACTCATATCTATTCAAGGATGTTGTTGACATAGGTCCACACACATCTGAGTGTACGAGATCCAAAATCCCTTCGAATCTAGTGTCGCTGCTTGGAAAATTGGTTTGGCATATTTCCCAAGAGCACAACCCTTGCACACCTCATGCTGTTTTGTCTTCATCTCAGGCAGCCTAGTCACTATTTCCTTAAGAATATTAAGTGCTCCATGGTGAAGGTGAGCCATCCTCCTGTGCCACAATTCTCCTATACCTTTACAGCAACTAACCAACGCATGTGCTGGCTCAAACTGTAATCGAAACACGCTGCCATCCCTGACACCAATCACTTTTGCAGTCTTGGAATATTTGGGACGAATATAGACTTTTCCTCTCTCAAAGGTCACGATGTAACCCTTGTCTTCTAAGGCAGAAATTGAGATTTAATTCTTTGTCATGCCAGGGACATACAACACATCCTCCACCAGCAAAGGTTTTCCAGACTCCCTCTGAAACTTAACGGTGCCAATCCCAGTTGCATGGTACTTGGCATTATCTCTGAGCTCAATATAGAAATCCAGCGTCTTCTCCTCCAACTTGGTGAAACATTCTTTGACTCCCGTCATGTGGCGAGAAGCCCCACTATCAATATACCATACTCTGTTGGCACTTGAACTTGAGAGACAGGCAATGAGTGAAAACTCATTCTCAAATTTTGATGCAAACTTGTCCACCTCTGCTGTAGCAGCAAATTGCTTCTTTTGCTTGTCCTTATTTTTCTTATTTGGACATTAACTGGCATAGTGACCCATCTAATGGCAACAAAAACATTTAATCTTGCTCAGATCTTTCTTCTTCCCACTCTTGGAAGAAGAACCTTCTGATTGCTCTTTATTGGACTTCTTCTTACCCTTGCTTGCAAGGGCAAGATTTTCTTCATCTTGACCCTTCTTTGTCTGATCTCCCCGATGAGCACCTTTACGAATCTCCTCTTGAACAAAATCATCTCAAAGTCTTGCCCAATCAGATAGCCAATCTCTGCCAACAACACGCTTGACAAACACTTCCCAATGCTTTGAAAAACCATTCAAGGTTATACGCACCAACTCATATTCTAAAATCGTCTCTCCAACAACAAGAAGCTCATCCCTGACCTGTGTCAGCTTGGACAAGTAAGAGGTCACACTCTCACTTTTGGACATCTTGGTATTATGCAATTTGTCCTTGAGCATCATCTTAAGACTCTGATAGTTGCTCTAATAAAGTTTTGTGAGCGAATCCCACATCTCCTTGGCAGTGTCTTTCCCCGATAAATGAGGAATTAAATGATCTCTTATTCCATCCAGGGTAATCCTCTGAGCCTTGGCCTCTTTAACTTCATGTGAATCTAAGGCAACATGATCATTTGTTGGTGGAGTTACTTCTGTGCTAGCATAGATCCACAGCGTGTTCTCCTTGAGAATAGATGTAATCCGAACCATCCACTGCAAGAAGTTAGACACACCCTCGACCCTGTCCTCGTATCGAACGCTAGTTGCCATAGCCACAAAAGAACTGAGGATGGAAGAACTGATTTTTTTCTTGAAATCTACGTTACAAATCTTGGCTTCGTATTCAGAGTTTAGAGCTCTGATACCATGTTAATTTCTATAATCCAGCAACAGATTAATACCACAATAAATTCACAGACATAAATATGATTTATAACGATTAATACAACTGAGTTAATTAACAACTAATAACAACGAAAGCAAAAAAATAACAATAAGCCAATACAAAAAGACAATAACACATATATACCCAACAAACCCCAATGCGGAAAAAACCCTGCAAATGTTGGATCTTCTATTTAGCGTAACAACAAACTTCTCTTTCGAAAAAGTACAATGTATGAGTTTTCTATAGCAATCTTACTTTTATAGAGAGCCTAGCTGCTTTACATAGCGTGCAAGAAAAAGAAGCTTTCCTTAGCATGCAAGAAAAAGAAGCTTTCCTTGTTTTCTTTGGCTTTTCTATTTTTACACATAAAATCACACTAGGATTTAGCTCATTCTTACAAACTCAGAAACATTCTAGAAACTATTGTTGCTGAAAATCCAATTCGAATTGTTTTAAAGCATATCTAATCTTGAGTTGCTTTAAAACAATTCTACATTCCACCTTTCGAGCTACAAAAATCAACAATATCACAGCGGAATCTGTGATTTGTGCCACAGCTGACAGTTCTAGAAAGTAACACAACTGAAACACAAAAACAACAATGAAATATGGATGTGTTTTTCATTTGATACTTCTTTAGTTTAATTATCATTACAATTACAACCTGAAAAAACCCTCCATTGAAACCCAAATCATTATGTTACTCTTGTTTGTTTTTCCTCTGAATGTGTACGAGTAAAAAGGGTGTGAAAGTCTACCCAAAAAATTAAAAAAATTAAAAAACCCAGTCTTCGATGAGGTGCGAAAAACATTTGCAGATACAGTGGCAATTAACTCGTTAATTGTTTTGCGGCGCAGTAGGGCACCAAGAGTAAAATTGCAAATTTCAAAATTAAAAAAATGGATTATTTTAATGGTTACTTTTTAATTGGCGAGTGGAAAGTAATTAATAGTATTAATTATTATTAATAGTTTTAATTTTTGTTTTAAAAGGTATTATAAGAATAGATTTACTAATAAGAAGTTTTGAAATAACAAATATTGTATGCATTTTAAAGTTTAACATTAAACATTAAAGAATATTTCATTACATGTTTTTATGGAATATTTTATTCATATTAATATTATAATCAAAAAGAGTTAATGGAGTCGGAATTGTAACTAAATTTTGAATGGAAAAAAATAATTGGTGAAACGTGTTCAAATACAAACGAAAACACACATTTCTTTTTAGGCGGGCATGACATGTTTAAAGCTAATTCATTTTGAATAATATCGACGGTGTAGAGAAAGCCCCAAAGATTCGACAATCACAAAAAGCAGACTTCCGTGTCACAAGTTTAAAGACGTCAATTTTTAATCCTTGCCCTATAGGTTACTATAGGAATCAATTAAGTAATATTTTTCTTATTTTGACCAATAAAAAGCTTTGAAATAACAAATATTATATGCATTCTAAAGTTTAACATCAAATATTAAAAAATATTCCACTACATGTTCTCATGAAATATTCCATTCATATCAATATTATAATTAAAATAGCTTTGAATATTATAAACCAGTTCTTTAGTCGATGGACTCAGAATCGTAACTAAATTTCAAATGGAAAAAAATTAACTAGTGAAACGTGTCCAAATAAAGACAAATGAAAACGCACTTTTCCTTCTAAGCGGACTTGACATGCTTAAAGCTAATTCATTTTGAGCGATATCAACGATACAGACAAAGCCCCAGAGATTCGACAACCACAAAAGTGAACCTCCATGTCACAAGTTTAAGGAAGTCAGTTTTTTTAATACCCTGAAGCCAAAGTATCATTACATTGTCGTATTTAATTTGGGCGTTGTTAAGCACTTACCACATGCGTTCTTCGTTACATAACCTAAGTCCTACTTCATACTTGATTTGTTATGCCACATGTACATCTTCGCGAAACATGGAATGACCATACATCTTATAATCCATATGTTGGATAAATATATTTGACATCATTGCTTAAGGAAACATCCCATGCGTCTTTACCTTACGCTACCTTGAACAATTAAAATTAATCATGTTTGCCCTAAGACATTAAAAAAATAAATACAAACAGTGCATAATAAACTATGAGGTCATGGAAAAGGTAGGCACCCCACTTAGATTTGATAAAGCTTTATTTATCCATGCCAGGCTATTTGTAAATCAACTTAGCACTTGTCCACTCGTATATTTGTGAAACATATAATGACCATAGTTAAAACAAGGACCATGTAGCGGCTAGTCCCTGTGTTTGTATTGTGAATAGTTTGTGCTTAAAATTATATGTGTATCCTGCAATATAAGTAATTTTTGGTAATTTAAACTCGATAAAAGTGTAATATTGTAAAACAATATTATGAATAGTTTGTGCTTGAGTTTGCATGTGTATCTTGCAATATAAGCATTCATTGATAATTTGAAGTTTAAGATAAAAAATTAATATTGTAAAATAATTATGCAATAACTCAAGCAAGTAAGGGTGTTTGTATGTATACGTGTGTCGTTCCCTATTAAAAAGTAACATTGACATGAAGCCTTGATTATCCAGTCTTTGGAGTACTACACCGAAAAATATACCCTTGATAGTGGTTATATATAGCTCCACATATCTGCATCTCAGTATAAACATAGTTTAAATTATGACTTTTAATTAGCATTTGAATAATAATTATATTGAAAATTTTGTGAGAGTTCTTCCTAATTTAATGCTAATAATTAATGTTATTGGGTATATATATATATATATATATATATATATATATATATATATATATATATATATATATATTAATCGCCAGTTTTTTTTGACTTGGGAGAACCTTCTAAATCTGTGGAAACAGTGCCACTTAAGGAGTCAACAAAAATATTGGGATAAACGTTTTTCATATACTGAAGCTATGAACCGAAGTAATTGGGCACATATTATCATTAAAAATTTTGTTTAAAAAAATATATTTGCTGATTTATGCACGGAACTAAAAACACTTGTGTAATGCTAATAATTATTGATATTGTACATATATCATCATTGAAATTTTTGTTTTAAAAATTAGAATAATTTTATATAAGGAAAATATGAACAATTTTCATGTCAACTAATAGAATGATAAACAAATAAATTTAAGAGTTGTTTCTAGATCTAAAAATTCTAAAAATTAAATAAAAATTCTAGGAAATTTAATATTAAACAAAAATTCTTATATTTTATTGTATTGTTGACTACAATTTATTGTTTCTAACGATTTTTAGAGTTTCGTGTTATGGAAAGAATTAATTATTTTCTATATAAAATAAATGAAAGATGATAAATTTGGGAAGATATTTTGACATAGGTGTGATTAAAATGTTGTATGAATTCATAGCTAAATGGCTCAACAAAAAATTAATAATGACATGCAAATTGATTTATTATCACTCCTAATAATTTAGTAGTTTAAAATTTTTATGACTTGGAATTAATGACCCCATATCAATAGACACATGCTCAATTTTACATAATGTAATATTTGAATAAACTAATATACATATCTTAGAAAAATCTATGTAAAATACACCGATAGATATCATTCTAGAAGAACTAACATTTCAATACGATATAGGTGCCTTGAAAATGATATCTATAGGTGCATTTTACATAGATTTTTTAAAGATATGTATGCTAGTTATAATTTATGTGAAAATACATACTATAAAATGATATAATACTCATAATCTTAATATAAAATTAATTAAATATTTAAATAGCATATTTTTAAAAACAAAAATATATATATTTCGAATAAATTATTTTTAATACATATAAATCTTATAATAAATCTTAGGGATAAATTATTTATCCTTAAATTATAAATAATCTTAAGGTAATAATTTAATGGTAAGGGAAATTATTACTTATGGTATATAAAATTAATACATATAAATCTTATGATAAAATTTAAGATAAAAATTTAATATATAAAAATCTTAAGATAAATTATTTACCCTTAAATTATAAATATATTAAGATAATAATTTATAGGATAATAATGTATAGGGTAATTCATAATTTTAGAGTAAAAATTTATAGGGTAAATAATTATTATAGAATAAATTATTTACTCTTAAATTCATTTTAAAGTAATAATTTATAGGGTAATTCATAATCTTATGGTAATAATTTATTGAGTAAATGTGATAAATCTATGCATAAATTATTTACCTTAAAATTTTTAGGATAAAATATTTATTCTAGAATAATTTAAGGTTAAAAATTTATGTAAATTATTATGATATATTAATTTTAATTATAGCAATGAAAATTGAAATAAGCAAATTTTGTATGGCAATAACAACTAAAACATATATACATACTAAGAAATATCCAAAATTTAAATTAAAAGCTAGCATTTTTTTTTTTTACTCTTTTCCATTATGTTGTGGTCTATGTCTTGAGCTTTGATGTTTTTCTTATTTGAATTGGAGAATAATTTTATTTTATCATTCATATATATATATATATATATATATGTATATATATGTATATATATATATATGTATATATAATTTTTTAAATGATATATCTGTTCATATTCTTTAAAAATTTGGTTTCTGCTTCAGCGTTAATTAATTAATTGTCAACCAATTCACACCATTACACTCTTTTTTTTTAGATGTCACTGTAAGGAACACCTATCGGTGTAATAATTTTAATCATATGTTTATAAGCATAAAATATGAAACATTTAAAGATAAAATTAGAGCAATATGAGTTTTGACTGACACCCTTATATAATAGTTTTTCATTTTTTAATCATAAAATATGAAAGATTTAAAGGTGAACTAAAATTAAAAGTACAATGAAATATTAATTTTGGGAACATTTGTATAACCAACTTCCAACTAAACACAATAAAATATAAAATTATTAATTATTTTTTTATTATAAAAAAATATAAAATAAATAATAATATATTAATTATAAACAATTTAGGTAATATAAATTTGAAATAAATTATTACACAAAAAAACATAAAATCACTAATTTTTTTTATTATAAAAAATTAAAAAATAAATAATAATATATTAATTAAAAATAATTTGGACAATATAAATTTGAAATAAATTATTATACAAAATTTTGAAATAATTTTATATAAAAAAAAAAGACAAAATGCAATTTAAAAAATAATTGTTTCAAAATTAAATATCAAAAAAAAATTATTACAATTAAAAATGGAAAAAGAAGATATGAAATTCACTCATAAAAAATAAGTTGAAACAAAGCAAAAATAATTAATAATTAAAATAAACAAATAAATTAAAAAAAAGCTAATTACTCATGCCTCTAAATTCATGCCACAATCGGAGACATCCGCGGTACATTTAACAATTCGTGGCATTCGGAGACATTTAAATTTAGATTAAATGTGAATAATAAATAGTATGTGCCATTCAAGAGATATCCATGGAGAAATGTAATAGCAGGTAATGAAATTCAATCGAAGAAGTATAAGGAAATTCAGTTATGGACACGGGTTTATAATATTTGAAGTTATTTTTAATTATAATATTGATATGAATGGAATATTTTACGAGAATATGTAGTAGAATATTCTTTAATATTTGATGTTAAATTTTAGAAATGAGATAGTATTTATTATTTCAAAAAAATTATTGATCAAAATAAAAGAATTATTAGTTTAATTGATTCCTATAGTACCTTACACGATAGAGACTAAAAATATATCACGATTTGAGTGTATGCGCAAATGTAATGAACTTAAAATTTAATGTATAATATATTATTTGTTTTATTATTTATTTTTTTGTTTGATTAATATATGATAATTTTAAAATTTAAAAAAAAAAATACTTTGACTGCTATTAACCTTTGATTCAATGTTTTAATTTATAAAGCATTACAGATTTCTAGTACATAAACATAAATAAAAAGAGAGACATTTTAGAGTTTATTTTCTTTATTATCTTACAATGAAATATTTTTATTTTAAATTATACAAAAGTTTTGTTTTAAATTTTGTTTTCAAAATAAATCTAAGTATTGCTTAGGATTATATTGTATTTTATTATATTTAAATTTTATAGAAATATCTTAAGTTGTAATTAATTTTTTAAAATAATTTTTAGTTGGATTTCAAGGCTTGAAATATATTCAAAGACATGTAAGTGTATATATTTATAATTTAGAGTAACTTGACAATAGGTATTATATGTCTTTTATATTTTATTTTTCCACGTAAAATATTGAATCACTTACAAGAAGTATTAAAAAATCAAAAATTTTAATAATAAGAAGAATATATTATAATAAGCGTCACAGAATGCCTTGTGGCAAATATCTTACCTTCTCCAAACTTGTAAGCATTATAATATTTATATTACTAATTTATATACAAATTCAAATATAAATTAATATCAATATAATCGCAGGGACTAATCTTATTGAAATGTTTAGAAAAAATTATTAGTAATGAAATAATAATTTATAAAAGGTTATACATAAGGTATTTGGGTGAATTGTATGATTTAGATTTTTTGTGGAAGGAAAATCCCCACTTAAAATACGACAACAAAGTAAATAAGATTAAGTATCAACATTGGTTAATTTATAGTAATAAAATAACATCACAATTAAAACATGTACATATAAGGAATTAAGTATAAGCCGCTGCATTAGAAGGAGGAGGTAGAGGATCATCTTTGAATGTTACAGCGTTCCAAGAGGAAGATTCTACTAAGAGAAGATCTAGAGCCACCTAACCATCTATGGGGTTTGGAGGAGCCAAAGAAACAATAATATCCCACCCAACAAGATGTTGCACCACAGTACCAAAATGGCTAATTAGGGACCCCTATCAAGAAGGACCAATAGCATATTTTTCATGTGACGACATTGGACTCAATTCTCCTCATTGAGGGGGAGGGGAGAACTAGCTACAACTGCAAGATTGACTTCGTTGGTGTTTGGGCATTGGAGATGGTTGGCCTTGTAGCGGAGGATCAAGGGGACGTGATAAGGAACATTCCCCGAATGATCAAGCAACTCTTGCAAATCCCAGGCCTCTACGGCGACTTTATTTGCTTGGATTTGAATCTGCATGAAGATCGAAGATAATATAGATACCTTGTCATTAATAGAGATTTGATAAGAAGATTTCTCAATGTTAAATAAAGCATAATTTTTATCTTTCTATAATTGAAACAGAATAATAGCTCTAAATAAATTCCATATAAAAGCTATAAAAGTTGACCAATTAGCAAAATCCCCAAGGAAGGCCAAGCACCATGATAAAGGCTCTGGATGGCAGAGTTGAAAGAGAATGTGTACCCACTACCAAGTAGACTGGGCTTTGGGACATGTCTAAAATGTGTGCTTGAAAGACTCAAGTTTGCGACACGCTGGACATTTGGGTTGAGAAATTCTAAGGTGGGAAAGATGCTCCCCAAGTGGAAGGCCTTGATAAACTAGACACAAAAGGAAATGAACTAGTTTGGGTTCAAGCCTGGCCTTCAAAATTTGGTTGATTTGGGCAAGCCACGTCTTGGATGAGGATTTAAGGCTCTAATGCCTATTGATATTGTCAAACGCTAATGAAAAGGGGCTCATCGCCTAATAAAGGAGGCCTGGAGACTAACTTTTGAAGTGAGTATCATAGTTCCACCTCTAATCTTTCGACAACAAGCATGGAGGTTACAGACCCAACTTATGAAGCATGGCATTCGGCATTAACTCTTGAAGAACTAGTAAGTCAAAATTACTTAAATTGAATTTTGCTTTTAGCAAGGCCTAGGATGTAATGCTCGAAATTGACATCTTTGACACATATAAAAACCAAATAATTTTTTTCTGACACTTTACTAAAGCATACTACTACTAACAACTATAGAGAATCAACAACCACTTACAATTATGACTTCAAAAGCAATTAAATCATTTATGGTTATTAAAGGGTCGATAATTGATGAACAACACTTATGGCAAATGGGTATGGTATAAATTGAAGTGGGGATAGAAACTTTAAATGATGAATATTTTAATTTGGGTATGGTAATGCCTATAAGAAGGATGAAATATCACGGAGGAATTGGAAAAAAATTAGATGAGGGAAGATATTTTTTGGAAGCAAAAATCAAGGGAAAGTTGGATTAAAGAAGGGGATAAGAACACCAAGTTATTTCATAACTCCTTATAGATGGTAGAATCTTAGAGCTTAATTATGAGATTAGAATGGAGGCAACAAGATTCTTTGAAACACTACTAATAAGTGAGGAATCTTCTAATCTCATAGCACAAACTTCACTCCTCATATTCAACCCTAAATTGGTATCTAATCAATATAATAGAGATGTAATGGCCCTATTTTTGAAAGAATAAATTAGGAGAGTGGTTTTCTTTATGCACAAGGAGAAAGCCCCTAACTTGAATGGTTTCCATTCTGAATTCTATAAAAATTTATGGGAGATTTTTGGGGCAGATATAGTTCATATGGCGAAAGAATCCAGAAAGAAAAGAAATATTGTTACAATCTTGAATTATACATTCATATCCTTAATACCCAAAGGAGATTAACAAATTTATTTTTGGGATTTTAAACCCATATCCCTCTAAAATATGTTATATAAAATAATTTCTAAAGCTATCTCCATCAAGTTGAAATCAATTTTAAAACAATTAATTTTGGGAGAACAATGATGTTTTGTTCTTGGCAGAAACATTCATGGAGTGATCATCACTCATGAAATAATTCATTCCCTCCATATCAATCAAAATAAACATATGTTGATAAAATTGGACATAAGGAAGGCTTATGTCAAGGTGGATTAAATGTTTCTTGTAGACACCTAAATCTGGCCACCAATGACCATCAATCAGGATTTTGACCAATTTCTATCAAAGTGCACAATTTGACCTAAAAACATTAAAACATATTAAAAACTTTGAAACTGACATATTCAAGTGTTGATTTTAGCCACAGTATCCCTAAATGGGGCAATGCAATTTATGAAGCAACTAACTTTGATCGAATCATTTCGAGTCAAAATGCCAATTTCGCCCCTAGGTGCTCTAGATTGCTCTTTTCTATTAAATTTCTTGCACAAGACACATGCCTTTGTTATTTTGTGTTAGCAACATACTAAATGGGATAACATTTATAACGCATCTAACATCAACTTACAAATCCAATCCAGACAAATTTTGAACCAATAACAGGGCATTATGACCAGTTTGATTAATTTGTGCACCAAAGAGCCAAGGTTTGCACCAAAATAACTAATCATGCTTAAAGCTATTTAATTCGAATCATAAGCCTAATTAAGAATTCCATGAAACTTATTGAATAAATCTTTATTGAAAATTGATTGTCATTAATTACATCATCAAATGACATCATCTTATGGGGTGGCATCTATAAGCCATAAATGCATAAAATATAAAGATTTATGCCTCCCATGCCTCGTTAAGACCCTCCATGCCTATTCATTACCCCTTTATCCAAAATATTAATAAGGATATTTGTAAATAGAATTTTATAATTGTATTTATTCATGGCCACACATCTCAATCTTGATATGGACGGTCATGGTTGACCCTAAAACCATTCCAAAAATCTATAAATAGGAGGCCTTATCTATTGAATTTTAAGCTTAGATAATGTAAATTTATAATGCCTAAATGCATTCAAAATCATTAAATTTTAGTGTTGTAATGCCTAAATATTGAGCCAAACCAAGCTAAAGCCAAACATGGTGCCAATGAGAGATGGAGGTAGCCACACTTCATTGATGTAGACTTCATGAGTACAAATCAAGGAAGCCACTTCAACAAGTTATTTGAAGCATCTAAAGAAAGTGAAAGAAGGTTTATTTGGCATTTTAGTTGTGATTTCCATTATAGTCTTGTCAACTAAGCCCCCCCTTTGTGATAGGCTTAAGGTGTTAGCATTAGTGTGTTTTATTTGGATTTATTTTATTCACTAACACAATACTAATATCTTTTTATTGCAATCCTGTGTTCACATAATAACATGTCCAGTGGGACCCTAGTCCCACAAATTTGCTCACAAAGGCTCTTTCAAGCATCCTTCTAACCAATTTTATGCAGAATCTTAAAGTGAAGGAGTCAAAAGAGTGAAATTTTAAGTTAAAATTCTATTCTTTTGACAATTGTGTTTTTGTTCTTAGTAACATCAGTTTTGCTCTCTGTTGCAATATCATTGTTATCACAGTAGAGATTTTGTAACAAAATAATTGTTTGCTAAAAAATGATTTTGTATCTCTAGGCAATGATATCATTCATCAAAATAATGATTTCATTCGCCTGTGTAGATATTTCACCCAAAACAATGATTTTGTCTCAAAATAGCGATTACCTTGTGCAACGATTTTGTATTCGACAATAGCGATTTTGTCAACAAAACAATGATTTTGTATTTTTTGTGTTTTGTCTGGTAACAATGATATTATCGATTAGAACAATGATATTATTTCTTGGGTAGCGATATCATTGATTTGGCCAGCGATTTTGTTTAACAATAATTTTGTAGAAAGATAGCGATATTGTGTTTTTCTGATGATCTAACCCATAACAATGATATTATTGTCTGATAATTATTATTTTGTAGGGAAACAACAATATTGATTGTGTAACAATAATTTCGAAACAGAGATCTTGTTTTGAGAAGTTACTTCACTCATTTACAAATTAGCTTCAAAACTAAAGGACATACTGACTTTTTCACTCCAGCATCAAGCTTGAAATTGTTCTTACATATTTTTTAGACCTTCTTTAAAAGTTTAAAATGGAATAGAAACTTTGTTTTGGTGCTTAATGAAAATTTAGATGCTCAGAGAAATGTTTTGAAAAATTGTGATTTCAAAGTTACAACTTAAGACCAAGGGGTCAAAAGAACACCACTTAATCTTTCATTTGGTGCATAAAATTAAACTCATCAAATTTTGTTTTCAATAGTTTTTTAAACTTAAAATTTGATTGGCAAAAAGAAGGACGTTGTGTGTATGCTCTTCCATCCATTCCCTTTAGGGAAATTTTAGAATCAAAAGCGTCATCTTTATTGCAAACATGCCTAGTCTAATACATAAAAAGAATGTCGAAAGCACTCTCCAAAAACTCACAATAGTTTGAGTGACTTTGAAATGACCTTAAAGTCTTTCTATTAAGTCATTTATTTTTATACAAACTTGGCTTCTGAGGGGGACTTCATTACTTCCTGCAAGTTCTATAGGGAAGCTTTGACACAAAGTTTCATCTCCTGGCACTGACTTCAACCACTCCCACTAAGATCAGAGGTTTGAGTGGTTAAACCACCTTCTAGTGATGGAGTTACACACGAGATGTATTTTCACTTTAGACATCGCACTACACTGAGCAAGCAACAAATGTAGTGGTTGCAAAAAAAAAGAGACCTTTTTGTAACAAACCAAGTGTCGTGGACATCCAATTACGTGCATTTATTTTACATCGTGACGTGAAATTCATTATGCAATTGATCCATATAGATGTTCGAAAATCAATTAGTTTTAGTTAAACCCACATTGTTATACCCTTGCTAGGATTTGGATGATTATACTTAGTGTATTTTGATCATTTTTGTTTTGTATGTTTTGAGACTAAAACTTGTTTTTTTGTTTATAAACCATGTCAAAACTAATTTGTTTATACGCCACTCTTCTATTTAAAGAGGTGTTATGTTGATAATTTTACACTACACTTGTGCCTTGAAATTTTTGTTAAACTTGTTTGTGTGTGTCATTTGAGTTGTTGAGGGTAGTGTTACGCTGCCAAAATCATATCAAACTATTTTGCCTGAGTCTTTGAAACATAACATTGATCACATCATTCAAGCATGCTTATGTCATTAAGCTGCTCAATTTATTTCAAAACTTGTTTACCATTGTACCAAAAATCATTTATTTCAAACCATGTCACATCAACCATTTGGACCTTGTTTATGTGCCATCATGTTGTCCAATCTTGTTTAATTTATTTGGTTAAATTTTAGTTTTCAACATTGAGTTTTTAATTAACCTTGTCCAAGTTTGGATTCAAACATTGATTGATTTTTTTAGGCCTCAATTCATGGGGTTGATACACAGATGTTTTTATTTTGGGTTGCATGATTTCAGTTAATCGATTACCCAAATTTGAAAACTATTGATGATTTGTTTGTTTAATACATATCCTCATCATTGTTTGTGTTTTTATTTGGGAGAACACAACCTTTCTCCAAATGTATTTTGCCTTGTGTCTTATACCAATTGGTCATGTTTATGTTTGATTCTGTGTATCGGGTCTATGTCAGCGTTGTTTCCAAACTTTTTAGATTAAATCAAATCACATCATCATTTGTTTTAATCTTAGTTTTTGACGTTGTTTGGCCAAAAATCCTAACATAACCTATTTGAGCTTATATTTTGACTCTGCATTTGGATAAAAGACCTAACGACTCTTTTCCCTTTCATAGTTTAAACCTTGTTTGGAACACTTTGACCTAGACTTTTGACATACTAGTTTTTATTCAGACGCTTAACCTTTTGTGTGTATGACATTTGATGTTAGACATTTGACATTAGACTATTTTATGCTAAATCTTAGCACAAACCGTTTTGGAGATACAACTCCATCCTCAAATCATTGTTTAGAGATACAACTCCACCTTCGACCAAGTTAGACCAAGATTGAGCTATTTATCCTTTGGACATAGTTTTTCAGAGTTTTAAGAACTCCAAGCCTTTTTGTTTCAGAGCTTTTGTCAACTATGTGGATATGTATGATTAGAATTATGGTGGAGTCACGTACAATCCAACTTATGATAGAATGGTCAGACAAAATCTGACTAAAAATTCTTACAGAGATAGATTTTATAAGGGGTTTTATTATTCTCTCTATAATACTCCATATGGGGAACAAAGTCAAAGACCAACTTACAATCCAACTCAAAACCCCAACTGGGATGATAAGGTTTATGAAGAGGACTTGGATTGTTTAGCTCATACAAGTAATCAGGCTCCACCACGTCATACCATTTCTATTCTAGGACCACAACGTCACACTATTCATATACCAAGACCTCATCCTTTGACTTATGCAAACAACTATTCTCCACAATGCCCCAAACTTGTTCTTCTAATACCTCATATTTTGGCTTGTGTGAGCAAGCATACCCCACAACACTCCAAACTTGTCCTTCTAGGACCTCATCCATTGGCTTGTGCGAGAAATGAGGCTCCACAACAACCCTTCATCATTCTTGGACCTAGTCCTTTGGCTTATGTGAACAACCAAGCTCCACACGATCATGTTATTACTATTTTAGGACTTCATTATTTGGCTTGAGCGAGAAATCATGCTCCCCAATGCCCTACCATTATCCAATAATAGGCCATTCCTCGTCTAGTATAAATCCCATCCAAACCTCAACCGATCTAATCATTTAAAGACTAAGCTATGCTCAAAATTGGTATTTTCTAGCTCATTGGAAACCAAGGCCAAGAGAACCAACCAATCCAAGAGTTTTTGTTGAACCAACCATTTATGATAAGTCAACCTGTGATGAATCACCTTTCAATCATATACCTATTATTGAGGATTCTCACACTGACGAACCAGTCTTTGTTGAGTCACTTATTAATGATTATAATTGCATTTGGGCAAATCATTATCTTGACCATATGCCTATTTTTATGAAGCCTCCTATTTACAACCCAATCTCTGAGGAGTTGTCTCTTGACCTTTTACCATTATGGAGGAGACTCACTTTGACAAACTAGTTTTTGTGGAGCCCACCATGCCATCACAGGTTGTTACTTGTCTCATACCAAACATTCAACAAGACATCATTGTAATAGAGTACCCATCAGATGAAGAATCAGAGTTAGAGTTAGGTTTTATTCTTAGATCAACATCGAATTTAGCATCAAAATTGGCATGTCTCAACGTCAAATTCAGAGTCCATTGAGTTGGAATCAGATTCAGATACAAAATATGTTCATGATTGTTATAACATTGGTTATGCATGCCTTGCAGATCAATTTAAATACATTTGTGATATTTTTATGATTTTTGAGGATGGTTACTTTAGATTTGACACAAGTTATCCTAGTATCTTCTACGAGGATTGTGTAGCCTCTCCCCATTTCATTACCATCCCACAGGCCATTACCATCAATCAAAATAGCCATATCATTGACATTCCATCTCCAAAAAGTGTTGGTTGGGATCAAGAGAATCATACTTTGTTGAACTGCATCCATGGTGACAAAGTAGTTGAAGAAGAGCAAGGATATCAAGCCCACATTCATATAGCAGAGGAGCATTCTCCTAGTGAAATCTTTTCGAAGGTGCTAGGGGACATGCAAAGTTCAAACTCAGCGTCTTTTAGTGAATTTTTTTTTGAAGCAATAGAAGAAAATCAAAGTCAAAAGCCAATGTTCATAGGTGAAACCTTCTTGGAGGCATTATGGGACAATCAAAACAACTTCATTGGTAAAAACCTCTTTGAGGTGCCAATCACTGAGCACAAAAAAATTTCATTGCTTGATGAAGACAAAATCAAAGATCAAATCAAAATAGCTTCCAACCTACAGATTAATCAGATGGTAGCTACTCTCAAGATCAAACAACAAAAAAACTTGATGGTCCTATCAAGAGAACAAGTCTTCGACCCCACCACATCCAAAGTTATGTCAAATCCGACATCAACAACATTACATGTGACTGAAAGTCCCAAACTTCATTTATTTTCCTACCATTATACATTGCATTATCATATGTCATTCCATTTCAAAAACAAACTTATCATCCACTATTGATCCTTATTTACCATCCACGATCGCACTTTCCCTTGTAGGGGCTACAAATATACCTTGTCTTGACGCTTAAAAGAATCAATATCAATGACCAACGAAGATCACAACATTCTCAACATTTAAATATGTAACAAGTTCTTGGTAGAGCAACTATTCAAACGAAGTGTGGGATAGTAATTAACATGATCGAGTACTCTATTTGTATCATTTTTTGATCAGCACATGCATCTCCACTTCAGTAAGAAGAACATAATCATATGCCATTTTACCATACCCATGCCAAACACATCAAAAAACCAACAATCACCCAAGCCAAAAATATGTATCATACCATTTTAATTGCCATATCCATTTGCCATTGTCGCATATCCTACTATTTACCCCATCACTTGGAGGAAACCCTCTTACCATTTTATCCAATATATCCAAACCCATCATTATCATTAGCAAGACCATACCATCCTATCATTCTATTCCTATCTAGACCAAAGTCTATGTTTAGTCATCCTACCCAATCCTGTTTTGATCTTGGTTCTTTTTGCACTTTTTACGAGGGGATTTTGATCAAATTTCAAATCTGTGTTTCAATGATAGTCTATGAAAGTAGTGTGATAGTTATTTTAGCAAGATATCTTTTATTTTCCATCCTATATCAAAGTTGGTTTATGTGAACCTGATTTTAACTACTTATGGGCAAATTAGTGTTCACCAATCTTGCTACTAATTATAATCGTCTATGGGCAAATTAGTATAATTGATCTATGATATTGTATCCTAGTTATAACCATCTATGGGAAAACTAGGGGCAACACTTGTTTATCATGCATTGTCATATCATCTTGCCATTGTTATTTTCATTTGACTGGTCATTTACCAGATTTGAGAACTTGTTGGGATCTAGTTGGTTTTTCCTTACCTTTTATGTGGATAGAATTAATGTGACTTGAGGTCATTTCGAGATTATGTAGGCCATGCTCAATTCATGTTGAGGTCACCTCAGTTCCCCTAAGCCACACTCTCACTATTTTATGAGCAACCTAAGCCGTGCTCTCATCGTTTTATGAGCAACCTAAGCCAAACGCTCTCATCATTTTGTGAAAAGGTATTTTATCATTCTCTAACGAGTTAAGATTCCTCAAAATGCCAAAAACATTTCAAATATTTCAAAATTTAAAAACATTTGTCATGCCTAAGCTTAGTTAGTTATCCTTGTTCCACCCTATTGAGGCAAAGTCATTGTTAGGATGCTTTCTTTTACTTTTGTTTTCAAGATTTATGTTTGTTTATTTATATCAAGTTATTTGTCTATTTATGCACTTTCTATTTGTTTGTTCGCTTGCCTGTTTGTTTGCTTTCAGCACTCTTGCTTTGACTCAGTCTATATGTGTTCAATGGGTGATTTCTTACACACATTATTCTTAAGTCCATTCATATTCATACGTCAACATTGTCATCATGGTTTTTTATCATTGATGCATTATTTTTAAGTGTTTATTGGATCAAGAGTTAGTCCTTATGCATATTTTGACCAAGTCTTCATGGTGTTCTATCATGATGCCTACCATCACATGCTACAAGAAAATTAGCTTCAGGGAGTCTTCCAAGCAATGGAGCCACATAAATTTCTCCTTGGCACCTTGGAAAATCTTTCCATCCCATCTTGATTGAATCAACCTATTGACCATTATAGTTGTATCATTGCTAATAAGGATGATCATCTCCTCATTGGTAGGTACAACTGAATCTTTTCTATTGATCAATCTTATTTTTCATTTCTTTCATCACTTTGCGTTTGCTCATTTTTATTTTTTATTCCAATTTATATCCTTGAGTTATGCTTGCTAATCAACCCTAACTAGGGCACCATCATCTTTAGCCAATCCAGGTCCTCTTAATGATTATAACTGTCTATGGGCAAATCATTATTTTGACTTTTATTCTTGATTATAACTATCTTTGAGAAAATAAGTATCTTTTTTAAATCAATGCATGCAAGCATATTCTCATTTATATTAATATCAACTACAGGTTAATTCTATTTTTTTTCTTGATTTTTTTAAGGGATCGTCCATTCACATATGTGACGGCCACTCCCTCGAGGGGGCATCATCATAAGCTTTTCAAATACCATTTGGAGCTTTGTTCTTCAAACATCTTTTTTTTAACATACAAAGTATTTATTATTATTTCAGAAGACATTGTTATGCCTACAGTTTGCAACATCGTCCCAAATAGGGGTAACTGTAGACACCTAAATCTAGCCATCAATGGCTATCAATTAAGCTTTTGACCAATTTCTACTAAAGTGTACAATTTGGCCTAAAATTACTAAAACACATTAAAAGCTTTGAAACTTACATATTCAAGTGTCGATTTTAGCCAAAGTATCCTTAAAATAAAGCAATACAATTTATGAAGTAGCTAATTTTGATCAGATCGTTTTGAGTCAAAATGCCAATTTCGCACTTAGGTGCTTTGGATTGTCTTTTTCTATCAATTTTTTTGCACAAGACACTTGCTTTTGTTATTTTGTGTTGGCAACATCCTAAATGGAATAATGGTTCCAACGCATCTAACATCAAATTTTAAATCTAGTCCATATAAATTTCAAGCCAATAACAAGACATTTTGACCAATTTGATTAATTTGTGTACCAAAGAGCCAAAGTTTCCACCAAAATGAATAATAATGCTTAAAGCTAATTCATTCAAATCATGAGCCTAATTAAAAATTCTATGGAACTTGTTGAATAAATCTTTATTGGAAATTGATTGTCATTAATTGCACCATCAAATGACATCATCTTATGAGATGGCATCCATAAGCCATAAATGCATAAAATATCAAGATTTATGCCTCCCATACCTTATTAAAACCCTCTATGCCTATTCATTGCTCTTCTATCCCAAGTATTAATGGAGATAGTTATAGATTGAATTTTATAATTAGATTTATTCATGACCACACATCTCAATCTTGAGATGGACGATCATAGTTGATCCTAAAACCATTCCAAAAATCTATAAATAGGAGGCCTTGCTTATTGAATTTTAAGCTTGGATAATACGAATTTATAAAACCCAAATGCATTTAAAATCATTACATTTTAGTGTTATAATGCCCAAATATTAAGCCAAAGCCAAACATGATGCCAAGGAGAGATAGAGGTAGCCACACTTCATTAATGCAGACTTCATGAGCACAAACCAAGCAAACCACTTTAATAAGCTATTTGGAGCATCCAAAGAAAGTGAAAGAAGGTTTCGTATGCATTTTAGTTGTGTTTTCCATTCTAGACTTGTCAACTAAGCTCCCCCTTTGTGATAGGCTTAAGGTGTTAGCGTAAGTGTATTTTGTCTAGATTTGTTTTATTCACTAACATAATACTAATCTCCCCTTATTGTAATCATATGTTCATATTTTTCATGAATATTTTGGAAACATTTGACTTCAAGAAGGGATGGTGTGATTGGGTTTTCAGTGGCATATCCAATCCATATTTCTATGTTTTGGTGAATGGCTTTTTAGATGACTTAATTGGAAGTTCCATGGGGTTATAGTAGGGGGACCCCCTCTATCCATTTCTCTTCATTTTGATGGCTAAGGCCCTAGGTTTGGATATAAAAGGTGCATATGTGAATGGATCTATCAAAGGAGTCGAGGTAGTAGATGGGTTGGAAAATCTCACTCATTAGCAATTTTCCAATGACACTTTTTATTTGGATCAACGATGGAGAGAGAAGCCATACATTTCAAATAAATCTTGGATGAATACTCAACTACCTCCAGGAAAATAATTAATGAGTAAAAATCTAAGATCTTTTTTGTTAATACTAGAGTTCAAGTTTAAGCTAGGAATGCACATTATCTTTCTTTTTGGATTGGAATGCTACCTAGGAAATACTTTTGAATCTTTCTATATGTAGGCTCGAGTAAATCCACTCTTTTGGAAAATCTAATTAATTCTATCAAATCCAAACTAAATTTTTGGAAGGTGTGATTATTGTCCCTCGCAGGTTGCTTAACAATGATAAAATTTGTTCTGAGTGGTCTTCCAATCTATATGTTTTGTCTCCTTCACCCTCCAATCAAAGTGTTGAATAAGATGAAGAAAATAGTGAAAGATTTTCCTTGGAAAATATTTGAGGACAAGAATAAAAATCCATTGCTTAAATGGGATAAGGTGTGTTTCTCTAAAAAGTTAGTTGGAGTAGGCATTCAGAATTAGAGTTACTAGAACTTGGCCCTTAAGACCAAATTTGTGTGGGGAATGTATTCACATCCTCAGGGATTGTGGAGTAAGCTCTTACTACTGAATGCTTTTTTTAATTATGAATCAAAAACAAATCCTCTTTATTGCTTTCCCCTCAAATGGCTCCCATATGTGGAACTTCATTTTGACATATCACCCGATCATCATAGATCACATTTCATGGGAAATCAACAACATGGATTTGTTTGATTTCTTGAATGAATCAAGGAATAGGCATAATTTTTTTAGGGATTATAGGGATCTATTTGAAGCAAGGGTAATCATGTTATCATTTGGGGCAGGAAGATAAAATACTACTTAGAACCTGGGTTGGGAGCTGGTTTCGAAATGTGGAAGTGGCAGTGCTTGGACAACACACACATTCCACTAAACCATCAGGTTCCTCTCTCTAATATACTTGCTAAAATAAATTCTTTCTTCAACCTAAAGAGGACACAATTCAATATGTGGAAGCTAAATCATGGATTTATTCAATTTCTCTACATTATAGATGGCTGAAATTTCCCATCCCTCTTTTGAATGGTCGATTTTTCTTTATTGGAATAAAGTAGGATTGCCTAAAGCAAGGGCCTTTACATGGTTGGCCAATCAAGGCCAAATTTTAACTAAAGATAGATTTAGAAGAATGCAATTTGAAGTCTGTCTAGATGCATTTACTTATCAATTGCTTTGTTGTTGTTGAATGTTGGAATTCATTGTGTTAAAAGCTCAGTTGGAGGTGGACGAGACCTAAATTTCTATTGTAGGATTTCTATTCTTGGAACATTGATCCTCGTAATTTTTTTTTCTAGTTTTTGGAAAGCAATCCCCATAGTTCTCATTTAGACAATCTGGAAGGACAGGAATAGTCTTATTTTTTAAGACAAGGGAGCTTGATAAAGAATATCCTTAATGAAGGTAAGGTTACATTTTTCAAAGATGGTTTCCTGTCATATTGCAAGATTGAATGGATCACTTTCTGATTGCGACATGTAAATCTGGTTGAATTGGATCATTCTTAATTTTTCTCCTATTAATGGGTGAAGTGTTCGTACATTGGCGAGATGTAGGTAGAAACACTTAAATTGTTTTCCTCTCTTGTGGTCTCTTTAATCTCAACTTTAATGGAACAATTAGATGTAATCTAGGGGTATCTAGGGATTGGTGTATAATCAAAGCTTGTTCTATCTCTTTGATCTAATTTGCTTCTCAAAAGTTGGTGGTTAGTATAAAAAATGAAGCAGAAGTCTACGTTTTGGGCCTAGGCTTAGAGCTAGTGGCCTAGTGTGGCATCGAAAAAGTAATTATGGATGGGTACTTGATATTATTTTTTATTGCTCTTAAGAATCATAAATTGACGACCCTAAGAATTCAAAGCATCTTGGGAAAATCTTATGGATTTTGGTGTATTTGTTTTGTTTGGAAGTGTCACATAGCTTCCACAAAGCTAGCCAAGAAGTTGAATTTCTATAAAATTAGGGGTTAGCTCAGTAGGAAGATTTGATAATTGATAAAAGAATATAATAGTGGTTGCGCTTGAAAGCCTTTGGGAGATGGAGGTGGTGATGGGTTTGTTATTTCCACTAGCCCCTCTCTTCATTTTATTTCATTTGTCTTATTTGATTGCAATCATGTGTTGGTGGTGGGAAGGGATTGATTATGTGGAGTGTTTAATCATTTAAAAGACTAGAGATGTCTTTTTAATGCTAAGCATTTATTTCTCAAGTGTTTTTTATATTTGTTTGTGGTGCCATCTTTAATATCCCCTCTGAGATTGACTTAAAATAATATATATATTTTTTAATTTAATCAATGTATTCTCTCATTAGATTCATCATGAGAATCTAATTAATGATCCAGCTAAAACACATTAAGTATCTTAATTATAAAATATAGCATGTAACAACTACTTGTTACTGATCACTAGCATCATATAAACCAAAGCATAATTGAATATAGAAAGTAATTACAGACGTCCAACCACCACTTGTAAAAACATGCAGCCATTGTTATTATGATACAATAGCTAATAACTAATAATTACATCTCATCATAATAATGTCTCAATAATAATAAATATAATATAATGTACAAGATACAAAGTTCCACGGAGTATGAATTTCTCAAATTCTAGTATCTACGACAATCTTAAGTGTCGTCTCCAAGTAAGTGCTATTATTGGGAGGGAGAGCATCATCCGAACGCTTTTCCACACCAACTACAGACCATCAATGCCTCACACATGTTTCCATCAGGGAATGACCCGCCCTTCATGGATGAGTAGATAGTGATGGTGAGGGAATTTATAGAGACAAGCTAGTACCCGTGTGCTGTATGATTTCTAAGAATATGCAGTGAACCATAAATAAATTCGTTCTAACTTGATATCACACAAACATATAAATCATACACATAAAATGACCATGTTTAACTAAATATTACTTTGGTCAAAGTTTTCAATAGTTATTAATCTCTATAATCAATCAATTTCAAACTCATCACTTGATCAGATTACCTTCATCTAGGATTGGTGATGCTAATCAGTTAGTGAAGTCCATCTTACTACTTACTCAGTACCAACAATACGAGATTTGATTAACATAAATATAACCAATAGATTTATATAAATTATCTCTTACTAACAAACATAAAACATGCTAAACACAAGAATAATCAAAATACATACATTTAATCTGTCAAACATATGAATGAATCTCCGTAATATCATTTATTACATAAATAATAAGCAAACAAATACAATTTATACCAACGGGATATAATTTATGTTTAGACTGCATAACCTAATCTCCGTAAGTAGATTCAAATATATAGTTCAAATAGTAATAACATAGTCCATTTTTATGTACACACTACTTCCTTTCAAACAGTCAATCATAATATTTACAGAGAATCAGATAACTCATAAACCAGTTATAACATAACCTTTCATTTAAACAACTCATTCCGTTTTGAAGACACTGTTTTCATATAGTTATGATTTTTAGACCCTTGAAAACTTTGACTTATTTTAACCATATATTTAGCTATAAGTATAGGCATATGACCCAATACCCTTGTAATTGTAATATTTTTATATAGTTACTTAAGTCCATATATAAATATGTTTCTCATATACAAATAATTGTACACATAATATGTATTGTATATAAGCACACAAGTGATATATAAATATTATATCAACGGTCATTTATATTTCGTAATCAAGAATTCCATATGAATTCAACAACCAATATAACTTTCCTGTTCATAGATATATTGACGATCTTTATAAGATAAATGATTTAACAATATAATACTCCATAGTTTTTATCCTTAAATAGATTTTCATCCTAATTTATTCAAAGCGTATATAATTTCGTACACAAGTTCTCAAGACAAAATAGTCTTTCAAATTATGATTCGCATATAAGTATTTGACAAAACATGAACTGCTCTTATATGATACACAACAATTTCATCAAATACACAAATATACGAATCACTAAAGCCGTAACAATATAATTGTCAAAATCTATGCTTATAGGGATGCATCCCAATGTGTGTATATATATATACATACGTCCTCGTACATATTAGTATACTCAAGGTACGTATCGCACACGAGTTTACAATGGACAAATAATTTTCAATAAGTATTTGTGGTCTATGCTACGGTATACTAATCATTTATAGTACACACAACTCGTAAATATATTAATCATTAACGAAACAATCATAGCGTATACCATCCACTAACCACGAAATCAATTTTTAGTAATATATTGTTACATTATCTAGTAAGACCGGATATGCTTATGAACGAAGAGTTTATATTCAACATATCAAGTTGAGAGAATACAATTAATATGATATTTAATATAGCCTTTGTTCCAAATGAACTCATACCTATATATAAGATTAGTTCGGAGTGTAATCACACACAATACCCTGAATTCCATAATTAAATATATATACGGACTTGACATGGCTTTCGATTTACTCAATCGATAGCGTTAACATCCACTTATATTTAATATGTTTAAGATAATGTCAATATTATATTATATAGCCACTTATTATATCTTCATATTAGATATTAGAGCTCATATAATACAATATATAATATAATCACTTGTTCGATTATATTATCATATTTAAATCAACACGAAGCAATTAAATTCTCATAGACTTATAGGGAACTACCCTGATTACTCCACATTCACGGAATAGATTGCATGGAATAATTTAGAGTATACAATAATGTAAAACAACAAAATCATTATGCTATTAGAGTACATTGCATTCTTTCAACCATTGAGAACGCAGTCTATACCATTAAAACCAATATGAGACAAAAGATGGTTGTATTGTACTTGTTTACACTCCGTACAATTATACAACCGTACAATTAAATACTTGTTTTCAAGAAGCATTAAACAAAATAATTGTACAATTATAAAATAGAATATGGTATTCATACTTGTAAACTATAAAATACGGACTGTAAATAGGTCGATATATTTTACACCAGAGAAATACTTGTTTTCAGCTATACTTGTGAGTCGTTTCATCAGATATATAAACACATCACTATTTTTTAACTCTGTATAAAGATAATTTCAGTGGCTGCACAAACTAAGTTCGTTGCATAATAACTGATCTTTAAACTAAATTCACTGCATACCTATTATATACTCGTATATAAATATAAATAATTGTATTTAAAGTTAAATCGCTGCATAACACACTATTATGCATACAAAACAATGATCCTTCATGCGGTAGTTCTTACACTTGAATGGATTCGATTGCTACAAAAATCAACAATGAGCAAGATCTATATTTCAAACCCAGTGTTAAGAAGAAATTTGTCCATATATTATATGATTATAAGAAAGAAAACTAATTTCCTACACAAATTGTGCTATCTGCCAAAGTTTTCGGCAAAATACAGGGTATAATCATTTTGTATATGTATATAAAGTGATTTACAATACATGTTATTGTATAAATAAACAATCAGTATATATTATAAGTGGTTTATTACACAATACCAACCTATATAAAACGGTTTATATATAAGTGAAGTACATAAGTGGTTTATTATATCAGATATCATTGCTTTATAAGTGGCTTATATACATCTACGCTATATTTATACATAAGAGGTTTATAACAAATTTATAATATATTATTTTTTTGGTTACAAGCTTAATATATATATATATATATTCAAACATAAGCGTAGCGATATACATTGTTATGATATATGACGATGACATGAATTTTTGTTAAATATTTTAACAGATAATGTATTAATACAATAGCGATTTAAAATAATAGTAGCAATTTATTATATTCATCCATTGTGGTTTATATATATATGATAATCCATATCTTATTTATATGTACAAATCGCTATCACAAAATTATATCGATTCGCTACATAAATCTGACAAATCAAAATCAACACAGAAAAATTTGATGACACCACCTCCCTGTCCAAAACATCTTGTTGCTCCTTCCCTTCAAGTTCTATTTACTCTTCTCTTCTACGTTGCCTTCTTTTTCTTTCATCCGTGACCCCTTCTCTTCTATTCTCTTTGTTTATTTCCTCCTTTCTGCATGTCATCGCCACTTTCCTTGCATGGTTTTTCTTTTCTCTTTTTATCATTTGTTCCCTAAAACATACTTTCCAATTCTTTTTTTTGGTATGTATTTATTTTTCTAAATATAAAATATAATTGCTTTACTTGTTTTATTCTATTTAGAATTTCATACCATTATTTTATTTGTTTTATTTCCTTCAATAGTTTTTTTCTTATTTTTATATATTTTTTTTTCTAAACTTAATAGTTAATTATAACACAATTAATAATTTATATCATCATCATTTTAATAATGATAACTATTTATATTAAGTTGTTTATCTATATTAAAGTGTTAAGCTCTATAATGATATTTTTGAATATTATTATGATAATTAGCTTATGTTCTCAACATTATTAAGATACTTTGATTAATCTACATATGGTAGTATCAAACACTAGTCACACAAATTTGTATTTTCGAAAATATTAATAAGAATGAACACATTAGCATGACATTAACACAATCACACAATATTAATTTATCTAAGCATAATTTGAGCTAACACACAGAACTAATCATGTATAAACCATTATCTAAATGTAACAGCGTTCAGAATACACTAACGTTAACAATTCAAACCATGTATCTAATATGTATTATTTAATGTGTTGTGTGCAAGGTTCTAATCGTTCCTCTGTCATCTCCCAACATCTCCATCTATGTCACCCTCTCTAATAATGCTCTCTCTTCATCATGCTCTGAGTGATGAATCTCTCATACGTCCAACTCATGACAAACAAGGAATTAGTCCATAACACCAAAACATGTATATCATAAAATTTTACTAAATAACAAGTCAACATGATCTCATTATAAAAAATATACAATACAACTAACTCATAGCAATCTCATCATGAAATCAAAACAACATACAACTACCCCATAACAATGTATGACTTCTAACTTAATTAAATAGTAATTAAATCAAATCACCAACTATAAATATTTGTGGATAATAATCTGTTTAGCGAGAAATAAGAATGACACATCTTCTATCTTTGTTTCACACATCTTTAGATGCATTTGTATTTGGATTCAGAGTGTTGTTGTGCTTCTCATTTTTCCTCCTTGTGCATGAAACTACCATAGAGCTATGTAGCAAATGAACTTGTAACCATGGAACCCTTTTTATTCTTGTATGTTGAGAAACATGAGATGACATTTAAATCCTCGATTTCATAAGGGAGATTGAGGAGGGTCTTTTGGATTCCCCCAGGGTTGATGCTCAAAGTTGTTTGGGACATCTTTGGCATCGATTATCTTCAGTTGGAAATTAGAAACATAGTAAATTCTGAAATTGTGTATGTTTTCATTAGCAATTTAGAATGTTCTCAAGGATATGGATATGGGAAAGGTAATCACAAAGAAATTTGCTAGATCCGATTTGGTCTGGATGTGGTTCTCAATGTTGTGAATTTGGTCAATCCCTATCATCTCCCTCTCAATGGCACTGAAAATTGAGCCCTGATATCGCTGAGGAGGAGCTAGATGAAAGGTTTTTTAAGGTATTTGTTTTTTTGGAACATATGTAATTGTTTTTTTAACCAAGACCTCTTTCAACTGGGATTGGTCTCCTAGTGGTGGATTGGGAAGCTCTGAAGGCTCCCTTACCTCTCTTAGCCCTTATTGGAGAGGTTAGTAAAATGACCAATTTTCTTGCAAAATTGGTTGGCCTTAGAGCTAGAGAAGCTATGAAAGTGGAATTGGGTGGCATCCCCATAGCTCATAGGGAGCCTAGTTGCTACAAAGCAAGAAGAGGGAAGAGTACGAGAGGTAGTGTGGAAAACATTGACAAAAGTCAAAGAGGCATATGAAGAGACGTTAAGGATGGTGGGTCTCCCTCATCAAACACTACCATACAAAAAAAGAAGAGAGAATGAAGGATGGGCCAAAAGAATTGCTTTGCCCAAAGAGAAGATAAAATGAGTAGGGTGTTCTTGATCTGGGTGGCCATACATGTGTTGGTTTGAGTGGTGGCTTTAGATTGAACGTGTTGAGTGCTCAATTCAATGTTGGAAAAGATGGCAATAGACGTGGAAGTAGGTTTGGAGGCAATGGTGTGGACATGACAAGAGTTGTTAATGATGGCACATATAATAACTTAAAAAACTTATATTCCAATGGGGATGAGCCCAAAGCCCTATCGTTGCATAGAGATTAGGATTGGAACACCTTTTGCTTATGCTTTTGTTTTAAAAGCTTTATATTTAACTAGTATAGAAGGTTTTTTTTTAGGTATGTCCCTCATTGATGTAAAATCTTTATATGATGTTATGTTGAAAGTTGTGTTCTTAACCTTATGGCTTGGGATTTTTTATGATATTTTATTGTGGAGGCTTTTTAATAAGATATTATTATTATTTGGATGATTTTCTATCTTATAATGAAAGAGTGAGGGATCCACCAATCTTTGATTATTAAGAAAAAAATATTAAATATATCATATTCTATTATGAACATTTATATATATTTAAATCATATTTACTATTTAATTATATGATATTTAATGATATATTAAATAATTTTATATTATAATATTACCACCCAACTTTCACAAAATTAAGCCCAAAGAAATGCAAATTTATGTTTCAAAGGAAAAGCACTTTTTTAACATCCAAGTATCACAAAATTCAACCTCCATCCCGCGATGAGCAATAATTCAATTAAAATTTACAAAAAAAATGCTATGCCTTATCAATGATAACCATTGATTCAAAAGTTTTCGAAACGCAAAATTAAACAAAAAAAAAAGTTTTTGTTATCTAAACGAAAAGCATAGTCAAACTTTAAATGGAAAGAACACTTATACCATTAAAATTTCATGTAATTTAACAGAAAACATCAACCCCATGATATAATGGCAATCAAAAATCTTGAAAAAACATAAAATAACAAATTAATTAGTGCAATGTAACATATATAAGATTTTGGTGGTAGAAAGCATTGGAGCTGTCAATCAAAATAATATCAAAATATATTGGTAATAGCAAGCTTGCAAAAACTTCCTCCCACAGAGGAAAAAAACCCTCGCCCTGAGTTATGGTAGCATGAATGTGAAGTGAGCTAAGTGTTAATGAGTGTTTTATCCCTTTTTAGGTAAATATAAATAATTATATATATTTTTTCCCATAGCACCTTTAATCACAAAGCACTGGCGCTGCCAAACAAAATAATTATCAAAATATATTGGTAATAGCAAGCTTCCAAAAACTTCCACAAGGGATAAAAACCCTCGCCCTGAGTTCTTGTAGCATGAATGTGAAGTAAGCTGAGTGTTGATGGGTGTTTTATCCCTTTTTAGATAAATATAAATATATATTTTTTTTCCCATGGCACCTTTAATCAGAGATAATAAATAGTTTTCCATGGATATAGTTAGAGCATTAAAAAACTAAAACCTATAAAACATATATTAAAAAAACATTCCAACACGCAGATTTATGACTAACCTCATAGCAAAAATTGATTCAAACCATAGAGAATCAATTATAGAGGAAGCATATGATTTTTTAATCCCAAAGCAAGATCTTGGCATTTTTAGAAGCAATCGAAAAACAATACAAAAAGTTTCAATGGTGGTTCACAAAACAATATAAGTATGCATGTTTTTTTAGCTAAAGATGATTGGAAAAAGAAAAATCAAGATTATATATTAAGTTGAAAACTCAAACAAGGGAGAGAGATTCAAATGTATTTTTGTACCTTTTGCGAAGGTAATTTTGAAAAGTATACTCAAAAAAGCATGACAAAAAAGCATACTACAACAACATTGCTTCTTAAATGGAAAGTATACTCAATCCTCTTGAATGGAAAGGTTCAATCAATATGTTTATTAACCGGTTCAATCAATATGTTTATTAACCATCTCAAATTTACCAGTTTCAAAACCAATTTAAGAAGCACATACAATAAAAGGAAAATATAGACTTGTCAACGCAGTCTCACCCATTCACCATTGCTTGAGTAATAACTAATGCAGACGACAATGAGATGAACAAATCTTCATATTTATCCATGTAGGGAGAGTACTAATTTGCCAACTGAAACATAATCATGCAATCAAAACATACTACAGGGTAGATGTCTTACCAGTGCATACCAATGTCCTATTTCTGAAACATAATCATACAATCAAGACATACTAAAGGCTAGATGACAATCAAATGAACAAGTCTTTATATTTATCCATGTAGAGATAGTACTAATATGCCAACTGAAACATAATCATGCAATCAAAACATAGTGAAGGCTAGATGTTCTTCACACTGCATACCACGGTCATATTAATCTTTGGTTTAGTCAAAACATGAATGTAACTGCCAACCCAAAGTAATTAATTCTCATCACGGTTAGGACTGAACCTAGAATTACTTGGTCTTACACTGATTGAAGAAATACCACGACTTATAAAATACAAGAACACTGTATTAATAACAAAAACAATCATTATTAAATTACCCCACTGGGTCTAGGTATTGAAATTGATTAAGTCACAACTCATAATTTAAAGATTGATGCACCAGTGTTCAGAACATTACAATGTTAACTGTGCTACTACAATAAGTTCTCTATATATTCATTGACAAGAAACCTAAAATAGTCATCAAGAAACCAATAGTACATAAACTAACACCTTTATATGAACCATAGTTCAGAAGTATGAGAATACAGTATTTATGACAATGAACATTACAACAGCAAACTCTCCATTTAATATTATGCCTAACAATGAATCCTAGTACACTTATCAAGGGTATTTGAGTCTTTTTTCTAAAGCGATCAACAGTATTCATGATCACAATGTGAAGAAGAATTACAATGCTAGAGAGGATATACAAATAGTTCAAGTGCCTCATAAGCCATTGGCACTAATACAAGACCCTCATGAAATAGCTCATAGAAAATCAACCAATTGGTTCTGCACTCCTGAGAAACATTCCTTGTGCTTGAAAACCAATAAAAAAAATAATGTGAAAGCTGAGCCCATCCATGTGGTGGTAAGCCCTACCCACCCCAACCATCAGTTTGGGGTTGGAAGAGGCCACCAAACGAAGCCCAGGGTTATAAAAGCAAATGAGAGCAAGGGTTAAGGAAAAGATCAAATGTCCACCAGAGTTGAGGGGTTTTACACACAAAGTCAGTAACATACAGACCAACAAACTGAAACCCACCATACATCACGCCAAATCAACATAGAAAGCCTTCATGGCTGTGCTAGCAATATTTCATCTCTACGCCATCTAAGGGTGAATTGAACTAGGCCAAAGCTTACCCACCAGGGCTTATTAAACAAACTCACACTAATATCTCAACAACCACCTTACTCAAATCCAAATGCAATAGCAACTATAGCGGCCTGGAAACACTGATAAGGATAATGTGAGAGTTTCAAGGGGGTGAGGGCCCTCCATGTAATCGATGCATTTGCCTAGGGTTTCCTCCAAGAATAAAACAGTGGCAGCTAAACATGCATAGATTTGAAATAAGCAAGCAAAGGACTTACTTGAAAAATGCCCTCTTTATTATGTTTCTTTTATTCTTCCACCACCACTGTGTTCGTCTCTACGTTTTTGGTACAGTCCCAAACTGCCATATAACCTTCCATCGGATTCTATGGCCACCACCAACACATTAATGCCTCCAAAGCATGCATGGATTCTAAAAATAATTTCCATCACCATCATGGCTGCAGCCAAAAAGCAGGCCTGAAAACCCTATATTTTCTCCATACTTTCCTCACAACTATTTTTCCCTTCGAAGTCAACGACCCAAAATGATAGCCATTCAAACGCTATCCAAGCAAAAACCCAAAGATTTTGTCTTAATACTAAAGTCCAATGCCATGACAAGCTCGTGGCCTCATCATGGGTCAAAAAACCTTTTTACCACAAGAAGACCACAAGCATAATCATTAAACCCTTTTACCACCAAGTCACTAAGACTTTGAAAAAAATCACAAAGTCCCTTATTTACACATGCCAAAGCATTACCAAAACTTATAAGCTTTTATAAACAACCAATGCAAGCTTATGGACCTTGGCAGCAATTGCAGGCTTATGTTGCTCAAGCTAACAACTCAATGGGCCTGCCTTTATTATTAAACATTCATGCAAACATAACAGGCACAATTGGCTATAAGCCAATGACGGCCTCTGAACAATCAATGCTAATGGTTACGCACGGTACCGGTTAACACAATCCAAAACATCACAAAAGGGAATGGTGGACAATTGATTCGATCTCTTTCTTTTACCTTACACTCGTATGCCTGTACAGCACTGATGCGATAGTTTGATGAAGTCTTCCAACCCCAAACCTAGCTCAGTCATCCAACTTTACCTGCAATCACAAACGACATCAGCAGTACCGGCTCTGCATAATCAATATAAAATCAAATACTAAATGAAAGATAGCCAACTACAGCATGATCTGAAATACTAAAATATACGCTCAAAGTAAATACAGATCAGACTAAATGTCAAGTATCATAATAACGAAATATCTCATTAAAACAGTACAGCAGGCACATTATTCAAGGTCTGCCCAAGCGGGATATGACAACTTGGAGGAATATTATTGGTAAAAAGAATTGTTAATCCGTAACAATGCTGTTAAATTAAGAGACCACATTGATGGCATGGGTCCACTCAATGCATTCTTCAACACATCCAAAGCTGAGTTGCATACAACTTGAATTATTTGGAAAAAGTCGCCGTTGCTAATGATTGCTTAATACATTTACATATTCCACGAGAGAACTGATATGCCATAGGCAAGAGGGAATCTCTCCAACAAGACTACAGTTAGCAACTTCCCAAGGCCTAGAGTGATAATTGAGTCAAAATCCATGTTGAAAATTGGCCACCAATGTTACATGTTCAAATTTAACATGTTTAACTTGGAGGGAATCCATGTGGAGCTAATGTTAATTCATTGGACTACACAAGCTATCTGACATGACACCTCCATGGATGCTGTTATAAGCTATTAAGAGTGAGCACATGGTTGGTGTGATTGTGGCAAGATATGCCCCTGGAGTGTGAAGCAGTCAGTGGTGAATGCCATCGGAGTATTAAAGGCTGCCTCGACATTTAATTTTGAAAAAACTTAAAATATTTTCTTTCATCTTCAAAGAAAAAGCACTTACATTTTTATTATAAAAATTTTAATAATTTTTACATAAATACTTTTATAATTAATTGAACCTTATAGATTTGTTTGGAAAAAAAAAATTGAATAACACTCAAAATAAAGAGATTCTACCAATAAGGACTGGAACATTTGGCTTTGACTTCGAATCCTTGAATTTCTCATTTGTAGTTCTGGACTCAAATGGCAATATCCATGCAGGGGCTTGCATGCTTTTCTATTTGTACATAACTCTCCTCTTTGGTGAATTTCCAGAAAAAAATCTCATCTCTTCCCACAAATCACTAAGATATAATGTATGGGCTGTTTTGAGAAATGATTTGAATGTAGAAATATTTGTATTTATAAGTTGTTTAAAAAAAACATATTGTTGTCGGTGACTTGACTACAAAGGAAAGGGAAGGAAAGGAATGGAATTCCATGATGCCGAATGCCCTACCTAAATGTGCAGGACAGTTTATGGCGCATAAGAAGCACTTAACTATACTTTAAATACTATATATATAAAAAGAACAAATAAAAATAAATAATATATATATTGAGGGCAAAGAACAAATACAAAGAAATAATTTAATGCAAATATAAAATGTAGAATATAAGATATAGAATTTGAAGCCCATTTCTCTCTTGGTTGGGGCTGTCTAAACTCTTACAGTACCCGAATAAAAAAGAAAAAAGTAGAAGTTTCAAACACCTTATTTTTTTTCTCCTACTGGAGTTTGCCTTCTGTGACACGACATTAATTATTCTCTATTTCACATCATTAATTATTATCTGTTTCATTTTGGAAACCCCTTTCACATATAATTTAATATTAAAAAATCATAAAATTATATAAAATCCACTAAAATTCTCAAGTGAATTCAAAACCATTAACACTTAAATGTAAATGAAAGCCCTGACACATCAAATCATTATAATAATTAGAAGATTATTTGAAAACCTAAATTTTATTTGCTGATTAAGTCTAAGCACAAGAAGCTCTTAACTTTACCCATTACAATAAACATTATATTTTTTAGATAAGGGTAAAGGTTGGTTTTTTGGCAAGGGTCCATACCCTGTTACAAGAGGGTCAAAACCTAGATAAGCATAGAAACCCAGTCTGAGACAACTTAAATAGCAAAACCAACAGAGCTACTACAAAAGAAGCCAAAAAGTAGCACATAAAAGTAGCGAAAGTAGCTCAAAAAATAAAGCACCTTGGTAGTTGTGAAGCATGTTGAGAGTGTCCTTTATCTCTTAAATGTTGTTATGCTTGTTCTAGACCCTGCTAGTCATGGTATTATCAGTGACCTTCCCAGTATGTTTTTGACTGCTGCCTCTACCTCCCTTATCTAAAACAGTAGCAATATCACTAATAATAGTACCCTGGGTACCAATGATCTCAACCATACCAGTAGTGATATTATCCAAATCGGTGAACTCACTATAAAGGATATTAACTTTCTCACTCAAATTGTGAATCTGAATATGAGAAGTTTTAATATTATCCTCATTGTAATCCGTCTGCTTCATCTTCTTTTTATAATTGTGATTGAGAATATTCATCTCCTTTCTCACATCATTGACCAAGATTTTGAGATTATTCAGCGCCTTAAGATTTTGAGATTATTCACATCATTGTGGTTGGCTTGATCTAAAGGGGTACTCAAGGAAGAAGGCTTTGGACCACATTAGCCTTGTCACAATCAATATTGTTCCCTTGTTTTGAGTGACTACGAAGAACCCTTTTGTTGGAGTCATTGTTCAGAACTTCAAAAATGCCCCTAACCCTTTTATGCTTAGAGGTAGAAGGCAAGGGGTTCTCAAGTGGAGGGGTTAGGGAAGGATTGCTTCTCAGGGCTGAGTTTAAGAAGTGCAGATGCAACAGTAATATAACAGCTTGGTGAGAGGGATTGGCTAACCTCCCTAATTGCATTTTCTGAATAGAATTTTCAAGAGAAGTTGGAAGAAGGAACAATAGACTCACCAAAATACGGTGTCTAAAGTGGTTCAAAAAGACCAAGTGGAAGCTTTTGATTACATGGTGTCGTCCATCCAGAATCAGGGACTGCATAATGATCCTTGCAAGCTCATTGAATGCCTTAGGTAGAGAGGTTCTAAGGAAACCTCCATGATACGGAGTCAATTGTTCGTCCCCCACCACAAATGTGTTCAGTTTGTGTTGTTTGTTGCCTCTGTTGCCTTGGAACTTATAACCTTCAGTATTGAGCCCTATGACGAAGGAGATTAGACCCTCAGTGATGGCAACATTCTTACCTCTAATATTGACTCTTCTATATTTCCAATACCGGACAAAGTTTTGGCAAATGTGAGTCATGCCCTCTAACCCTACAGAGAAAATTTGCAACCCCTCCAACCTGCAGATGCTTCCATAACACTTTATCAATCTCCCAAGCCTTGTTGAAGGTAGCCTCTGTTCTGAGATGTTCTCCGCCCATTCTACTAGAAAATGCGACCGTAACCAGGAGAGACTCTTGCTTGACAAAACCGAGGATGCAAGAGATAGAAGTGAAAAGAAGTTTGAAATGATCTTTCCAATCGAAAAGAGAGATTCTCACGATCTATGCAATGATTAAACTCCACGTCCCAATGTGATATAAATCATAACTCAAACAAGTGTCCTTATGACAAGAATTAACACATGTTTGTCTCATTATGAAGTTGGATGATGAAGTGCTCGGGCATGATTTGTGAATCGGTCCATCTAAGGAGTTGGTTACTTTGAACACCAACACTAGCTAAGAGATCAATTAGTTGGTTACCCTCTATGGACGTGTGAAAATTTAGTCTCAACAAGAGAATTATAGAACATAAGGCCTTCATCAATAAAATGTTTAATGGTCCAACTAGGAGTGGAGGAGTTATTGAGACACCTAATGATGTTTAAAGAATCTCCTTCGATTTGGAACTTGTCAATACCCAAATCCTTAGCAAAGTGTAGACCCCAAAGAGCAACAAGAGCTTCAGTGTAATGATTTAACTGGATTCCCATGTTGCCAGCATAGACAACAACAAACCACCTTTGCTATCTCTGAAGACTCCTCCCCCTCCAACAATTCCCGGATTACCTTTTGAAGCTCCATCAAAGATCGGGTTGGATCCAACTCGAAGGAGGACTTTTCCATTTCACAGTTTTCCTGTAGTTAATCTTATCCACAGTATAAGGGTCTAAAACTAAAGAAATGTTCCATCTGACAGCAATATCCTCTTAAATCTTAGAAGGCTATTGGTCTTCTTTGATGTTACAAATAGAAAGATTTTCTTTAATCCTAGAGAAAAGATTGATACTACCCTAGTTAATATTGCTATAAATTTATTTAAAATTTTTGTTATTCCTCTCATGCCAAATGGTCCATATAGTATGGGGAAAGGACAACGTCCAAAGCATTTTCACTCTTTTGCTCTTGAAAGGAGATTTCCATTGATTTAAAGAATCTTGCATATTGTCTAGTGTGACCCACTGAAGAAATGCAAACTTCAAAAAAAAAATTAATTCTTTCGACACATGCAGCTTTCGAGAGAGCTAGAACAAAGACACCTCAAAGCTAGGGGACATGCAAGGTTTAGACCAGCCCATTAGACCATTGATCATCTTTTCACACTCCGGGCTATTATTGAGGAGGCATGTCATCGCTCATCCAAAGACTATTGTTGTTTTGTAGACTTTAGGAAAATGTTTGATTATGTTCCGAGAGAGAAACTTTTCCAGAGAGTTGGGAATATTGGCATTTCTGAGACTCTCTTGGCAGCCATTATGAGATTATACGAGAATGTTCTTGGTCGTCTCTACACGGTTCATGGAATTTCAGACTTTATTAGGAGTACCATTGGGGTCAAGCAAGGATGCCCTTTGTCCCCAACCTTATTTGGGATATACAATGATGAGTTAGAGACCTTTCTTCATAAACATATTCAGACTAGTGACGGGTGTCTTCACCAGGTTCTAATTTCTATCCTCTTGTTTGCGGATGATGTGGTTCTCCTAGCCTCTTCTCCCGAAGGCTTACAACGGCAGTTGGATGCTTTGACTCTCTTTTGCGATCTCCGACAACTGACCATTAATTTGGGGAAAACCAAGGTCATGGTTTTTAATGGCTTGAAGACCTCCCACCTCCATTTCTTTTTCAGAGGAAAGGAGGTTGAGATTACCAATTCCTATACTTATCTGGGAGAGCAATTTTCTAGTTCATGTTTCAACTTGAGGTAGGCACTCTAGCGTAGATTAAATAAAGGTTATGGTTCTTTAGCTCTCCTTGAACGACAATGTTTTCTCCATCACTTTCAAGATATCTCTTCCAAGATGTCACTCATGGATACACTTATCAGACCCACAGTTCTCTATGGATCTGTAGTTTGGGGGCCCTCTCTACATGAGGATGATTGGGTTGCTGTTGAGAGGGTCCAGACACTTCTTCGCCATATGATCAAATGTAAGCAAACAATTCTCCAACACATTATTCTTGCAGAGTTTGGATCCTGACCCTTCCAATTGTAGACTATATTCGATCTAATCACTTTCATACATCGCATATGAAGGTTTGTTGATTCTGCGAGTGGACGTGACAGATACCCATACTTAACACACTATTCTTCAAAGAATCTTGCTCTCTCAGAACCTTCGACGCGTGGACGTCATTGGTATATAGGGGTTTCTAATCTATTGGAGTCTGTGGGAATCAAGATGGACCGACTTCCTCCATTTATGTACTCCTTGGATGCACCAACTCAACTTCTATCCACTAGACAGGTGTTGTACCAAATTATTAGAGATGATATTTACAGACAATTTATCCATACTACTTGGGTAAACCCTCCTTGGGGGTTACGCCCTATGATGGCTTTTTATGCAAAGCACTTCTTAGCGCTGAGTGACGGGCTTATCATTCATCCACAATATACATTCCGCCATAGGATGCACTCTCTTCACATCCCATTAGGACAATTTCGAGTGGGATCTCACATGCTTAGGATTGAGACAAATCACTAGATGGATTGAACAGACAGGATTTGTCAGTTATGCAGCATCCAAGAGATGAAATCCGAAGAGCACTTCTTTTTCGTTGTCCAACTTACAATGAGATCAGAGGGAGGTTTTACTGCCTATTTAGGAGAACACAAACTCTTTCTGACTTCTTTAGATATGAAGACCAGAGATGTTTGGCTTTATATATACATTAAGCTCTTAAGCTTTGTGATCATTTTATTCAGAGACCCACTAGACCAATCTCCACTCAGCAGATTACTTCCTTTTTCATGATGCTACCTTCGAGGAGAGGCACTAAGTGACAGATTGACATCAATACAACCTCAAATTATAGATCAGTGAGGCCCAGAGACACTATTCACATTTCCCTAAGTTTTCATCAACATATTCACTTCAAACTCGGCATCAAGAGGCAGCCTAGATCCACCAGACCTTCACAAAGGACCTTTCCTTTTAGGCAAAGGATTGGAGGACAGACCGGGCATCATACCTCCCCTTCTTCGGGTCAGATTTCTATTCGAAGCTTCTTCTCATCGGCCTTGGATGCTAGGAGAGTTGGATTGAACTCTTGATGGGTTCCCTCCTAGTTCTTCTTTCTTAGGGATCATTCGTGCTCCTAATGTTTACAGATTATTGGAGATTGCTCATTTATTTTGCTCCCTTCTTTGGCCCTGAGCGTGGTTGGATCCTTTGGTGGTTTGGCTCTGAGCGTGGTCACTCTTTGCCATGTTTTATACTATTCCTTTCAACATTGTTTTTCTTGTTTTTGGAGACCTTTTTGGTTTCCCGGTTTTCCTAACACATTTTTGTAATATGCAGCCCCTTTGCCCTATTTTTGTGGTCATTAGTTGGACATTAATATATTTATCTTATCTTATTATATCTTATCTTTCAAAGTATTTCTTTCTCGACCTCACTGTTACTATAAGCAATGACATTACGACTGCAAAAGCTTCCACATATGACAATCCCACTGCAATACCATGCCTAGGAATTTTCTTGCTTCTATTGTTAATTGATTGTTAGAACTTAAAAATAAAAACTGTTGCAATAAAGATAGATTGCCAAAGCAATCTGGAATTTCACCTGTCAATTGATTGTTAGAAATAAATAAGTCCTGCAAATATATTCTATTGAGTTGGTTAAAATAAATATTACCATAAGTGAGTCTGGTGACATAAGCTATATGGGGAATATTCCCACTCAGGATATTGAGATTTAAATCTAGATGCTGAAGATAGGAGGGTTTTTTCAAATAAGGAATAATACAAGTTAATTCATTTGATTGCAAATCCAAGGAGGTGAGAAAACGAAGTCTGACATGTTATGGTTGATATTAAATCTGAGCACATGATTGGTGTGATATAAAGCCATTGGGAAGAAATGGGTTTGGATGATATCCACCACAATGTGTGTGTGTATATGATGTGTATATACACATTGTTTGTATACACACATGTATATGTACACATATAAAGTGTGTATGTATATATACACATTGTGGTGGATATCATCACAACTCATTTCTCTCCAATGGCTTCCACTTCCCAAAATCTTATTGTTATTATTGTCATCGCACTCTTTGTTATACATACATATAATGTGTATATATACACCTTGTATCTATATATATGTACACTATATATACACATTGTATATATGTATATATACATTATATTTATATGTATATATACACATTGTATATATGCATATATACACATTGTGGCAGATATCATCACAACCCATTTCTATATACATATTATATACACATATGTATACACATACAATGTGTATGGATATATACACATTGTGGTGGATATCATCACATCCCATATATATATATATACATATATATATATACATATATATATATATATACATATATATATATATACATATATATATATATACATATATATATATACATATATATATATATATATATTGTGGCAGATATCATCACAACCCATTTCTATACACATTATATGTATACACATACAATGTGTATGTATATATACACATTGTGGTGGATATCATCACATCCCATATATATATATATATATATATATATATATATATATATATATATATATATATATATATATATATATATATATATATATATAACTCAAGGTCGCAATGCAACTCGGGCTAGCAATACAACTCGGACGCACAACTCAACCCAACCCGTTATCGCTTACCAACATTGTATCGATTACACATTGAGGAAACATAGTTTCCTTCAAATTAACTCGCTTTCTATATACATGTATATATATATATATATAGAGAGAGAGAGAGAGGAAGGGGTTGTGATGATATCCACCATAATGTGTGTATATATACATATATACAATGTGTATATGTATAATACACACATTGTATGTGTATATATATGTGTATACATATACATACAATGTGTGGCTTGCAATGCAACTCGAACTCACAACTCAACCCAACCTGTTTTCAATTACCAACATCATATCGATTTCGCATTGAGGACACATAATTACCTTCAAATTAACTCGCTTTTTATATACACATATATAGATATCCACCACAATGTGTGTATATATACATATACAATGTGTATATATATACATACACAATGTATGTGTATATATACATACAATGTGTGTATACATATAACAAAAGAGTGCAATATATACACACATTATATGTATATGTATACATACACACATTGTGGTGGCTATCATCACAACCCAATTCTCTCTCTATATAGAGAGAGATAGATATACATACATTGTGGTGGATATCATCACAACCCATTTCTCCCCAGTGGCTTTCACTTTGTTGGGTGAATATTTTGTCACCAACTAACTAATGAGCAAAATAGGTCTCTTCAACTACAGCATAGGGAGATTGATCGGCCAAATGTACAGGTTTACCACATCAAAGGTGGACAAATCTCTCATCTCATCAAAGGGAGGTCCCTTATAAATATGAGGAGCTATATACTATATATGTAAGCAGAAAGTAACACTCAGGGGGTAGGACTACACCATCCATCTCTCTTTTTTCAGAGATGATGTTCACAGACAAAGGAGAAATCCTAGTGATAATATTGAAGGCACTTCTCTTCTATCAGAAGTGGTCTTACAACAGGGCGCAGGAGTTCTTTCTGGTGGGTAACCAACAGATAACAAGGGCGCAGTAACCAACAGAATGAGGTGTAACACAAAGTCTCCACCTCAACTGTCCAGAGAGTGAAATACGAAAGATAATGGAGGCACAAAGTCGTCCCAAGATCCTTTACACAGAAATAAACTAAAAACACACTGAAGACAATTGTGATAGCACAAAGTCTTTCCACAATTGGCTTCAGGACACCTCCCTGATTACTTGCACAAGTTATGCTTGTTAAATTAAATAAACAAGAATGCTCCTAGGAAACATACATAAGAACAATTTCTTAGAATAACACAAGCTATAACAACACAAAGTCAGAAAGTAACTTGCTTTCTAATTCAGAGAAGGAAATATAATCAACAATCTGAGCTCAAAGTCTCAGTAATCACCTTTCAATTAGGGCATTGTTTTGCTTCTATAATGGAAAAGATCTTTGCATAAAACAAGAGATTACAATATATAGCAGCCAAAAAAGACTTGGCGCTTTGTTCCATGGAATGGCCCATGCTGCGTTTAATGCCTTGAATGCATTTTCAATTATGTCAAAGGGTCATGCTTGGAACAGTGCATCGACCTTAACTGTGGTGTGTCAATTCATCTAATGTCTCCTCCAAAGTATAGGCCACCTGGTCCTTTCCTTCTTATTTGCACAACTGTCCACTTTGCCTTTACTTCATGGAAGAAAAATAGACCGCATCTTTGATTTGGTGTGCTCAGATGACTACTTGGTGGACTGTTTCACTTACCGAAAGTAACTCTCTCGTAGATATTTCAATATCTTATGTAGCCTTCTCTTCTTCCCTGTTACAATTGGAGTTCCCGGGCAATTTTCTTCAGTTAGTCACTTGGTTCATCCTTCAAGTTTCGCGCTATATTTGAAAATTAACGGATATTTTATTACTTTAAATTTGACGTCCGCGGAGATGTCAATGGTTGCTGGGTGTTTGAACCATATTGAACCATGAACCTTTGAAAGTTCATTGGTTCAATAGTTTAACAGTTCAAGCGGTCTTTATCGGTTCTTTTGTTCCATCGCTTCCCTGGTTCAATCGCTTCCTTGCTCTTAGCTTGAACCATCCCTTTGAACTGGTCTCTGGAATCATCTGTTTCCTTCCTTTGTTTGGAGCTATCTTTGAACCTTTGAACCATTTTGGTTCAAGGTTCAACAGTTCAATGTTTTTCTCAGAATCCTTTGTTTTTGGCTAAGTCTCTTGAAGCCTTGAAATTCCTTCGGCTCTATGTCTTTGGAACACCCTGAAGGGAAGATGTCCCTTCGGGTCTTTCAAAAAATCCATTTTTTGGGTGCCGAGAGCCCCCCGCAAGGGTACCTACCCTTCGAGATTATTCGGGTGGCCTTTTCCTTCAATTCCTTCGAACAAAATGTCCTTTTGTCCGAAGGAAATCTTCCTTTGCCTTAATCGCTTTTCCACCAGGCTTTTGATCATTCATTCGGGAAAAATGTTCGAAAGAATTCCTTCAGACATTTTCCAAAGGATTTGCATTTGTGAAATTCCTCTGCGGGAAATCTTTTCGAAGGAATTCTTTCGGTTCCTTTACTTGGTAATTTTCTCGAACAAAAAGTCCGAAGGAAATCTTCCCTTTCGGCCTTCTCTTTGATCTTTGAGTAAATGTTCCCTGCCTCCACAAGGGCACCTGCCTTTCGTTCACTGCCCTCCGCAAGGGTAGTTTCCCTTTCGGCTTTGAGGCAGTGCTTTGAACCGCTCGATTGAACCAACTTTGGTTCAACGGCTCGACGGTTCAATCTTTTGTTCCACTCATTCAATTGACCGCTTGAACTAATCTTTTTGAACCAACCGCGTTGAATCTTTGAACCTTTGAACCTTTTTGGTTCAAAGTTCAACGGATTAATCTTCTTTCTTTTCGCTAAGTCTTTTGAAGCCGTTGAACTTGACGAAACGGTTGAATTTTGAACTTTTTGACGAAGCGCTTAACTCTTTAAGTGTGCCGACATCATTGAACCTTTGAACCCGTTGAACCTTTTAGAAAGCGGGGTTCAATGGTTCAATCCTTTCCTTGAAGCTTGCCGATGAACATTTTTTGTTGAACCGAGACGTTGAACCAATCTTGAAATTGCCTAAGTGTTGGAAACTTGTTCCTTTGTTAGAATTCGCCCATTGAAGCCGTTGCACTTGTTGAACCTGCTAGTCCCTTAACTAAAAAAGCTTGAATAATGAAGAATTTGAAAGCTCAGAACAATTTTTGAGAAGGAAAGAGAAGATTTTGGCCTACAGGACCAAAATAGTTCATATGTTGTCTCAAAAAATGAGTGACAGATTTTTGCGAATAACAGCGGCCTCCAATTGGGGAACTTCCTTTAGTTGAAAATTTTGAACAGCTGAGGGGAGTAGAAACTAGAATCTCTAGTGCCTTTAAGTATGCCATTGAGCTACGGAGTCATGCTACCCAAAAAGAAAGACGCCAAAAATGAAAACAAAAAGCACAAAAAAAAAACAAAGACTATACAAATATACATATGTACAGATGATCTTATCAGATACTTCAAGAATTGAAGTGCTTCAGATGCTGCCCATTGTGAGACAGAGAAAAAGGCGTCATCTTGATACTTCAACAGGAAACTATTTTCACCATGGAACTGATGGATAGTAAACGGGCCTCTCCAAAGGGAATCGAATTTCCCATGCATTCCTTTTGGTTCTCTTCTCTTGTCCCACAACAAGGCTTGATCTCCAATCTGGAAATCATGGTCTTTTGTTTTTTGGTCGAAGAGCTTCTTCACTAGACTTTGATGCGCAACAATTCGGTCCACCACCATAGTTCGCTGCTCATCCAACGCAGTCAAGCACATGATTATCTTATCGATAGAGATTTCATATGTTTGATCTTTGACTGCCTTAGCCAATTTCAATGGTGACAATTCCAGGATGATTGGTATCTCAGCGTTGAAACCATAAAGAAGTTGGAAATGTGACATACGAATTGCCCTCTTGGGTGTAATTATATCAGTCCATAAAACATCAATCAATGCTTTATGCCATGTTCGTTGGTTGTCGTCTACTAGCTTCTTGATAATAGTCACCGAATTCTTGTTGCTTGATTCAGCGTGGCCATTCTCTTGTGAAAAATAATCAGAAAAGTGAAGATAATCCCATAGTAAAAACAGAACTGAGTAATCTCTTGAGAAGAGAAACAAGTTGCATTCTCTGTGACAATCTTGGTTGGGACTCCAAACCTGAAAATGATGTTTTTTTTGAGATAATTGCACACTACTTCTGAAGTAGCATGCTTGGTTGGAATAGCTTCCACCCACTTGGTGAAATAATCTATGACTATGAGAACATAATCATGTCCAGCACTTGAAGATGAGTTTACAACACCAATGAAATTGATTTTTCATTGCTGAAATGGCTCTTCTATCACCACTAGCTTAAGAGGCAGAGCAGCTAATTTGGGTCTTCCAACGAACTGTTGACATAGTTCGCATTTTCGTACCCATTTGTATGCATTTTGAAACATTATAAGCCAGTAATACCTGGCTCCCAAAATCTTATGGGTAGTTACAGGAGAAGAAAAATGTCTTCCACAAGCTAGATTATGGAAGGACTTTAAAAATTGGTTCTGCTGCTCTTTATCCACATAGCGAAGGAACATTTCATCAAAGTTCCTCTTATATAGGCTGTTGTCCCACATGGTAAAATTCGCAGATTTTAACTTGACAGTCCTCCTTTCTTTACGAGACAGGAAAGCAAGTCACTCACCATCAATAAGAAAATGAGCAATACTTGAATACCACTCATTCGTGGTGGAGACAAAGAGCACTGTTAGCGTGTCTTTAATTTCTTCTTCTCCATGCTCTGTTTCTTCTGGCCTATTGTCAGCAATCAATTGACATAAGCCCCTTCTCCGCACTAACTTCATTCGTTTGATGACTAGATCAAACTCTTGAATTTTAGCAATCCAATTGCATCTTTTCGTTCCAAACTCCTGCTGATTTAATATGAATTTGACTATGGTGTTAGGGACCAGGGCATTAGTGTGTGAATTCAGGATGTAAAAGCGAAAATGCTTCACTGCCTTTACCACTGCATAAGCATGCTTCTCCATGTTTGAGTACTTCAGCTCATGAGCTTTGAGAGGACAGCTCATGAAAGATATGGGAGATTTCATACCTTCTTTGTTCTGTTGAACCAGAATCACTGGAAGTGTGTTCAAAAGCATAACTATACAATGTGAAATCTTTGGTATAATTTGGACAAACCAAAATTGGGACATGGGCAATCGCTGTCTTGATGTCTTTAAATGCTGACTTGACTTCTACAGTCTACTGAAAAGTAACTTTGCCTTTCATCATGTCCACAATGTGGTGAGTCTTCTCAGCAAACTCGGAGATGAACCTTCGTAAAAAATTCACCTTTCCAAAGAAAGAGTGAACTGCAGTTTTACTTGTGGGCAGAGTAAGTCTCTAGATGGACTTGACTCTGTCTGAGTCAATTTTTATGCTTTCTCGGAATACAATGTGCCCGAAAAGTTTCCCTTCTGTTACTCCAAAAATAGACTTCTTGGGATTTAGATAAATGTCGTTCTGGCAGCAACGTTGCAGCACTTACTATAAATGGCACACATGATCAGGATGATGCTTGAAAAACACTGTTAAATCACCCAGATACACTACAATGAACTTACCCATTTCATCTTTGAAAGCATGGTCCATTGCTCTCTGAAAAATGACCCCAGCATTTATCAGGGCAAATGACATTCTTCGGTAAGCAAAAGTGCCCCAAGGTGTGGTAAAAGCAGTCTTATGCTAGTCTACTTCACCAACTTCAACTTGATTGTACCCTGAGATGCCGTCCAACATTGATAACATTTTTGAACCAGTCATTGTCTGAAGGACTTGATCCATGATAGACAGAGGATAGTTATCATTTAAGGATCACTGATTTAAATTTCTGAAGTCCACACAGAAAAATTTTGCTATTCTTTTTCCTCACAGGTACAATGTTGGCAATCCATGTGAAATGATGGATTGAAAAAATTATCCTAGCATTCAACATTTTCTGTATTTCAGACATAATAGTACCTTATATCTTCGGATTGTACTGCCTAAATTTTTGCTTGTGAAGTACCAAATCACTTTTGAGAGGAATTTCATGGCAAATTTTTTCAGACCTGAGTGACTTCAGATCATCATATGAGTATGCCAAAATATCTATGTACTGGTGAAGCAGAGCAGTGAACTTGAACTTCTCTCCTTAAATGCAACACTTCCCAATGTTCACCATCTTGAGATTTTCTTTGGTACCCAAATTTATTTGATCAAACCCCTGAGAGGAGCTTGAATCCGTTTGCTGCTATTTGATGACCCTATCGTGTTTGTCAAACAGCGTCTCAAGTTAAACCAAGGCTTTTGAAATTTTAATCTCTTTAAGTTGCAAAAATTCTTCATCTGCATTTGCACTTGATTCAAGGGTTGGTTTAAGCTTCTGAAGCTCACTACCTTCGAAATGAAGCTGTTCAAAATTGTCTTTTTGCTCCAGGAAGGCAATGATTTGATTGTCACCATTGAACACTTGCCAATGATTGGCAATCAAGCACACTTGGTCAAAAGACCAATTCAATAGTGTACTTGTCTTCTTTAAAATCAGGGGAGAAACCAAGAGAGTTGCTAAAACAGCCAGTGCATCAGTGCGATCGTTGAATTCCCTGAGTATAACAGAGATGCTGAAAGCATCCAAGCTTTCAATTTGATCCCAGACTAGATTGTGGTAGTGGTGCAATCTCTCATTTTTGGTTTGATACAGAGTCCTTCCCTGACAAACCACCAATTCAGCATCTCCTTTGGCATGAAGGAGTTTGATGCCTTTGTCTCGAGCAGCGTTCAATCCAAGCAATAGATATTCGTACTCAGTTGTGTTGTTGGTGTTGCTCAACTGCAACTTGTATGAAGAAGGAAAAATATCTCCTCGAGGAGATCAACACAATCTCGGCTCTTGAACAGGTAGAAGAGCAGCTACCATCAAATTTCAAAATCCATACCTCATCAAACACTATTTTTCCTTAGATTGCACTTCGTTTGGAGGGAGAGATTCTTCTACACTTGCACTGCGCTCCACCAATCTTTTTGTTGTTCCGTCTAAACCAATTTTCAAGTTGACACATTCGAGAATTTCATCAGGGGCCTCATGGACCTCCTACGTGAATAATAAGTAATTACCCATCCTTGAAGACTCAAACAAAATTTGAGCTTCAGGAGTTGATGTTTGAGTGACAACATATTTTGCTTCCTTCTCAGGGAGCAATCTCTGCATAACGTCTTTAACTGGGATCCTCGCCTTGGATAGGTCCATGCTTAATTCGCCACCACATCCTTGCAAAAATTTTGCCCAAGAAGGATGCCGTATGATGCTAGAACGTCGACCACCAAAACAGTGATCTTGATTCTCTTGTCTGGGAATGCTGCAAATGCAAATTGAGCGTCCTTGATTTGTCCCAGCAGTGTCACTTGTTTGTTCTCTATTATCCCCCAAAAGCTATCAGCTATTTTTGGGACAACATTTGAATTATTTTGGTCTTATAGACCAAAATTATCTCTTCCCTTTCCAAATTTTGTCTTGGGCATTCAAACTCCTCATTTTTCAAGCTTTTCAGAAATCTACGGATTGTAAACAGGCTCATTTCTACAAGTTCAACAGGTTTCACGACTTCTACAGGTGTGTTCAATCAAAAGAATCAGTTTCTAACAATTGGTCATTTTTAGAATTGGTTCATCGCCTTGGTTCAAACAGAAATTTCCATCGGCAAGCATCATCTTTTGGTTCGACGTCAAATGGTTCAAAGGCAGGTTCAATCAAGCAGTTCAACGCTTTGTTTCAACATTTGGTTCATTCACTCAGCTTCAGTGCTTTGATTCATTCTTTGGTTCAATCAAGCGGTTCGTCAGTCGGTTCAAAGCTTTGTTTGAACCGTTGAACCAAATTTTGATTCAACGACCAAGTTCAATGAAAAGGTTCAAAGCTTTGGTTCGACGGTTGGTTCAAAGACATGGTTCAAAGGCAAGTTCAATGAAAAGGTTCAAAGCTTTGGTTCAACCAATTGGTTCAATGTCTTGGTTCAACAGATTGGTTCATTGCCAAAGTTCAAAGAAGCCCAAAGGCCATTCAAAGACTGCCCATAGGGTAGATACCCTTGCGAGAGACTCTTCTCGACTCAAAATAGGGCCTTGCTTAAGGCTCGAAAGGGCAAGTTCAATCCAGAAAAGTGCCAAACAGAAAAACCAAAAGAAGACGAAGGAATGACGCTCCCGAAAACATCAAATTCAACTCGGTGAATTAACCATTGATCTTTTAAACATACAGACCAAATACAATCACAGATCTCAAGGCCAAGACCAGCAAAAAGGGGAGAAGAACAGAACAGTAAATTAAATCCAGGACCTGATTCGATTAGCCGAACAAGGAGGAACGATGAAGATAAGATCAGATCGCCAGGTGGAACATTGAAAGTTACAAATTTTCAATAAGCGTGACTTATTTCCTTGCATTGATAAAATCAAATGGGTAAATCACCCCTAAGTCCCAGCGTGTCTCCTTAAAAGATTCCAACGCAAAAGGATGTATTGATTGTTCCCGAGTCCTTCTTGAAGAGGCTATATAAGGGACTTTCTTCTATTGTAATAAGGATCTCTTTTTTTTTTTGACAATTAGAACGAAACTCTGTCCAAATTGTAAGGCATTGCTGAGACTTTGAGCTCAGATTGCTGACCATATTTTGTTATTGGAATAAGAAAGCAAGTGGTTTTTCAGACTTTGTGCTGTAATATCTTTGTTATTGAGGAAATCGTTCTTATGTCTTTTTCTTCAATATATTTTCTGTTCCTTTAATTCAACAAGCAAAATTAGTGACAACAGTTAAAAAAGGTGTCCTAAAGAGTCGACTGTGGAGAGACTTTGTGCCCCCATAATCGCCTTTAGTTTGTTTTCTTTTCATTTCTATGTAAAGGACCTTGAGGCAACTTTGTGCCCTCATTGTCCTTCGTATCTTACTCTTGAGCAATCCAGGTGAAGACTTTGAGCTACATCTCGATTTGCCGGTTATCACATTCTTTGCTACAATTTTGTTGTTGTTGCCAGGAGTATTCTTGTGGTTTGTTGAATAGTACTTTTGAAAGAAGAGTACTATCTATCATTTTCCCTGAGTTTTTCCTTTGATCCACGGGCATCATCTCTGAAAGAAGAGAGATGGATGGTTTGTCCCACCCATGAGTATTATCTGTTGTTTATATATATATAACATACCTACAGAGAACCTCCCCTTGATGAGAGGAGAGATCAGTGTCTTTCTGATGTGGTAAAACTACACATTTAGATGACTAATCTTCCTACTTTCGCTGATCAGACCTATTTTGTTTATCAGTACGCTAATCGACAAAATATTCAACCAACAGTTTTTGGTGACTCCACTGGAGAAAGAGCGCAAAATTTTGAAGTCTCAAACTTCACGTTGAAGCAGATCTCGCTCTTTTCTAATTTTTGTTCTGCAATCTGGCAACTTCACGATATACCAGAGCCCAAAAATCCCAAGGTGTTGTAGACCCTACTTTTGAGTTGGCGCAACAAAATAATTTTGGGTTGTTTCCTTCATAATTTCAACTTGGACGAACTCCTGGTCGAGCCTTGCCTGCCCACACTCCACCTAGATTAGTGATCCCACTTTTGCATAATCAAATCATGGCTCAACGACCTTGGGGCAATTCTTTTGGTCCCCTAAATTTGACTCCACCTCTGCATGAGCTTCCACGCAGTTCAAGGAAGAATTTCCTTAAATTCTTCGGTGATGGGAAGGTTCATCTCGATGAACACATTACAGCTTTCAGCATAGCCTGCGGAGTAATAGGGGTGGAATTTGAAGATATAGCGGTCAGGCTATTCGTGGAGACACTACAAAGTGCTGTTGCTAACTGGATCTACCACTTGCAGGCTGGGTCAGTGACTGATTAGGACACTTTGAAAGACAAATTCGAAGCAAGATTCAAGCCTACAGAAGATGCACATGCCTTGTTGGCCCAACTCACTCAGATGAAGGAGCCTCATGAGCCTATGAGAGAGTTTATTGCTAGGTTTGACAAGTTGAGACATAGAATTCCCTTTGTCGTCCAGCGAACAACTCAGAACCTCAAATGCTTCTTCATCAACTCACAACTGCCTGAAGTGAGTTTCTTGCTAAGACGGGCCAGACATGTAGACCTTGTTGCTGCTCAAAACTTGGCTACTAAGGTAGAAAAGATAAAGAGAGACCCTAATAAAGGTAAATCCACTTCATCTTCTGAATACTCCCCTGCAGTCACTACTAACCCAATGGTACAAAAACTAGCAAACGAAATGTTAGCTCTGAGAAAGCAAGTGGCACAAGGGATGTCATCTGCTCTTGCATACAGAGATATGCCCAAGAGGACTTTTCAGAATCAGGCGTACCAAGGCAATGCTGCCAGGAATCAGGGATAGCAAAATCGCCTTCTTCCTCCACAGAAGAATCTTGCCCTTGAAGCGCCTCCAAACAACTCGGCAGTTGGATATCTTGAAGCTGAAATGAATTTTTCATTCCAGTCCGAGTTAAAACCCGAAGATGATGCTAATCTCTTCCTTGAAGAAGAAGAATTAGCTGGCGACTCCCATATTGGTTTCTTGAATTATCAAGATGAACCAGAAGTGAAGACCATGCAGCTGAGGGGTCATATGCTGTATTCACCCGGTCTAAAAATCAATCAGCTCAACAGGCTGATAAAGAGAAAATAGAGGAGCGACCTCAATCAGCAGTTTCAATTGCTAAACGGGGATCTACTCTTCCTTTCCAGCTAAAAGATATGGTGGTTTCAAGAAAAGTAAATACCCCTACCCCTTCTACTTCAATTTCGCAGTGCAATCCTCCCCCTTTAAAAATTCAAAAAGATGAACTCCAATCCTCTGCTCCTAGCTCATTTCGGGCATTTCATATCATTGACCATATAAAGAGAACCAAAATTCAAATGTCTGAATTTGAATTTCTGCAGTCCCATCCTGAGCAGTTAGACAGATTAGTTCAATGTGTTAAAAATCAAAACATCTATGTTGAACAAATGATCCCCAAGGTGACACATGATGCAGCCAGAAATGCACCCAACAAGAACAGCGTTATCACCACTCCCCCTACTGCTCCTGGTAGGACTGAACCTTTTTATGTCACATTGCTGATAAATGGATATAAGTTGAATAATTGCATTATTGATTTCGGAGCTTCAGACAATGTCATGCTTGTTAAAGTCGCTGAATCCCTTGGTCTCATACTAACCAAGATATTTGAGAGATGTTTCTCCATGGAAAATAAACAAGTGCCATTGCTGAGACAATTCAAAAATGCCCAATTTGCATTTGCAGCCTTGCCAGCCAAGAGGATTAAGATCACTATTTTGGTGGCTGACGTCCCAGCATCTTATGGCATTTTGCTTGAACGAAATTTATGCAAAGACGTGAGAGGCGAATTAAGCATGGATCTATCTGAGGCAAGGATCCCTATCCAAGGCGTGATAAAGAGATTGCTCCCTGAAAAGGAAGCAAAATTTGTGGTCACTCAGACATCAGCGCCCGAAGCTCAAATTCTTTTTGAATCCGCAGGAATGGGTAATTATTTTCTGTCTACAGATGAAGTGCATGAAACACCTGAAAGTATCAATTCAGAAATCAGTTCAACAAGAACAGTAGAAAAATTGGTAGGCTATAGTACAGACTAAGAAGGTTTCTCCAGTTTCAATGAAGAAAAGTCAATACCAGATGAAATGTGGACTTTGAAATTTGATGGCAACTGTTCTTCTACCGGTTCAGGAGCTGGGATTGTTTTGATATCTCCTCAAAGAGATATGTTCCCTTCATCTTATAAATTATAGTTCAGAAACACTAACAATACAGCTGAATACGAATCTTTGTTGCTGGGAATGAAGGCTGCTCAAGAAAAAGGCTTTAAATTTATTCATGCCAAAGGAGATGCTGAATTAATAGTTTGCCAAGTGAGGAATTTATACCAAACTAAGAATAAAAGATTACGCCACTACCGTAACTTGGTTTGGGACCAAATTGAAATTTTTAATGCTTTCAAACATTTCTGCCATACCTAGAGAGTCTAATGACAGCGCTGATGCGCTTGTAGTTTCAGAAATTCTCTTAGTTCCTCATTCAAATTTCAAAAAAGACAGGTATACCATTGAGTTGGTTTATAGGCCAAGTGTCCCTGACAACGCTGATCATTGGCAAGTGTTCAATGATGATCATCAAATTATTGCCTTCTTGGAACGAAAAGATAATTTTGAACGGCTTTGTTTTGAAGGCAGTGAACTTCAAAAGAATGAATCTGTGTCTGAATTCAGCTTAGATATAAATGAAGAATTATTGCAGCTGAAAGAAAACAAAATTTCCAAAAACCTGGTTTCTCTTGAAACGTTGTTTGACAAACATGATAGATTCATTAAACAACAGCAAACAGACTCGAATTTCTCTCAAAGATTCGATCAAGTGAATCTGTCTACTGAAGAAAATCTCAAGATGATCAATATTGGTAAGTGTTGCACCCCTGAAGAAAGATTCAAGTTCACTTCTTTACTTTGTCAATACATGGATGTCTTAGCATATTCTTATGAAGACTTGAAGTCTCTCAGACTAGATGAAATCTGCCATAACATTCCTCTCAAGGCCGACTCAATGCCATACAAGAAAAAATCGAGACAGTATAGTCCGAAAATGTCAGGTACTATTCTGTCTAAGATACAAAAGATGTTAAATGCTAGAATCATCTTTCCAATCCATCATTCTACATGGATTGCAAACATAGTGCCGGTAAAGAAGAAGAATGGTGAAATTCATATTTCTGTAGATTTTAAAAATCTGAATCAAGCATCTTTGAAGGATAATTATCCTTTACCAATTATGGATCAAGTGCTTCAAATAGTAACAGGTGCAGATATGTTATCAATGCTGGATGGTTTCTCAGGCTATAATCAGGTTGAAGTTGGTGAAACAGACCAATACAAGACTGCATTCACTACGTCTTGGGGTACATTTGCATATAAGATAATGTCTTTTGGTCTAATAAATGATGGTGCTCGCTTTTCAGAGAGCTATGAATCCAGCTATCAAAGATGAGATTGGTAAATTCATAGTGGTATACCTTGAGGATTTGACAGTCTTTTCAAAGCGTCGATATGATCATGTATGCTACCTACAACAAGTGCTAGAGCGCTGCAGCCAGAATGGTATTTCCTTAAATCCTAAAAAGTTTGTTTTTGGAGTAACAAAGGGGAAACTCTTTGGACACATTGTGTCCAAAGAAGGCATAAAAATTGACCCAGACAGAGTCAAGTCTATTCAAGAGCTTAATCTGCCTACAAAATAAGAATGTTGTTCATTTTTTTTTGAAAAAGTGAATTTCTTACAGAGATTCATTCCCAAATTTGCTGAGAAGACTAGACATATTGTGAACATGATGAAAGGGAAGACTGTATTCAACTGGACTAAAGGTAAATCAGCATTTCAAGATATCAAGACTGCCATTGCTCACGCCCCTACCTTGGTTTGTCCAGATTACCACAAAGATTTCATGATATACAGCTATGCGTCTGAGCATACTCTCTCTGCGATTCTTGTTCAACAAGACAAAGAAGGTATGAAATCCCCCATCTCTTTCATGAGTTGCCCTCTCAAAACTCATGAGATGAAATATTCAAGTATAGAAAAGCACCGCCTATGCGTTGGTAAAAGCAGTCAAACATTTTCACTTCTATATTCTAAATTCACATATTACTGGCTTAGTTCCTGACACTACAGTCAAGTATATATTAACTCAGCAAGAGTTTGGCACAAAGAAAGGTAGTTGGATTGCAAAGATCCAAGAATTTGATCTGGATATCAAGCCGACAAAGCTGGTCAGAGGTAAAGCCCTTTGCCAATTAATGGCTGACAATAAACCAGAAGATACACAACATGAAGAAGATGAAGTCGAAAATACTCCAACAGTCCTTTTTGTCTCCACTACCAATGAAAATACTTCAGAAGTTGTATGCAACTTCCCCAAAAGAAAATATCATTTTCAGGTTTGGAGTTCCACTCAAAATTGTTACTGATAATGCAACTTGTTTTACCTCTCAAGAGATTACGCAATTCTGTTTTCATTATGAAATTACACTCTCATTCTTCTGATTATTTTTCACAAGGGAATGGACAAGCCTGAGGCCAGCAATAAGAATTTGGTAACTATTATCAAAAAGCTAGCAGATGATAATCAAAAGACATGGCATAAAGCATTGGTTGATGCTCTATGGGCAGACAGGATCACACCAAAGAGGGCAATTGGTATGTCTCATTTTCAACTTCTTTACGGTATTAATGCTGAGATACCAATCACATTGGAGTTATCAGCCTTGAAATTGGTGAAGGCCATTGAATATCAGACATTTGAGAGTTCTCTTGACAAAAGAATCATGTACCTGACTCAGCTAGAAGAACAGAGAACCATGGTGGTGGATAGAATTGCTGCTCATCAAACTCTAGTAAAGAAACTCTTTGATCAGAAGGCCAAAAATCGTGATTTTCAAATTGGAGATCAAGCCCTGTTATGGGACAAAAGAAGAGAACCAAAGCGGATGCATGGAAAGTTTGACTCCCTTTGAAGAGGCCCGTTTATAATTCATCAGCGCATTGGTGAAAACAGCTTTCTATTGAAATACCAAGATGGCACTCTTTTCTCTGCCCCACAATGGGCAGCATCTGAAACACTTCAATTCTTGAAGTATCAGATCATTGCCTCTATATATATGTATATTTGTACAGTTTTATTTCTGTTTTGTTTTTTTTGTTTCCATTTTTGAAGCCTTTCATTTTTGAGTAGCATGACTCCGTAACCCAATGGTACACATGAAGACACTGGAGATTCTGGATTCTACTCATTTCAATTTTTTTTTGCAATTGACAGAAGTTCCCCAACTGGAGCCAGTTGTTGTCCCCCAAAAGCTATCAGCTATTTTTGGGGCAACATTTGAATTATTTTGTTCTTACAAACAAAAATTATCTCTTCCCTTTCCAAATTTTTTTTTGGGCATTCAAACTCCTCATTTTTCAAGCTTTTCAAAAATCTACGGACTGTAAACAAGCTCATTTTTACAAGTTCAACGGGTTTCACGACTTCTACAGGGGTGTTCAATCAAAAGAACCAGTTTCTAACAATTGGTCATTTTTAGAATTGGTTCATCGCCTTGGTTCAAACATAAATTTCCATCGGCAAGCATCATCTTTTGGTTCAACGTCAAATGGTTCAAAGGCAGGTTCAATCAAGCGGTTCAACGCTTTGTTTCAACATTTGGTTCATTCACTCAGCTTCAGCGCTTTGATTCATTCTTTGGTTCAATCAAGCGGTTCGTCAGTCAGTTCAAAGCTTTGTTTGAACTGTTGAACCAAATTTTGGTTCAACGACCAAGTTCAATGAAAAGGTTCAAAGCTTTGGTTTGACGGTTGGTTCAAAGACATGGTTCAAAGACAAGTTCAATGAAAAGGTTCAAAGATTTGGTTCAATGTTTTGGTTCAACGGATTGGTTTATCGCCAAAGTTCAAAGAAGCCCAAAGGCCATTCAAAGACTGCCCATAGGGTAGATACGCTTGCGAGAGACTATTTCCAACTCAAAACAGGTCCTTGCTTAAGGCCCGAAAGGGCAAGTTCAATCTGAAAAAGTGCCAAACAGGAAAGCCGAAAGAAGACAAAGGAATGACACGTCCAAAAACATCAAATTCAACTCAGCAAATTAACTGTTGATCTTTTAAACATACAGACCAAATACAATCACATATCTCAAGGCCAAGACCAACAGAAAGCAGAGAAGAACAGAACAGTAAATTAAATCGAGGACTCGATTCGATTAGCTGAACAAGGAGGAATGATGAAGATAAGATCAAATCAACAGGTGGAACATTGAAAGTTACAAATTTTCAATAAGCGCGACTTATTTCCTTGCATTGTTAAAATCAAATGAATAAATCACCCCCAAGTCTCAGCGTGTCTCCTTAACAGATTCCAACGCAAAATGATATATTGATTGTTCCCGAGTCCTTCTTGAAGAGGCTATATAAGGGACTTTCTTCTATTGTAATAAGGATCTCTTTTTTTTTTTGACAATTAGAACGAAACTCTGCCCAAATTGTAAGGCATTGCTGAGGCTTTGAGCTCAGATTGCTGACCATATTTTGTTATTGGAATAAGAAAGCAAGTGGTTTTTCAGACTTTGTGCTGTAATATCTTTGTTATTGAGGAAATCGTTCTTATGTCTTTTTCTTCAATATATCTTCTATTTTTTTAATTTAACACGCAAAATTAGTGACAGCAGTTAAAAAAGGTGTCCTAAAAAGTCGACTGTGGAGAGACTTTGTGCCCCCATAATCGCCTTTAGTTTTTCTTTTCATTTCTGTGTAAAAGACCTTGAGGCGACTTTGTGCCCTCATTGTCCTTCGTATCTTACTCTTGAGCAATCCAGGTGAAGACTTTGAGCTGCATCTCGATTTGCCGGTTATCACATTCTTTGCTACATTTTTGTTGTTACTGCCAGGAGTATTCTTGTGGTTTGCTGAATAGTACTTCTAAAAGAAGAGTACTCTCTGTCATTTCCCCTGAGTTTTTCCTTTGATCCGCGCGCATCATCTCTGAAAGAAGAGAGATGGATGGTTTGTCCCACCCATGAGTATTATTTTTTGTTTATATATATATATATATATATAGCATACCTACATGGAACCTCCCCTTGATGAGAGGAGAGATCAGTGTCTTTCTGATGTGGTAAAACTACACATTTGGACGACTAATCTTCCTACTTTGGCTGATCTGACCTTTTTTGTTTATCAATACGCTGATCGACAAAATATTCAACCAACATTCTCCATGGAGAAACATCTCCCAAATGTCTTGGTCAGTGTGAGACCAAGGGATTCTGCCACTTTGGCAGACATGACATTGTCAGATGCACTGAAATCTATGATGCAATTGTTCAGTTGGTGTCCATTTATCAACAAGGAGACATAAAATGGTTCAATCCTCCCGCGAGCGGCAGGTAGAGTAATGACAAAGTCATTCCTGGTGGATGTGTTCTTGGGAGGATCACGAGTTACCTTTGGAATTGCTTGTCCTATAAGGACGGCTTGGTTCTTTACACATTGAACCAACTTATCTAACTGCTCAGGGTTAGATTGTAGAAATTTTAATTCAGACATTTAAATTTTGATTTTCTTTATATGATCAATTATGTCAAATGTCTGAAATAAATTCATCCTTCTGATTTTTGGGAGGGGGAGGACTGGTCTGCAAATTTGAAATAGGTGTAGGGATGTTTGATATACTTACCTTTCCTGCAATCACCGGGTCCTTTTGCTAAAAACGCAGAGTGGTTCCCCGATTAGCAATTGAAATTGTTGATTGAGGTCGCTCCTCTATTTTTTTATCAGCTTTCTAGGTTGACTAGTTCTAAGATCGGGTGAATACAACGTATGTTCCATCAACTGTTTTACCTTCACTTTTGAGTTCATCCTGGTAATTCAAGAAATCAATGTTGGAGTCACCAATTAATTCTTCTTCTCCCTATGTGAAGAAATTAGCGTCATCTTTTGAAATCAACTCAAGATGGAAGGAGAAATTTGATTCTGCTTCAAAATATCTAATTGTTGAATTGGTTGGAGCTGCTTCAATGGCCAATTTCCCCTGAGGAGGAGAAAGACGATTTCGCTACCCTTGATTCCTGACAGCATGACTTTGGTATGACTGATTGAGGAATGTCCTCCTTGGTATATCTCTATATGAAAGAGCAGATGACATCCCCTATGCCATTTGCTTTCTAAGATCTAACAATTCGTTTGCCAGCATTTGCACCATTGAATCAGTGGTCGCTGTAGGTGAGTATTCAGAAGATGAAGAGGATTTACCTCTGTTAGGATCTCCCCTTATCTTTTCTGCCAAGATAAAGTCATCTTCTACCTCAGTAGCCAAACCCTAAGCAACAACAAGGTCTATGTGGCTAGCCCGTCTCAACAGAAAACTCACTTCAAACAGCGGTGAGTTGATGATAAAGCATTTATGATTCTCAGGAGTTTGCTGAGCAATTGTAAGAATCTGATTCTTAAGCGTGTCAAATTTGGCAATGAAGTCCCTCATAAGTTCATGAAGTCCCTTCTTCATTTGTTTGAGCTAGGCCAGCAAGGCATGCGCATCTTCTTCAAGTTTGAACCTGGCTTCAAATTTAACTTTAAGAGTGTTTCAGTTGGTCACAGTCTGGGCCTATAGACGGTAGAACCAGTTTGTAGTAGCACCTTGCAATGTTTTCAAAAATACCCTAACTGCTACGTCCTCATACACCACTCCTATCACACCACAGGGTATGCTGAAGGCAGCAATATGTTCATCAGGGTGAACTTTCCCATCACCAAAGAATTTGAGAAAATTCTTCCTTGAACTGCATGGAAGCTCATGTAGAGGTGAGGTTAAATTGAGTGGACCGAAAGAGTTACCCCAAGGGCCTTGAACCGCCATGATTTGATTATGAAAAATAGGGATAACAAATTTAAATGGAGTATGTATAGGCAAAGCTCTGCTAACAGCAGAAAAAGAAGCTCTATCTTGTGTTGGTGTCCTGGTATGGGTAGGAGGAACACACATGGATCGTTGAACTTGAAGTTGGGGAGAGAACAAATCGAAATTGCCATGTTGCACCAACTCAAAAACATGATCAACACTTTAGGCTCTCTGATTTCTAGTATAACGTGGAGTTGCCAGATTGTAGAATAAAAATGAGAAAGAACTAGCCTTGCTTCAGCGTGAAGCTTGAAGCTTCAAACTGTGTGCTCTTTCCCAGCGGAGTCACCAAAAATTGTTGACGTAGAGCTGACAGAGAATTGACTTTGAAATGAAACACTCGATCTCCAGCGTCTCTGGTTTCGCAGCTCAGAATATTTAATGGAAATGGATAAGGCTTATAATGATAATGGATAAGACACAAGTGATGCTTCAATCTTAAGCTTGAGGCTTTAAATTGTGTAAAATTGCTATATCTCCAGTGGAGTCGCCAAACACTGTTGGGTGAATATTTTGTCACTAGCTAACTGATGAGCAAAATAGGTCTCTTCAACCATAGCACAGGGAAATTGGTCGGCCAAATGTACAAATTTACCATATCAGAGGTGGACAAATCTCTCCTCTCATCAAGGGGAGGTTCCCTATAAATATGAAGAGCTATATACTATATATGTAAGTAGAAAGTAACACTCAAGGGTAGGACTACACCATCCATCTCTTTTTTTTTAGAGATGATGTTCACAGACAAAGGAGAAATCCTGGTGATAATACTGAAAACACTTTTTTTTTCCAGAAGTGGTCTTACAGCAGGGCACATAAGTTCTTTCTGGTGGGTAACCAACAGGTAACAAAGACGCAGTAACCAACAGAATGAGGTGTAGCACAAAGTCTCCACCTCAACCACCCAAAGAGTGAAATACGAAAGATAATGGGGGCACAAAGTCGTCCCATGATCCTTTACACAGAAAAAAATTAAAAACACACTGAAGACAATTGTGACAGCACAGTCTTTCCACAATTGACTTCAGGACACCTTCCTGATTACTTCCACTAATTCTTCTTGTTAAATTAAATAAACAAGAATGCTCCTAAAAAACAGACATAAGAACAATTTTCTAGAATAACACAAGCTATAACAGCACAAAGTCTTAAAGTAACTTGCTTTCTCATTCAGATAAAAAAATATGATCAACAATCTGAGCTCAAAGTTTTAGTAATCGCCTTTCAATTTGGACAGAATTTTGCTTCTATAATGGAAAAGATCTTATTTGCATAAAACAAGAGATTACAATATATAATAGCCAAAAAAGACTTGGCACTTTGTTCCATGGAACGGTCCATGCTGCATTTAATGCCTTGAATGCATTTTCAGTTTTGTCAAAAGGTCATGCTTGGAACAATGTATCGACCTTAACTGTGACGTGTCAATTCATCTAATATGTCTCCTCCAAAGTATAGGCCGCCTGGTCCTTTCATTCTTATTTGCGTCGTTGTCCACTTTGCCTTTACTTCATGAAAAAAAATAGGCCGCGTCCTTGATTTGGTGTGTTCAGATGACTACTTGGACTGTTTCACCTATCGAAAGTAACTCATAGATATTTCAATATCTTCTATAGCCCTCTCTTCTTCCCTGTTGCAATTGGAGCTCCCGGGTTATCTTCTTCAGCTGGTCGCTTGGTTCATCCTTCAAGTTTCGCGCTATATTTGAAAATTAACGGATATTCCATTACCTTAAATTTGACGTCTGCGGGGACGTCAATGGTTGCTCGTTGTTTGAACCATGAACCTTTGAAAGTTCATTGGTTCAATAGTTCAACGGTTCAGGGGGTTTTTATCGATTCCTTTGTTCCATCGCTTCTCTGGTTCAATCACTTCCTTGATCTTTGTTTGAACCATCCCTTTGAACTGGTCTCTGAAATCATCCATTTCCTTCCTTTGCTTGAAGCTATCTTTGAACCGTTGAACCATTTTGGTTCAAGGTTCAACGGTTCAATGTCTTTCTAAGAATCCTTTGTTTTTGGCTAAGTCTTTTGAAGCCTTGAAATTCCTTCGGCTGTATGTCTTTGGAACACCCTGAAGAGAAGGTGTCCCTTCGGGTCTTTGAGAAAAGTCCATTTTTTGGATGCCGAGAGCCCCCGCAAGGGTACCTACCCTTTGAGATTCTTCGGGTGGTCATTTTCTTCAATTCCTTCGGAGAAAATGTCCAATGGAAATCTTCCTTTGCCTTAGTCAATTTTCCGTCGGGCTTTTGATCATTCCTTCGAGCAAAATGTCCGAAGGAATTCCTTTGGACATTTTGTCCAAAGGATTTGTCTTTGTGAAATTCTTCCGCGTGAAATCTTTCAGAAGGAATTCTTTCGGTTCCTTTACTTGATAATTTCCTCGGACAAAAACCCGAAGGAAATCTTCCCTTTCGGCCTTCTCTTTGATCTTTTGAGCAAATGTTCCCTGCCCTCCGCAAGGGCACTTGTCTTTCGTTCACTGCCCTCCGCAAGGGCACTTGCCCTTTCGGCTTTGGGGCAGTCATTTGAACCGCTCGATTGAACCAACTTTGGTTCAATCTTTTGTTCCGCTCATTCAATTGACCGCTTGAACTAATCTTTTTGAACCAACCGCGTTGAACCTTTGAACTTTTTTGGTTCAAGGTTCAACGGTTCAATCTTCTTTCTTTTCGCTAAGTCTTTTGAAGCTATTGAACTTGACGAAGCAGTTGAACTTTGAAATTTTTGACGAAGTGCTTAACTCTTTAAGCTTGCCGACGTCGTTGAACCTTTGAACCCATTGAACCATTGAACCTTTCAAAAAGCAGGGTTCAATGGTTCAATCCTTTCCTTGAAGCTTGCCGATGAACATTTTTGGTTGAACCGAGACGTTGAACCAATCTTGAAATTGCCTAAGTGTTAGGAACTTGTTCCTTTGTTAGAATTCGTCCATTGAAGCCGTTGACCTTGTTGATCCTGCTAGTCCCTTCGCTGAAAAGGCTTGAATAATGAAGAATTTGAAAGCTCAGAGCAATTTTGAGAAGGGAAGAGAGGATTTTGGCCTGCAGGACCAAAATAGTTCATATGTTGTCTCCAAAAATGAGTGACAGATTTTTGGGAACACACTTCCCAAAAATTTATTGTTATTATTGTCATCACACTCTTTGTTATCCTATTCGCTAGCCCATTCCCATGTCTCTGCCTCCCCAGATGTCATCCCCATGAATATCAAGCTCCTCGCCTTCAAGGCACCCTTAAATGACTCTGATGGCAATACCAAGGCATGGGTGAAAGGCACTTACTGCTGCACACTCTGTCATGATATTCACCACAATGTGTTTATATATATGTTCGAGTGGGGAGTGGTTTTGTATATGATTAAAATATTAAAGTGGTTTGTATGTGAAATACTCAATGCCTAGAATATTAAAACGCAGAACAAAGACATGTAGGTAAGCAATAGGACGTACACACACACGTGGTGTATATAATCACAATCCATTTCTATACATATATAGAAATGGGTTGTGATGATATCCACCATAATGTGTATATACACACACATTTTCGTGGATATCATCACAACCCAGACATAAATACATACATACATAACGTGCGCAAACACACACACATTGTGATGGATATAAATATAGACAAATTGTGGTGGATATCATCACAACCCATTTCTATATATGTATACATTGGGTTGTGATAATATCCACCACAATGTGTGTGTATACAATGTGTATACGAGGATGTGCACAAAATTGGAGGACAATTCTGTGGACATACCCTTTAATGCATACATGTTATTCACATAACGTGTACGCACGAGGTTGGGGGACAACTCCGTGGACATACCCTTTAACACGTATGCGTTATTCACATAACATGTATGCGTTATTAACATTATGGCTTAGCAATTGCCAGGCCATAATGCGTACACGTTATGGTACGCTCCAATAACACGTATGCGTAATTTTAATGCGTATATGTTACCTGTTAATTTAAAAAAAAACCCATAGCCTTAACGCTGCCTCAATTTGTCGCTGATGCTTTGCCCCTGGCACACACAACAATACTATGAGCCTGAACCTGACCCTGAACCTGAATGCCACATTTGAACTTGTACCCTGTTACCACACAGTCCAAAGTTTCACATTGCCCACTCCCACTAATGGTCCACTCCATCTCCATCTCGTCCTCCTCATTATCATTATCATTCTTGCCAATACTGTCTGATCCTTCAAATATAGACTTAATATAAACATCCATATCCATTTTAAGTAGTAAAATGAACAACTTCCTCGTTTAAAATGGATGTCGAGGAGAGAAAATGACAATGATTGCAAATGATGATAACACAATGAGCAGAGGTACTTTTTTTTTTAATAAAAAGGGGTAAAAATAATATTAATAAGAAAAGAGCATTACAAGAAGAACAGGGGGCAGAAACCCCCAGAAGAAATCAACAAAAACTGAAAAACTAGGCATACGCCCAACTAGACAATATTATGAACCTCCCTATCAGCCTCCAGAATTATGTCCAAATCAGAACGCAACGGCGGGGGGAGAGACCCGCAATCCTCAATGTTTCCACCATCCAAATGGTCAAACGCCTATTTAGCCAAAAAATCCGCTGCCCTATTCCATTCTCGCGAAACATGAGCAAAAGTAACGCTATGCATAAGCGAGCAAATCTACAAAATCTGTTGCACAATCAGAGATAGTTGTCAATTGACGTCCACCACTTTCCTCTTGATGAGCAGGTTAATCAAGACTTGAGAGTCCGATTCGCATATAATCTTACGCCAACCTAACGCCTGGGCCTTCTCAAGGGCATAAAGAATGGCCTGGCCTTCCATCATGTTAATGGTTTGCAGCCCCTCAGGAACCGCAAAAAGGAAAATCACCATACCTTCAAAATCTCTTCCTATCCCTCCAGTACCTGCGGGTCCCAGATTACCTCTGGAGGAACCATCCGTATTGATCTTAAGAATCCCACTAGGGGGCGCTGCCACTAACCAGTCCTGAGAATCTGCTCCTTGACCTGCTTGCTCCTCCTGACACAAACATACTTACTAGATAACTACTGGAATCCTAGTCGCGCCACCACCTGAGCTTCCTGTTTAGTCAAAGGAAGGCAGATCGCACTCTTAGCTTGGACGGTTTCCTGGATCATCCCCATCACTTTCTGCCATACTTGCTGCACCATGACTCTCACCCCCCGGAAAAAATCGCCTATTTCGCTCAAGCCAGATTTGCCAGAACAGAAAAATGGGGCCGCCTTGCCATATGCCCTACAGGGGGGCGTCCTTGAGGGGGGATCTCCCAAGCCATTCCAGAAATCGACCAGAGGTACTTAAAAGTGTGCTTAATTATCAAATATAATTATAATTTGGATGTGTACATGTACCCTGTTACCACATGGACCAGAGTTTCACATTGCCCACTCCCACTAATGGCCCATTCCATCTCCATCTCGCCACCTGACCCTCCTAATCCTCTGGCTAACCCTCCTAATTTTTTGTTTTTTGAAAAGAGATTATCGAGTGACGTGCAGCTGATTATAGATACATAGGATGCGTTGTTCGGTGTACAGTTTTCTTTGGATTGCAGGGGACATGAGCAAAAGGGCAAGCATGCAGTGTCAATGACGGTGACAAGGAGAGGGAGATTCTAGAACCTCACGTTGTGCCTCCATATACTTGACCTACTTGATGGCCTCCTCCAGCGTTCTGATTGTGTCAAGCTTGGTCGAACCTGAACCTGATGCTCCGCCCAAAATTAAGCTCTCCCGCAACCTCAATTTGTGGCTGATGCTTTAACTTTTGGCACGAGCTGCAATACTTTGAACCTGAGCTGAAGCTGATGCTTGATGGCCTCCCATTGCTTGCCTGCATGTGTCTTTGTTTTGATCTTTAAGCTCCGAGTATTTCGCATACAAACCACTTTAGTTTTCTAACCGTATACAAAACTACTCCCCACTTGAATATATATATATATATATATATATATAGTCATGATTCTCATAAGGATCCCATGATAACCATGCTCATTTTTAAAGAGTATTTTGCATACAAACCACTTTAGTATTCTAATCGTATACAAAACTACTCCCCACTTGAATATATATATATATATTTTGTAACGATTATCATAAGGATCCCATGATAATCACGCTCATTTTTAAAATGCATCATATTAGCAATGCAACTCGGGCTGGCAAGGCAACTCCAACAGTTCCGAAGGTCAACTCCAAGAACCATCAGGAAAAGCCAAAATGCATGTCATCAAGTCTGTTACTAGGTGGCTGAGTTGGGAAAGGGGTATTGACAATCCTTATAGTGGCCCAGGGCCAAAGCTTAGACTAACTCGAAAGACCCGAACATCAGACTGCCAGTCTTCTGAGAGTAATAAGAGATCCACACCAACAAACCGCAATACGAAAATCCAAGGCAAAAACAAAGTTCAAGCCAACATTCAATCTTGCATTAAAAAGGAAACATAGTTTCCTTTGTACATTTACTATTTCTTTCTGAACCCGAGTATATGCTATTTTTTTCAATTCTGTGTTACTTTCTAGAACCGTCAGCTGTAGCACAAATTACAGATTCTGCTTAAATATTAAATGCAATCTAATATATGTGGGGAATAGTTTTGTATACCCACTTGAATATATATATATATATATATATATATAATCAAGTGGGGAGTAGTTTTGAATACTAAAGTGGTAGGTAAGCAGTAGGAGGTAAAGTTGGTCAACGTTGGTTACAATACTGAAGTAAATAATTATATCTATATTTTAATATAATGTGAAGCGTTTCAATAGTAAAGTGCACGTTAAAATTTTGAAATTTCAATGTATTTATATAAAAATTAAAAAATATTAATGCATGTCAAAATTTTGATGTCAAATTGAATGTGAAATTTTTGATTTAAGACTTGGACTTTAATCGTCCAAAACCCCAATTTCGGTGACCAAACATCGAATTCAATATCTGAACGTCGAATCGGCCCAAATATTTTTGGTAAATAAAGAAGTGAAGGTCAAAAGTTTGAGATCGACTATAACATTGTAAGAGCGCCCATTGTCATTTGTAACAGTACAAGTGAACTGACTTTGGAAGAGCTTAGATATCTCAGCTATCCAAATCCTGCCTTCTCCCAGATTTGCTTGCTACATGGATCTACTAATCAGTTGCAGGAAGACGTGCCCCTCATATCTCTTCCCAGAATATTCATTGGACAGCTTTTCAACACCAGAAAGTTTAGCAGTTAGCAGTGTCCTTAGTCCTGACCCAGCTTCGGGACCACTTTTATTAATTACACCATTTCCCCTTGGCTTCCATTATAATTCCCAATTATGGGATGGTATATTGTAAAAATATACTGGTCTGGAGACTGGAAGTGAATTTAACTTGACTAAAATTTAATTTCAAAATGACGACCAGTATAGAATATGTTAACAGCATCGGTAGTGACGCTTTTGCATTTGACAAAGTTGAATTTCAGGTTAGTAAATTGGGAATTACTAATACTACGTCACACATATATTAGATTACATTTAACTAAATTGATTTACCTTCACAGAATCTGTAATTTTTTCTACAGCTAACAGTTGAAAAAATGAGCTTGATCATAAAATGGGATCCTTATGAGAATCATCACGTGGATTTTAACTTATAACTACTATGGGGGGAGGGTGTTCTTCGATTGCCCTTGCAGGAAAGCAAGTGAAAACACGGGAAAGATATTGTTCCCCCCTTACTCGCAAACAATTCCGGATACTCAAGTTGGGAAAGAAATGAGAAATGGATGAAGGAAACCATGTTTCCTCTTTAATGCGAGATCGATTATTGCGTGGAACTTTATTTTTGCCTCGCATTTCTGTATTGTGGATGGAACCCGAGTTGGACTGCCATCCCAAGCTGGGCTTCCAGCCCCAGTTGGGTTGCGAAAGAAATAGTGAACGGATGAGGGAAACCATTTTTCCTCTTTCATGCGAGATTGAATGTTGGGTGGAAGCATGTTTTTGCCTCGGATTTTTGTATTGCAGTTTGAACTTGAGTTGCACAGCCAACCCGAGTTGGGTTTTTGGCTCGAGTTGAAAAAACGAGCTTGATAATAAAATGGGATCCTTATGAGAATTATCGTGTGGATTTTAACTTATAACTACTATCAGGGGAGGGTGTTCTTCGAATGCCCTTGCGGAATAGCAAGTGAAAACAAGGGAAAGATATTGTTCCCCCCTTACCCGCAAACAATTGTGGATACTCAGCTGGGAAAGAAATGAGAAATGGATGAAGGAAACCATGTTTCCTCTTTAATGCGAGATCGATTATTGCGTGGAACTTTATTTTTGCCTCAGATTTCCGTATTGCAGATGGAACCCGAGTTGGACCGCTATCCCGAGCTGGGCTTCCATCCCGAGTTGGACCTTCACCCCAAGTAGGGTTGCGAAAGATATAGTGAATGGAAGGGGGAAACCATTTTTCCTCTTTCATGCGAGATCAAATGTTGGTCAGAACCATATTTTATCCTCAAATGTTTGTTTTGCGGTTTGAACTTGAGTTGCACTGCCAACACGAGTTGGGTCTTTTGCTCAAGTTGAAAAAATGAGCTTGATAATAAAATGGGATCCTTATGAGAATCATCGCATGGATTTTAACTTATAACTACTATGGGGGGAGGGTGTTCTTCGAATGCCCTTGCGGGAAAGCAAGTGAAAACACGGGGAGATATTGTTCCCCCCTTTTACCCGCAAACAATTCAGGATACTCCAGTTGGGAAAGAAATGGAAACCATGTTTCCTCTGTAATGCAAGATCGATTATTGCATGGAACTTTATTTTTGCCTTGGATTTTTGTATTGCAAATGGAACCCGAGCTAGAATTTTAGCCTGAGTTGGACTACCATCCTGTGCTGGGTTGCAAAAGAAATAGTGAACGGATGGGGGAAACCATGTTTCCTCTATGTTGATTTGCACAACTCGAGCCTGAGCTGGGTTGGTGCTCTTGTTGTACTTGAAAAAATGAGCTTGACCAATATAATGGGATCCTTATGAGAATCGTAGCATGGATTTTAACTTATAACTACTATGAGGGGAGGGTGTTCTTCGTATGCCCTTGCGAGAAAGCAAGTGAAAACACGGGAAAGATATTGTTCCCCCCATACCCGCAAATAATTCTAGATACTCGAGTTGGGAAAGAGAAGGAAACCATGTTTCCTCTTTAATGCGATATCAAATGTTGTTTGGACTCTTAGTTTTGCCTTGATTTTCTGTATGTTTCGGTTGTTTGGTTCAGATCTCTTATTACTCTGCAAAGAGTGGTGCGCTGATGATCGGGTGTTTCGATTCAATATGAGCTTTGGCCTTAGGTCATTGTTAGGATTGTCGATGCCCAAATCCCAACTCACCCACCCAGTAAAAAACTTGATTACATGTATTTTGGCTTTTTCTGATTGTACCTGGAGTTGTTCTCTAAAACTATTGGATCTAGCAGCCCCTTGCTAGTTCGGTTTACGCTTTTGCGGATGATTTTGAGAGTGGACCTTCGGAATGCTGTCGGAGTTGCCTTTTCAGTGCGATTTGCACAACTTGAGCCCGAGTTGGGTCGATTTAACAAGTTGCACTTGAATAAACGAGCTTGATCATAATCGGATACTCGAGTTGGGAAAGAAATATTGAAAGGGTGAAGGAAACCATGTTTCCTTCTCCTTAAAGCAGGATCAAATGGCGGGTGGTCCTCCATTTTTGCCTCGAATTTCCATATTGCGGTTGGTTGGTTCAGATCTCTCTCTTATAACTCTGCGAAGAGTGGCGGGCTGATGATCGAGTGTTTTTTATTCAATCTGAGCTTTGGCCTCAGGGCATTGTTAGGGTTATCGATGCTTGGATGCCAACTCACCCACCCAATAACAGACTTGATTAAATGTATTTTGGCTTTTTTTGATTGTCCCTGGAGTTCTCTGAAACTATCGGATCTAGCCGCCCCTTGCTAGTTTGGCTTACGCCTTTGCGGATGGTTCCAGGAGAGGACCTTCGGAACGCTGTCAGAGTTTCCTTTTCAATGCGATTTGCACAACTCGAACCCGAGCTAGGTCGATTTAACGAGTTGCACTTGAAAAAATGAGCTTAATCAATATTAAAGGATCCTTATGAGAATCGTGGCATGGATTTTAACTTATAACTACTATGGGGGGAGGGTGTTCTTTAAATGTCCTTGTGGGAAAGCAAGTGAAAACACGGGAAAGATATTGTTCCTCCCTTACCCGCAAACAATTCTGAATACTCGAGTTGGGATCTCTTATTAGGATACTTGAGTTGGGATACTCGTAGTTTTGCCTCAGATTTTGATATATATTATTGTTGTTTGGTTTGGATCTCTTATTACTCTGCAAAAGTGGCAGGCTGATGATTGAATCTTTCGATTCAATCTGAGCTTTGCCCTAAGGGCATTGTTAGGATTGTCGATGCTAGAATCCCATTTTACCCACCCAATAACAGATTTTATTACATGTATTTTGGTTTTTTTAATTGTTCTTGGAGTTGTTCTCCAAAACTATTAGATCTAGCCGCCCCTTGCCACTTCGGTTTTCGCTTTTGTTGATGGTTCTGGGAGTGGACCTTCAAAACATTGTCGGAGTTGCCTATTTAGTGCCTATTCACACATATCGAGCCCGAGCTAGGTCGATTTACCGAGTTGCATTTGAGAAAATGAGCTTGATCATATTTTCGCCTCGGATTTCCATATTGTGGTTGGTTGGTTCGGATCTCTTATTTGCTCTGCGAAGAGTGGCGAGATGATGATCGAGCCTTTCGATTCAATTTGAGCTTTGGCCTCAAGTCATTGTTAGGGTTGTCGATTCCCAAATCCCAACTCACCCACCCAGTAATAGACTTGATGACATGTATTTTGGCTTTTTCTGATTGTTCGTGGAGTTGTTCTCTGAAACTATTGGATCTAGCCACCCCTTTCCACTTTTGTTTTGTAGATGTGGACAAGTGTAGTGCTTGTGTCGTTTCCTCACTGGAATTTTGCAATTTCTATGAGGTGGAGAGAAAACCTTATTCCTGGCCACAGTGCCTACGACTAGGTTATTTGCTTTCTATTTGGGTTACGAACGCTGCGTGGAAGGGTCGAAGCATTTTTGCTCTTCTCGTGTTTGCGAGTTGTTCTCAAAGATGATGTGCACTGGAGTATACATTAATAGCATTTGTGCCACTGACTTTGCTCTAGCATGTTTGCTCCTTGTGTTGAACTCCTTGCGCTTGTGTGGGAATTTATGATGGAAGGCAGGATTTGTCTCTTCTTTCACTAGATGATTCGTTTTGGAAGTTTGCTCTAAAACTTGGCTTGCCAATCTGTCTAGGTGTACTGTGAATGTTTTGCATGTTTGATCGGATCACACATCTCCTAGTGGCTTCAAAAATATGTTGGATCCGTGTGCACGTGCAAATAACGACTTGGAATTGCTCTTTTACAGTGGTGGCCATGATTGTGGTGCTTTTCCCTGCATGCTGAGGTTGACACATTCAGAATATTTGCACCAATTAAAAGTGCATAGGGGGCTATTCTGGGTAAGGAAGTTCTTGAGCAGTCTTAAAATTGAGGCAGCCACGTGCACGATGCACTCTATCCTTCATGTTGATCGTGAGTTTGATCGCTTCAGGATGTAGGGTGTAGGGCTCCATACGCGATGTTCTTCGTAGGGCCCTGTAAACTGAAAACCCGGGGCTAAAATGCTACGACCTGCTTGCCTTTGCCCCTGTTCCAAATGTTGCCTTTGCAGGGAGTCGAGGTGTTTGTGTTGATCGATATTTGGCTTTTGTGGGTGGCATGTGCCCTTTGAAAGTGTGTAGGGGGCATTCCTAAGAAGGTCCCTGAGTGGCCTTATAATTGAGGTGGTCACGTGCATGGTGCATACTGCCCATGGTTACTTATCGCAAGCAAGTTGGTTGAGTTGACGTAAGGTAAGCGGCTCCGTACAAGACGAGCTTCCTAGGGTCCATGAATTAAAGCGCTCTATTTTTCTTGCTCCGATTTGTGCGTCCCTCCCTTCTCATTTAAAGACACATTTTTACATCGACGCAACGTATGTGCAAAGGAGGCATCGAGGGTTCCCTCACCCTCTTCCATCCGGTTCACATGTCAATCACAAGGATTTTATGTTTGATTTCAAGGAAGAATGAATGCTTTGCTCTGATTTCACACAGCAGTGGGTTTTGCCGACGCTTGTCGGCATCCCGCTTACCTAGTCGATCCTACCAGTAGTCATATGCTTGTCTCAAAGATTAAGACATGCATGTCTAAGTATGAACTATTTCAAACTGTGAAACTACATATGGCTCATTAAATCAATTATAGTTTCTTTGATGGTACCTTACCACTTGGATAACCGTAGTAATTCTAGAACTAATACGTGCACCAAATCTTGACTCTTAGAAGGGATGCATTTATTAGATAAAACGTTGGTGCGAGCTCGCCCATTATTCCAGTGATTCATGATAACTTCACGGATCGCACGACCATTGTGCCGACGACACTTCATTCAAATTTATGCACTATCAACTTTCGATGGTAAGATAGAGGCCTACCATGGTGGTGACAAATGACAGAGAATTAGGGTTCAATTCCAAAGAGGGACCCTGAGAAACAACGACCACATCCAAGGAAGGCAGCAGGGACGCAAATTACCCAACCCTGACACAGAGAGGTAGTGACAATAAATAACAATGCTAGCTCATCGAGTCTGGTAATTGGAATGAGTACAATCTAAATCCCTTAACGAGGATCCATTGGAGGGCAAGTCTAGTGCCAACAGCCGCAGTAATTCCCACTCCAATAGCGTATATTTAAGTTGTTGCAGTTAAAAAGCTCATAGTTAGATCTTGGATCATCATGGTCGGTCCGCCCCCTGAGTGTGCACTAGCCCTCACATCCTTTTTGCCGACGACACATTCCTAGGCTTAGTTGGTTGGGTTGTGGTTCCGACGCCGTTACTTTGAAAAATTTAAAGTGCTCAAAGCAAGCCTATGCTCTGAATACATTAACATGGAATAACGTGATAGGAGTTTGGTCCTATTCCATTGGCTTTTGGGACCGGAGTAATGATTAATAGGGACTGTCGAGGGCATTCATATTTCATTGTTAGCAGTGAAAATCTTAGATTTATGGAAGACGAACCACTATGAAAGCATTTGACAAGGATGTTTTCATTAATCAAGAACAAAAGTTGGGGTCTCGAAGACGATCAGATACTGTCCTAGTCTCAACCATAAATGATGCCGACCAGGGATTGACAAATGTTGCTCTAAAGACTCTGCCAACACCTTTTGAGAAATCAAAGTGTTTGGGTTCCATGGGGAGTATGGTCACAATGCTGAAACTTAAAAGAATTGGCGAAAGGGCATCACCAAGAGTGGAGCATGTGGCTTAATTTGACTCAACACGAGAAAACTTACCAGGTCCAAACATAATAAGATTGACAGAATGAGAGCTCTTTTTTGATTCTATGGGTGGTGGTGCATGGTCATTCTTAGTTCGTGGAGCGATTTGTCTAGTTAATTCTATTAACAAATGAAACCTCAGCCTACTAACTAGCTACGCAGAGGTTCCCCTTTGCGACAAGCTTCTTAGAGGGACTATGGCCGTTTAGGCCATGGAAGTTTGAGGCAATAACAGGTCTATGATGCCCTTAGATGTCCTAGTCTACACGCGCATTACACTGATGCAACCAACAAGTTTTTCTCCTTGTTCCGAAAAGTTCAAGAAATCTTGCCAAATTGCATCATGATGGGGATAGACCATTGCAATTATTGATCTTCAACGTGACTACATCCCTTCCCTTTGTACACACCCCATGTCACTCCTATCGATTGAATGATCTGATGAAGTGTTTGGATCGCACCGACAAGGATTGTTTTCGTCGGTGACGTCGCGAGAAGTTCATTGAACCTTATCATTTAGAGGAAGAAGTCGTAACAACTTTACAATACGTGACCCTGTGGTAGGATCATTGTTGGTTTTGAGCCCATGAACTGTGTAGGGGAGGGGGCATGCCTGAGTGGTCAGACTCATCACCTCCTCGAACCCCACTCTCACCGACGTTTGGATTGAGGGCCCTATTGCTTTGTCGTGCTTCGCTTTGGGTGGGTGTCGCGACAGGCCTTAGGACTCTGCAAGTTGTTTACTTGTTGTTCGAGGTATATAATCCAAGGGCATGATTGAGTGCCGTGCTCTTTATTGTGGTGATGTGGAGGGCCATTTTTTGACTGCAACAGGGGTGTCCGACGACTTCGGTCCCTGAGCCATACTGCCCTGCTGCATTTGGAAGGGGCCCCTCCATTTCCCTGTGTAAGTTGGTTCCTTGAAAAACTCCCACAGTTGTCATAGGATTTTTGCCTCCATGATGAGTCCATGAGGTAGCTGCAACCCCCTTGTTGTGTTGCCAATGATAGTTGTGCTTCTCAAGAGTGATGGTGGTGTGTTCGGGAGAGCAGTCACGCACGTCGTGGGGCAGGACCTCTCATCGTTGTTCCCTTTCCCTCTTTGACAGCGTATATCATTTCGATGTGGCAGGGTGGGGAACATCACCCTTCTCTAGTGCCCACCCATGAGGTCTCGCCCTCTAGACTATTGGTTGAATATTTTGTCGATTAACGTACTGATAAACAAAATAGGTCTGATTAGCCAAAGTAGGAAGATTAGTCATCCAAATGTGTAGGTTCACCACATCAGAAGGGTACTGATCTCTCCTCTCATCAAGGAGAGCTTCCCTATAGATAAGCTATATATATATATATATATATATATATATATATATATATATATATATATATATATATATATAAACAGAAAATAATACTCAAGGGTAGGACAAACTATCCATCTCTCTTTTTTTAGAGATGATGTGTGCGGATCAAAGGAGAAACTCAAGGAAAATGACAGAAAGCACTCATCTTCTTTCAGAAGTACTATTCAGCCAGCCACAAGAATACTCCAGATAGTAACAGCAAATTGTAACATAGAATGTAATAACCAGCAAATCGAGATGTAGCACAAAGTCTTCACCTAGATTGCTCAAGAGTAAGATACGAAAGACAATGAGGGCACAAAGTCACCCCAAGGTCCTTTACACAAAAATGAAAAGAAAACACACTAAAGACAATTATGGGGGCACAAAGTCTCTCCACACTTGACTCTTCAAGACACTTTTTTCACTATTGTCACTAATTCTACTTGTTGAATTAAAGGAATATAATATATATTAAGGAAAAAGACATAAGAACAGTTTTTCGAACAACAAAGATATCACAGCATAGTCTGAAAAATCACTTGCTTTCTTATTCCAATAACAAAATATGATCAACAAACTGAGCTCAAAATCTAAGAAAATGCCTTTCAATTTAGGCAGAGTTTCGTTCTGATGGTCAAAAAAGAGATCATTTTACAATAAAAGAGAGTTCCTTATATAGCCATTTCAAGAAGGACTCGAGAACAGTAATACATCATGTTGCGTTGGAATTTGTTGAGAAGCCCAGCTGGAACTTAGGGGCGTTTTACCCATTTGATTTTATCAATGCAGGGAAACAAGTCGCGCTTATTGAAAGTTTGCAACTTTCAATGTCCACCTGCCGATCTGATCTTTATCTTTATCGTTCCTCCTTTTTTGGTTAATTGAATCGGGTCCTGGATTCAGTTTGCTGTTTTGTTCCTTCCTCGCTTTCTGCTGGTCTTGGCCTTGAAGTCTGTGAATGCATTCTGCTCTGTAGGTTCAAAGGATCAACAGTTATTTTGCTGTGTTGAATTTGGCATTTTCGGGCGCGTCATTCCTTTGTCCTCTTTCGGCTTTTCTGTTTGGCACTTTTTTGAATTGAACTTGCCCTTTTGGGGCTTAAGAAATGACCCATTTTGAGTCAGGAAGAGCCTCCAGCAAGGGTATCCACCCTTCGGGTAGTCTTTGAATGGCCTTCGGGCTTCTTCGGGCGTTCCTTCGGCTTCAGGAAGTGTCTTCGAATTGGCAGCCGAGAGTCCCCCGCAAGAGCACCTACCCTTTGGGGTTCTTCAGGGAGCTCTTTGAACTTTGGCGATGAACCAACTATTGAAACGTTCCATTGAACCATGGCTTTGAACCATTCTATTGAACCAAGGCTTTGAACCTCTTGTTAAACTTGCCTTTGAACCATGTGTTTGAACTAACCGTTGAACCAAGTTTTGGTTCAACGGTTCAAACAAAGCCTTGAACTGATTGACAAATTGTTTGATTGAACCAAAGCGTTGAACCGCTTGGTTGAACCGAGACATTAAAGCATTCCTTTGATTGAACCTGCCGTTGAACCGAAAGCATTGAACCAATTGAACCTGGAACTTGTTGAACTTGTAGAAATGAGCCTATTTTCAGAATCCGTAGAAACCAAGTCCGTAGATTTCTGAGAAGCTTGAAAAATGAGGAATTTGAATGCCCAAGACAAATTTTGAAAAAGGGAGACAATTTTGGTTTGTAGGACCAAAACAGTTCAAATGTTGTCCCAAAAATGAGTGATATTTTTGGGGGACAACAACTGACTCCAGTTGGGGAACTTTTGTCAATTGCAAAAAGAATTGAAAGGAGTAGAATCTAGAATCTCCAGTGTCTTCATGTGTACCATTGGGTTACGGAGTCATGCTACCCAGCAATGAAAGGCATCAAAAACGGAAACAAACAAAACAAAATAGAATTAAAAACTGTACAAATATACATATATACATATGCTATGATCTGATACTTCAAGAGTTAAAGTGTTTCAGATGTTGCTTCTTGAGAGACAGTGGAAATAGTGTGCCATCTTGGTAAACTAGTATGAAGGCATTTTGTCCCCAGAAACGCTGACGGGCGAATGGAGCTCTCCACCAAGAAACCAATTTTCTGCGTCTTCCTCTTGGTCTTTCCTTTTTGCTATATGGCAGGATGTGGTCTTCAAACTGAAAACCATAACTCCTTGCTCTCCTTGCGAAGAGTTCCTTTTCCTAATTTTGATTTACAGCAGCACGGTCCACCATCATAACTTGTTGTTCTACTGGTCCAGTCCAGCACATGCTTTGATTTTCAGCATCAGGCCCCTGATAAACCATCAGTTCAACATCTCATTTGATGTGAAGAAGTTTGACCTCTTCACCCTGAGCAGTGTTCAATCCGAACAACAGAGATCTATATCCAGCTGTGAAAGAAATGCTGCCCGTTGTCCCCCAAAAATATCACTCATTTTTGGGACAACATTTGAACTATTTTGGTCTTACATACCAAAATTGTCTCTTCCCTTTTCAAAATTTGTCCTGGACATTCAAATTGCTCATTTTTCAAGCTTCTCGAAAATCTACAGACTCTTTCAAGGTTAGAGAAAATTACGAACTTGGTTTCTACAAGTCAACGAGTTCCAGGTTCAATTGGTTCAATGCTTTCGGTTCAACGGCGGGTTCAATCAAAGGAATGGTTCAATGTCTCGGTTCAACGCTTTGGTTCATCCTTTTGTTCAATCAAACAATTCGTCAATCAGTTCAAGGATTTGTTTGAACCGTTGAACCAAAACTTGGTTCAATGGTTAGTTCAAACACATGGTTCAAAGGCAAGTTCAACAAGAGGTTCAAAGCCTTGGTTCAACGGAATGATTCAAAACCGTGGTTCAATGGAACGGTTCAACAGTTGATTCATCGCCAAAGTTCAAAGAGCTTCCTGAAGGACCCCGAAGGGCATGTGCCCTTGCGGGGGACTTTCGGCTGCCAATTCAAAGACACTTCCTGAAGCCGAAGGAACGCCCGAAGAATTTTGAATGCCATTCAAAGACTACCTGAAGGGTAGATACCCTTGCGGGAGGCTCTTTCCGGTTCAACCAAGCGGTTCAACGCTTTGGTTCAATCAAACAATTCGTCAATCAGTTCAAGGATTTGTTTGAACCGTTCAACCAAAACTTGGTTCAACAGTTAGTTCAAACACATGGTTCAAAGGCAAGTTCAATAAGAGGTTCAAAGCCTTGGTTCAACGGAATGATTCAAAATCGTGGTTCAATGGAACGGTTCAACAGTTGGTTCATCGCCAAAGTTCAAAGAGCTTCCCGAAGGACCCCAAAGGGTAGGGGCCCTTGTGGGAGACTCTCAGCTGCCAATTCGAAGACACTTCCTAAAGCCGAAAGAGGACAAAGGAATGATGCACCCGAAAACATCAAATTCAACACAGTGAACTAGCCATTGATCCTTTGAACATATAGACCAGATTACATTCACAGATTTCAAGGCCAAGACCAACAAAAAGCAGGGAAGGAATAGAACAACAAACTGAATCCAGGACCCAATTCAATTAACCAAAAAAAGAGGAACGATAAAGATAAGATCAGATCAGTAGGTGGACATTGAAAGTTGCAAACTTTCAATAAGCGCGACTTGTTTCCCCACATTGATAAAATCAAATGGGTAAAATGCCCCTAAGTTCCAGCCTGTCTTCTTAATAGATTCCAACGCAACATGATGTATTACTGTTCCTGAGTGCTTCTTAAAGAGGCTATATAAGGAACTCTCCTTTATTGTAATAGGGATCTCTTTTTTGAGAATTAGAACGAAACTCTGCCCAAATTGTAAGGCATTTTCTTAGACTTTGAGCTCAAATTGCCGATCATATTTTGTTACTGGAATAAGAAAGCAAGTGGTTTTTCAGACTTTGTGTTGTAATATCTTTGTTGTTGAGGAAATTATTCTTGTCTTTTTCTTCAATTTATCTTATGTTCCTTTAATTCAATAAGCTTCCTTTATTAGTGATAGTAGTCAAAAATGTGTCCTGAAGAGTCAAGTGTGGAGAGACTTTGTGCCCTCATAATTGCCTTTAGTGTGTTTTCATTTCATTTTTGTGTAAAGGACCTTGGGGCAACTTTGTGCCCTCATTGTCTTTCGTATCTTACTCTTGAGCAATCTAGGGGAAGACTTTGTGCTACATCTCGATTTGCTGGTTATTACATCTTTTGCTACATTTTGTTGTTACTTCTAGGAGTATTCTTGTGGTTTGCTGAATAGTACTTCTGAAAGAAGAGTACTGTCTGTCATTTCCCTTGAGTTTTTCCTTTGATTCGCACGCATCATCTCTGAAAAAAAGAGGTTGATGGTTTGTCCTACCCATGAGTATTATTTTCTGTTTATATATATATATATATATATATATATATATATATATATATATATATATATATATATATATATATATATATATATAGCATACCTACAGGGAACCTCCCCTTGATGAGAGGAGAGATCAATCCCCTTCTGATGTGGTAAACCTACACATTTGGATGACTAATCTTTCTACTTTGGCTGATCAGACCTATTTTGTTTATCAGTACGTTGATCGACAAAATATTCAACCAACAGTTTTTGAGATCAAGTCCTGCTATGGGACAAAAGGAGAGAACCAAGGGGGATGCATGAAAAGTTTGACTCCCTTTGAAAAGGCCCATTTATAATTCATTAGCACATTGGTGAAAACAACTTTCTGCTGAAATATCAAGATGGCACACTCTTTTCTTTGCCCCATAATGGGGAGCATTTGAAACACTTCAACTCTTAAAGTATCAAATCATTGCATATGTATATATGTATATTTGTACAGTTTTTAATTCTATTTTGTTTCGTTTGTTTCCATTTTTTAAGCCTTTCATTTCTGGGTAGCATGACTGCGTAACCCAATGGTACACATGAAGACACTGGAGATTCTGGATTCTACTCATTTCAATTCTTTTTGCAATTGACAGAAGTTCTCCAACTGGAGCCAGCTTTTGTCCCCCAAAAATATCAGCTATTTTTGGGACATTTGAATTGTTTTGGTCCTACAGACCAAAATTATCTCTTCCCTTTCCAAAATTTGTCTTGGGCATTCAAATTCCTCATTTTTCAAGCTTTTCAGAAATCTACAGACTCTGCAAACAGGCTCATTTCTACAAGTTCAACGGGCTTCACGACTTCTGCAGGTGGGTTCAATCAAAAGAATCAGTTTCTAACAATTGTTCATTTTTGGAATTAGTTCACCGCCTTGGTTCAAACAAAAATTTCCATCAACAAGCATCAGCAGTAGGTTCAACATTTGGTTCATCCTTTGGTTCAATGTCAAATGGTTCAAAGGCGAGTTCAATCAAGCGGTTCAACTCTTTTTTTCAACATTTGGTTCATCCGCTTTGTTTCAACGCTTTGATTCATTCTTTGGTTCAATCAAATGGTTCGTCAGTCGGTTCAAGGCTTTGTTTGAACCGTTGAACCAAAACTTGGTTCAACAGTTGGTTCAACGTCTTGGATCAACGAAAAGGTTCAAAGCCTTGGTTCAATGGTTAGTTCAAACACATGGTTCAATGGAACGGTTCAATAGTGGGTTCATCGCCAAAGTTCAAAGAGTTTCCCGAAGAAGCTTGAAGGCCATTCAAAAACTGCCCGAAGGGTAGATACCCTTGTGGGAGGCTCTTCCCGACTCAAAACGGGTCATTTTTTAAGGCCCGAAAGGGCAAGTTCAATTCGAAAAAGTGGCAAACAAAAAAGTCGAAAGAGGACAAAGGAATGACGCACCCGAAAACATCAAATTCAACACAGTGAACTAGCCATTGATCCTTTGAACATACAGACCAAAATACATTCACAGATTTCACCTATTTTGTTTATCAATACGCTGATCGACAAAATATTCAACCAACAATGCCATCAGATTCCAAGATCCAAGCATCATCGGAAGCTGATTTTTTATCAGAGTTCTCTTCATTAGAGATGGAAGATCTTTCTTGATTTGTATTGCGCTCTACTAATTCTTCTGATGCCTTGTTTGAATCGAACCCTAGATTGCCAACTACAGGACTTTCATCGGCTGAGACAGGAGCATCATCCGTGGTCAAAAAGTAATTACCCCTCCCTGAAGGCTCAAACAGAATTTGCGCTGCAGGGGCTAACGTTTGGGTAACCACAATTTTTGCCTTAAACAGGTCCGTCCCTGGCTCTCCATCAATGTCCAGTTGCTCAAGATTGGCTTGCAGGGATTCAAACTTAATCATTTGAATTTTGGATTCTTCAACATGATTAATCATGGCAAATGACTGAGATGGATTTGGAAGAGAGGATGTGAGTTCATCCTTTTGATTTTCGAGAGGGGGAGGACTGATCTGCGAAGTTGAAGTAGACGGTGCAGAGATGTTCGATGTACTTCTTTGGTAATCATCGGGTCCTTTGACTAAAAAGGAAGAGGGGTTCTCTGCTCAGCAATTAAAATTATTGGTTGGGGTCGCTCGTCTATCTTCTCTTTGTCAGCTTGTATTGACTGATTCTCGAACTTGGTGAATACAGTGTATGATCCTTTGACTATTTCACCTTCACTTCTGGGTTCATCTTGGAAATTCAGGAAACCAATGTGGGAGTCGCCAGTGGATTCTTCTAGATCCTACCTGAAGAGATCAGCGCCATTTTCTTGCTCTAACTCAGGTTGGAAATAGGAAACATGCTCTGTTTTCAGATATCTAACTACCGAGTTTGTTGGAGGTGCTTCAAAGGCAGGATTCCTCTGTGGGGGAGGAAGACGATATGGTTGCCCTTGACTTCTGATAGCATTGCCTTCATATGGATGATTAGGGAATGTCCTCCTTGGTGCATTTCTATACAGAGGAGCAAAAGACATACCTTGTGACATTTGCCTTTTCAAGGCTAGCAATTCATTTGCCAGCTTTTGTACCATTGAGTCAGTGGTGACTGTGGGTGAGTATTCAGAAGATGAAGAGGATTTAGCTCTGTTAGGATCTCTCTTTATCTTTCCTGGCAAGATAAGGTCATCTTCTAGCTCAGTAGCCAAGTCTTAAGCAAAGTCAAAGTCTATGTGTCTAGCCCGTCTCAACAGAAAACTCACTTCAGACAGCTGTGAGTTGATGAAGAAACATGAGATTCTGAGGTGTCGGCTGGGCGATCATGAGAATCCTGTGCCTCAGCGTGTTGACCCTAGCAATGAAGTCCCTCATAGGTTCATGGGGCTCCATCTGTATCAGCTGGGCCAGCAAGGCATGTGCATCTTTTGCGGGCTTGAATCTTGCTTTGAACTTGTCTTTAAGTGTATCTCAGTTAGTCACTGATCCAGCTTGCAGATGGTAGAACTAGTCTGCAACAGCACCTTGTAATGTCTCCATAAAAACCCTAACTGCGACGTCTTCAAATTCCACCCCTGTAACATCACAGGCTATTCTGAATGCTGCAATGTGTTCATCAGGGTGAACTATCTCATCACCAAAGAATTTGAAAAAATTCTTTCTTGAATATGTGAGAGCTCATGTAGAGGTGGAGTCAAGTTGAGTGGGCCAAAAGAGTTACCCCAAGGGCCTCGAATTGCCATAATTTAATTAAGAAAAACAGAGATAACAAATCTGGACGGAGTGGCCAGATTACAAAACAAAAATGGAAAAGGACTGGCTCAGCTTCAGCTTGAGGCTTCAAACTGCACTCTTTCCTAGCAGCTCTGGGTTTGCAGACCAGATAAAATAATGGAGGTGGAAGAAGATGGTAAGGCTATAATAAATAATGGGTAAGACATGAAACGGAGTCGCCAGAGTCTGTAATGGATAAGGGTTATAATGATAATAGGTTATAATCCCCAGCGGAGTCGCCAAAAACTGTTGGTTGAATATTTTGTTGATCAGCGTACTGATAAACAAAATAGGTCTGATCAGCCAAAGTAGGAAGATTAGTCGTCCAAATGTGTAGGTTCACCACATCAGAAGGGCATTGATCTCTCCTCTCATCAATGGGAGGTTCCCTATATATATATATATATATATATATATATATATATATATATATATATATATATATAAACAGAAAATAATAATCAAGGGTAGGACAAACCATCCATCTCTCTTTCTTCAGCAATGATGTGTGCGGATCAAAGGAGAAACTCAAGGAAAATGACAGAAAGCACTCCTCTTCTTTCAGTAGTACTATTCAGCAAGCCACAATAATACTCTAGGTAGTAACAACAAAATGTAACAAAAAATGTAATAATCAGCAAATCGAGATGTAGCACAAAGTCTTCACCTGGATTGCTCAAGAGTAAGATATGAAAGACAATGAGGGCACAAAGTCGCCCCAAGGTCCTTTACACAGAAATGAAAAGAAAACACACTAAAGGCAATTATGGGGGCACAAAGTCTCTCCACAGTTGACTCTTTAGGACACCTTTTTGACTGTTGTCACTAATTCTGCTTGTTGAATTAAAAAAACAGAAGATATATTAAGGAAAAAGACATAAGAACAATTTCCCCAACAACAAAAATATCACAACACAAAGTCTGAAAAATCACTTGCTTTCTTATTCCAATAACAAAATATGATCAACAAACTGAGCTTAAAGTCTCAGAAAATACCTTTCAATTTGGGCAGAGTTTCGTTCTGATGGTCAAAAAAGAGATCATTTTACAATAAAAGAGAGTTCCTTATATAGCCATTTCAAGGACTCGAGAACAGTAATGCTTCATGTTGCATTGGAATCTATTGAGAAGACCCGCTGGAACTTAGGGGCATTTTACCCATTTGATTTTATCAATGTAGGGAAACAAGTAACACTTATTAAAAGTTTACAACTTTCAATGTCCACTTGGGGATCTGATCTTATCTTCATCGTTCCTCCTTTTTTGTTTAATTGAATCGGGTCCTAGATTCAGTTTGCTGTTTTGTTCCTTCCTCGCTTTCTGCTGGTCTTGGCCTTGAAGTCTGTGAATGCATTCTGGTCTGTAGGTTCAAAGGATCAACAGTTATTTTGCTGTGTTGAATTTGACTTTTTTAGGCGCATCATTCCTTTGTCCTCTTTCGGCTTTTCTATTTGGCACTTTTCCAAATTGAACTTGCCCTTTCGGGGCTTAAGAAATGACTCATTTTGAGTCGAAAAGAGCCTCCCACAAGGGTATCTACCCTTCAGGCAGTCTTTGAATGGCCTTCGAGCTTCTTCGAGCGTTCCTTCGGCTTCAGGAAGTGTCTTCGAATTGGCAGCCAAAAGTCCCCCGCAAGGGCACATGCTCTTCGGGGTCCCTCAGGAAGCTCTCTAAAATTTGGTGATGAACCAACTGTTGAACCGTTCCATTGAACCACGGCTTTTAACCATTCCGTTGAACCAAGGCTTTGAACCTCTTGTTGAACTTGCCTTTGAACCATGTGTTTGAACTAACCGTTGAACCAAGTTTTGGTTCAACAGTTCAAACAAAGCCTTGAACTGATTGACAAATTGTTTGATTGAACCAAAAGATGAACCAAAGTGTTGAACCGCTTGGTTGAACCGAGACATTGAACCATTCCTTTGATTGAACCCGTCGTTGAACCGAAAGCATTGAACCGATTGAACCTGGAACTCCTTGAACTTGTAGAAATGAGCCTATTTGCAGAATTCGTAGAAACCAAGTCCATAGATTTCTGAGAAGCTTGAAAAATGAGGAATTTGAATGCCAAGGACAAATTTTGAAAAGGAAAGAGACAATTTTGGTCTGTAGGACCAAAATAGTTCAAATGTTGTCCCCAAAATGAGTGATATTTTTGGGGGACAACATGGACCACGGTGGCATTGTGGGATGGGTGTTTGTCACAAACACTTGAGACACTGTGGTGCAATTCGCACCAAGGATTTGAAAGAAATAGCCGTGTGATTCGTGCGTCATGTGCATGTTGGACAGTCAGTGCCATGAGAATACAACTCTCGGCAACGGATATCTCGACTCTCACCATGATGAAGAATGTAGCGAAATGCGATACTTAGTGTGAATTGCAGAATCCCGTGAATCGAGTCTTTGAACACAAGTTGCACCCGAGGCCTCGGTCGAGGGCATGCCTGCTTGGGCGTCGCACTTTAAAATCGCTCTCCCCCTCGGTGCATAGGCGAGAGCAACGGATATGGCCGTCTGTCCCCAAAGGGGGTACGGTCAACTCAAATGAGCACGAGGTTTTTCCCTTGTGTTACGATGAGCGATGGCCCACGCAAGTCAAATATTCCGAGCCAAATTTTTCAACTTTTTTTCAAATTGCAAGTTACAACCAAAGCACCCATTAAGGTTAGCAGCTAAACCAAAATGATGCTGAAGCAAGAACTCTAACCAAGAATGCGCCGACGAATGACGAGCATATGGTCAGAGGATCCCTACAATCTATTGTACTGAAAGCACACTCGACACCAAGTATGTGCTACTCAATCCAATATGGAAATGAGGTGAGCATATTATGGAGATAACAGAAATTACAAAACAAAGGAACTCTACGCCAAGTATGTGCTACCCAATCCAAAGCGGAGTAAGGGGCTACCATATGACGGAGTGAAATTAATAACAATGATTTAATTGGAAATACTGAAGAATGAAACTACTCCTCACCCAGCATGTGCTTGCTAACCCCAGAAGGGAAAGTAGCTACCATAGGGCAGAGCTCTACACCCAGAATGTGCTTGCTAACCCCAAAAGGGAAAGTAGCTACCATAGGGCGGAGCTAAAAATAAATACAATAACTTAATAAAAATTGAACTTTTGAAATCAGATTTGAACAAGTAAAGAATGGCTGCCAGTACTACTGTTAGGTTACAAAATAAGAAGAATTTGCTCTTAGAAAGAAGAAAAATCAGCCACCTATTAAATTCTTCAGATGTTCATAACTCACACAAAATTTGCTCAATCTTCCTGATTTCTGTTGCAAAGTATCTTCCTTAAGATGGCGCCCAAGCTAGCACCCAAGATCTGATCCAATCTACATCCAATAATTAATACACGAATTCCAATGCAAACCCCAAGGTGCGTCCTAGCTGAATGGGGCGATTTGCTCTAGGAAATAATTGCAAGCTTTAAAAATTCTGTAAATAATAGAAAAGGGGCGCCTAAGCCTAGGCAAGACCATGAAATGATACCCAGAACTTTTTTCTTTGTTTTTTCTGATTTATGAGTAAAAACCTAGATCTGTCTTATACAGAATACAATATCTGAAACACTAATAATACCAAATAACTAATAATGAAATAACTGAAATCAATACATAAGTAAATACAATTATCAACGACTGAATCACCACTAGATGTTGTCTTGCAAGCATGAAATGATGCCCAAGCTAGGAGGCTTTCATTCCCCGAAGCAGTTCCAGAGCCAAAGCAACACCATAACAATGTATAAAACCAAGATGTTCAAATGAGAACCCAATGCTTTCTTTTATAGGCTTCAGTTGACCTCCTTTGAAGCCTTAAAAGGTGGCGCTCTTTCCTAAGCAATGATGGTGCCATTTTCCAAGCAATGATGGCGCCCCCTTCAAGTCCACTTTTTTAAAATAACATTAAGTTATTTCGACTAGGCCAAGGTCATTACGTTAAAATATAACGTTATTTTTAAATGAAATTAACTTATTTCTCCAAAACCGCATTCTGAAGCCCAAAACTGAATGAGTCAACTGAAAAAGGGAAAGTCAACTCCTTGAGACAAACCTGCTAGCTGCCAAAAATAGAATTTACTAAAAATAGTAAATTCCTAAAAATGCTCAAAAAGTCAAAATAAACATACCCCTGCGAAGCTCTCGGAAAACCCAGAAAGAATCCGCCATCAAAACTCTGAGCAAGATCATCCTAAAAAATAGGAAACCCTAATTTGTACCTTTCGAATAGCCTACGGATTTCCAGAACTAGGCCAACGGTCACTGTGAGATCAGATTCGAGAAGGGGACATTACAACAAGTTGGCATTGGTTAGTGCCTAACGGGTGCGGATATGTGTGGAACTTTATCTTAAAGTTGATGGCTTTTTGCCTAATGTGCAGGGCGAACGACTACCTTCTGCGTCCCCAAGTCAGGGATGAACACCTGCGGAGTTTAAGCATATCATTAAGCGGAGGAGAAGAAACTTACAAGGATTCCCCTAGTAACAGTGAGCAAACTGAGAAGAGCCCAACATGAAAATCGGTGGCCATGCCTATCGAATTGTACTCTGTAGAAGCGTCCTCAGCGACGGACCGAGCCCAAGTCCCCTGGAAGGGGGCACTGGAGAGGGTGAGAGCCCCGTTGGACCTGGACCTTGTCGCACCATGAGGCGCTGTCACCGAGTCGGGTTGTTTGGGAATGTAGCCCTAATCGGGTGGTAAATTCCATCCAAGGCTAAATACGAAAGAGAGACAAATAGCAAACAAGTACCGCGAAGGAAAGATGAAAAGGACTTTGAAAAGAGAGTTAAAAAGTGCTTGAAATTTTTGGGAGGGAAGCGGATGGAAGTTGGCGATGTGCCCCAATCGGGGATGTGGAATGGCGTGAGCCGGTCCGTCGCTCGACTCAGGGGGCGTGCCAACACCCATTGTCGTGGAGGCACAAGTGCATCCTTTGGGTCGCTCAATGTACCTCCTTTGCGACGGTCGAGGAACGAAACATGCACCTATGGTGGGCCCTCAGGCACCTATGCGTTTGTGGCATTGGCTAACGAGCTTTCCATCTGACTCGTCTTGAAACACGGACCAAGGAGTCTAACATGTGTGTGAGTTGGCAGGTTGAAAAACCCACAAGGTGCAAGGAAGATCACTGGTGAGATCCCCTCTCGGGGGGTGCACCGTCGATCGACCCTGATCTTCTGTGAAGGGTTTGAGTGCGACCACCCCTGTTGGGACCCAAAAGATGGTCAACTATACCTGAGTAGAGCGAACCCAGAGGAAACTCTGGTGGAGGCCTGTAGCGATACTGACGTGCAAATCGTTCGTCTGACTTAGGTATAGGGGTGAAAGACTAATCAAACCGTCTAGTAGTTGGTTTCCTCTGAAGTTTCCCTCAAGATAGTTGGAGCTCACATGTGAGTTTTATCAGGTAAAGCAAATGATTAGAGGCATCAAGGGCATAACGCCCTTGACCTATTCTCAAACATTCAATAAGCAAAGTGGTGCAACTGCTCAGTTGAGTTGTGCCATGGAATCATGACCTCCAAGTGGGCCATTTTTCGTAAGTAGAATTGGCGATACCAGATGAACCGAAAGTCGAGTTACGGTGCCAACTTGCGCGCTAACCCAAATCCCACAAATGTTGTTGGTTGATTAAGACAGCAGGACGGTGGTCATGGAAGTTGAAATCCGCTAAGGAGTGTGTAACAACTCACCTGTCGAATCAACAAGCCCCAAAAATGGATGGTGTTGAAACACGCAATGTATACTCGACCATCGAAGCAAGTGTCAAGGTTCGATGAGTAGGAGGACGTGGGGGTTGTTGCAAAACCTTGGGCATGACCCTGGGTGGACCGACCCCCGATGCAGATCTTCGTGGTAGTAGCAAATACTCAAATGAGAACTTTGAAGACTAAAGTGGCGAAAGGTTCCATGTGAATAGCACTTGGACATGGGTTAGTTGATCCTAAGAGATGGGGAAGCCCTATTTCAATGCTGCACTCTGTGTGATCATCGAAAGGGAATTGGGTTAATATTCTCGAACTGAGACGTGGCAACGAACAACAACATTAAAAAATCTGGAGACGTCGATGGGGACACTGAGAAGAGTTATCTTTTCTTTTTAATAGCCTACCCACCCTGAAATCGATTCAATCAAAGTAGGGTTTAACGGCTGGAAGAGCACTACACATCCTGCGGTGTTCGATACGCCTTTGACGGCCCTTGAAAATTTGGAGAACCGAGTACCGTTCACACCCGATCGTATTCATTACCCCATCAGGTCTCCAAGATGAACAACATCTGGTTAATAGAACAATGTCGGTAAGGGAAGTCGGCAAAATGGATCCATAACTTCAAGAAAAGGATTGGCTCTGAGCGCTGGATTTAGGGGTCTATGCCCCTAACCCGTGGGTTGTTGGCGGCTTGCTCGAGTTGCTTCCACGACGAGGGTGGGTCGTCGCGTGTCAACTGGGCAATGGGCGCAAGACGCTTTCCTTGTGGGGGCTTTCCCTAGACAGCAAACAAGCAACTCAGAACTGATATGGACAAGGGGAATCTAACTATATAATTAAAACAAAGCATTGCGATGGTCCTTGCGGACGCTGATGCAATGTGATTTCTACCTAGTGCTCAAGCTTGGGTAAATGACAGGAGTAACTATGACTCTCTTAAGGTAGCCAAATGCCTTGTCATCTAATTAGTGATGCGCATGAATGGATTAACAAGATTCCCACTGTCCCTATCTACTATCTAGCAAAACCATAGCTAAGGGAATGGGCTTGGCAAAATCAACGAGAAAAAAAGACCCTGTTGAACTTGACTCTAGTCTGACTTTGTGAAATGACTTGAGAGGTGTAGAATAAGTGTGAGTTGCTTCGACACAAGTGAAATACCACTACCTTTAACGTTATTTTACTTATTTTGTGAGGCAGAGACAGGGCAATGCCTCTGTTTTTGGCCTTAAGTTGCGCTCCGACATGTCGATCCGGGTGGAAGACATTGTCATGTGGGGAGTTTGGCTAGGGTGGCACATATGTTAAAAGATAACGCGGGTGTCCTAAGATGAGCTCAACGAGAACAGAAATCTCGTGTGAAACAAAAGCGTAAAAGATCATTTGATTTTGATTTTCAATACGAATACAAACTGTGAAAGCGTGGCCTATCGATCCTTTAGAATTTCAAAATTTGAAGCTAGGTGTCAAAAAAGTTACCAAGGGGATAACTAGCTTGTGGCAGCCAAGCATTCATAGTGACATTGCTTTTTGATCCTTCGATGTCAGCTCTTCCTATCATTGTGAAGCAGAATTCACCAAGTGTTGGATTGTTCACCCACCAATAGGGAACGTGCGCTAGGTTTAGACCATCGTGAGATAGGTTAGTTTTACCCTATTGATGATCTGTGCCATGATAGTAATTCAACTTAGTACAAGAGGAACTGCTGATTCACACATTTGATCATCGCGCTTGGTTGAAAACCCAGTGGCGTGAAGCTACCGTGTGTCAGTTTATGACTGAATGCCTCTAAGTCAGAGTCCACACTACATGCGGTGCATCTCTCTCCAGCTACATCGTGACCCACAGTAGGGATGCTTTTGTCCCCAGGGGCCCGTGTCATTGGCAACCTCCATTTGGTGCAACATCCCATCTGGAACAACCTTGTATAACAATTTCAAGCAATCGGCAAGAAGAATCCTTTGCAGATGACTTAAATAAACAATGGGGTATTGTAAGTGGCAGAGTGGCCTTACTGCCATGATTCACTGAGATTCAACTCTTTGTCACCCCGATTCGTACAACCTCGGGTCGTTCTACGAGTGGGGTTCATGAGGAGATGCATCCGTAAAAGTACAAGCAGTGTGTGGTTGAGAGAGTTGTGATTGGATATTTTTCGAATTTGCACCTCCAACATTTTCGACAATGTTTTAAGTCGTCCTGTACCAATGTTGTGCAGAATAATTTGCACTTAGAGAGGAACTTTTGAGTGGGATTTCCAAAATAATACGAGTTGATGCATATTTTGAGTGGGGTTTCCTATACCAATGTCGTCGCACAAAGAAATTCGCACTTGGACAATTTTTTGACAAAATTTCCAGTGGAGTTTTCAAAATAATATTAGATGTTACATGTTCTGGGTAGGGTTTCCTATACCAACGTCGTCGTAATGCAACTCGCAGAGGGGGTTGGGGTTCAAAATAATATGTAGTGTTTGGATATTTTTTGGGTGGGGTTTCCTATACCGGCATCGTCGCAATGCAACTTGGGGAGGGGGTTGGGGTTCAAAATAATATGCGGTTTTTGGAAATTTTTCAAGTAGGGTTTCCTATACCAATGTCAACGCACGAAAAAATTTGCACTTAGACAGACTTTGGATAATATGTCGAGTGGGGTTCCCTATACCAACATCATCGCAATGCAACTCATGCAACCAATGCCAATCGAGAGAGGTGGGAGGGTGGACGGGGGCGGGCACGAGCTTTTCCCAAAACAATAGGGAGTGTTGAGTATTTTAGGTGGTGTTTCCTATACCAATGTCATCTTGTAGAGAAATGTGCACTTACACAGATTTTTGACAATATTTTTAGTGCGATTTCCAAAACAATATGCGGTGTTGCATGTTGTCCCCCAAAAAATATCACTCATTTTTGGGACAACATTTGAACTATTTTGGTCCTACAGACCACAATTGTCTCTTCCCTTTTCAAAATTTGTCTTGGGCATTCAAATTCCTCATTTTTCAAGCTTCTCAAAAATCTACGGACTCTACAGGCTTAAATCTACGGACTTCACAGGTTGATTTCTATAGACTTGGTTTCTACAGACTCTGTAGGTAGGTTCATTTTCTACAGGTTCAGAGGCTTCTGCAAGCGGGTTCAACCAAAAGAATCAATTTCTAACACTTGGTCATTTTCAGGATTGGTTCAGTGCCTTGGTTCAATCAAAAATCTCTATCGGCAAGCATCTAAGCAAACAAGACTTGAACCGTTGAACCATTGAACCACTTTGGTTCAAAGGTTCAACGAGTTCAAAGTTCAACCAATCGGTTCATTCACTTTGTTTCAATGCTTTGGTTCATCTTTTGGTTCAACGTCTTTTAGTTCAAAGGTTGTTTCAATCAAATGGTTCGTCAGTCGGTTCAAGGCTTTGTTTGAATCGTTGAACCAAAACTTGGTTCAACGGTTGGTTCAAACAAATGGTTCAAAGGCAGGTTCAATCAAGTGGTTCAACGCTTGGTTCAAAGGCTTGTTTCATTCCATTGAACCATCGGCTTGAACCATTTTGGTTCAAAGCTTGGTTCATCGGCTTGGTTCAACGTTTGGTTCAACCAAGCGGTTCATTGCCTTGGTTCAACAAAGTGCTTCAATGGAGTGGTTCATCGACTTGGTTCAATGGAACGATTCAACATTTGGTTCAAACAAACGGTTGAAAAGCTTGGTTCAACCAAGCGGTTCACTCAGACGGTTCAAAGGAGCAGTTCAAATGTAAAAATTCAAGAGAGCTTCCCGAAGGACAAGTGCCCTTGCAGAGGGCACTTGGTCAACAAAAATACCCTTTGGAAGGGTCATTTTCAAAAAAGGCCACAAAGGTAAATTCTTTCGGATTTTTGTTTAAGGCATTTGAAAAAGTCTAAGGCATAATTCTTTCGAACTTTTGTTCGAAGGAATTCCTTCGGACAAAAAGTCTGAAAGAATTCAAGAACTGACTGCGAGAAGAAAACCCGAAGGAAATTTTCAAAGGCAAACGAAATAAAATGGAAATTCTACAGACTTTTTGTCCACAAGAATAATACCTGCGGAGAAAGCCCGGGGAAATTATTCATGGACTTTTTGTCCGCGGACAATGTGTCCACGGGAAAATGCTCCCAGAGACAGCTCGAGAGACAGTCCGCTAAGGAAAAGGCCGCGAGAGACTTCTAAGGTGAAGGTCGTCGAAGGACCCCGAAGGGCAGGTGCCCTTGCGGGGGACTCTCAGCTACCAAATTGAAGAGTCACCTTCCCTTCGGGAAGATGTAAAATAAGAAGCCCGAAGGCTATTCAAAGACCGCCCGAAGGGTAGATACCCTTGCGGGGGGGCTCTTTTCAACCCAAAGCGGATCATTTATTAAGGACCGAAAAGGCAGATTCTTTCCGAGAAAGTGTCAAGACCAGCAGAAAGCGAGGAAAGAACAGAAAAGCAAATTGAATCTAGGACCCGATTCAATTAACCAGAAAAGATGGAACGATAAAGGTAGGATCAGATCGCCAAGTGGACATTGAAAGTTACAAACTTTCAATAGCGTGACTTGTTTCTCTGCATTGATAAAATCAAATGGGTAAACGCCCCTAAGTTCCAGCCTGTCTTCTTAACAGATTTCAATGCAACATGATGTGTTATTGCTCCCCAGTCCTTCTTGAAGAGGCTATATAAGGGACTCTCTTCTATTGTAAAAATATCTCTTTTTTGATAATCAAAACGAAACTCTGCCCAAATTGAAAGGCATCACTGAGACTTTGCACTCAGTTTGTTGATCATATTTTGTTATTGGAATAAGAAAGCAAGTGACTTTTCAGACTTTGTGCTGTAATATCTTTGTTGTTGGAGAAACTGTTCTTATGTCTTTTTCCTTGATATATTTTCTGTTCTTTTAATTCAACAAGCAGGATTAGTGAAATTAGTCAGGAAGGTGTCCTGAAGAGTCAACTGTGGAGAGACTTTGTGCCCCCATAATTGCCTTTCAGTGTGTTTTCTTTTCATTTCTGTGTAAAGGACTTTGGGAGGACTTTGTGCCCTCATTGTCCTTCGTATTTTACTCTTGAGCAATTCAGGTGAAGACTTTGTGCTGCATCTCGATTTGTTGGTTATTACGTCTTTTGCTACATTTTGCTGTTACTACCAGGAGTATTCTTGTGGTTTGTTCAATAGTACTTCTAAAAGAAGAGGAGTCCTTTCTGTCATTTCTCTTGAATTTTTCTTTTGATTTGCACGCATCATCTCTGAAGAAAGAGAGATGGATGGTTTGTCCTACCCTTGAGTATTATTTTCTGTTAATATATATATAGCATACCTATAGGGAACCTACCCTTGATGAGAGGAGAGATTAGTGCCCTTCTGATGTGATAAACCTACACATTTAGACGACTAATCTTCCTACTTTGGCTAATCAGAACTATTTTGTTTATCAGCACGCTGATCGACAAAATATTCAACCAATAATTTTTGACGACTCCGCTGGGGATATACCCATTATCCATTTATAATCTATCCATTCACCTCCACACTAACCGAGAAAGAACGCACAGTTCAAAGCCTCAAGCTTTAACTGAAGCAAGATCAATTCTTTTCATTTTTGTTTCACAATTTGGCAGATTCAAGGTATACACGAAGCCAAAGAGCTAAAGGTATCCTTGACCCTGTATTCGAGTTGATACAGCAAAGTGATTTTGATCTGTTTCCTTTACCATCTCGTCTCCAACAAACCAAGAGTTTTTCTCCTACTAAAGTCAGATCTCCATTGCCAGACGAAGTATCTACTTCTGTTGTTGATAAAGCTTTGCTAATAATTACCCCACCGAGATTTGTTATCCCTCCTTTTTATAATCCTACAATGGCAGTTCAAGGCCCTTGAGGTAATGCTTTTGGTCCTCTCAATCTTACTCCACCTCTATATGAGCTTCCACGCAGTTCAAAGAAGAATTTCTCTAAATTCTATGGTGATGGGAAAGTTCATCCTGATGAGTACATTGCAGCGTTTAGCATAGCTTGTGGAGTAATCGGAGTAAAATTTGAAGATGTAGCAATCAGGGTTTTTGTGGAGACACTACAAGGTGCTGTTGCAGATTGGTTTTATCATCTACAGGTTTGGTCAGTGACTGATTGGAATACCCTCAAAGCTAAGTTTGAAGCCAGATTCAAACCTGCAGAAGATGCACATGCACTTCTGGCTCAACTTCTTTTGAGACGTACTGGTCAAATAGATCTTGCTGCAGCTCAACTTTTGGCCACTGAAGTAGAAGATGATCTCTTAGCAAGGAGGATAAGAAGAGATTCAAACATAAATAGATCATCTTCTGAATATGCATCTACAGGCACCACTGATCCAATGGTGCAAAAGCTGGCAAATGAAGTGTTAGCCTTAAAAAAGCAAATGGCGCAAGGAATGTCTTCTGCTCCTTCATAAAGAGATATGCCAAGAAAGACATTCCCAAATCAGTCATATCAAGGCAGCATTATCAAGGCAATGCTGCCAGGAATCAAAGGCAACAGAATCACCTTCCTCCCCCACAAGGGAAACTTGCCCTGGAAGCTCCTCCAACCAATTCAACAATGAGATATCTTGAAGCAGAATCAAAATTCTCTTTCCACCCTGAATTGAATGAAGAAAATGATGCTGATCTCTTCACGAAAGATCAAGAAGAATCAGCGGGCGACTTTCACATTGGTTCCCTGAACTACCAGGATGAACCCGGAAGCAAAAGAGAAGCTATTGATGGATCATATGCAGTGTTTACTAGGTCTAAGAACCAATCAGTCCACCAAGCTCATAAAGGGGAGGCAGAGGAGCAACCTCAACCAACAATTACAATTGCTAAGCGTAGAACCACTCTGCCTTTCCAGTCAAAAGATATGGTGATCACCCAAAATGTAAGTACATCAATTTCACCTTCACCTTCTACTCCCATTTCACAAACCAGCCCTACTGCCATCCCTTCTAAAACCCAAAAGATTAAAATGCTTTCTTCTGTTCCTAGACCAATTCAGTGGTTTGACATAATTGATCATGTTAAAAAGACCAAAATACAAATGTCTGAATTTGAATACTTGCAGTCCAATCCTGATCAATTGGATAAGTTGGTCCAATGTGTTAATAACCAGACCGTCCCTGCAAGACAAAAAGCTAAAAAAATAATCCCTGATTCTCCAAAGAACATGCCCATTCCAAATAATTTTTACTCCTCCAGCTGCCCCTGAAAAAATAGAACCTTTTTATGTTTCCCTAGTAATAAATGGTTATTAGCTCAACAATTGCATCATTGATTCCGGGGCATCTGACAATGTCATGTCTGCTAAAGTAGCTGAGTCTCTTGGTCTCACATTGACCAAAACCTTTGAGAGATGTTTCTCCATGGAGAACAAGCAAGTACCATCGTTGGGGCAAATCAAAGATGCTCAATTTGCATTTGCAGCTTTTCCAGACAAGAGAATCAGGATGACTGTCTTGGTCGCTGACGTCCTAGCATCCTATTGCATTTTGCTTGGACGAAATTTCTGCAAGGACATGAGAGGAGAACTAAGCATGGACCTGTCTGAAGCAAAGATACTTGTCCAAGGCGTGATGAAGAGATTGCTCCCTGAAAAGGAGGCAAAATACGTGGTCACCCAAACATCAACCCTTGCAGCACAAATTCTGTTTGAGTCTTCAGGGAGAGGTAATTATTTCTTTACCACAGAGGATGTTCATGTTTCTACAAATGAAAAACCTGTCGCTGACAATCCAGGAATTGATCCAAACAAGACTTCAGGGGAATTGGTAGAGCACAGCACAAGTAAGGAAGGATCTTCCATCTCTAATGAAAAAAATCTGATAGGAGATCAACTTCTGATGATGCTTCGATCTTGAAATCCAATGGCAGCAATTTTTCCACCAACAATGGAGTTGGGACTGTGTTGATATCTCCTCAAAGAGATATTCTTCCTTCATGCAATTTGCAAGTCAGCAACACCAACAACACAACTGGATGCGAATCTCTATTGCTCGGATTGAAGATTGCTCAAGATGAAGAAGTCAAACTCCTTCACATCAAAGGAGATGTTAATCTGATAGTTTGTCAGGAGTTTGATGTGGACAATCCAATCATAAGCTGGACTGCAACAGAAAAACAATCAATTACGATAATGGACCATGATGCTGCAAATCGAAATCAGGCAAAGGAATCCTTCACCAAGAGAGCAAGGAGTTATGGTTTCCAGTTTGAAGACCACCTCCTACCATGGGACAAGAAGAAGAAAAAGACAAGGGGAAGACGCAGAAAATTGGTTTCCTGGTGGAGAACTCCATTCACCCGTCACCGTTTTTGGGGGCAAAATGTCTTCTTGCTGGTTTATCAGAATAGAGCACTATTTTCACTGTCTCTCAAGAAGCAACATCTGAAATACTTCAATTCTTGAAGTATCAGATCATTCCTTCTGTACATATGTATATTTGCATAGTTTTTAATTATGTTTTGTTTTGTTTGTTTCCTTTTTGATGCCTTTCATTTCTGGGTAGCATGACTCCGTAGCCCAATGCTACACATGAAGACACTAGAAATTCTGAATTCTACTCCCTTCAATTCTTTTTGCAATTGACAGAAGTTCCCCAACTGGAGCCAGCTGTTGTCTCTCAAAAAATATCACTCATTTTTGGGACAGCATTTGAACTATTTTGGTCCTACAGACCAAAATTGTCTCTTCCCTTTTCAAAATTTGCCCTGGGCATTCAAATTCCTCATTTTTCAAGCTTCTCAGAAATCTACGGACTCTGTAGGCTTAAATCTACGGACTCTGCAAGGTTAAATCTACGGACTTCACAGATTGATTTCTATAGACTTGGTTTCTACGGACTCTGCAGGCAGGTTCATTTCTACAGGTTCAGAGGCTTATGCAGGCGGGTTCAACCAAAAGAATCAGTTTCTAACACTTGGTCATTTTCAAGATTGGTTCAGTGCCTTGGTTCAATCAAAAATCTCCATTGGCAAGCATCTAAGCAACGAAGGCTTGAACCGTTGAACCATTGAACCACTTTGGTTCAAAGGTTCAACGAGTTCAAAGTTCAACCAATCGGTTCATTCGCTTTGTTTCAACGCTTTGGTTCATCTTTTGGTTCAACGTCTTTTAGTTCAAAGGTTGGTTCAATTAAATGGTTCGTCAGTTGGTTCAAGGCTTTGTTTGAACCATTGAACCAAAACTTGGTTCAACGGTTGGTTGAAACAAATGGTTCAAAGGCAGGATCAATCAAGTGGTTCAACAACGTGGTTCAAAGGCTAGTTTCATTCGATTGAACCATCAGCTTGAACCATTTTGGTTCAAAGCTTGGTTCATCGGCTTGGTTCAACCAAGTGGTTCATTGCCTTGGTTCAACGAAGTGGTTCAACAGAGCGGTTCATCAACTTGGTTCAATGGAACGGTTCAACATTTGGTTCAAACAAACGGTTCAACAGCTTGGTTCAACCAAGCGGTTCACTCAGACGGTTCAAAGGAGCAGTTCAAATGTAAAAATTCAAGAGAGCTTCCCAAAGGACAAGTGCCCTTGCGAAAGGCACTTGATCAACAAAAATACCCTTCGGAAGGGTCATTTTCAAAGAAGGCCACAAAGGCAAATTCTTTCGGATTTTTGTTTAAGGCATTTGAAAAAGTCTAAGGCATAATTCTTTCGAACTTTTGTCTGAAGGAATTCCTTCGGACAAAAAGTCCGAAAGAATTATGTCTTAGACTTTTTCAAATGCCTTAAACAAAAATCTGAAAGAATTTGCCTTTGTGGCCTTCTTCGAAAATGACCCTTCTAAGGCATAATTCTTTCGGACTTTTGTCTAAAGGAATTCCTTCGGACAAAAAGTTCGAAAGAATTCAAGAACCGACTGCGGGAAGAAGACCCGAAGGAAATTCTCAAAGGCAAACAGAATAAAATGAAATTTCTGCGGAGTTTTTGTCTGCGGGAAATTTCCGGGGACACTTTGTCAGCGGGAATAATACCCGTGGAGAAAAACCGGGGAAATTATCCGCGAACTTTTTGTCTGTGGGAAAATGCCCCCAGAGACAGCTTGAGAGACAGTCCTCTAAGGAAAAGGCCGCGAGAGACTTCTAAGGCGAAGGCCGCCGAAGGACCTCGAAGGGCAGGTGCCCTTGCGGGGGACTCTCGGCTGCCAAATTGAAGAGTCACCTTCCCTTCAGGAAGATGTAAAATAAGAAGCCCGAAGGCTATTCAAAGACCGCCCGAAGGGCAGATACCCTTGCGGGGGGGGCCTCTTTTCGACCCAAAGCGGATCATTTCTTAAGGCCCAAAAGGACAAATTATTTTCGAGAAAGTGCCAAGACCAGCAAAAAGCGAGGAAAGAACAGAACAACAAATTGAATCCAGGACCCGATTCAATTAACTAGAAAAGAAGGAACGATAAAGGTAGGATCAGATCGCCATGTGGACATTGAAAGTTACAAACTTTCAATAGCGTGACTTGTTTCTCTGCATTGATAAAATCAAATGGGTAAACGCCCCTAAGTTTCAGCCTGTCTTCTTAACAGATTTCAATGCAACATGATGTGTTACTGTTCCCAAGTCCTTGAAGAGGCTATATAAGGGACTCTCTTCTATTGTAAAGATATCTCTTTTTTGACAATCAAAACGAAACTCTGCCCAAATTGAAAGGCATCACTGAGACTTTGAGCTCAGTTTGTTGATCATATTTTGTTATTGGAATAAGAAATCAAGTGACTTTTCAAACTTTGTGCTGTAATATCTTTGTTGTTGAAAAAACTGTTATTATGTCTTTTTCCTTGATATATTTTCTAATCCTTTAATTCGACAAGTAGGATTAGTGAAATTAGTCAGGAAGGTGTCCTGAAGAGTCAACTATGGAGAGACTTTGTGCCCCCGTAATTGCCTTTCAGTGTGTTTTTTTTCATTTCTGTGTAAAGGACTTTGGGAAGACTTTGTGCCTTCATTGTCCTTCGTATCTTACTCTTAAGCAATTCAGGGGGAGACTTTGTGTTGCATCTCGATTTGCTGGTTATTACGTCCTTTGCTACATTTTGTTGTTACTACCAGCAATATTCTTGTGGTTTGTTGAATAGTACTTCTGAAAGAAGAGGAGTCCTCTCTGTCATTTCCCTTGAGTTTTTCTTTTGATTTGCACGCATCATCTCTGAAGAAAGAGAGATGGATGGTTTGTCCTACCCTTGAGTATTATTTTCTGTTAATATATATATAGCATACCTATAGGGAACCTCCCCTTGATGAGAGGAGAGATCAATCCCCTTCTGATGTGGTAAACCTACACATTTGGACGACTAATCTTCCTACTTTGGCTGATCAGACCTATTTTGTTTATCAACACGCTGATCAACAAAATATTCAACCAACATTGCATATTTTGGTTGGGGTTCTCTATACCAACGTCTTTGCAATGCAACTTGGGGGATTCCAACAATATGCAAGTGTTGCATATTTTAGTTGGGTTTCCTATACCAGTGTAATCGCATAGAGAAATTTACACTTCAACGAATTTTTGACAATATTTCGAGTGGGGTTTCCTACACCAACATCGTTGCAATGCAACTTGGTGGTTCCAAAACAACATGTAGTGTTGCATATTTTAGTTGGGGTTTCTTATACCAGTGTCATCGCGCAAAGAAATTCACAGTTAAGACAGACTTTTGACAATACTTCGAGTGGGGTTTCCTATACCAACGTCGTCATAATGCCACTCCGAGTTGAATTCGATTTCCTATACCAATGTCATCGCACAGAGAAATTCACACTTAGATTTTTGACAATATTTCAAGTGGGCTTTCCTATACCGTCGTCATCGGAATGCCACTCGGGGTTGCAATGCAACCCGGCCTCCCAATGCAACTTGGGGGGTTTCAAAACAACATACAATGTTTGCATATTTTAATTGGGGTTTCCTATACCAATGTCATTGCGTAAAGAAATTCACACTTAAGACGAATTTTTGACAATATTTTAAGTGGGGTTTCCTATACCAACATCGTCGCAATGCCACTCGGGTTCCCAATGCAACTTGGGGGATTCCAACAATATGCAAGTGTTGCATATTTTAGTTGGGGTTTCTTATCCCAATGTCATCGTGTAGAGAAATTCACACCTGGACGGATTTTTGACAATATTTCGAGTGGGGTTTCCTATTCTAACATCGTCACAATGCCACTCAGGTTCATAATGCAACTCGACCTCCCAATGCAACTTTGGGGGGCTCCAAAACAACATGCAGTGTTTGCATATTTTAGTTGGGGTTTCCTATACCAGTGTCATCACGCAGAGAAATTCACACTTGGACAGATTTTTGACAATATTTCGGGTGGGGTTTCTTATACCAATGTCGTCGCAATGCCACTCGGGGTCACAATGCAACTCGACCTCCCAATGCAACTTCAGGGGTGGTTCCAAAACATGCCATCTTGCATATTTTAGTTGGGGTTTCCTATACCAGTGTAATTGCATAGAGAAATTCACACTTCAACAGATGTTTGATAATATTTCGAGTGGGGTTTCCTATTACCAATGCCGTCGCAATGCAACTCAACCTCCCAATGCAACTTGAGGGGTTCCAAAACAACATGCAGTGTTGCATATTTTAGTTGGGGTTTCTTATACCAGTGTCATCGCGCAGAGAAATTCACACTTAAATGGATTTTTGACAATATTTCGAGTGGGGTTTCCTATGCCAATGTCGTTGCAATGCAACTTGAAGGGGGGAGGTAGGGCGGTGGTTTTCCAAAATAATAGGCAGTGTTGAATATTTCAGGTGGGGTTTCCTATACCAATGTCATCACGCAGAGAAATTCCCACTTAGACAAAATTTTGACAATACTTATAGTGTGGTTTTCAAAATAATATGCAATGTTGCATATTTTAGGTCGGGTTTCCTATCCCAACGTCGTTGCAATGCCACTCGGGATCGCAATACAACTCGGGCTCTCAATGTAACTTGGGGGATTCCAACAATATGTAGTGCTGCATATTTTAGTTGGGGTTTCCTATACCAATGTCATCGCGTAGAGAAATTCACACTTGGATGGATTTTTGACAATATTTTGAGTGGGATTTCCTATACCAATGTCGTAATGCCACTCAAGATCGCAGTGCAACTCGGCCTCCCAATGCAACTTCACCCTGGGGTTCCAAAACATGTAGTGTTACATATTTTAGTTGGGATTTCCTATACCAGTGTCATCGCGCATAAAAATTCACACTTAGATTTCTGACAATATTTCGAGTGGGGATTCCTATACCCACATCGTCTCAATGCAACTCGGGCTCACAATGCAACTCATGCTTACAATGTGCATTGGGAGTTCGCAATGCAACTCGGGGGATGGGGGGTTGCCAAAACAAATAGGCAGTATTGCATATTTTAGGTGGGGTTTCCTATACCGATGTCATCACATGGAGAAATTTGCACTTGAAAGGATTTTTGACAATATTTTAAGCAAGCAAGCACTTAGACGGATTGTTGACAATATTTTTAGTGCGAATTCCAAAACAATATGCAGTGTTGCATATTTTGGGGGTGGGGGGGGGGGGGGTTTCCTATACCAATGTCGTTGCAAAGCCACTCGTGGTTGAAATGCACTCGGGCTCCCAATGCAACTTGGGGAGGTTTCAAAACAATATGCATTGTTGCATATTTAAGTTCGAGTTTCCCATAGCAGTGTCATCGCACAGAGAAATTCACACTTTAATGAATTTTTGACAATATTTCGAGTGGGGTTTTTGAAATAATATGTGGTGTTGCATATTTTGGGTGGGATGTCCAATACCATTGTCATCGTGCAGTGCAATTCGCGGCATTGCATATTTTGGGGCTCGCAATGCAACTCGAGGAGTTGAACCCCATGCCACTCGGGGAGTTGCTCCCAATGCAACTCAAGGAGTTGATCCCAATGCAACTCACAATCACGAAGCGACCTATGCTCACAATGCAACTCGGGGAGGTGATCCCAATGCAACTCAGATTCATAATGCAACTCGGGCTCGCAATGCGACTCAGAAAATTTTTGCCACTCGGGGAATTGCTCCCAATGTAAATCGAAATCACAATGCAACTCAAAGTCACAATACAACTAAGGCTTCCAATACAACTCAGGGTCCCTATGCAACCCGAGCTCTTAATGCAATTTGGGGAGTTGTTCCCAATGCAACCCGAAGTCTTAATGCAACTTGGGGAGTTGCTCCCAATGCAACCTAGGGTTGTAATGCAAGTTGGGAAGTTGACCCCAATGCAAATCAGATTCACAATGCGACTTGAGGTCTCAATGCAATGCAGGCTCGCAACTCTACTTGGGGAGTTGCTCCCAATGCAACTGCCACTTGGAGAGTTGCTCCCAATGCCACTCGGGGAGTTGCTCCCAATGCAACTCAGAGAGTTGATCCCAATGCAACTCAGGGAGTTGATCCCAATGCAACTCAAATTCACGAAGCGACTTATGCTCGCAATACAGCTCAGAGAGGTGATCCCAATGCAACCCAGATTCAGGATGCAACTCGAGCTCGCAATGTGATTCAAGGAATTTCTACCACTCGGGGAATTGCTCCCAATGTAAATCGGATTCACGATGTAACTCGAGGTCACAATACAACTAAGGCTTCCAATACAACTCAAGCTCCCTATGCAACTCGGGCTCGCAATGCAATTTGGGGAGTTGTTCCAAATACCAACTCAGGGACTTGTTCCCAGTGCAACTCGGGGTCAAAATGCAAGTCAGGAAGTTGATCCCAAAGCAAATCAGATTCACAATGCAACTTGGGGTCTCAATGTAGTGCAGCCTCGCAACTCTACTCGAGGAGTTGCTCCCAATGCAATTGCCATTCGCGATGCAACTCTTGGTTTGAACTAGTAATGCAACTCGGTGAGTTGATCCCAATGCAAAATAGATTCACAAGGCAACTCGAGGCCGCAATGCAACTCGGTGAGTTGTTCCCAATGCAACTCGAGGAATTGTTCCCAATGCAATTTAGATTCACGATGCAACTCAAGTTCACAATGTAACTCAAACTCACGATGCAACTCATGGAGTTGCTCACAATGCAACTCGAGGAGTTTCTCCCAATTCAACTATGGGTCACCATGCAACTCATCTCCCATAGTGCAACCCATCTCATGAAGTGCAACTCGCATAATGCAGCTCAATCTGGGTTGTGTCGACCCTGATAATGTCGTTCGTCTAATACAGCTCGATGCGATGTAGTTCATGTAGCGAAGCTCATCTCACATAACACACATAATCTCACACAATGCACCTCGTGAATCACATTAATTTTAAGAAACACATGGAAGACATCAGACAGACACAATTTGTAGAACGACACGTTTGGCCTCACTTATGTGTGAGTTTCAACACACTACTCTGTTGATTCAATATGACACACAAAGGGATCCCATTGTAACTCACACACTGAATCTGACTAAGCGAAACCCATCATGTGTAGTGCAACTCACGTGATGCATCTCACACTGTGTAACTCGCCCAATGTAGCACGATCCAGGGTGTGTCGATTGCCTAACACAACTCAACTCAATGTATCTCGTACAACGCAACTCATCTCATACCGCACAACTCATGCATTACATCTCGCCCCTAACCCAGGTTGTGTAGCTCAACTTCGTGCAATTCGTTTCTCACAACATAACTCATAAATAAAAAGAGGATCCCGTACCCTTCGTGCTTGTCTATGTCGTTCTCCCTCCCTCGACATTGGAATATGTGCAAGGGGAACACAGACCGTCAAATGTCTTAATAAAATGAGAAAAAAAAGTGCAACACCGAGACTTACCGAGAGGTCACCCATCCCAGTACTACCTAAGCCCAAGCATGCTTAATTGCGGAGTTCTGATGGGATCCGATGCACTAATGTTGGTATGATTATACGCACACACATGGTGGTGGATATCATCACAACCCATTTCTATCATCCCAGTACTACCTCAGCCCAAGCATGCTTAATTGCGGAGTTCTGATGGGATCCGGTGCACTAACGCTGATATGATTATACGCACACACATGGTGGTGGATATCATCACAACCCATTTCTGTGTATAGAAATGAGTTGTGATGATATCCACTACAATGTGTTTGTGTGTATATACAATGTGTATACACACATTGCGGTGCATATCGTCACAACACATTGTGTATATATACACACATTGTGGTGGATATCATCACAACCCATTTTTATAGTTGTGACGATATCCACTGCAATGTGTGTATACACATTGTATATACACACAAACACATTGTAGTGGATATCATCACAACCCATTTCTATATACACACATTGTGGTTGATATAGATATAGTGATGATATCCACCACAATGTGTGTATACACATTGTATATACACACAAACACATTGTGGTGGATATAATCACAACCCATTTCTATATATATATATACACACACACACACATTGTGGTGGATATAGATACAAACAAATTGTGGTGGATATCATCACAACCCATTTCTATATATGTACCCGTTTCTATATATGTATATATTGGGTTCTGATTTTATATATATATATATATATATATATATATATATACATATACACACATTGTGGTGGATATAGATACAAACAAATTCTATATATGTACCCATTTCGATATATGTATATATTGGGTTCTGATGATACCTCATTTGGTAGTCTTTCCTCCCTTCTTGTTTTCTATGCTGATGGCAATATATTCAATGAGAACATTCCTTCCTCAACATTGCCACCTTGTATAAAGTACCTCTTCCTCTCTTTTAACCACCATGTGAAAATTACAGTAATTTTGTTTCTCAACTTTACCATGTTACATCAGCTGCAGCTATCCAATTGTATAATGAACATTAGCACAACACGGATTCCCTCCTTCCGGTTAAACATGTTATCTTTGATATCAAGTGACATTGGTGGCTAAACTCAAGCATGGATTTCGACTCAATTCTCACTCGAGTACTTGGAATTAGCTAACAATAGTCTTGCTGGAGAGATTCCCTCTTGGCTATGGCATACCATATACCTCTCTTGGAATATGTAAATCTATCAAACAATAATTTGCAAGGGCGTCTTTTTGCAAATACTTCAAGTTGGATGCAACTCGAATTCCTAGATGTGTCGAGGAATGAATTGAGCGGACCCATGCCATCAATGTGGCCTCCTAATTTATAAGTATTGTTATTGAATGATAATTTGTTTACCAGCAATATTCTTCCAAGCTTTGGCAGCTTATCTCAGCTTCAGGGTCTACTTTGGCAAATAACAAATAGAATGGAATCATCTCTCCAACCTTGGGCAATTGTTCTGCACTCGAAGCATTGAATTTGGGAAATAATAGTTTGGAAGGGAGGATACCCCATGAGCTCAGACGCTTAAACCACCTATACTCATTAGTGGTTGGGAGTAACAAGTTAAAGGGATCATTCCCTTCCTCAATAACAAATTGTACACAACTACTTTTTCTGAATATTGGGCACAACTCAATTAAAGGGCAAGTTCTAGAATAAATTGGAAATCTTACAGAGTTGAGAGCATTGGTTATGAAGGGAAATCATTTTAAAAGATATATTCTTTCAGAAATTGGCCAACTAATTCACCTCCAGATCTTGGATCTATCTTTTAATCATATATCACGGTTTATCCCATAAAGAAGAAATCTACGCAGACAAGAGAGGATACCTAGATAAGACGTTATGCTTCCATTCAATTGATTACCCGCAGGATCAAGGCTATGCAGAGAAGACAGGCTAGAACACAGTATTCCTCTGCTTAGATAGTTTCCACTGAGCCCGAGCTCGATTAAGGATGAAAGATTACCCAAACACGATAGAATATTTCCACTGAATTGGTCAAAATAAAGATTAAGATAAGTCTAGTGAGATGACAAACTGTATGGGGAATATTCCCACTCAAGATATAGAGATTTGAATCTAGATGCTGAAGATGGGAGAATTTTTCCAAATAAGAAGGAAGAATACAAGTTAATTCATTTGATTGCAAATCAAGGAAGGTGAGAAAACGAAGACTGACATGTTACGGCTGATATTAAGTTTGAGCACATGATTGGCGTGATTGTGGCAGGTATGCCAGACTAGAGTGTGCAGCAGTCAATGCCATATACCCATGACCTGGGATTGCCATCAGAGTCATTCAAGGATACCTTGAAGGCGAGAAGAGCTTGAGATTCATGGGGATGACATTTGGAGAGGCAGAGACATGGGAATGGGTTGGTGATGATATCTACCACTATATATATATATAACAAAGAGGGCGATGACAATAATAACAATTAGATTTTGGGAAATGGAAGCCATTGGAGAAAAATGGTTTGTGATGATATCCACCACTTATATATATATATATATAACAAAGAGGGCGATGACAATAATAACAATTAGATTTTGAGAAATGAAAGCCATTGGAGAAAAATGGTTTGTGATGATATCCACCACTCTCTCTATATATATATATAAATGGTTTGTGATGATATCTACCACTCTATATATATATATATATATATATATATGAGTGGTGGATATCATCACAAACCATTTTTCTCCAATGGCTTCCATTTCCCAAAATCTAATTGTTATTATTGTCATCGCCCTCTTTGTTATATATATATATAGAGAGAGAGAGAGTGGTGGATATCATCACAAACCATTTTTATATATATATATAGAGTGGTGGATATCATCACAAACCATTTTTCTCCAATGACTTTCATTTCCCAAAATCTAATTGTTATTATTGTCATCGCCCTCTTTGTTATATATATATAGAGTGGTGGACATCATCACAAACCATTTTTCTCCAATGGCTTCCATTTCCCAAATCTAATTGTTATTATTGTCATCGCCCTCTTTGTTATATATATATATAGTGGTAGATATCATCACAAACCATTTTTCTTCAATGGCTTCCATTTCCCAAAATCTAATTGTTATTATTGTCATCGCCCTCTTTGTTATATATATATATATATATATATATTCAAATTCAAGTGGGGAGTAGTGTTGTATACAGTTAAAATACTGAACTGGTTAGTACGTGAAAAACTCGGGGCTTAAAGTATTAAAGAGCAGAACAAAGACACATGTAGGTAAGCAATAGGAGGTAAAGTTGGTCAATGTCAGCTACGCAACCTTAAAATGTTTTCTGCCACCCTACCTTAGTTTTCTAAGGATAAATTGCACTTATGGGCCACTCTAAACCCAAACCTCCAACTGAAACATCTTTAAAGGAAACGAAAGATGATGATTGGACTACCAATGCTAATAAAAACACCACATCAACACCCAAAGCCCCTGAGGTGGGAGTAGCATCTACCAGCTCCACACTACAACAACGGGTTTGAAAAAAAAAGTCGATTCTTGTTCTCAGACTTGTCTTATCCCATAAAACCAAAGTTTGCCAATTATGATAGATCAAAGAAATATTTCAAGCGTTGGGACATCTTTAGTGATTCCTCCACCTTCAAGGAAGTCTTGTAACCCACCTCTAGCCGATGACGACTCTTCGAGAGGAGATAACATGGGAAAACGCTAATCTATTTCACTTTACGATATTTGCAATCTCTTTAAGGGAATCAATTTGTAGCACTCCCAAAAATGAAAGTGGTCAAGGAGAACTACTCACGAAAGATTCTTTAACATGAATATTCTATAATGGAATGTGTGTGGCTTATTCTATGAAGTTGTTTGAATTAGTATTTTTTTTTTTTTTTGAATCTATTCTATGTTAGCATGAATTTGCAGATTTTAGGAAGTATCCATCCCCCTTTATGACTGCAGATGCTGAAAAAGCCACAATAGAAAGATATGATTACATTATTGTTGGACGAGGGACGGCAGGGGGTCCCCTGGCAGCTACCCTGTCACAGAAGGCTTCCATTATAATTCCCAATTATGTGTAGAAATTGGTAGTATATTGTAAAAATATACTGGTCTGGAGACTGAAAGTGAATTTAATTTGACTAAAATTTAATTTCAAAATGACCACCAGTACACAATATGTTAACAGCATCAGTAGTGACGCTTTTGGGTTTGAACAAGTTGAATTTCAGTGAAGTAAATTGGGAATTACTAATACTATGTCACATATATATTAAATTACATTTAACAAAATTGATTTACCTTCATAGAATCTGTAATTTTCCCTACAGGTAACAGTTCTAGAGAGTAACCCACAACTGAAACAATAAAACAACATGAAAGATTCTTCGTTCTTCGTTTTATACTTCAAATTCTAACTCGCTTCTCTCGTTTAATTATCATTACAAACTTAAAAAACCCTCCGTTGAAACACAAATCATTCTGCTCTTCTTGTTTTTTTATTCTTTAAACATGAGTAAGAAAAAAGGGTGTGAAAGTCTTTTAAAAAAAAAAGTTAAACATAACCAAGTCTTCCATTGTGTGCCAAAAAAACACCCGATTGTGGGAGAGAAATGCATCTTAGTGTGGTATATGGCTTGCTTACTTGGTCATGATGGAGGAGGGGAGTTGTCAGCTGAGCGGAGAAGGCGAGGGAGTCGAAGGAGTGGGCGGAGACTCGAGCCCTGTAGAACCCACTGCCTCTACAGGATGAGGAATTGACATTTTATAGAGTGGGAATTGGCAGATTTTTAGCCCTTTTTAATTCATAGGTTAAGGATAGGGAGATGGTCAGCATTCGTGTCCGCAAGAGAGCTATGGAGACTACCACACGCTATGCGGGTGCATGTACTAGGGCTACTGTGCACGCCACTCCAGGGTGACATTAAAGGCGTATCATATTTGTAGCCTTCATATTTGTGAATCCGCAGGCGGAGTGCCAATTAACTGACTTGTTAGTACACTAAGAGTAAATCAAATTACAAACTTTAGAATTAAAAAAATTGATTTCCTTTATTGTTAGTGTGGAGTTCGTGAGAGCAAAGTAATTCATAGTACTTTTGGAGTTAGTGATGATATTGGAATTTTTTACCATCAAAATATTTTAATAAAATTATTGTCAATCTAATAATAATTTATAAAAGTTTATATTTCAATAAAGTTGATTAATAATTTTAATAATAATGATAAAATAGTGTCACAGATAATAATGGATAATATGTTCAAGGACAAACATCTTTTCTATTAGGTCAGTGATTCATTTTATGTAGATTTAAATATTTATTTATATAAAAATCTGATATTTTTTATTTAAAAGAGGTAAATATTGTTGTAGATTAGAAAGCACTCTAAATAAATGGTGCACAAATAATTTCTAAGTCTATTGAGAAATAAATAACAAAGAGTACATTAGCCATTGAAAAAATAATGTGGAAAATCTAAATTGTTTTGATGAATGCACTGTTGATTGTATTTGTTGCTTTTGTAACAATTTTCGTTCTAACAAAAAAGACCCACATCATTCCCATAACAAATTCTTTCAAACGGTAGTGATATGCTTGACAGTAGCATTCTACAATTCCATAACACCATCAATTCCCCTAATGTATGCATCTTATGGCAAGCAAGAAGACTCCCTCCTCACTAAAACCGCTATCAAAGGATTATGAATAGTATTGGTAGCTCTATTGGTTGCATTTGGGGCAGACATTTATCTAATGATAGTACCAAAGTATACACTGGTGGCGGTGATTGTGTTGACTATGGTGGGTGTTACTCCGATATTTGTAAGGATAATGATATTTCATTCCAAAGAATACATCTTCAGAGAAGATGAAAACCATCTGTGGATGCTCTTAATACTAGTTATTGTTGACATTATACTTGTATTTTATAGTTTGTTTTTCCCTGCAATCTCCATTCTTTTTTTTCTTTTTTTCCGGTGTTTACTATGGTATGGATTACAATGTGTACAGTTCTCCATAGGAAGTTTATTGGTTCCAAACAATGCATCTCCAAAGATATTGGGCTTTCTATCTAGTTCATTATTATTAGTTTGATTTGGAATTGCTTCAATGTTTAAGTACTAACAACAACAAATTTACAAGTTAAATGAATCAAGTTGATCGCACTTGAAATCAATGATACAATGTCCCATAGATAAAGGATAAAATAAACAAATAGAGACCTCATTGAAATATATTTAAGAAATCTCAAAACTTTTAGTAAAGTTCCCCAAACAGATATTATGGAGTGTACATTGGGCCTTATTTATATATTTATATTATTTATAAAGGAACCATGAGTATCACACCCCTACTAATTTATATAATATATTATTAAATTTATAAATTATATGTTATGATATATTGATGTATTATATTATAATGTATTAATATATATATATATATATATATATATATATATATATATATATATATATATATATATAAAAATGTTTACTTAAAATATATTATAATATATTAATTATTGTATATAATAAATATTGAATATAATATATTTTATTATATATAATATTATATTGATTATATGAATATTATATTAATATAATATTATAATACATGAATAATATATAATTAGTATACATATCTTGGATAAATTTATGTTAAATATGTCTATAGATATCATTTATCGACGTATCTATATCATTTTAAATTTGTAACGAGAGTCATCTCGATGAAAAATAGATGTCAAATATTTAACAAATTATCTTCAAACGTAGAGAATGAACCACGTGTCAATTTAGATAAAAATAATAATTAGGTAGACCTAATTAGATGACTCTAAAACTAACTAGACAAAAAATGGAAAATGCTTCTTAAATGAAAGATGCATCTTATATAATCTAATTGACCAAAATAGGTTGCCATATGCAAATACATATGGATATAAATATTTTGAAGGTTTTTCCATAGTCATTCTTAATAATACCTAATACAAACTATTGTATTTGTAACAGTAGTGCTCATTTCTCTTTATTCAGTGATCAAAGGAAAGGTGAAATTACTGCCAGTACTACAAGCACTACCAATTTTGGGTAGTCTATTAAACTTAGATTTGAATCTCCACTAGTATTTTCATGCTAGTACTACAAGCACTACCAATTTTGGGCAGTCTATTAAACTTAGATTTGAATCTCCACCAGTATTTTCATACTCTCTTCAAGTGTTATGACACTATGATGTATCTCAAATTAGTCCCCACCCTCGTTGTTATAACTTCCTCTATGTAGGTTATAACTACCATATTAAAGAGTATAAATGATGTTGGAAGAGATGTAATTTTATGTAACTCACTCGAACCTTATTACCACTAACCCCAGAAGAGATGAAATTGGTTGTTTTGGTAAAAAGGGTTTTGTAAAATGAAAGAGTGCAAATCGACAGTCTTTCCTCTCCTGAAATTTATGATCGGTAAGAAAGTTTTTAAACTGAGGGATTATAAATCGATATGACCGTTGACCTCATCTCGTTTGTGTATGAAGATTTAAGCAACAAAACTTTTATATTTCATGATAAGGTTGAGCAATGACAAAATAGTGGGGAAAGGCAAGACCATATAGAACATACAAGTGGTAAAATATTTTAAGGTGAGTTGATTGGTGATGATGAGGGCTAATGATCACGCATTTCATATGATATCATATACTAGAGGTCCCATATCAATTATTGTGCTTACATTTTTTACTCTCAAAAGCCTTTTCTTAAGTAGTTAACACTTACTTTAAGTAATAGAAAAGGTACACTGATCCACTAAACTTGGATCTTCTACATTATAGTTGGAAGAAAATCTACATCCATTATGGGATGTGTAGCTTATTAGCACTGGTAAATGCTCTATCACAAATACATTTTTACATGTCTTTGTTCTTCCACACAAATGTGGATGGCTAAAATATTTTAACAAAAATAAATTTACTCATCCTTCTTGTCGCATACAAATAGGGAAACATATGACCAATTACCCCATACGGACATGGCGAAAAATGAGCTATTACACAGATATTATTGACACCAAAAATATGATTTAATAAAGCCATTACTAAGGAAAGCATATCATATAGTATTTAACTATTTCATATTTTCAAACAAAGCAAATATGGTCAATATTGTGATATCTACCGAAATCAAAACAACACAAAGAAAATAGTTCTTTGTAACCAAGGGACATAGAGCAAGGCCAAGTTTAAAAAGATGAAAAAACCACTAAAAAGATACATGCAATTAAGCCAATCAAACAAAGAGAGACAAGTTTTGCACTTTAATCAACATCAAAATAAACTTGGTGTTTTATTATTTTGGGGAAACTAGGGTTTAGTTCCTAAACAATAAAGGGTCTAGATTAAGGAGTAAAATCCAATCAAATATAGTAAAATACGTATTTATATCAATTTGATCAAATCAATTGCATAGGGAAAAGAAGTAACATATCTAAAAAATAGGTTGAAATGGATGATTCAGAAGATGAAAACTGTTGTACAGGACTAGGATAGTGTTGTGAATCTGGATCTGGCTTTCATTCGATGAAAGGATAGGAGCACCAAAAATAGGACACTTTGGGGTCTGGCATTGTTGTCCAAAAACTAGTCATAGAGACCTAAATTTTTTGGGTTCTTTGGGTTGTTCGTATGTGAGCCTACCTATGAAATCTTGGGTGCTGAATGTCGACAGAATTCACTGTAGAGCTATTTTAATCTTCAAACCCTAGGTCTATCTACACATATGAAATGAAAAACATATCAAAAGCAAAAGGGGTAAAAACTAGGTTAGGGGAAGTATGATCGTACGATCTAGAACCCCTGTTGTCCTGATCATTGCCTGCATTAACCTTCAAACTAGGGTCTTAAATCAAATTTAGTTATCCCTTAGGGAACATGCATAATTAACACACATGGTAGATGCAAGAATGAACTTTCACCTAGGGCCTTCCTTGATCAAGCATGCAAATCTATATGTGATGCAGAATGTTGAGATATACCATTCATTGATTTTTAATTATTTATTGTGCCAAAGTAGTAAGTGCTAGATATAAAATGCCTTGTGAAGTCCTTTATATATGAAACTTTTTATTTTAAATTTGGTAGTTTTATTCACATTAGTCAACATCAAAAAGATAAATAAAACTTAAGGGAGGGGCTAAGAAGGGTTTAGGACCCTGTAACAAGAAAAAATGACCGTTGGACAACAACATCGAGTAGGACAAGAGCATCGAGTGTTGTAGTCCTATAAAATTATATTGTCCAAGACTCAAAAAAATAGGTTGGGATTGACACAAGCCAAGTCTAGGGGTCTCTATGGGTATAGATTAGTTTACTGAGATGACAAAGAGGTGATAAAAGCAAGAACAAGACCAAGACAAGTAAAACAAAGACATGGCTAGTATGAACAAGGCTCATATTCTCTAGTCAGATTCTCCTCTGAAAAGACATTATATGTGTGGTTGTTTGACCAATTTAGGGTGTATATATTTACCCCTCTTTTATTCTAGTGATACAATGAAATGAAATACTAGAGTAAAATAAATAAAAGGAACATACGTACCTAAACCTACTTGCATGGAGATAAATGTGTTACAAGGGTCCAACTCACTTCTTGGTTAAGGAAGTGGATGGAGAGATGAATAGTGCTTGGAGAGAGAAGAAATCCATGGAGTGGATGCCCCCTATATTGAATATGAATCTAATCTATGTATCACAGAGAAGGAGGGCAATGTTTGCCCCTATGTTGAATATGACTGAAGATGAGGAATGTTCGAAGGCTCAAAATTAATGTCTATCCTTTGTCCTACATAAACTCATGTGCTCTAGATGTATATATAAAATATGTATGGTGTGAAGATCAAAATCTATCATGCCCCAATTTTGAATATCTAAACTTGAACTAAGAAGTGCTTAGAGGCCCAAAACCAATGCTTGTCCTTTATCTCGCATAAACTCGTGTAGTCTGGATCTGAGTAATACAATGGACCAACTACTAAAGATGAATGTGTGATCTAATCTGGTGACAACCTGGGTACATCTGGGTATAATCTAAAAATTTGGTTAATGTGCAAGAAGAAAATGGCATGTCTCGCCATTTTATCTGTATAATCCTGAATGATGGATAACATGAACATCTGTGCCATGCCCCCAAATCTGGTATGTGAGTGATGCATCTATATAATCCAGTAATCTATATAACCACATGTGATATGACATATATTTCCATGCCTCATGCGTAAAACTAAATATCTAAAACATTGTGATCTGCACTATGTTTATAATTTACTATCTGATTCTATAAATTGTGTCATGTTGTATGTATGAGACATGTAGTATGTGTTTGACCATTTTTTGCCCAACAGGCCAAAAAATCAGCCCCCTTCTTTTTATGCTGTTCTGAGCCAGTACTTTTGATTTTGCACGAGTCTTGCAATTTCTACGGACTCTACAAGTTTTCTACGGACTCTACAAGTGTGTCTTTCGGCAGAAGAACCAGTCAAAGGGTGCAAGGTTTCACAAAGCTTCTTCGGACTCTTGTCTGAAGAAATTCATAAGGAAAGAGAGCTAAGGCAGTTCAACGACATGATCTTTTAAAATAGTTAACAGCTTTGAACCATTGAACCGGTTCAACGCCTTAGTTCATCGCTTTGGTTCAATGGTTGAGGTTCAATGCCAAAGTTCATCGATTGGTTCAAAGCCTAAGTTCAAACGGCGTGGTTCAGCGGCTTCTGGTTCAATCGAAGGGTTCAATGGTCGGTTCAACGATCTTGGTTCAAGCGACAGGTTCAAAGGCTTGGTTCAACAAAGGAGTGGTGTACAGTGTTGAACCGTTGAACTATTTTTGGTTCAATCGATCGATTCAACAGCTTAGTTCAATCAGGCAATTCAAGGGAGCATCCCAAAAGGTGAAGGACAAGTGCCCTTGTAGATGGTAGTTCCAATTTCAAGAGCCCTTGCAGAGGGCAGGGAACACTTCAAAGAGGCCACAAAGAAGTGGCTAATATCTTTTAGAATTTTTTTAAGGCAAAGTCATGAATTCTTTCAGACTTTTGTCTGACAGATTTCCTTCAGACAAAAAGTCCAAAGGAATTAAGGGAAACCACGAGAAAAAAGCCTAAGAGGAAATTTCTGAAGGCAAAGTCACAAGGCAATTCTTGCAGACTTTTTGTTCGCGAGAAAAAGCCCGAAGCAAGAAAGCCTGCGAGAAAAAATCCTGTAGAAAAATCCCGCGGGGAAAAGGCCGAAGCAGAAAGCCGAAGGAAAAGGCCTAAAGGAATTTGCCAAGGATGGTGACGTCCTGGAAGCCGTCAACTTTAAGAAGATAGACTAGCCATTGGTTTTCAAATTGTGGTGGGCCCCAGATGAATTACTAAAGAAAGTAGAAGCTAACACATGTCCTCTTCCATAGGACCTTCAAAGGGTGCCTAAAACTTCCATGAGTCAAGTAGATGCTGCCATGTGTCCTACCCATTTTACATTGGAATGCGCCACATGTCACTCACTAGAATCGGCAAAAAATGGCCAAGGTAAGCAGCGAGAGCCCAAGGAACGCAGCGACCCACCAGAAGATAGCCACCGACGGCTAAAGGAACTAGGAAGAGACAAGGCAAGGAGGAAGATGAAGTGCAAGAAAAGACAAAGCAGTCCAAGTGGCGAGGAGAGGTGAGTTATTGCTAGATGGGCATCAAACGATGCAAACAGTGAGCGATGCGGCATGCTTTCTCCATTTGGCATTTATGAGGGGAAAAACCATAGTCTATTTGCAAGAAGAGAGTAGTCTATTTGCAAAAAAGAGGCGCAACCATGTTTTTCACATTAATGTGGAATGCCAAAGTCAAAGCAGGAACCGACAATCAAATGGCTCCCTCTTCCCAAGGCTCAGAGCGCACATGGGATAGCTTACAAAAAGAGCACCAAAGTCTTTCCCAATAGGGGCCAAGTTCTCTCCCTCTTTCTATATATTGTAAAAATTCTCATTTGAGAAAGATCCATTCTCTCAGCCTTAAGGCAAAACTCTGCCCAAAAATCTCTCAGGGTTTGTAAGGCAGAGCTCTGCCAGATTTTACCTTGAATCAGGACTTAGCATTTTTACCTCTATCTGGACTTACACTTTATAGTATATGTCTGTGTTCTTCTTTTGTGTTAATTCATTGTCTTTCATGATTTTCATAGATCGATTACAGCATGTCCAGTGCATTGTGAAGTCTCTATTTTGCAGGTTTGCCAGAAGTGTCTACAGCAAGAATATAGGCACATGTGAATAGGTTGTCAAAGTGTGTCTCATAACACCTTTGCTAGTTCCTTCCTCCCTGTATCTCTATGGACCCCTGACTCATTGAAATAGAAGAGTTTCCCACGTCAAATGAAGTGTATGGGTGTTTCTTCCTGGTGAAAAGTGTATGTTCAGGCTGGGTGGGTCAACTTTTTTGGCGTATCACCTTTTCATTTTTAGGCTTAGGTTATATTTTCAACATCTCTCTCTCCCTTTTCACCCCCCCTTTTTTACATTTATTTGTTAGTAGTAGGAGAAACTAGGGCCTAAAAGACACATCAGAGGTAGCTAGCCCTTATCTAGAGACTCTCCCCTCTAGCTTCCCCGATCCCATAGGCGAGAGGGGAGTTTCCATTGTTGCATGTGGAAGGGCAGGAGCTAGGCGTCCTACCTCGGAGGCAATCCATTGCGTCAATAGTTTTTTGCATGCCCGATGGGACCAACTAGGACAAGTTTTGTCCAAAGAGTTGAAGAATTTTTGGTGTGTTCTTCAACCAACCAGCCTTTGGAGGCTTTTGCATCAACACCAATGGCGACTCTGAGTTGAATCAACTGGTTAAGCAGTCCAGGTGCCATCAAAAATCTTATTTTTATATGTATAATTCCTTTACACAGAATCATGGACCTTGTTTTCCTTCATATCACTTCGATCAAACTCAAGATATTCAGGGAATCACCTCAAGCAGCTCTCCTAGTTCCTTCAACGATAAGGGAGGTGGCATTGGAGTTTGAGAAGCATGTAATGGAGATCAACAGATTGGATGAGCAGTATGGATATCAGCAGGAGCTGATGTACAAAGAGGAGTGTTTGTTCAGGCAAGCTCAGGCCTTGTAATCCATTGAGGAGGAGGTAGCAAAATGGAGGAATCCATTCATGCAAGGCAGCCAGCCTTGTGTGCCCCCTCCTATCCTAAAGAAAGCTCCCTCTTGTGCACCAAATCCTTTCTACCAGATGGCACTTGCTCATTCTGGCTCATCTGATGCATCAATCAACCCAGATCTTGACCCTGTGTGCCTAGCCTTCAAGCATCAAAGGGAACTAGAACAACCTCCCATGGAGATGAACCTTCTAAACTCCTTAGATCATGAATCTTCTTTTGGGGGGAACTTTGCGAACCAGCACATCTCTCTTGAAACTGTTCCTACTCAACATGATGATGTTGGTGACCTCCAAGAAAGACTCTTTCAGGATAATCTAGCCAAGCAAATTGAAGATTTAGAGGCTAGGATGAGACTGCTTAGAGAAGGAGAGATGGAACTTTCAGACCTCATAGAGGAGCCCCAAAACCTTGGAGAAAACAAAGTTGCTTCTTGTTCACAGGAGAAAAATTCCAATTTCAAGATCCTAAACTGGAAGAAAATAGTAGAATCATGGGACAGGAAGGAGGAGAAGAAAGGTTTTGCTCAAAACCTTGATGAGGATGAGGCTGCTCCTACTCATGATAATGCTGGTGACCTCCAAGAAAGGTGCTTCCAAGAGGATATGGCCAGGAGAATTGCAGAGTTGGAATCCAGAGAGAGATTCCTCAGCCAATGTGTGATAGATGGTTCGGACCCAATGGCACATTCTATGTTTGAACACACCCCATCTACACACCCCCAAGAGAGCTATCAGGACACACCTGATATTGATGAAGTGCTGGACAAGTGGAAGGAGGAGAATCATTTTATTCTAGCTCAAGGACTGCCTCCTCTTCCTCTTCCACACGGTTTTCCCACTTCATCCCTTCTCAAGGAGGAACATATTCTGAAGGTGGCAAGTGAGGAAGAAAAGATCCAATTTGCAATTCTTTAAGAGGCTATCATCAACGATAATGAAAAAGAAATCATCATCAATGCTCCTTGTGAAGCTGCCATCAGCAATGGAGAAGACACAGGGCATGCATACACGCAAATGTTCCAACAATACGAGGAGCATAAGCATGGTGAGCTTTCTCCCCCTTTGTTTGATGAACTTCCTTGTTGTTTTGATGAGGAGGACTACTATGCCGAGGAGCCTGAGTTGGAGGAGGATCAGGAGAATATCTTTGAACATCTAGAGATCCTAATCTTTGAGGAGGAAAAGGAGAGGTCTGTCTTCCGTGAGGAAAGCCTTGAAGAAGAAAGTTTTGAACGAAGAGGTGATGATCTGTGGGATGAGCAATCAGTTTGTGATTCCATTTAAGACATCACCATAGTCACCCTTCTTCAAGATGGCCAACAGGAAGTGGAGGATGAGTCTGACAGGGTTTTTAATGAGGCAGGAGGAAACAAGTCAGACCATGATGCATTGCCGAGGGACTATGTAGATCAAAATGCCTATGGTGATGAGCCAGTAGCCACAGATTTCTTGGTGAAATGCACCAACATGAAGGACCAACATTCAACAAGCTTCTAAGAACAAACAAAGTATGTATATTATAGAAGCATGTTCGAATCTGATCCACTTGGATACCAGCCAATCTAGGTGACCAGCAAGAGGAGCAGGTCACCAAATCTCCTTTTCATTCAGCCACTTGTCTAGCACCATAAGTCTTCTTGCCAAGAAGGGGACTTAAGAAGTTTTCCCTTTGATCCAGGAGGGAGTCAAACATTCTTGGTTAGCTGTATATAGTAGTTTGCTTTCAGTTTCTTTTCCTACTTTCCCTAAGTGCAGTTTGCATAAGTAGTGTTTTTAGTCTTGTGTGTGTTTTCCCTTTTGTCTGGAGTAAAAGGCTTCATGTTTGATTCTTGGATCTATCAAGGCAGTTGCTAACTCTTTCAAAGTTGCATCTGACTCCGTGCCCAATGGACTACAAGGCAACTGGTCTCTAAGCATACCAAGCATGCTTCCCTTGGGAGTCACCAATTTGTTGACCATTTTTTGCCCAACAGGCCAAAAAATTGGTCCCCCTTATTTTTTATGTTGTTCTGAGCTAGTACTTTTGATTTTGCATGAGTCCTGTAATTTCTACAGACTCTGCAGGTGTGTCTTTCGGCATAAGAACCAGTCAAAGGGTGCAAGGTTTCACAAAGCTTCTTCGGACTCTTGTCTGAATAAATTCATAAGGAAAGAGAGCTAAGGCGATTCAATGACATGATCTTTCAAAAGAGTTAACAACTTTGAACCATTGAACCACTGAACCAGTTCAACGCCTTGGTTCATCACTTTGGTTCAACAGCTGAGGTTCAACGCCAAAGTTCATCGTTTATTCAAAGCCTAAGTTCAAACAGTGTGGTTCAATAGCTTTTGGTTCAATCGAAGGGTTCAATGGTCAATTTAATGAGCTTGGTTCGAGCGACAGGATCAAAGGCTTGGTTCAACAAAGGAGTGACACGCAGTGTTGAACTATTGAACCGTTGAACCGTTGAACTATTTTTTGTTCAATTGGTCGGTTCAACAGCTTAGTTCAATTAAGCGGTTCAAGGGAGCGTCCCCAAAGGTGAAGGACAAGTGCCCTTGCAGAGGGCAGTTCCAGGTTCAAGAGCCCTTGCGGAGGGCAGGGAGCACTTCAAAGAGGCCACAAAGAAGCGGCTAAGATCTTTCAAAATTTTGTTAAGGCAAAGTCAGGAATTCTTTCAGACTTTTATCTAAAGGATTTCCTTCGAATAAAAAGTCTAAAGGAATTTGAGGAAACCGCAAGCAAAAAGCTCGAGAGGAAATTTTTGAAGGCAAAGTCACAAGGCAATTCTTGCGGACTTTTTATCCTCGGGAAAAAGCCCGAAGCAAGAAAGCCCATGAGAAAAAAGCTCACAAAAAAAGCCCGCAGGGAAAAGGCTAAAGCAGAAAGCTGAAGGAAAAGGCCCGAAGGAATTTTCCAAGGACGATGACGTCTCGAAAGCCATCAACTTTAAGAAGATAGACTAGCTGTTGATTTTCAAATTGTGGTGGGCCCCGGATGAATTGCTAAAGAAAGTGAACGCTGACAGATGTCCTCTTCTGTAGGACCTTCAAAGGGTGCCTAAAGCTTCCATGAGTGAAGTGGATGCTACCACGTGTCATGCCCATTTTACAGTGGAATGCACCACATGTCACTCACTAGAATCGACAAAAAATGGCCAAGGCAAGCAACGAGAGCCCAAGGAACGTAGCGACCTGCCAGAAGATAGTCCCTGAGGGCTGAAGGAGCCAAGAAGAGACAAGGCAAAGAGGAAGATGAAGTGCAGGAAAATACAAAGTAGTCCAAGTGGTGAGGAGAGGTGAGTTATTGCTAGATGGGCATCAAACGGTGCAAACAGTGAGCGACGAGTCCTGCTTTCTCCATTTGGCATTTACGAAGGGACAAACTGTAGTCTGTTTGCAGGAAGAGAGCAGTCTGTTTGCAAAAAAGAGGCATAGCCATGTTTTTCACATTAATGTGGAATGCCAAAGTCAAAGCAGGAATCGACAATAAAACGGCTCCCTCTTCCCAAGGCTCAAAGCGCACATGGGCTAGCTTGCAAAAAGAGCGCCAAAGTCTTTCCCAGAAGGGGCCAAGTTCTATCCCTCTTTCTATATATTGTAAAAATTCTCATTTGAGAAGGATCCATTCTCTCAGCCTTAAGGCAAAACTCTACCCAAAAATATCTTAGGGTTTGTAAGGCAGAGCTCTGCCAGATTTTACCTTGAATCAGGACTTAGCATTTTTACCTCTATCTGGACTTGCACTTTAAAGTATATGTCTGTGTTCTTCTTTTGTGTTAAGTCATTTTCTTTCATGCTTTTCATAAATTGATTACAGCATGTCCAGTGCATTGTGAAGTCTCTTTTCTATAGGTCTGCCAGAAGTGTCTACAGCAAGAATATAGGCACATGTGAATAGGCTATCAAAGTGTGTCTCAGAACACCTTTGCTAGTTCCTTCCTCCCTGTATCTCTACGGACCCCTGACTCACTCAAACAAAAGAGTTTCCCACATCAGATGAAGTGTATGTGCGTTTCTTCTTGGTGAAAAGTGTATGTTCAGGCTAGGTGGGTCAACTTTTCTCGTGTATCACCTTTTCATTTTTAGGCTTAGGTTCTATTTTTAGCATCTCTCTCTCCCTTTTCACCCCCCTTGTTTACATTTGTTTGTTAGCAGTAGGAGAAACCAGGGCCTAAAGGATACATCAGAGGGAGCAAGCCCTTATCTAGAGACTCTCCCCTCCAGCTTCACCAGTCCCACAGGTGAGAGGGGAGTTTCCATTCTTGCGTGTGGAAGGGCGGGAGCTAGGCGTCCTACCCTGGGTGCAATCCACTATGTCAATAGTATGTACATGCCCTCAAATCTAGATATTTGAGTTTGTATCTATACCAAAATAATTTTGAATCCATATGATCTAACCCATTGTATCTAAATAGTTTGTGTATCTATAAATTGAATGTATATTCCTCTAAATATCTTGTGTAATGTTGAGTGACTTATATAATCTGAATCGTTATATATATCGACCAATCTGAGTTGAATCTGATAATCTGAATGTTGAATGTGTAGGAACCATGGTGTATGCACCTATGAGATTGGATGAACATGATGGGTGAGTGTAGAAATAGGAATATTAGGAATGATGCCCCTCTTTTGGGGAGAGGGATGAAATCTGTGATAGAAGAGGTTGAGCCAAAAGTGATGACTAGTGGCGTAATAATAAAAACAAGGTTGGTATGTCATGAATGGATTGAGGTGTTGTTTGATTGATTAGATTAAGTTATTGAAAGTGGAACATGTTTGGATTGGTGAGGACTAAGGTGTGTGTCTAGATATAAGAGAAATATAGAGATGTTCATGCTGTAGTAGGCAAATAAGGTAGCAAGAGAGCAAAGTTTGAGTGACGTCAAAGGTATCATTGTCATGATTTCATGAAAGAAAATGGTTTGAAAAATGAAGTTACAAGGACGTCTGTTTTGGTGTTTTTAAGCTCTTAAAAGTAGCATAGGAAAAAAAACTTCTAGTTCAAACACTCTTATCCAATATCCAACACTCTTGTCCAAGTTTCAGTGCTCCTGTCTAGGGTTCAACACTCTTATCCAATGTTATTGTCCTGCATTCAATGTTATTATCCTAGAGGCATAATTTTTCAATTATGTTGTTGTGTTGTTGACTATTGTTTTATTTTGGCTTTAGATTTGGCATTATTGTTTGATATGTGTTGTTTATAGTGTTTTACAAGGTGATGTATGAATGAGAGAGTTTTATAGGGATTAGGTGATGGAGACATTGAGGTTATTACCATTATCTACTAATGAGAGGGCTGTCATGGATAGGGTGGGGTTGGGTCACATGTGTGACCTAGGTATAGTGTAGTGGGATCGATATTTGATGATTGCCTTATGTGAGAGGTGGAATGTAGATACATGTACTTTCTAGCTTCATATAGGGGAGATGAGTATGACTTTAGAGGATGTGTATTGCATATTGTAATTATCAGTTAGTAGGTGGCGAGTGATGATACAAAATGATATGGGTGTTGATTCCATTGATTATGCATCATTATATTTTGTTGGTGTGCCTTCGAGGTTACATCGAAGAGGTAGTGATAATGATGTGGTGCTATTAGTTATTGTGCAATCTAGTATTCCACACTTGCAAAAGTGGTTAGTTATTTTGTTGGCATTTTTTATTGCTGTAAATGGGAGTAAAGTATCTATTGCATATATGATGCATAGGATTGTACACAGTATAGAGGTATATGGCACTGTGTTCTTGTGGGGTAAGACTATGCTTGCCAACTTATATAGGGATCTTTATTGGTTTGCACATGAGTCATTCAGTGGTGAGGTGAGCAAAATGACCTTATTGCATTATTGGGCTTATGAGCACATAGCAGTTGTGCGGTTGACTGGATTATTGAGGGAAAATTGGGCACCTCCACAGCCATTTGGAGAGTGGTAGATGAGCACATTGGCCATTTGATCTCCTAGGATGGATCATTATAGGTAGGTGCTAGATAGATTAGTGGTAGGTGACATCATATGGATGCCTTACAAAGAATTTCTTGGGTGGGCAAAGGATGGAATTTAGTTGCGATACATGAGGGTCAACTATTAGATACATGACCACTGGGTTGGAGTATATGAACGCTTTCAAGATGAGCACACGACTAGATAATTTGGGGCACCACAAGATGTGCCCCCAATAACATGGATGTGGGTGAGGAGTACACAAGCATCTGTGAGGGTAGGAGCTCGTACGAGACCTACTGAGGCTGAGCTTGCACTATTGTCACTATTGCCTTTGGATGCGAGGGATGCAACCATAGAGATTCCAAATGTGGCTGATGTTAGATGTATAGATGCATATAATGCATGGTGGGATAGGCATCAGTGGACTCCGTTGTACCCTATTGAGGCAGGGGATGCTCCAAAGTATGAGGATCTTGAGTCAATCTAGATGATGGGAGGTAAGTATTGATTACATTTGAATTATGTATAAGTTTGTGTTTTAGTTTGATTTCAAAGTATATAGCTAACATAGTTTCATAATTTGCATGTAGGTGAAGTTGGAGGTACTCGAGATGAAGCACAGGCTGGGGTGGGGAGTGGAGATGATGATAATTGAGAGATAATAATCAAGTTGACACTCTGAGAGCTCACATGGTATGTACCCAATGATGTAGTGGAGGAGGGATTGATAGAGCGAGTGACAATTACAACTAGTATTTATGCTCATCTATTTGATAGGGATGCTATAGTGACAGTCGTATATGTTAGGGCAGTAGGAGAGAGAGATGAGTTGAGATCTGAGCTAGATAGGCATAGAATGCCTCCTCCTAATTTTGGTTCATTATCATGAGGATCATGGATGAGAATACAAATCTTTAGAGGTGATATGTGGACTTACGTGAGGAACATGGTCAGCTACTAGAGCAAGAGCATCATCATAAGATGCATGTGATAACTCGAGGAGGTGTGGGGAAATTGAGTGCTAGGGTGGATTATGGAACTAGTATTGGTGGGGAGAGTAAGACTGAGAGTGAGGGCTTGATGCCCATTCATGATTGATTGTACTTGATATTGGTGTATATGTTTTGAAATCTCATAATATTTATATGGATACTAGTTTGATTTGGACTCATGCGTATTATGTTATCGAATTTGGAGTATATTGGTATATTTATTGTAAATGGTTGATTATAAATAGTTGATTTGGCATTTATGTTGAGGTTATATATGTTTTGGTAAAATGGTATTTGGGATGTGATTTGATTTTTGTTGATATGTTCAAGTGTGATGCTAGTTTTGATTTTGAATCATATGTGAGTAATTTTTATTGTTATTTTGTAATTGGTAAATTGATTTGATAAAGTGAATTGGTTTAAGATTGGTAAAATAGGATATTGGTAAAATCAGGGTTTGGATAATTTGGTTTGGCTAGGGATGGTTATTTGGAACTAAGAATGTTAGTTGTCAGTAGAAGGGGATGTAAGATATCACTCTATGCGTATTAGCCCCTAGCTATTGTATCATTATGTGAACCTTGATGGCCAACTAAATAAGTGCCCATACTACTCATGTTGTGTAGGAGCATGCCTTGTATCTGATGTTGTCTATGGTGTACTAACTGTAGTTGTACATGGAAGATATATAAGATGCAATCTCAATGGATGTGCAACTAAACCTGTGTGTTATGAAGGAGGCTCATCTATCCACAATCATAGTGGATTGCTACGTGAAATAACACCATGTGGCTTATGTTATGATGCATATGACTAAGCAATAGATAAAGATGAAATTGTAACTTGTGATGGGGGCTCATATAATCTCACTCGTAGCGAGTTGTTACATGATATAGGTCCCTAAGAACTTGGCTATAGTGAATATCTATTTAGAGCAGTACTCTATAATGTGGTTTTACCTAATCTTAACTATAATGAGTTGGTACTTGAGATAGGACCCTAAAAAATCTGTTGCAATGCCTACAACTGTGTTGGATATGTATATGGAATTGCGCTATGTACTCCTCAAACTACACTATTATATGTAGGCTACTTTCACTGTAATAGTCTCTAAACCCTCTGAGTAGGTGGGATAGGTGATCTCCTATGACTCTCACGATGAGTAACTGATGATTCATGTGAAGGAATGTCCTGAGATGACTTGGTCATGGAGGAATGAGGTCTATGGTTCCATGATGGAGGAGATATCGATGCCCTTGATGTGAATGTTATGATGTCATTATCAACAGATCTATTAATACAATCCCTGAGTCCATAACAATCATTGTCTCTGTGTCCACAGATATGATGATAGTTATAAAAGGGCTGATGTGGCTGCCTATGTAGGAGATGTAGATCTCGACAATGAGCAGAAGGCAATGTGACTAATCTCCTATCCAGCAGTGATGATAATATGACATATGGGCTATCTCATTTGGAATCAAACTATAGTGGTGCTATACTGTTGTTCTTTGTAGTGCATATTGTAGGTGGTGATTTGGAAAGTTGCTCTTTGTTCTTAGCTGGTGGAATTTTCTATCTATGGTCTCCTATCTTATTTTGACATGGTGGATGTTTTATGCTAGGAGATATAGATGGAGGTAATGCTATGAAATCCAAAGTAAGTTGATCAACTGAATCTGACTCAATCAATCCCAATTTCTTCTCCAAGGCTAAAACTGCATAATATAAGTGCATAAAAGAGGACTTTGTCTAATATAATATATGCTCTAGGAGGGGTTGGTGAATTCCCTTAATAAAGATATGTTGAATCTCTAAATATGTTGGTTTATAGATCAATCTTAACATGTATGTCTTGAATCGTAAGATATAATCACTAACTAGCTCTAAAATATCTAAGAAATGTCTCTTCTAAGTCATCATATGTATGCACGGAACCAACAAGGAGTAGGTGAAAGAACCAATTACGTGCATTACCCACTAATATCTATTGGAACAATTTTAGTAGGATCAAAGGACTCGCATGAGATGGCAAAGCCTTCTGAAAGGCTTTAAGGTGTACGAATGGATCTTCAGTTCCATAAAATTGAGGCAATGATGGTATCTAGAAATGCTTAGGTAATGAAGCTTTGACAAATGTCTTCGTAAGAGGGTTACCATGTAAGTCATTGGCATCCATTCAAGACTTATAAGCCTTGTTTTCCAAAGTAAGGATATGTACTTGGTGTTGTAATTCACCAACTGCATGCATTAAAAAAATAATCTCTTGTGATGGTATATTAGTATCTTGAAGTGGTTTATTTAAATGTTGAATTTTATCATTTATTTTAGCCATGGAAATGCTACATTTAGTAATAGGATCATAGATAGGGGGTGTGCTCACTTGGACCTTATTAGAGGGATGTGGGCTACCATTCTCTTTGGGTGAAGAGTGAGAAATAGGTGCTAATGTAGTAGGGGGTGGCTTGGGAGATTCATTGGTATCTTTATTATTTAGTGAATCACATTATAATTGAATAGAAGATGTGATGTTATCATTGACATGTGCATCATTTGAAATAGAATCATGCATAGAAGTAGAAGCAACATTTTGTAGTGCATTATGTTTGAGAGGAGTGAGAGAAGAGTTAGAAGCATAAGATGCATTTTCTTCTTCACTATGTGCATAATAGTCATCATTATTCCATGCATTATCACAATCAAAGTTTTGTTCATAGTCACTCTCATTTTTATATTCATTTGCATGTTCAATATCATACTCATTATTGTTTCCATCATCACTAGGGAGAGGGGTAAGGGAATATACATCCTCTCTCTCCACTTGGAATAACATGATAATTCTCCATATGTGGTATAATAATACATGCATATAAGGGTAATATTTCCACTCTCTTTTCCTTTTGTCAATTTTAATATTAAAGATTTTGATATTTTATATATGGAAATTAAACACTATATGTATTATTTTAGATTTACCCATGATGTATCTCACACAAAATAAAATTTGGATGCAATAAATTGTCATGTGAAATTTGAATACTATGTGCATCTATGTTATCCTTGAATGGAGTGCATGCATTATTTTTATTTGCAATATGGGAAGTAAGAGTAAGAGAGTTATCGTTTAAACATTCTTTTGCCATTGTTTGAAATGACAAATTAGAGTTAAGAACATGAGATGGATCATTTGAACTATGCATTGGTAATTTGATTCTATTGCATTTATATTGTTGTAATTTGAACATAGAAGTAGCAAGAGAGAGAGAGAGAGAGAGAGAGAGAGAGAGAGAGAGAGAGAGAGAGAGAGAGAGAGAGAGAGAGAGAGAGAGAGAGAGAGAGAGAGAGATTAGGTTCAAATGGAAGCAAGTTATCACCAATAAGAGATTCACCTAGAAATGCATGACTAATTTGTAAATTTGATGTATTGTGCATAGGAGAATGAGGTGAAAAGTACCTTTCCCATCTATCAAAATTATTTTCTTTAGAAGAGGGAAGAAAAGAGATAAGTTTAAGAGAAATAAGATGCATCTAGTTTTTCTTTACTATCATTCTCATATGCATCATCATATTCCTCATTACAACAATAGTAATTGTTTTCATTGTAAATTAAATCATTTTCCACATTTTTGGATGATGTGCAATTTTGTAAATTTGTCCATTCATTGTCATAATTAAAGGGTAAAATCTAATCAAATATAGTAAAATACATATTTATATCTTTTTGATCAAATCAATTACATAGGGAAATTAAGTAACTTATCTAGAAAAATAGGTTGAAACAGATGATTTAGAGGATGAAATTTATTGTGCATGATTGGGATAGTGTTGTGAATCTAAATTTGGATTTCATTTGATGAAAGGATAGGAGCATTAAAAATAGGACACTTTGGGGTCTGACGTTGTTGTCCACTCATACCGTTGTCTAAATTGATCACAGAGACTTGAATTTTCTAGGTTTTTGCATTGTTCCTATGTGAGCTTGTCTGTGAAATCTTGGGTGTTGAATGTCAATGAAATTCATTTTAGAGATATTTTAATCTTCAAACCCTAGGTCTATCTACACACATGAAATGACAACATATCAAAATAAAAAGGGGGAATATTAGTTTAGGGGAAGTATGATCGCATAATCTATACCCCATACTGTCCTAATTGTTGCCTACATTAACCCTCAAGCTAGGGTCTCAGATCAAATGTAGTTCTCCCTTAGGGAACATGCATAATTAACATGCATGGTAGATGCAAGAATGAACTTTTTTCTATGCCCTTCCTTGATCAAGCATGCAAATATATGTGTGATGCAGAATGTTGAGCTATACTATTGATTGATTTTTAATTATTTATTGTGCCAAAGTAGTAAGTACTAGATATAAAATGCCTTATGAAGTCCTTTATATAGGAGACTCTTTATTTTGAATTTGGGAGCTTTATTCACATTAGGCGACATAAAAAGGCTAAATAAAACTCAAGGGAGGGGATAAGAAGGATTTAGGACCCATTAAGCAAGAAAAAAATGACCATTGGACAATAACGTCGAGTAGGACAAGAACACTGGGCACTGTAGTCCTATAGAATTCTATTGTTTAGGACTCAAAAAAATAGGATAGGACTGACACAAGCCAAGTCTGAGGGTCTTTGGGAGTATAGGTTAGTGGACTGAGATGATGGAGAGGTGATAAAAGCAAGAAACAAGACCAAGACAAGCAAAACAAAGACATGGATAGTATGAATAAGACCCATATTCTCCAGTTGGAGTCTCTTGTGAAAAAGACTGTGAAAAGACATGATATGTGTAGTTGCTTGACCAATTTAGGGTGTATACACTTAGACAAATAAATGTTAAGTTTGTAACTTCATGCTAACATTCTATCCAAGTTTTCATTAACCCTATCATTCCATTAGTTAATAACTTTGGAGATGTGCCCGCATTGAAAGAATATCACATGATGTGAATAGGGGTAGCATACGATTTAAGATCCACATCACTAATATACAACCATTTCTATATCACAACATCAAAATAAAATAGGTCATATCAAGAGTCTTACCTTTGCACCCAATAAATATGCATGCAAATGACTTAGTGCCTTATAAGACATATGTAGGGATCTCAGGTGTCTGTTTGTGGCACTTAAAAGGATCCATCACTACACATGGCCTTAACGTGAAATATTGTGAATGCCTTGACATTTCTAATGATGTGACATTGCTGAGAAATATTATTGTTTTATAGAGATATTATTACAAATTAATTATATATTAAATATACTTTTCTAAATTTAATATACATATATCATATATATTTATAATAATTACATCTTTTACTCTCAATATCCTTTGAAATAGTTTGGTGGAAGCCATAGATTGCATTGGTAGATGTAACATGTCATAGAACTTTGTATCTATATCTATTTAGGGTTCTTTGAGTCCATCATGTGAAATACCTTATCATTCCCCTCACTATCACCATACCATCTTCGAGGATAGTTTGAATGCATCAGAGCCTCTACCACCCTGCTTTCTCTCCACACCATGGTATTGGGCATGATCGGCCTATAAATCAAAAGAGTGTAACAACAACAATATATATATAAATTTGTTTCAATTCATTTCCTTAATTTTTTAGTTCTAAAATTAGATAAAAGAAATTGAGTATTAAGGTGTGTGGATGAATACCTGGTATAATGCATGCATTGATCCAGATGAATCTGGAAACTCCTCTTTGGCTAGGGAGGATAACCTGAAAATCACAAGAAGACTAGAAGAGAGTGTTGTTAGATCGTATATTGAGTGGATTGCCTAGCGTATGCTAGATCTAAGAAGCACAAGGCTTTTTAGGAGGTTGTCAATCCACTTTTAAGATAATTAAGCTAAAAATGATATAATAAATATACTTGCATTCAAATGATAAGAAAGAAGATATGTGAGAAGATAAATAATGTACCTGATAAAAGACACGATGCACAAGGGTATTAAGGCCTGGTCCAAAGAATCGAAGCAAAGTCTGCAGACAAGTTAGGAATAAAAATAGGGGTTTGATTGGCTAAAAGGGGGAGAAAATAACAATCTATTATTTTCTCTATCAGTGATCATCGACGATTAAGGCAACTGATGATGGATGGACTGACCGATGACGGTTAGGTAACCGATGACGATTGAATTAATTGTCAATGATTTGTTGTGGGTACCTATGGAGGATTAGAAGGATGGTGGATATGAGGGTTGTAATGAAGGATATGGTCACTATGGATAAGGAATGATGTGCAGATATATTGATCAAGACAAAAAACTCAAATGATAGAAGAAGATGCTAAAACAAGTAAATGATACATGTATGATGCTAAGTGGATGATAGTTGAAACTTGAAGAGAGTTAAACAACATAACAATACTCCTACCTTCAAAAGTCACGTGGATAGAGATTTGTGGTCTTGAATTCCTGCACAAAGAGAACAAGAGAATCTGGATGTAAATTTATGGATCCACAACCCCTCCAAGAGCCCTACATTTATAGCAAAAACTTGTTAGGATCCTCCTTAGAGTACAATTGATTACTTTTGTATAAGCAACTAAATAGGGAATTAAACTAGAAGTAATAAGTAACTAGAAATCAGAAATAGCACAAAATAGGAGATACAAGAAATAATACAATCTGTATTAACACTCTTCCAAAAGGAAATACAATGAAGAAATCTCACTCTTTCCACACCTCTTGGGTGTACAGTAATTCTCCCTTAAGAGTTCTCTCTCTCAATAAATTACAACCAACTCAACAATGAGTTGTTCCCTCCTCCAACAGATCTCCTTGATCTTGCACACCCTACAGATCAACTGACCTTGCTTACATGTGACAATCAACCCAATGGTTGTTGTTGCCTACACTTTCAATGACAATCAACCCAATTGTTGTTGCCTACTTACTTGATTACAATACAACCCCATGGGTCTCTTAAATAGATCCCAAACCAAACAATAATTAGAAACACAGACTCAAGACTAAAATTATTCTTTACACGCAAACTAACTGTTCGTCTAAAATTAGAACAACAGTTCTGGAAACACACAGGTGACCGATGTCGATTCCTATCTGATCGATGTCGGCCGACCACTAATCGATGTCAATTACTGTGCAGCTAAAGATAACAGATGTTAGTTGGCCTAATCGATGTCAGTTACTCTGTAACTCAGCAACCTCCACATTTGCATACATGTGAAGCTTTTAGCTCCATAACTTAACAATCTCCCACTTGGAGATAAACAGCTGCACCTGTACCTATACCTGTACAACAACATCTTCTAATTTGTTTTTGGCTTATTTCTCTATTTTCAAGCTCAATCTTGAAGACCAACAAAAGTTGAATGAAGATTCAACTTCTCCTTTATTCCTGGCTTTGTTAACATATCTGTAGGGTTCTTATCCTTGCTAGCCACTGTGACTGCAACAACCTTCTGCAACTCTGAAATCTAGCTAACCGTCGTTCCACCAATAGTGAACACATATCCTGTGGTGCTTCCCCTGCCATCCAATTCACCTGCCATATCCAAATCTACATACCCATGTAGAGAAGTGTTTGAACCTGCATAGCATAAATGCCTACTGCTGGTCCATCTCAGATATCTAAGAATCCACTGAACTGCTTTCCAATGCTCCTTTCTTAGATTGGCCATAAACTTGCTGACAACTCCCATTGCTTGGGAAATATCAAGTCTAGTACATATGATGTACTCAACCTCATCATGTGATTTAGGACACTGTTCTTTGCTCAGCTTGAACTGTCTAGTCATAGGTGTGCTTACCAGTTTTGCATCCTGCAAATTGAACCTCTCCACTACCTTATTCACATAATCCTCTTGAGACAAAATCACCCTATGATTTTTTTTGTCTCTAGAAATACTCATGCCAAGGATTTTCTTTGCTTCTCCTAAATCCTTCATGGCAAATAACTGAGCTAATTTTACCTTTAGCTCATTAATTCCCTACATGTGTGAACCTGCAACAAGCATATACACTGCATACAGTAATAGGATAATGTAGCTACTATTATCCAACTTGGTAAAATAAACACAATGGTCACATTGACATTGACTAAAGCCATGCTTTGTCATAAACCTGTCAAACCTCAAATACCATTGTCTTGCAGCTTGCTCAAGACCATATAACCTGGCCTTACGTCTCACTTGTCCATTCTCTCCTTTCTTTAACCTGTAAATCGATTCATTTTTCAGTGCTTTCTTTCTGGCTGGCAACTCTACCAAATCCTACGTTTGGTTCTCTTCCAAGAAATTAATTTCCTCATTCATGCCATGCTCCCACTATTTCCTGGATTCTACCTGCATTGCCTCTTCAAAACTTCCTAGTTTTCCACCATCAGTGAGCAACAAGTAGTATAAATAAGGGGAATAATGAATTTGAGGCTTACTTACCCTTTCAGACCTCCACATGGGCATTTGAGACTCATTGACAGCTTGCTATCCGCCCAAATTTTGTTCTAACAATGATCAATTCCAGTCATCTCTCGATCTGCACCCGACTGATGTTGGTTCTTCCTAACTGACCTGATCGATGTCGATTCCCACCTGACCGACATTGGTTTCCAACTCAACATCACCGACTTTGGTCTTCACCAGACTGACGTCGGTTCCTGCCTGATCGACGTCAGTATTTGTGTTTTCCTATGAGTGATGATTTTTACCCTCGAGCTCATTTTGGATCATAACCTTATCCAAATCAACATTGCCCTGCTCAAAATTATTCAGCCTCTTGAGCTGATCACTGTCCATCACCTTCTCATTGAAAACCAAGGCTTTCAAGTTCTTAAATGTGTCAAAAACATCAGCTTTCCTCTTTATGCAATAAATCCATACCTTTCTTATAGCATAACACTGTGATCCTCCAATAGAAGCTACCTGAGTTGGTCCCCACACGTCTGTGTGAACAAGCTCCAACCTGTGCTTCTTCTTTGTTGACCCAGTTTTGAGAAACCTCACTTTCTTTTATTTCCTAAAAATACTATGCTTATAGAAATCTTGATCTATGCTTTTCAAATCTGAAAGCTTACCTTTTGACTTACGAACATGCATTCCCTTTTCACTCATGTGACCAAGCCTACAGAGCCACATCTTTGCATCTACATATGAAGTAGATAAAATAGAAGGAGAATCAGTAATACAAGTAGATAGATAAAGTGTACCTACTTTCTTACCTCTTGCTAATACAAGTGCACCCTTGGAAACTTTCTAAGATTTGGCTGTGAGAGTTACTGTGCAACCCTCATCACCCAACTTTTCAATAGAAATTAGACTCCTCTTCAGGATAGGAACATGCATGACATCCTTCAACACCCATATGTTGCCAATCTACAATTTCAGCTGCACTTTCCCTTTGCCAACAATTTGACAAGGCTCACCATCCCCTAAATAAACTTTTCCAAAGTCTCCATGGACATAATCATGGAAAATTTCTCTATTTGGGGTTGCATGGAAAGAGGCACCAGAATCTAAAACCCAAGATTCTACTTTATCCAAGGAACATATAAGAGCATCCCGTGCAACAATACCTGCATCATTTGCTTCTTTATTTCCTTCATGCTGATCTTCTACCAACCAACAATCTTTCTTTACATGCCCTTTCTTTCCACAATTTCAACAGGTTATACCTCCATTTATGGATTTGGATCTACTGCCTATCTTTGACCTTGATTTCCCTTGCTCGACCTTCTCTCTTTGCTTTCCCCTGCTTTCAACACTTAAAGCATTACCTAATGTTTCCCCTATGCTGTTTCTATGAATTTCTTCATTCAAGATTACACTAACAACATTATCAACTTTCAAGATTTTTGAAGCAGACGCAGTATTACTAACTGCCATTACCAAACTATTCCAACTTTCAGGTAAAGAGCATAAGATTAAGAGAGCCTTAATTTCATCATCAAAAACTATTTTGACTAAATTTAACTGATTTACTAATCCATGGAAATCACTAAGATGACTATATACCGATCCACCTTCCTGCATTTGCAAATTAAATAATTGCTTCATAAGAAATACCTTATTTGAAGCTAAGGGTTTTTCATATAAATTTGCCAAAGATTCTATTAACTCTACCGTTGTCTTAGCCTGTGATAAGTTGGAAATCACAGACGATGCCAGGCTCAACTTTATAGATCCAATAGCCTTTCTATCAAGAATATTCCATTCTTCATCTTGCATATATGTGGGCTTACTCCCACCCAACGGTAAGTACAAATCTTTTTGATACACATAATCTTCTATCTACATCTTCTATAATTGATAATTCTTGCCATTGAATTTCTCCATTCTTAGTTTACTTTCTTCTGCCATTGCTTGACTCCCACTCAAACAGAAACCCCTATGAGTGAACCTGTAATCAACAAACACTAGCCCGCTCTACCACTTGTTAGTGAACCAAGCTCTGATACCAACTGTTAGGATCCTCCTTAGAGTACAATTGATTACCTTTGTATAAGCAACTAAACACATAATTAAACCAGAAGTAATAAGTAAATAGAAATTAGAAACAACACATAATAGGAGATACGAGAAATAATACAATCTATATTAACACTCTTTCAGAAGGAAATACAATGAAAAAATCTCACTCTTCCCACACCTCTTGGGTGTACAGTAATTCTCCCTCAAAATTTCTCTCTCTCTCAATCAATTACAACCAACTCAACACTGAGTTGTTCCCTCCTCCAGCAGATCTCCTTGATCTTGCACACCTTGCAGATCAACTGACCTTGCTTACCTATAGATCAATCAATCTTGCACTGGTTGCAGACCTTCCTAGATCTTACACTTGAGGATCTAATCCAATTCTTAGTTGCATACTTGATTACAATATAGCCCCATGGGTCTCTTAAATAGATCCCAAAACAAACAATAATTAGAAACGTAGACTCAAGACTAAAATTAGTCTTTACATGCAAACTAACTATTCGTCTAAAATTAGAACAACAGTTTTGGAAAGACACAGGTGATCGATGTTGGTTCCTGTCTGACCGATGCCAGCTGACCACTAACCGATGTTGGTTACTGTGTAGCTAAAGATAACTGATGTTGGTTGGCCTGACTGATGTCGGTTACTCTGTAACTCAACAACCTCCACATTTGCATACCTGTGAAGCTTTTAGCTCCAGAACTTAACAAAACTTGCTAAGTGAAGAGGGAAGCTTTAAGGGAAATTTGCTAAGTTGGGAGGATAAATATGTCTATTTTCATTCATTTTTAAAAGCTAGTGTTAAAGCAAGTTTCCATTTTGAAGGATGATGATCTTGATTAAAGCTGGAGTTGAGGGGCTACAAGTGGAAAGGTTATGGAAGGATGTGTTTTAGGGAGGGGTGGTATGACAAGTGCCTAGTAGGCTAGGTGGTCTACTAAGCAAAGAGTCGATCAAGGGTACACTTTGTTGGTTGAATATTTTGTCGATCAGCGTACTGATAAACAAAATAGGTCTGATTAGCCAAAGTAGGAAGATTAGTCATCCAAATGTGTAGGTTTACCACATCAGAAGGGGACTAATCTCTCCTCTCATCAAGGGGAGGTTCCTTATAGATAAGATATATATATATATATATATATATATATATATATATATAGAAAATAATACTCAGGGGTAAGACAAACCATCCATATCTCTTTTTTCAGAGATGATGCGTGCGGATCAAAGGAAAAACTCAAGAGAAATGACAGACAACACTCCTCTTCTTTCAGAAGTACTATTCAACAAACCACAAGAATACTCCTGGTAGTAACAACAAAATGTAGCAAAGGATGTAATAACCAGGAAATCAAGATGCAACACAAAGTCTTCACCTGGATTGCTCAAGAGTAAGATACGAAGGAAAATGAGGGCACAAAGTCGCCGCAAGGTCCTTTACACAAAAATGAAAAGAAAACACACTAAAGGCAATTATGGGGGTACAAAGTCTCTCCACACTTGACTCTTCAGGACACCTTCCTGACTGCTGTCACTAATTCTGCTTGTTGAATTAAAGGAACAAAAAATATATTGAAGAAAAAGACATAAGAACAGTTTCCTCAACAATAAAGATATTAAAGCACAAAGTCTGAAAAGTCATTTGCTTTCTTATTCCAGTAACAAAATATGATTGGCAATATGAGCTCAAAGTCTCAGTAATGCCTTACAATTTGGGCAAATTTTTTTCTAATTGTCAAAAAAAAGATCCTTATTACAATAAAAGAGAGTCCCTTATATAGCCTCTTCAAGGAGGACTCGGGAACAGTACTACATCATGTTGCATTGAAAACTGTTAAGAAGGCAGGCTGGAACTTAGGGGCATCTACCCATTTGCTTTTCTCAATGCAGAGAAACAAGTCACGCTATTGAAAGTTTACATCTTTCAATGTCCACCTGGCGATCTGATCCTTCTTCATCGCTCCTCCTTTTTTGGTTATTTGAATCGAGTCCTAGATTCAATTCGATGCTCTGTTCCTTAGTCACTTTCTGCTAGTCTTTAGCAATTGATGCGTGGCACATTTCGTTGTATTTAGTCACTCATCCCCGGGTCCACCATGGTCTTTGCTTGAAATAGTGAAGCTAAGGGAAGAGACTGCAGATATTGACACTTGAAGGCTTCCACCAAATTTCAAGGACACATGGCAATATCTGCCAATTTGCAGAAATAAAGTTTAGTGAGGCTCGGCCGTCGATACTTGGCAGCATCCACAGGATTCTGTCAAGCTTTTGTCTTAGTTTGTTTGTTTGCCTTGGTCACTTTTTACCACGAGAATTCCCTTCGCAAGGGCACTTGTGTCTTTGACTCTTGGGGCACTCCTTTGAATTTTATCGCTTGAACCAACTGTTGAACCAAGTTTTGGTTCAACGGTTCAAACAAAACCTTGAACCGTTTGACGTTGAACCAAAGGATGAACCAAACGTTGAACCTACTACTTGAACCCACTTTTGAACATTTTTGTTTGAACCAAGGCAAGGGCCAAAATAGCTTCATATGTTATCCCAAAACTAAGTGACATTTTTGGGGACCAACACACTTACCCATACATCATTGAAAACTGTTATTTTGTAGTTTTCAATTGTCTACATTTTGCCCCTTCTTGTTATGTAGCTTTAAGCAAGCTACAAAAGAGAAATAGATAGTTGGCCAAGGTTTAGTTTTGGTCACCCCAAGTATAGGAGGGAGGAAGTGTTCCCCCTCAAACTGAGAGCCGATAAGAAAAGATAGAAATCAGGTCAGGCTTTGATAAAATGAAGAGTGGTTTTAGGTATTTGAAGCACAAAGAAGCATAATAGGGGATAAAGTATAAGGGATAAAAGGATGCCAAGGCTAATAGTGTTATGGTTGAAAATAAGGTCAAGTTTTAGGAGAAGTGATTAGGGTAAATAGTCCCCAATGTTGGTTATGGCTGATCAGGTCACACATATCAAATCACCTAGAAAGGTTGGGTGCGTACTCAGGTATCTAGGGTAGGAAGTGCTCCCGAGAATACACCAAGGGTTGGGTTGTGCATAATGCAAAAGGGAAACATGGAAAAAATAGGTCAAGGCATTTAAAATGACCAAAGTAAGGCCATCATAAGGTATGCAAATAGGTAAGTTTAAACAAAATCCAAACATTGAGGTGGACGTGGGCTAATGGGTTGCTTGTTGGGTAAGGGGCAACCAAGCTAACTCCTAATGCGCTAGGCAAGAGGACGTTGCCTACATAGTCCCATGGATAATAGATCCAACATGGACTTTAGGCGTAATGTAGTTCTTGATAGGTTGAGGGAAAGGGTGACTCCTGAATAGGTCATGGTTTGGTATATAAGGGGTGACCCAAAGCAGAGGTGTTACGAAGCTATGAAGAAAGAAGAGAAAGATAGGGTTGAAAAGAAAGGGATCCCTAACTAGCAATGGTTAAGGCCAATTAGTGATGGTTAGGTAGCCATCATCAGTTGGGGTCAAAAGGTTGGGGGTATCGATCGATGACATTTAAGGTTAACCATCAACGGTTATGCAATCATCGACGGTTGGCTAAAATCCCTAAAACTGTAGCAAAAGGCAAAAGCATAAACATTTATCCTTAGTGACAACTTCATGTGTGGTTATTGGTATTGTCTAAGCAAATAATATGAGTTGGTGCTTGGGAGTGTTGAGATACTGGGGTGTCCCTACTAGATTAGGTGATTGTGATTGAGATTATGATTGAGTGGAGTCGGGATGGATGAGGGAGACACACATGAGAAAGTGGTGGGGCATGGACTGAGATGACACTATTGATCATGAAATGAGGTAGGTTCTATTATTTAATTGATAGGAATAGTAATTAGTTTTAAAATAAGAGTGATGAAAATGAGTGAAATGCATAAAAAAGGTAGATGTGGGTGGTAGCATATGACCTAAGGTTTGGTTTTGGGATAGTAATAAAGGTTAAATAGAGTTTTTTGGAATGTGAGATCTAGTGGAGAGGCATAATTGGTGATTAAGATATGAAAAAACAAGCAGAAAGGAGCTATTGTAGGAATTAGGGTATGGGGGAGGAGGTCAAGGGGTCAAGGCTCACCACCGTTGATCACCTATGGTGACTGTTAGTGGTCGACCTGACCGGTGACATTCAACTTAGGGGAAAGAAAATGCCCTAAGGAGACCATCGACAGTCGAGGGATCCATCATCGGTCGATGAGGGGTTGGTTGTGTGAGTGTGTAGGTAGTGTTGGAAATAATATTAATAGAAGATAGGCATGTTTTATAATATTATAATTGTAGAAGATAGGTGTAAGATGTAGTGGTAAAGAAGGAAAGTAGGGTCTAAGTTAATCAATATAGAGGTAAGTTGGTAAAGAATAGGTTATGTTTTTTTATAGGGTGTGAGTTAATAGGTTCAGGATAATAGTTCAATTAATATTAGGGTTTAGTTGGTGACACTAGGTTGTGTGTTGGGGAGTCTGTTGTGAAGAAAAGTTTGAGTATTTATAGGATAGAAGTTTGTGTTTTTAAGTATTTAGGTTCACTATGAAAAGGTTGCATTCGTTGTTCGTAAGTTGTTACCTAGTACATGGGATTATTGTTGTGCAGGCTCAAAAGTGGATCCTATTACGTGATCAGGCCCAACTATGTTTACGGAGGTACGAGATGTGATGACCATAAAGGATTGGCATCACATGGAGGTAGTGGGGTTTGGGGTGATGTGTCATTATCAACATCTATCGAGAGGTGCAACCATGATAGTTTCCCTCATCAAGAGATGGGATCTGGTCACTAACACTTTTTGGTTATCGACTAGAGAGATGAGTATCTTGCTAGATGATGTCCATAAGATCACCCGATTATCGATTCAAGGGGATCCAATTTATCATATAGAGGGTGATGAGATAGACCATCTAATGGGTTTGTTTTATGGAGCCAACATGACTCACGCATAGTTTCATGCAAGTGTTTTTAGCATCAGACCTTTGTATGAGAGAGCTCCAGATGAGAGGCAGCTTTTGATGATGATGCAATTAGCAGTGACATGTTTTTCTCTACCAGATTCAATATGTGTACTAATAGAGCTGATATTTGGGGAGATGGTTTTTGGATGGGGAAAAATGTTATTGGTCCAAATTTATAGTGATTTATGGGGCTTCAGAGTTCATATATGCTATGGCATTAGCATTGGATTTGTTCTACATTGTTGGGCATATGAGCACATTCATGAGTTGAGACTATTGGGTCTGCATGTGGATGGATATATATTGATAGACTATAGGGTTGGGTTTTTGAGATGGAGGAGAGGGACAAAGATTATAGGAGCTGGTGGTGGCCTGAGAGATTTAGAGTGGTTTCAAGGTGCTCTAGAGAGTTTGTCTCTAGGTGAAATTGTATGGAGACCCTACAGGACTTAGATTATGTGTGATGGATACCTGAGGCATACCTATGCACTATAGAGTTGGAGATGGGTTTATAGTAGATGAGATCATGAGATGGAGCTTATCCCTATGGAGAGAGTGCAATGTCAGTTTGGCCTTCGACAGGGTATTTCACCAAATTTTCCCCACTACAGAAGAGAGGATGCCAAATTTTTGTTGCCAGAGCCATAGCCTTAGGAAGAGGTACTAAATTATGAGGAGCTACCAAATAGAGTTAGAGATGATGTAGGTGTGATGGCAGGTTATCCAGCCTAGTTTTAGGGGAGGTACATAGCCATTGATTTTGGGCTACGAGATGGAGGCCAGGGGCTTATGGATGTTGACCCATGAGGGGGACCAACCCAGGGGGATCCACAGGTAGCAATAGCATTAGTCGTAGCTTAGCCCCAGATAGTAGTATTATAGGGGTAGATTGCCACTCTTTAGGGACAAATTGTCACTCTTTAGGGACAATTAAGAGGAGTGACAGTATAGAGAGACTAGGCACAGGTGCAGGCCACCATTTTACAGGGTCAGGTGGCTACTTTATAGGGGTAAGTGGCTAGTTTATAGGGGGAGATTATGTCGATGATAGGAGAGTGAGATCAAACAAGGACCTCACTTGGCTTGGTGACTTAGGATATGGACTCTCTGTGACATCCTAGTGGATCAGTAGTGGCACATCCAAGTTTTGTGACACAGGCCAGGTGCATTATTATGAGGGCATTTTGCTAGCACAGTGTCCTAATGAGTAGAGATGGGGAGAGTATCAGGTTAGCTTGGTTGGTGGAGTGACACTTACCACACCAAGTTAGTGGGCTATGGTATTAGGTTAGCCAATAGGGCCACCACTTGTGATAGGTATAGGTATAGGTGCTAGTGGTTTAGGTTCAGGTGCTCCAGGGTCATGAGAAAAGATCTTATGTGATGTATTTTGATATTTTGATACCAGCTTGGATGTCAAGATGCGAGATGTATATGTGAGCGATAGATAGGTTTACTTGTTGATACGGACACACATATGGATGAGTTTTTTTGAGATGAGTTTATGTTGTGTTCATGCTTTATAAGATTAATATTTATGTAGGAGATCTATGATGTTGATGATTATTTAGATGATTATGAGTTTTGATATGATGGTTATAGAATTATGTGGTGATTTGATTATGATTCTATGTTTATTGATGTGGAAGTTTTGATTATGACATTATTTCATTGATGGTAGTAGGTATGATGTCATTTCCTTATGATGATGATATTTTGATGGGTTAATCATAATGTAGTTTTGTATGTTCATTTTGATCACATGATGTTAATTTTACATATGTTTGGGCAAAATGTTAAATAAAATGTGATGTTTGGTTAAAGATTTAAAATGTTAAATAAAATGTGATGTTTGGTTGATGATACGAGGGTATGGGTGTGGCATAGGTAAGGGTGACATTTATGTCCACATATTCGGATAAGAGGAGGAACATGGTGCCTTTTGCTAGTGAGAACCAAATAATAAAAATCCATATATGGATTAACTTAGTGAACATAAATCCAACAAATGTTTCATAAGAACATGTTTTATTAAGAAAACTGGTATCCTGACCACTTTGTGCCAAGTAAGCTCATAATCCCTTAGATTCATTGTTAGGTGATAGGTAGGGATTTGAATCTGTGGGTAAAGGAGAATGGAATCTGTGGGTAGTGGAGTGATTGGATTTTCCATAAGTAACCAAAGAACCCTAGCAGATAAGTCCATGTTGTTGGTAAGTTGTATAATAATGTGTAGACTGATCAATGTGGGAAGTCTACATTTAGCAGATATAAGAGTCAATTATGTTACTGATTTTGGATTTTGCTTTATTACTTTATAAGTTTCTGAAGTTGATCGATGCAAGAAGCTTTGAATGAACAATTGTTGTAGCCATCCTTCGAGGGAGTGGTCTATTTTTTTATTTTTTCATAGTTGTCCTTTGAGGGAGCAATATACCTGAAGCAAATTTTGATTTAATGTGGCAATTGTACTTTGAGGGAGTAGTTTGTAATTTATTTTTGAAGTATGGATATATTTTAAACTAAAATTAGGCATGGAAAAGTCTATTCAGGCTCAAAATTTCTACCCATGTAGAAGCATGATCTGGACACAGAAGGTTCGTTACAGGAAGGGGTTTTGAGAAATAATTGACCATGTGATTAAATATATTAAAAGATGAAAAGTATCCATGAGAACCATGATATAGGTAGATCCATGGTACCCATATCTAAGATTAGGTTATGACAAGTATCCATGAGAACCATGATATAGGTAGAGCTAGGGTACCTATATTTAAGATTAGGTTATTATTGTGATAGATGAATCACATAGGTTCTATACAATTAATTAATCTCAAAAGAGATAGAAAATAATGTTTAATGGACCAAGGGATGAGCTTAAGTGAGACACAAAAGTGCAGTTGAACCTTGTTTTAACAATGAAAGAGATGCAAATACAATGCATTGATGGGTTCAGGCTCTGGCCTACCTTCGAGAGAGGACAAGTGAGAAGCTCTTGATCCATACTTATGGGTTATAATGTAGGGTCCTAACCAGTTAAAAGCAAACTTGCCTTTCTTGGTCTTTTCCATATTAGTGACGTTTTGGTTTTCCTTGAAGATGAGATATCTGATGTTGAATTCTCGTGTTTTTAGATGTTTATTATACGCTCATTTGATATGATCTTGATAAACACGAAGGTGATTAAGGGTTGCAAGGTAATGTTTATCAAGAACTTCTAATCATGTTAAATGTTCTTGACAATAGTCACTTTCAAAAAGAATCTTGTGCAAAGATATGCAGAGAGATGGAATTTGGACTTCAAGAGGTAAGACCACCTCAGCTCCAAAGATGAGAGAAAAATGTATAGCACCCATAAAAGTTTGGATACTATTGTGATAAGCCCATAAAGTAAATGGGACATGGATGTGCCAATCCTTGCCTAAAGCGCTGACTACCTTAGTGAGCATTTTGATGAGGGTTTTTTTGGAAGCCTCAGCTTGTCCATTGGCTTGTGGACGATGAGTTGAGGAGAAGCCTAGGTCAATACCAAAAACATCACAAAGCTCTTAGTCTTTTTTATTTTTAAAGGATTAACCATTAGTAGTGATAAGTTTGTGAGGAACACCAAACTGACAAATGATGTGGTGGTTGATAAAATCAATTATTTTTTCATCTTTGATTGAGATTAGGGGGATGGATTCTGCCCATTTGGTGAAATATTCCATAGCAGTGATGATATATTGAAGTCATTATGAGAAATGTGGATTGATTTCTCTGATAAGATCAAGACCCCATTATGAAAAAGGCCAATAGTCAGTTGATACTTGAAGACCATGAGAAGGTACATGATAAAAGTTAGCATGTTGTTGACATTTGACACATTTCTTGACATAGTCACAACAATCCTGATTGAGTGTGGGCCAATAGTAACTTAGGCGAAGGATACGTTTAGCAATGGCCAGACCACTGAAGTGTCCCCCATAGATGTTGTCATGTGATTCTTTGATGGTGTGAGAAGCCTGATTGATATGAAGAAAATGAAGGAGGAGATCATCAAAGCCTCATTTATAAAAAATACCCCCTAATATTTAGTAATGAGAGGTGCTTTAAATGAAATCTCTATGAGCACTTCTAGAAAGATCTGAAGGGAGGATATTAATGATAAGGTAATAAAAGATTTGATCGTACCAAGTGTTGAAAGATGATGTTTCTATCTGGTAAATGGTATGAAGATCAGGACTGAGGTAAGATGGTGTGACAAAATGGTGGATGGTGACAAATAGTTTTAGAGTCAATAGGTTGAGATGGAATTTGGGATGCAAGGGAAGCCATTATGTCTACAAATTTGTTTGTAGAATGAGGGATTGACTACATGATATAATGGTCAAATGATGCCAATAGTTTATTGACAAGTTGTTTATATTTCTGAAGAACCTCATTTTTGCATTGAGAAGGTCCTGTGACTTGGTTAATGATAAGTGGAAAGTCTCCAAAGATACTAATGGTTTTTATTCCCAAACCCAGAGTAGTTTGGAGACCTATTACCAAGGCCTCATATTCAGTTATATTATTGGTACATTCAAAATCGAGTTTCAAAGATAGGGGAAGAGGTTCCCCATTAAGATAAATAAGGATTATGCCAACACTCCCACCGTTTTGACATTTAGAGCTGTCAAAATACATAGTCATTTGGTAGGTGGGTTCTTGCATAGAAAGGGTAGTTATAGACTCATCTAGAAAGGTTAGAGGGGTAATTTGATTATCAGGGAGAGGAGCTTTAGCTAGTTGGGTCGCAATCACCCCTCCCTTAATGGAATTTTATGGAAGAAACTCAAGATCTAACTTAGATAAAAGCATGAGCCACTTAGCCATACATTGGTTGTGATATGGCTTGGAGTGCATGTATTTGAGGGGGTCAATATTAGTGATGATGTATGTTTTGTGGTTGAGAAGGTAGTGATGAGGTTTAGAGGCAACAAAAACTAAGGCAAGGCAACATTTTTTAGGATGTGTGTATCAGGTTTCATAGTCAATAAAGGTGTGACTGATGTAATAGATGACTTACTCCTTATGTTGGTCATCATGATGAGTGAGCATGGCTCTCGAGGAATGATTAGTGGCAGATGCGTATAAATAAAAGTGTTGATTTTCCTTTGGGGGGATAAGGACAAGTGGATAAAGAAGATACTTCTTGATTGCATCAAAGGCTTGTTGACATTCTTTGGTCCATTTAAAGGAGGTGGTGAAAGGGTTGATAACGATCAGATAGCTGGGAGATAAAGCGATGAATGGACTAAAGTTTGCCTTGCAGTCTATGAAGTTGTTTTAGGTTAGTAGGGGGAGGCATTTCTAAGATGGCTTGGACTTTTATGGGGTCTATTTTGATTCTGTAGAGGGAAACAATAAAGCCCACAAGTTTTCCTGATAACACCCTGAAGATACACTTTTGTGGGTTGAGTCTGACTTGACAATGGATAAGTCTTTCAAAGATGATAGCAAGAACAACAAGGTGATCTTGGTGGTGTTTGGATTTATCGAGTAGATCATCAACATAATCCTCAACTATTTTTTTGGATGAGCTCATGAAAAATGTAAGTCATGGCCTGCTGATAAGTGGCTTGCACATTCTTCAAGCCAAAAGGCATGACACAATAAAATAAAGTTACCCATGGGGTGATAAAGGATGTTTTATGTTGATCTCGAGGTGATCAGGAGTTGGTATATCTTAAAAATCCATCCATAAGGGGTAACATTTCATGGCTAGTAGTAAGATCAACAAGTTAGTTTATATTAGGTAGGGGAAAGTTATATTTGTGGCATGCAAGGTTAAGATCATAGAAATCCACACAAAGGTAGAGTCCCCCGGTGCATTTGGTAATAGGTATGATATTGGAGACCCATTATGGATAGTCAATGGATTGAATTAAATTGATAGATATAAGGTGTTGAAGTTCTTCTTTGATGAGAAGGGTTATGCGAGGATGCATATGATGAAGCTTTTGTAACTGGCTTAACTTCGGGATGGGTAACAATGTTATGAAGAGTGATGGAAGGGTCAATGCTGGGTATATTCTGATAAGGCCAAGTAAATGTCATGATATGGTCATGGAAAAAAGATTGATGGGCTTTTTTCCTTGAGGGTTAAGGATTGGCCAATCTTGACAATATGAGGGTTCTCCTGAGTGCCCAAAATAACTTTTATGGTCGATTCATTTAGCATTGTTTGGTTTTTAGGAGGGAGGGCTTTTTGAAGAGTCCCCCACACCCATATAGGTAAGAATAAAATTGTCGTCTTGATCTTGGATAGTGTTAATGGTGGGTGAGTCATGTGTAATCATTTTAGGGTGGATGAGAGGAGTGGTTTTGATTTAGCCTTCATGTTGATAAGTCAGGGAACCCAAACTGATGGTGTTGATAAAAAAAGTTAGGTGGGATGATGTCGATGTCCTCAAATGGAGTTGGTGAGGGTAGAGGTTCTTCAGATTGGAAAAGTGAGGTTGATAAGGGTAGGAGTTCCTTGAATGGGAGAGGTCAAGTTAGAGGTTCTCAAAATGGGAGAGGTGGGATTGGTTAGGTTGGAGGTCCTCCAAATGGAAGAGGTGGGATTGATGTTAGTGATGTAGGATTTTTTGGGGGAACATACCCTAAGCCAAAGAACTCATGAGGTTTTTGGGTTTTAACAACAAGAAGTTCATGAGGTCCTTGTTCAAAGAGGCCAAAACCAAACCCTTTCCAAGCAAATAGATGAAGGTATGTTTGGGCAAAGGTCAGGTTGATAATGTAAGAAAATTTGGAAGTGAATTGCTGGATACAAGGCATGGTAGTAAGAGCAAAAAGTGGTTTGTCAAGTCCCCCATGGACAAAATATGTTATACTATTGGGAAGGCCAAAGGGGATGAGGGTGATGATATTGGGATCATATGATGGATCATTTTGAAGGTTCCAAAATTCACGTGGATAAGGGAAAGCATCCAAAGCTAAAAGTCGATATTCCCCTAGTGTAAGATGCTGAAATGTGGATTGCAAGGGGTGTTCAACTTAGATTTGAGATGAAGGGATAGTTGAACTAGTGGGTATTTCATCATTATTGAATCCATAAGTGTTGGTGGGTTGTTTTTACATGTTGGCTTGGCTAGAGGTTGGTTGTGAAGAAGATGAAGGTGGAATAAGAACATCATTGGGTCGATATGTCATATTAAGAAAAGCAAAGGGACTTGGATCGGCTTTGATTGTAATGACTTGTCCCTCATGTTCAAATTTGACACATCGATGAAGGGTAGAAGGGATGCATCCCATGGTACAAATCCAAGGGTGGTCGAGTAACACATTATATTAAAATTTTCCCTCTACAACATAAAATAGTTTAGGAATAGTTCGAGGCCCCAAACAGATGTGAAGAACAACTGTTCTTAGAGTGGTGGCCAAGGTATCATTGAATGACCAAAGAACTATTGAGATTTCTGACATGATGTTTTTATGTAGTTAGAGTTGATCATAGGCATGGGACAAGATGATATTGATACTTGCCTCCATCAATCATAACTCTTTTGACACATGTATGATTAATGGATGTTGTGATAAAAAGAGGGGGATTAAGGTCTTCAGTATAATAGGGAAAAATTTTAGATTCTTGAAAGGTGACCATGGTAACATGTTGGATGGATCCAATCAAAGGTGCAATAGGTTGGGGATCATCTGGTTGAACCTCTATAGAACATAATGATTCGATTAAAGCTTGACAATGCTGGGGCGAGGTGCTACTTAAGTCATAAAGACTCATTTTAATTGGCATTTAATGAAGTTGTTTTACCACCAAACATAGGATGAATAGAGATGCAATGGAAGAAGAAGGGACTCCCAAAATGGAAACTTTGCTCTTGGGTGGTTGTGAGGGTGAAGGTGAAGGAGTAGATGTTTGGGTTTGGTTGGTTGGTTGGGGAGTTGAAGGGTAAGACCATGGAATGGTAGTCTTAGCTTTGCCCTTTTCATTTTATTGGACGGCTTTACCTTTATCCCTTTGGTAGGCTTGAGACTGAGTTATCATATGAATGGTATGGATAAGGGGATTGGTTTCTTTCTTCGATTCATTTGTTTCACTCTTTGGCAGGAGTAGTGAAGTAGATGATTGGTAGGTAGATTGGATAGGTGGTAAAATAGGCAAGGGGAAAGGCTCATCCAATAGATCATTTTACTCCAAAAGGCCATGAATGATCGTTTGGAGAGATTTATAGTTCTTTGTATCATGCCCATGGGTCTTATGGAAAGACAAATTAGATTGTCATTGAACTAGGTTAGATTTTGGCGAGTGGGGTCAAAAGGTTTGATGGGTGGTAAGATAATGGAAGAAGTTTGCAAGAGCCTTCGTGAGATAGTTGTATAAGATTCTAATAAGGATTTTGGAGGAGGTGAAGTTGGGATTTTTAGTGTAGATTTTTGGTGGGCAAAGTTTTCTTTATAGGAGGTGTGGTTGGTAGAGTAAGTCTGGTTGGTGGTTTAGGAATAATTGGCCTAGTTATAATTGGTTTAGGAATTGGAAGTTTAGATGATGAAGGTTTAACATATGGGAAAGTGATGGAGAAAGGTTGGTAAGGAATGATGATGAACTAGGAGATGGTCTTGTTATAGGTAGAGAAAGAGGAGATGGTTTTTGGAGGAAGAGTAGGTAATGGGAATGGTGGAGGGATGTGGTCCTAAAATAAAAGATAGAGGTGAAGGAGTTGGTATGGTTCTTCCTCGTGGTTGTGGTCTAGGCAATCCTTCCTTATTAATGGACTTAATTGGATTAGTTTTTGGTTGGGTTGATGTGGTTAAATCCAATCTCAAAGGAGGGTGAGCAGGATTAGACATGGGAAGAACCCCCAAGTTCTTGATTGTCTTGATAAAATAAACATATGGTGACTTGACAATTTTAGGTGGGGGTAATTGAGATGGTTCTATGGTAAATTTAGGAGGGGTATTTGGTGGAGTTGTAAAAATAGGCTTAAGAGTTGACTCCAATGAAGTAGAAGGTTCAGTCTTATTTTGATATGGGAGTCCAAGCCAATGCCAAAAGGTTGCTCTATCAAAGTTAGGTTGGGAGGTAAATTCCAAACTTTGAACCAACCAAGAATAAGGTTTATAAATAGGTTTTGTTCCTTGATCATTAGTTTCAAAGTGCAAACCTTTTGGGGAAAAAGAAGGAGTGGTTTCAATGTTGATAACTTTGATGGAAGGTTCCAAAGGTAATGACTGGGTAGGTAGGGGTATTGTCTCTTGTGAAATGGTTTCCAAGGGAGGTACAGATAATTCTATAATTGGTATGGTAAGGGTAATGGTTTCAAAAGGAAGGGTTGGTATAGTTTCTTCCTTGGTTTGGTTGTCTAAAGAAGTAGGTGGTTCTTGTATTTGGCTTGGAGTAGTGGATGAAATGGTTGATGGAATAGTTATTGCCTTAGGTATTTCCATCATAGGAGGCGTAGATGGGTGGCTTCATCCAAAGAAGTGGAAGAGATAACTACTTCTTATGTTTGGGCATCAGAAGAAATGAGTGGTGGTAGGTTATTTTCTTCTATTTGGGTGATAGAGGTGATGACTTATTCAATAGTGGGCACATTACTGATGACATTAATTATATGTGCCTCATGTAAATTTGAGGATTTGAGTTAGATTTCATGGTGTTGGGTTGAAGGTGGATGATTTGGGAATGATTTTTAAAAAACATCAAGAGATTGGTTGGAAGGAGCATTTGGGTTATCAAACACAAGCTCCTTTTTATCAATTAGGTCCTAGACAATTCCCTTAAAGGTATTACATCTATCGGTATCTTGTCCAACAACTCGATGATAATCACAATGATCATTCTTGTTGTACCACCTAGGAAGGGGGCAAGAAGTATCAAATTGTTGAGGAGGATTGATGGGTGGAAATTGGATTAGATTGGATTTAAGTATTTTTTCCAACACCAATGCATGGGATTCCCCAATCGAGGTAAATGGTTTTGAAGGAACCCAGTTCTGACTTCTAATCAGGTGATTGTGGGTTTGAGTCCCACCAAGCATGCCAAAATGTTTCAATTTATTTACTTAATTTCTTAGTTTTGAAAGTAGATAAAAAAGTGAGTATTAATGTGTGTGGATGAATACCTGGTATAATACACACATTGATTCAGATGAATGTGGGAACTCCTCTTTGGCTAGGGAGGATAACTTGAAAATCACAAGAAGACTAGAAGAGAGTGTTATTAGATGGTAGGTTGAGTGGATTGCCTAGCGTATGTTAGATCCAAGAATCACAAGGCTTTCTAGGAGGATGTCAATCCACTTTTAAGATAATTAAGTCAAAAATGATATAATAAATATACTTGCATTCAAATGATAAGAAAGAATATATTTAAGAAGATAAATAATGTACCTGATAAAAGACACGATGCACAAGTGTATTAAGTTCAGGTCCAAAGAATTAGAGTAGATTCTACAGACAAGTCAGGAATAGAAATAGTGGTTTGATTGGCTGAAAGGGGGAGAAAATAACAATATATTATTTTCTCTAATAATGACCATTAGCGGTCAAGGTAATCAATGATGGATGGACTGACCGACAACGGTTAGGTAACTAGCGATGGTTATTGTGAAAAGTGATGGTTGAATCAACTGTTGATGGTTTCCTATGGGTACCTATGGAGGATTAAAAGGATGGTGAAGATGAGGTATTTGAGGGGTAGAATGAGGGATATGGGCATTATGGATAAGAAAGGATGTGTAGATATACTGATCAAGACAAAAAAATCAAATGGTAGAAGAATATGCTAAAACAAGTAAATGATACCTGTATGATGTTAAGTAGATGATAGTTGAAACCTAAAGAGAGTTAAACAACATAACAGTACTCCTACCTTTAAAAGTCATGTGGATAGAGCTTTACGGTCTTGGATGATTGCATAAAGAGAACAAGAGAATCTAGATGTAAATTTTTGGATCCATAACCCCTCCAAGAGCCCTACATTTATAGCAAAAACTTGCTAAGTGAGGAGGGAAGCTTTGAGGGAAAGTTGCTAAGTTGGGAGGATAAAGATGCCTATTTTCATTCATTTTTAAGAGCTAGTGTGAAAGCAAGTTTCCATTTTGAAGGAAGTTGATCTCAATCAAAGCTAGAGTTGCTTTAAAAATTTAAGGCAAGTTAAGTGACCCCAACCATTGACGGTTAGGGTAACCGTTGACAGTTACCCTAACTAGTGATGGTCAAGGGGTTACGAGTGAAAATGTTATAGAAGGATGTGTTTTAGGGAGGGGTGGTATGACAAGTGCCTAATTGGCTAGGTGGTCTACTAAGCAAATAGTCAATCAAGGGTACACTGACCCAAACATCATTGAAAATTGCCATTGTGTAGTTTTTAGGTGTCTACAAATATATAATAAGAAACACATAGAAAATAAATTTAATGCTTCCAATGTTTTATCAATTTTGAAGAAAAACAAAATGCAAGGGAGTAAGAAACATAACATATAGCACATTACATATAACCCATAGAGAAATGGCTATATAAAAATATTTAAATAACACCCGCTCATAAAAATATATTAAAACCAACATTGCATACGACCTATTGACACCCATCTTTTGCATTATAAACCAAATCTAGTTTTAGGTCAGCTATTAGATTCACATGACTTGCACACATTGCAAAAAGGTATGTAGTTTGAAAGGTGGTAACATATTTGATTGGTTGTTTTCTATTTTTAAGGATTGGCAAGGGTGTCATGAGCACTAATTTTATTGCAACAGGGTTCCACATTCAATGAGTGGATCAAATCCATATTATAATGTTGTTTATGTGTGGACAAGACATTAAGGTACTAGAGTCTATCTTATAGTTTATGTTTATCCATGTTACAAATGTATTAACTTCTAGATTAATTAAATTATGGTTGAAAAGAAGCTTGGAGCTCTGCAAGAAAGGAAGAGAAGATTGGAGCTCTATGATGGGGAGATAAAGAGTCATCCTCAATTGATGATGTTTCAAGCTTTCTCTTGGATGATTACCTTGTTACCTTTGCTTCCAGTTTTTTCATGTTGATTTTTTCTTGGTTCCCATGGTGGCCAAATTGAGCTAGCCCTTTTTCTTACATGCTTTAATTTTGTTCAGTGTTAATTTGGCTCGTGTATGGGCTTTGTTTTTAGTTTTGTTTCATGTCTCTTGCTTTATTGTCCATACCAGCTCATGCCTCCCTACCTTAACCCTCATCTTATGGCCTTTGGAAAATCTAAATTGGTATGTATTAATTGTAATTTTTTATGGAAACTATCAAAATTGATGACCTTGAATGTGAGAATAAGGGTGAAAATGGTGGCTTTAATGAGCCAATTGGTCCTCTAAGGATTGATAAGTTGTGTAATCATAAGGATGGTCTATCTTTCCCATCTTAAGTGGAAGAAGGAACTTCTGGTGTATCAAAAAAAATCTTCAACAATGTCCTACATCAGGAAGAAGTGGCAAAATACTTAGAAGGCACATAATTTGTTGTCAGTCGCTTGTGCGATGGAGAGCATGGAGTGAAAAAAAAAGATGAAGCCCAAATCAGTAAGCACCCTAGCCCTATTAAGTCCCTTACTACTGTTTCAAATGCATCCATGAAAAATGATATTCAACAGGAAGAAATTAGGTTTAAAAATGTTGGAATTTTCTTTGTTTGCTCAAACAAGAATTCTCTTCCCTCTAGGAACTTCTTTGATAAATGGCTCAACTCTATTTAGGGTAAGAAGTTGGGTATGTATATTAGATTTTGTCAAATGATACAGAAAGGGGATTTTATGATTTTGCTTAAAAAATTTAATATGTAATTTAGGGATATTAATAAACTCTTTTGGAACATAGGACAATCTATTTTTAAGGCAGTTCCTTAGAGCCTAGATATGGACTACAATGACCTTATTTTTAAAATTGCACCTAGATGGGTGGACATTAAGAGTGTTCCTATCCAACTGTGGAAATTTTTGCCACAAGCTTTGAATTATCTTAGATAAGTTTTGATAATTGAAGATTCTAGGAGGTTTCTAACCCATATGAATTCTAGGGTCTTGATTTCCTTAGAAGCCTTGGATTTTTTCCCAGAATTCCTTAATTTAAAAATTAAAGAGATTTCCCATACTTGTGGTCTTAGTGGGTTTGGTGGCTTGAAAAAAAATATGGGCACCTCAGGAAGAATTACCCAATGTTGGTCAATAAGGAAGACCTTCATAGCAAACCAAAAAGTTAAGATGCTCATAAAAAAGTTTCTATGTTGGATGATTTATAGGTCTTTGAAAACTGTATGTACAATAGTGAACCACTAAAAGACAGTGCCCCCCTGAGGAAGCTTTAGGGGAAAATTCTAAAAAGGCTACAAATGAGCTTGAAAATGTTGAATCTCAATGCACTACTCAATCATCTAGCTCCCTACCACTATCTATTGACATAATGAATTATATACCTGATGTGATTAGTTATCTATCAGATAACTTAGATGATACTTTTATTGAGCAGAGAACCCAATCTGACTCTCTTTTTGAGTAATATGTGGTTTTGTTAGCTGAGCCTCATGTTAGCTATACTTCTAACCCTAGCATCCTACCCCTAGCTAGTATTGGTAAAATTGGAGGTGATTCCTCCCCTATTGATCTGGCCAACAATTCAGGTGACGGTTCTACCCCAATTGATGATGAAACTTTTGGGAGTCATAACTTTGCACCATAGCTCCGATTGACTCTCCGTTTGAACCATTGGAAAGATAAGAATGAGGATAGCACAATGAGATGGCACATATATTTTATTGGTGGGTTTTGATCCCTAAAAACCCAATGGAAGTGCCCTAAATTTCAATTTTAATAGTGCAATCTAAAAATAATATGTTTCTAAAAATAGTAATTCCTCAAATTTTGTATTGTTTTAAATCATGGAAGTTGAACCACGTAATCTCCATCGAGATTGGTGACCTTCCACATCCTCCTCCTACCTTCAAAATGTGTATAAATTAATATGTAACCTGAAATGGAAATCAAACATCTTTTCCCAGAGATAAGCATATGGTTGTATTGCAATCTTGAGTAATAAAACATCTCTTCTCAGAGAATTCATTGTTATTATGTTATTTTCATGTTCTTAAAATATCTGTCAGTCAAAGCTTTTGAGTTTTGGATCACCGATGGCCATTTATCCAGAGAAAGAAGGGCCAAATAAACTCAGTTTTGAGATGGATATCTCAGTAAGTGCACCCATGTCCTTCAAGGACCCAAATGTTGCTAAAAATTAGATGTCTAAAGGGGGTGTTAAAATACTTATATAGATTTGGTCTCCACCTAGTTGGATCATTATCTGGTTAAAGATAAGAAAAATTCTAAAGATACCCCTCCCAGTGGTCATAACCTTACTTTTAAGAAGAAGGCTAAGGAAAACAATGTTTCAAACTGTTTCAAAAGATTGTACAACACTAGGGGTAAACCCCATGGTCAATCTAATCGACCCCCCCTGCTACCTTGATTTATGTGGATTGTATGTTGGAATGTCAGGGGCCTATAATCCCCTGATAGAAAACCCATTATGAGATAGTTTAGGCACTCGAGAGAGAGAAAATGGGTTTTTTATGTTTTCAAGAAGTTAAGGCTATGGGCTCCCAATTGTCCTTAGTCCTTAATTTCATTTGGCCTAATGTAGTGCAGTTCTCCATTAATCACCAAAGAGGTAAAGGAGGGGCTTCTGTCTTGGTTAACCTTGACCTAAAGGATTGCATTATTGATCATGGTATATCCCCCTATAATAGAGTTATTTGGATTCTGATAGAAATACAGAAAATAATGTTTTAGACTGTGTACTATATATGATCCAAATGATTATAGAGAAAGGTTTGATCTATGGAATTGGCTTACTACTAACCTAAAAAATGTCCCTTGGATCTTTGGAGGCAACTTTAACATGGTGGAGGAAAAAGAAGATAAAATTGGTCATGATCACGAAGCTTGGAAAGGTAATGAACTATTTTTTGGTCTAAATTTAAAAGAATACACATAATCTTTGATCCACTTCAAAAAGGTAAAAATTAAAGTAAAATAATCTAGTTTACCTAGTGTAATAATTAGAGCAATAATAAAAGATAGTACTCCGAAATTGATAGGTTTTACTTTAACAGGGATTCCTTTTTAGTGACCCCAAATAGGGATGGAAATGTGGTGAATGTTTTGCCTTATACAATTTCTGACCACAATCCCATTGAAGTGAACTTTTCTTTGTACTATAAGGAAAATAAAGTTGCCTGATCTTTCAAAGGACTTTATAAGTTCAATGTGTCTCTTATTTCTGATCAAATATGTGTTGTTGGTCTTCAGTCTTCTTGGAATATTGGGAAGATATATTGTAGCTTTGGATCTATAATTGATCAATGGAATTCTTGTATGGAAGTGCCAAAAAACTTTGTAAGAATGTATGGTTAGATAAAGGCTAAAATGCATAGGAAAACTACTAGGGTCATCCAAGAAAAATTAATATAAGCTAAAATTTCCCTTAAAATTGATCTAACTAATGAAAGATTTTTGGAAGAGATTAACTCTATGAAGCATCAAGTCAGGCAATCCCAAAGCTATCTTGTTAGAAGGGCACAGTTTCAATCAAGACTGGCCTAGATTAAGCTTAGACATAGAGGCTCTAAGTTTTTCTTTCGATTCTTGAAAGCTAAACACTAAAGAATCAAAATCAATTTAATTGAGGTTCAAGGTTAGATTGTTCATGAACCTTGAAAAATAAAAGAAGCATTCTATGAGTTATATTCTAGCTTGTTTCATTATTATGGCTCCAATGATCTCATTGAATAAAGTAGGGCATTTTGTGATACTTGCATTCCAAGAAAAGTGTCACAGTTACAAGTGAATTCCCTTGATGAATATATCACATTAGACGAAATAAAAGTAACCATAGACTCGCTGAAGAATGATAAAGCAATAGGTATTGATGGCTTTCCTACTAAATTTTACAAAGTCAATAAGGACTGTGTGGCTAAAGATTGTCTGGAGGTCTTTAAATAAGTTATTGATGTTGGTTCCTTGGGCCTTGACATCAATAGGAGAGTTATTAAACTCATCCCCAAAGAAGGTGACCTCTCTTTGATAAAAAATTAGAGAACAATTACCCTCTTTAATGTTTCATATAAAATCTTGGGAAAAATTCTGGCAAAGAGACTCTCTTCACTGCTACCCTATATTGTTTCTAAGACTCAAACTAATTTTGTTGAAGGAACATACATTTTGGAAAATTTTATTACAAGTTGGTAAGGGATGCATTGGACTTGAGATTATAATCAAGATATTTGCATGATTCTACTTGATTTTGAGAAATCCTATGACAATGGCCCTTCATTGAAAGAGTTTTAAGAGCTTTTGGTTTTCAGGATAAGTTTTACATAATGGGTAATGTTCTCTTCAAATATGCATTAGTTATCATCAAAGTGAATGGGGAGTTGACTAAATCACTTGAGATTCAATGTTTCACCAGACAAGGATGTCCTCTTGTCCCTTCACTATTTGTGTTGGTTGTTGAAGCCTTACACTATCTCCTTAGATTTTTTGATATTGGACCTCCTATCAAAGGCATCTCTCTACCCAATGAAGATGTTTTAATTGATGTATTATTTGTTGATGACACTACTATGTTTGTCAAACTAGATCAAAGTAACTTGAATTAGGTTCTACAAGGTTGGACATATATTACTTTACTTCTAACTCCAAGGTTGCTATGCACAAATCATATATGTTAGGATGGAAGGATTCCCCTCCTGAATTGATTTCAAAGTTTGGTTGGACATGGAAAGGGTTAGATGAAATGGTTAGATGTCTAGGTATTCATTTTACACTTACCCCTTCATTTAAGCTCATGTGGGAGTAGAGTTTTGTCAAAATTAATACAAAAATTGCAAAATGGTAGGGACACTTGCTTTCCTTATATGGATAGATTCAAGTCTGCCCAAAATTTCTTTCCTCGTATAGTATATACTATGCCTCTTATTGGATCTTCACCAAGACACAAGTTAATATGTTACATAGAATAATAAGGGACTTCTTGTGGTCTGATGGTAAAGGAGGAAGGAAAAGACATGATGTCTCATAGCAATTTTGTTCAAAGCTAAAAATTATTGGGGGTCTAGACTTGAAGGATTTAAGGATATGGAGTATAACCCTTGTGAAATGGATTATTAGAGCATTCAAAGGGGATGAACCCTATAAAATCTTGGTCAGGAATAATATATTGAAGGGTTTTCTTAGAGGAAATCCACTTTGGAAAGGGTTGAATATAACGGATCTCCTCATTGGTCCTTTTTTTGTAAAAGTTGTTGGGTCACCCATTTTTGCCTCCATTTGGTCAACTTAGGACTTTTTTAAACCTTATATCACTGTAAAAAATATCTTCAACTGGTTTGGGTCATGCTGTCAAGGTTATAGATCTATCTGGTAGAACCTTTGTGTCAACAGAAGGTCACTTGCTCTCACTAGTGGCTATTCTACCATTTAATGGTTCACAAAATGTTTGAGGGTTTTCAGAAATCTTTTCTCACAATCTGGATGGGCCTTTTGGTCAAAAATTAGAGTCAGAATTCAAATTCCTACTACTCAACTCAGAACTTACACTCTTCTCAAAAAAGCATTGTAGGGGAACAATAACATCTCCTTCATGGATGAGGAGGGAGAATTTTGGGATAGTGTTAAGTGTTTGAGTGCCCCCATTGTTTGAGTTTTCTACTTAGATGCTATACAACAAGCTCTCATTTTCCAAAGTCCCCTTCCTTTCTCTTAATCGTAGTTGGACTATATGCGATCCTTTACATTTGTGGTTTTTTAGATTTGATGTGATCTAGACCTCTTATCTTGAACCTAAAAAGTCATGCTTTTATTGGCTGTTGATTTATAATAATCTTGTTGTTATCTCTATTTTGAGTAAAAATAGATTTGACCAACCTTTTTGTTTCTTTTATAGTGATGTTGAAACTATTGAACATCTTTTATTTTCATGTCTTTATGCTTCTAACCTTTGGAAATGTTGTCTTAAGTGCTAAAATATTGCTTTTGACTGTGACATTGGATGGTTGTACATTACTTTTGGGTATATTTGTCCTAAAGTCAAAGTCCACCCCTTCTTTCATAAATTTTGGATTTTTTTTCAACTGAGATCTTATGGTTTTTATGGAAGTAAAGGAACTTAGAGGTATTTCAACATAAGGCTAGGGTACTTACTAACTTGTCTATTGAAGTCATCCTTCATCTTATTTCCTTATAGATATTTCTTTAACTGAAGATGCCTCAAGTACAACTAAAATAATTCCTCAAATTTAGAATGCTCAAAAATCACTTTAAATTACTTGATTGATTCAAATAGGCATCCTAAGCTGAATCCACACCCAAATTGGGCAGTTTGTCATGAGTCGGATATAGAGGTTAAAAGAACTAAACATGAATGGGATTGCATAAAAAAATCCTATTTATATCAATTAGATAATCCTGTGTAGGATTGGGTGAGCTCCTTAGATTCAGACAAAAATGGTGTAAACAATTGGCTTATGGCCAATGAGGATATGGTGTGAGATGTACAGAAGGATGGTCTTGATAGTTGTCTCATTAAGGAAACTGAGGATTCTATGTTTGCTCTCAACTTGGATCTTAACATATTTTCCTATGATAAAGATGATCTAAAAACATCTCCCCCCTGACTTTCACTCCCATGGTACATGATGATGATGAACAAAGGGTAGTTTGGAAATTGATTAAAGACAATTTTAATGTCTTCACAGAGAAAATAGAGAAACTCATTGATAGGGTAGGGTTTACCAAAGTAGATGAGGTTATTGAATATGTTTGATCTAATAATATGAAATCTCTACTTAACTAAGTTGATGGATACAATCCACCATCGACTACAAGATTTAATCAGTTGGGCCCTAAGTTGAAGAAAAGCTCTATTGAGGGACTTGTTTACCTGGGTTTGGATGAGGATAGAGATATCAATTGCAGTGATTCTTTAAGGGTTTGTAAATACTAATATATGTAGCTGAATATTGCTATGACACCTTTTTATCTGAGTGGTGGTTGTGTGCTGGTTATTTTTTTGTTTGTTGGGAACCTTCTTAGGGCCATTTTTATATTGTCTTATCGATTAGTATTTTCTAAACTATTGGGGGGATGTCTCCATAACTAGTTATTTTTGAGACTTTTATAAATATTTATGCATTTCTAATGCATATATTTTGTAATAGATATTTCAATATAAAAAAATCATGGTTAACAACATACAAAAATGCCAAAATCAGACCCCTAGAAGAGAGAGTAAGGCAAAAAAGAAGATGCAAATGGTGATAGATTTTAATATGCACTAGGTGGTGATAGTGAGTGGCTATGAAAAGGTATTTTAGGTGATAGCTTGGGTTCAAGTTTGGCCTTCCAAATTTAGTTGATTCCAACAAGCCATGTCTTAGGTGAGGAATTAACGATCCAATGCCTATTTATCTTGCCAAAATCTAATGAAAAGGGACTCATCACCTAATAAAGGAGTCCTAGAGAATAATTTTTGAAGTATCATAGTTCCACCAGAAGCGTGAGGTTGTAGACCTAAATTGTGAAGCATGACATTTGGCATTAACTTTTGAATGCGAAGGATAGATGGTATGTTAGAATTAATTAAATTGAATTTCACTTTTAGCAAGGACCAAGGAGCCTATTTGAAAGTGAAAACCAAATCCTTTATAGTCTGATTCCTTTTTTGAAGAGCCTTACAACTTTTATCATAAGTATTTATACTAACAAGAGGCTAGTATTGGTCATCATAGGAGACCACTACATATTGTGGTCATTGAAATTAAGACCATGAAATCCATCACCAACCCATTTTAAATAAGGCTTAATAAATTTGAAGGTTTTCTAGATTATTTTTACCACAAAAGATCCTTCAATTTTAATAGGAGCAGAAGTGATCAAAAGAGTCTAGAAACCAATGTTTTTCTAACTAGATTTACCATATGGAGACCCATATGGAATACAATGATGAAGAAGGATTTTATAGGACTCATTAAATTGAAAGGCTCTAACCATCCATTTTACACATAATGCAATGTTTTTTTGTATACATCAATAATTCCCATACCTCCTTTATCATGAGGAAGGCAACAAATATCCTAGCCAACTCTATGGAACCTCCATGTTTGTTTGGCATTAGACCAAAGAACGTCCCTAAGAATCTTAGCTATATTATCATAAGAGGCTTTGGAGGGGACCCAACTAGAGTAATAATAAACATGAGTAGCATCCAGAATTTTAGTGCAAACCTATAATTTTCTTGCTAAAGAGAGGGGTTTGGTGACCAAGTGTTCCACCTTTTTCTTTACTTTCCATAAGGGAACTATCAAAGGTAAATGGAATGCCCAAAAACTCTAATTGTTCCCATCTGTGAATCTATTTCCACTTATATTGGTACAGCCAATTTAGCATGGGAATCATACTCTATTTAATATTGGGTCTTACTCCACTGCAAGTTGGATCCAAAATTTAGGAAAATAAATGTTGAGACATTGCATAGCCTCCTTGGAAGTTTTTTATTACTCTTCAAGAGTGAGGAAAGTATCATCTACAAATTGGTCATTAATGAGTCAAGAAGATCATTTGGGAAAAAACAATACCCTAGATGTGACCCCGCTTGGTAATGTGAACCAACAGATATCCAAAAGTTTCAGTAGATAAGACATATAATGTTGGGGTAAAGGGGAAACCTTGACGTATGGAGCGATAGAGACCAATATGGTTAAATTTGAGACTATTGATAGTGAGATGGGTTGATACGTCCATAAAGAGGGTTTGTATAATCAAAATGAAGAATTGGTTGAAGTTAAGACCCTGGAGCATGGCCAAAATGAAAGGCTATTCGATCTTATCAAAAGCTTTCTTAAAATCAAGCTTGAGAAAGATTGTTATTTAACAAGATGCCCTTGCCCATTATGTGCCTTCCCACACAAGAATAAGGTTATTAAGGATATACCTGGTTTAGATAAAGCTAGTTTGCTCAAGTCTAAAAATCACAAGTAAGATGAGTTGAAAGTGATTGTAAAGAGTTTTAGCAATGATCTTGTAAGAGACATTCATCAGGGTGATCAAACACCACCTAGTGATAAGTTCTAGGTCGCTTGCTTTAGGTATGAATTTAATATTGCCTTGATTAATGAGGAAACCCAACGATTTTTTTGTAAAACTTCTTTACAAATTTGAAGCAGGTTGAGACCAATAAATTCTCATGTGGATTTATAAAATTCATATTGGAATTCATCAATGCTTGAGGCTTTGTCATTGATCATATAGTAAAAGGCCTGAGAAAGTTCATGAACTGGAAAAAGTGCATTGCATAACTTTTGGTTAGAAAACTTAAGTTTGCAAGGAACCACATTGAGGTATTCCTGGAAAGCCTAAGACCTCTTAAGTGTTGATCTTGAAACACTAATCTATAATGGTCCATAAAAGCAGAGGAGATGTCAAGAAGAGTAGTGAGTCTCAACTGGGCTAACTTAAAGGCCCTGATTGGGTATTTATATTATTTGGCTCTAAGAGACTTTAAAAACTCCTTAAAAGCCTTATCACCAATTTTGATCCAATTAATGTGAGCACGAATTTGCTCCCCTCTTGCAACATAACTCTTTACCACTTTGAGTTGGTGTTTGGGAGAAGCTGCTTGAGTTTAAAATTGTAATTCAAAAGGGTTGGACTCAAAGAGGGATGAGATCATTTGATATTATTTGAGCATAGATATAATGAAATTACTCATCAATAAGTGGAATAGAAATAATAGATCATAATATGAATGAAATAGAGCATAATATATGATTAAATGATAAGCCACTTTGAGTGGGTAATCTCCAAAATCCTTACAATAAGAATATAATTCGTAATACGATGCCCAAGTAATACCCACTACCTCTTATTTATACTCTATTTAGGCCATGGTTACTCTATAGGCTGACCTAACTAACCCAATGATAACACACAAAAATGTGATATGATAAGGAAAGGTTTATGTAAGCCATAAAATGGTGTTTTAACCCTAAATAAAAATGGATTAATGAGGATAGGGTTAAGAATATAGAAATGAATAAGTTAAGGATGATAAACAAATCTACAATAGGCCAATTAATTTCAAACTCAAATAAATAATATTCTGAATTTAAATGTTGAGATATGATAAATAGTAAGTAAAACTATTGATTGATATTATAATGAAATGAAAATAATAGTACTTAGTCAGTTTATTGTGCACACGTAGATTTGAGATAAAATAAGTGATAAGTATATTATATCTAGATTCTAGATCAATCCTCAAATTCTAAAAATTTGCACTTTGTGGCCTTGGACACTTGCATGGGACTTGGACTATTACATCGATGCACCCATCTAACCTAGACATAGGTGTCTTGTATGTAATACCCACTAGATTTAGATGCAACCAAATTGAACCTTCTATGTCTTCTATCACCTTTGCTCTGGTGTAATAAGGTATGGATCATGTTAAGGTGTGGAGCCTAAAAGCTTCACATATGAGCACATTTAACAGTTTCGGGTCTACATAGTCACTGGCGTCGGTCAGGAGAGACCGACGTCGATCAGGTGCAGTTGAAGAGACGCCAGCGTCGGCAGTAGATCGGCCGACGTCGGTCACAGGCAAGTAGGCAGGAACCGGCGTCGGTTACCTGTGCGTCCAGAAAGCTATTTTCGAGGACAAAATTGAGTGTTTGCATGATGAGTTTAAGTTGTAGTCTTAAGTTCACGTCTCTATTATTAGTAAAATTATTTTTAGAGCCCTTGTTCAAGAGGCTTAACTGTTGGTTGTAAGTGCATGATCAAGTCTCCTAATTCTATATGTAGAATTAGATCTTCTTAGCTTATTGTATTGGTATGTTGAAGAACAGTACAGAGTTGAATCAATCCAGGTTGTTGGAGTTGATTTTTCTTGAGAGAGAGAGCTCTTGAGGGATAGAGATCTAGTGAGAGATCTATACATCTGAGAGAGGTGTGGAAGAAAGAAGTTTCTTCAATTGTATTCCTTCTGTAAAGAGTTTAATACAAGTTTTAAGGGTGGTTTCTTGTATCTCTTGTTCTTGCTATTATTTGATTCTAGTTACTTATCTATCTGATTTAATTCTGCGTTTATTGCTTTCATAAGTGTAATCTATTGTTGGTTGATCCCTAACAAGTGGTATCAGAGCTCAGGTTCACTAACAGGTGGTTCAGATCTGTGTAGTGTGTATTGATTACAGGTTCTCACAAGGATTTCTGTTTGAGTGGGAGAAGCAATGGCAGATGAAAGTAAACTGAGAATGGAGAAGTTCAATGGCAAAAATTATCAACATTGGAGAATGCAGATAGAGGATTATCTGTATCAAAAATATCTCTACTTACCGTTAGGTGGGGTTGCAAAGAAGCCCAAAGACATGGATGATGAAGAATGGGAAGTTCTTGATAGAAAGGCTCTGGGGTCATTAAGACTGAGTCTAGCATCTACTGTGATATCTAATTTATCACAGGAAAAGTCTATAGTAGAGTTGATGACTACTTTAGCAAATTTGTATGAAAAACCCTCAGCTTCTAATAAGGTATATCTTATGAAGCAGTTATTTAATTTGCATATGAATGAAGGTGGATCTGTTTCTACTCATCTGAATGATTTCAATGGAATTGTGAATCAATTAAGTTCAGTCAATATAGTGTTTGATGATGAAATAAAAGCTCTTTTAATATTATGTTCTTTCCCTGAAAGCTGGCATGGCTTAGTAATGGCAGTTAGTAATACTGCATTTGCATCAAATATTTTGAAAGTAGAGGATGTTGTTAGTGTTATCTTGAATGAAAAAATTCACAAGAAAAGCACAGAAGAGACATCTGGGAATGCTTTAAGTTTTGAGAGCAGGGGGAGGCAGAAAGATAAGAGCAAAAGGAGATCAAGATCTAAGTCTAAGGTGAGAGGAAGATCCAAATCCAGAAATGGCAGGAAGCCACAATGCTGGAATTGTGGAAAGATTGGGCACATAAGCAGAGATTGCTGGTCAAAGCCTAAGGAGGACAATCAGCACGAAGGAAAGGAAGAAGCCAAGGTTACAGGTATTGCACAAGATGCTTTAATATTCTCTCTGCATAATAATATAGAATCTTTGGTGTTAGATTCTGGTGCATCTTTTCATGCTACCCCTAATAGAGAATATTTTAGTGACTATATCCATGGAGATTTTGGAATAGTGTATCTAGGGGATGATGAGCCTTGTAAAATAATTGGCAAAGGTAAAGTGCAGCTGAAGATGCAGAATGGCAACACATGGGTGTTGAGAGATGTGATGCATGTTCCTAGCTTGAAGAGAAATTTGATTTTTGCAAGAAAATTAGGAGATGAGGGTTGTACAGTAACTCTCACAGCAGAATCTTGGAAGGTGACCAAGGGTGCACTTGTTATGGCCAGAGGTAAGAGAGAAGGTACTCTCTATTTGTGTAATTGTGTTACTAATAATTCTCCTTCTGTATTATCTACTTCAAATGTGGATGCAAAATTGTGGCACTCAAGGCTTGGCCACATGAGTGAGAAGGGGATGTCAATTCTTAAGTCCAAAGGTATGCTTTTAGATTTAAAAGCATAGATCTAGAGTTTTGTGAGCACTTTGTATTTGGAAAACAGAAAAGGGTTAGTTTTCTCAAGACTGGGTCTACTAAGAAGAAGCATAAGTTGCAGCTTGTTCACACAGACGTGTGGGGACCGGCTCAGGTTGCTTCCATTGGAGGATCACAGTACTATGTATCTTTCATAGATGATGCTACAAGAAAGGTATGGATCTATTGTATTAAGAAGAAATCTGATGTATTTGAGACTTTTAAGATTTGGAAAGCTATGGTTGAGAATGAAACAGGTAAAAGATTGAAGTGCCTGAGATCTGACAATGGCGGTGAGTTCTACAGTTATAAGTTCAGAGATTATTGTTATATGCATGGAATCCACAGGCAAAGGACGGTTCTAAGGACACCTCAGTAGAATGGAATTGCTGAAAGGATGAACAGGACAATAATGGAGCGTGCAAGGTGTATGAGATTGCATGTTGGTTTGCCCTTACAGTTTTGGGCACAAGCTGTTGACATTGCAGTGTACCTGATTAATAGAGGACCCTCTACAGCTCTAGATGGTGGAATTCCAGAAGAGGCATGGACAGGTAAAAAGGTAGATCTCTCATATCTCAAAGTTTTTGGTTGTGAAGCCTTTGTGCACATTGATAAAGAAAATAGAAAAAAGTTGGATGCTAAGTCTATGAGGTGCACATTTATTGGCTATGGCTCAGATGATTTTGGTTTCAGACTTTGGAATCTAGAAACTAACAAGGTAATTAGGAGCCGTGATGTTGTTTTCAATGAAAGAGTGATGTATTGTGATCGGCTAAGGAAGCTGAATCAGTCTGGGCAGAGCAATGGAGAATTGGACGAGGTGACGATCCAAAATGAGCTCACGGAAAAAAAAAAATCACTTGCAGGAAAACACAGAGACCGATGCCGGCAGGGTAGGAACCGGCATCAGTAGGACAGAGACCGGCATCGGCCATACAGAGACCGACGTCGATAGGACAGGCACCGATGTCGGTCAGGCAGAACCGACGTCAGCTAGTAACAGGTCTAGAAGTGATCGAGGTCGGTCATTGTCAGAGAATTTGGGTGGACAGCGTGTTGTGAACGAGTCTCAGACACCCATCAGGAGGTTAGAAAGGGTGAGTAAGCCTCCAATTAGATATTCTCCTTCATTATTTTATTTATTGCTAACTGATGGTGGAGAACCAGAGAGTTTTGAAGAAGCAATATAGGTGGAGTCCAAGAGTCAGTGGGAGCGTGGCATGGTTGAGGAGATGGAGTCCTTAAGAGAGAACCAAACATGGGATTTGGTTGAGTTGCCAGCTGGTAAGAGGACACTAAAGAATAGATGGACCTACAGGTTGAAAGAAGGTGAGAATGGACAGATGAGATATAAGGCCAGACTGGTAGTGAAAGGATTTGCACAAAAGCCAGGTATTGATTTTGGTGAGATTTTTTCTCCTGTTGTTAAAATGACTTCTATACGGATTGTACTGTCTTTGGTTGCTATTGAGGATTTGCATCTTGAGCAGCTAGATGTTAAGACAACGTTTCTTCATGGAGATTTGGATGAGGAAATTTATATGGAACAACCAAAAGGATTTGAGGTCAAGGGTAAGGAGAAGTTTATGTGCAGATTGAAGAAAAGCTTGTATGGCCTCAAGTAAGCTCCTAGGCAATGGTATTTAAAAGTTGACAGGTTTATGACTGAGCATGGCTACAGTAGGTGTCAATCTGACCATTGTGTGTATTTTAAGAGATTGGATAATGGTAGATATATTATTCTATTGTTGTATGTAGATGATATGTTGGTTACAAGATCACACATGCAGGATATCTCTGAGCTTAAGGTGAAATTAGCTCAAAAATTTGCTATGAAGGATTTGGGAGCAGCAAAGAAAATCCTTGGCATGAGCATTAAGAGAGACAGGAAAAATCACAGGTTGATATTGTCTCAAGAGGATTATGTGGACAAGGTGTTGAAACGGTTCAATATGCAGGATGCTAAACCGGTAAGCACACCTTTGGCTGGACATTTTAAGTTGAGTAAAGAACAATGTCCTAATTCACATGATGAGGTAGAGTACATGAGTAAAGTTCCATATTCTTTCGCAGTAGGGAGTTTGATGTATGCAATGGTGTGTACTAGACCGGATATTGCCCAAGCAGTGGGAGTGGTAAGTATATGGCCAATCCAGGTAAGGAACATTGGAAAGCAGTTCAGTGGATCCTTAGATATCTGAGAGGAACCAGCAGTAGGCACTTGTGCTATGGAGGTTCAGATACTTCTCTACATGGTTATGTAGATTCAGATATGGCAGGTGATTTGGATGGCAGGAGGAGCACTACAGGTTATGTTTTCACTGTAGGTGGAACGGCGGTTAGCTGGATATCTAAGTTGCAAAAGGTTGTTGCCTTGTCAACTACAGAAGCAGAGTATATTGCAGTCATAGAGGCTAGCAAAGAGATGATATGGATGACACGGTTCATGGATGAGCTTGGTAGGGAGCATGAGAGTTGTAGATTGTATAGTGACAGTCAGAGTGCAATCCATTTGGCTAAGAATTCAGCCTTTCATTCAAGAATAAAGCACATACAGCTAAGGTACCATTTCATATGACAGGTATTGGAAGATGGTGAGTTGAAGCTGGAGAAGATCCATACAGATAAGAATCTTGCTGATATGTTAACCAAGCCAGTTACAAAGGAGAAGTTAAATCTTCATTCAACTTTTGTTGGTCTTCATGATTGAGTTGAAGATGGAGGAGCTAGAAGATGTTGTTGTACAGGTACTGGTGCAGCTGTTTATCTCCAAGTGGGAGATTGTTAAGGTGTGGAGCCTAAAAGCTTCACATATGAGCGCATTTAATAGTTTCAGGTCTACACAGTCACCGGCATCGGTCAGGAGCGACCGACGTCGGTCAGGTGTAGTTGAAGAGACGCCGGCGTTGGTAGTAGATCGGCCGACGTCGGTCACAGGCAAGCAGGCAGGAACCGGCGTCGGTTACCTGTGCATCTAGAAAGCTATTTCCGAGGACAAAACCAAGTGTTTGCATGATGATTTTAAGTTGTAGTCTTAAGTTCGCGTCTCTATTATTAGTAAGATTATTTTTAGAGCCCTTGTTCAATAGGCTTAACTGTTGGTTGTAAGTGCATGCTCAAGTCTCCTAATTCTATATGTAGAATTAGATCTTCTTAGCTTATTGTATTGGTATGTTGAAGAACAGTACAGAGTTGAATCAATCCAGGTTGTTGGAGTTGATTGTTCTTGAGAGAGAGAGCTCTTGAGGGATAGAGATCTAGTGAGAGATCTATACATCTGAGAGAGGTGTGGAAGAAAGAAGTTTCTTCAATTGTATTCCTTCTGTAAAGAGTTTAATACAAGTTTTAAGGGTGGTTTCTTGTATCTCTTGTTCTTGCTATTATCTGATTCTAGTTACTTATCTATCTGATTTAATTTTGCGTTTATTGCTTTCATAAGTGTAATCTATTTTTGGTTGATCCCCAATAGATCAAAGGTTGTTGTTCCTTGTCAAATAGAAAAACCCTAGTTCTTCATCTTCATAGTGACTGTGGGAAAAATGGGTTAGTGGGTTCATGATTTTGAGCTAACCCTAAATACCCCTATGTTAATGGGCATTGCCTACATAGCCACTACTTTGAATAGGGCCTAAGACTGATGTATTTCTCCCCTAATGTGTTGGTTTGTGTGTGCACAAAGGTACAATATGTGGAAATCAAGTACATTTAATGATCTAGCTTGTAACTTTATAAATATGACACATAGATTGCTACTTCAGCACTTCATAACCAGAGATGCGTTGTCCCTATGATTGATATTGAAATAAGAAATAATAGGGAAACTTTTCTCACTTAAATTCTTGATTGAATGTTTTTGGTAAGTTGCTTTGTGAGAGGTATGAATTTTCTAGGCAAGTTACGAATGAAAAATTATCATGCATATATACCAATCCTTTTAGGAAATATCATGCACTAAAACACGTAGGCCGACCATAAGGACATGTTACATTTGAAAATTTCATGACTTTAGGGCACTTGACACTTAGTTTGGCATAAGAAACTTGCATCGTTGTAGACGTCTGAATAGGATGCAAGTGTTCAAGAAGCTATAAAATAAGTATAGGTCCCAAACATGTAGATGATGATAATAAGCATGTTTATATCATTTTGATTAGCATGGAAGGCCCATATCATCAAAATAACACTAGTTAGACTAAGAGATAAGAAATAATCACGTAGAGATAATGAAATAACAAGTTGCAGGAAGAGAGACATAAAAAATGATCTTATCTTCAGTAGTTCTATATGAACATCAAACATAAGAGGAGAACTTCTAATCTAGATGAAAATTATATGAAGCATCCATGAATTCAAGGTCTTTGTTCCATACTTGACGAATGTGGACATGAATTTAGTTCATGGTGATAATTATATCCATCTAACATGGATTTTTTAGATGTCTAATAGAACTTGATTTGTGATAATTTATTTTCTAGATTTATCCTTGTAGGATGGCCTCTTATATCACCTTGGGAACTTGTGTGTTATGTATGAGGAAGAGAGACATAAAATAATTTGGAAGGTTCATTTTAGCAAAGTTATAGGGCATTTTTGAGTTTAAAAGATTGTTGCAGTGTTGCATAAGTACTTATTTTGGCCACATCTCAAGTAAAATATATCCAAATATATCAAGTTTGGTACCACATGTGCAATTACCAAACCATTTAAAAATAAGTAAGGTTTGTATAGACCTATTTTGATTCTAATGCGACCATGAGAATCCATTTCCATGGGTTTTCTCTCAAGATACCCTATTGCTAAGAATGGTAATGATTGTGTTTATGTAGTCGTCGAGATTCTTAAAGATGACAACTCTCAGACCTTGTAAGAAAGAAATATAAGATATGGAAACAAATAAATTTTATAGGGGAGATTATGTCAATGATAGGAGAGTGAGATTAGACAAGGATCTCGCTTGGCTTGGTGACTTAGGAGATGGACTCTCTGTGACAACCTAGTGGAGCATTAGTGGCACCTCCAGGTTTTTTGACACAAGCCAAGTACCTAGCAACCATACAGGAGTTGCATTATTATGAGGGCATTGTGCTAGCACAATGTCCTAATGAGTAGAGATGGGGAGAGTATCAAGTTAGCTTGGTTAGTGGAGTGACACTTGCCACACCAGGTCAATGGGTTATGGTAGTAGGTTAGCCAATAGAGTTGCCACCTGGGACACGTATAGGTATAGGTGCTAGTGGTTATGGTTTAGGTGCTTTAGGGTCATGAGCAGAGATCTTATGTGATGTATTTTGATACCAGCTTGCATGTCAAGATGCGAGATGTATATGTGAATGATAGATAGGTTTACTTGTTGATACACACACATATGGATGAGTTGTTTTGAGATGAGTTCATGTTGTGTTCATGCTTTATGAGATGAATATTTATGTAGGAGATCTATGATGTTGATGATTATTTAGATGATTTTGAGTTATGATATGTTGCTTATAGAATTATGTGGTTATTTGATTATGATTCGATGTTTATTGATGTGGAAGTTTTGATTATGAAACTATTTCATTGATGGTAGTAGGTATGATGTCATTTCCATATGATGATGCTATTTTCATGGGTTAATCATAATGTAGTTTTGTATGTTCATTTTGATTACATGATGTTAATTTTACATATGTTTGGGCAAAATGTTAAATAAAATGTGATGTTTGGTTAAAGATTTAAAATGTTAAATAAAATGTGATGTTTGGTTAATGATACGAGGGTATGCGTGTGGAATAGGTAAGGGTGACATTTATGTCTACATATTTGGATAAGACGAGGAACATGGTGCCTTTTGCTAGTGAGAACCAAACAATAAGAATCCATATATGGATCAACTTAGTGAACATAAATCCAACAAATGTTTCATAAGAAAATGTTTTATTAAGAAAACTGGTATCCTGATCACTTTGTGCCAAGTAAGCTCATAATCCCTTAGATTCATTGTTAGGTGATAGGTAGGGATTTGAATCTATGGGTAGAGGAGAATGGAATTTTTGGGTAGTGGAGTGATTGGATTTTCCATAAGTAACCAAAGAACCTTAGCAGACAAGTCCATGTTGTTGGTAAGTTGTATAATAATGTGTAGACTGATTAATGTGGGAAGTCTACATTTAGCAGATATAAGTGTCAATTATGTTACTGATTTTGAATTTTGATTTATTACTTTATAAGTTTTTGAAGTTGATCGATGCGAGAAGCTTTGAATGAACAATTTTTATAGCCATCCTTCGAGGGAGTGGTCCATTTTATTATTTTTTCACAGTTGTCCTTTGAGGGAGCAGTCTACCTTAAGCAAATTTTGATTTAATGTGGAAATTGTCCTTCGAGGGAGCAATTTAGAATTTATTTTTGAAGTATGGATATATTTTAAACTAAAATTAGGCATGGAAAAGTCTATTCAGGCTCAAAAGTTCTACCCATGTAGAAGCATGATCTGGACACAGAAGGTTCGTTAGAGGAAGGGGTTTTGAGAAATAATTGACCATGGGATTCCATATATTAAAAGATGAAAAGTATCCATGAGAACCATGATATAGGTAGAGCTAGGGTACCCATATTTAGGATTAGGTTGTTATTGTGATAGATGAATCACACAGGTTCTATACAATCAATTAATCTCAAAAGAGATAGAAATAATGTTTAATGGACCAAGAGATGAGCTTAAGTGAGACACAAAAGTGCAGTTGAACCTTGTTTTAACAATGAAAGAGATGCAAATACGATGCATTGATGGGTTCAGGCTTTAGCCTACCTTTGAGAGAGGACAAGTGAGAAGTACCTGATCCATACTTATGGGTTATAATGTAGGGTCCTAACCATTTCAAAAGCAAACTTGCCTTTCTTGGTCTTTTTCATGTTAGTGACGTGTTGGTTTTCCTTGAAGATGAGATCTTTGATGTTGAATTCTCATGTTTTTAGATGTTTATTATATGCTCGTTTGATATGATCTTGATAAATAGGATGGTGATTAAGGGTAGCAAGGTGATGTTTATCAAGAAGTTCTAATCATGCTAAACATTCTTGATGATAGTCACTTTCAAAAAGAATCTTATGCAAGGATATGCAGAGAGATGGAATTTGGACTTCAAGAGGTAAGACCACCTCAGCTCCAAAGACGAGAGAAAAAGGTATATCACTCATAGCAATTTGGATACTACTGTGATAAGCCCATAAAGCAAATGGGACATGGAGGTGCCAATCCTTGCTTGAAGCGCTGACTACCTTAGTGAACATTTTGATAAGGGTTTTGTTGGAAGCCTCAGCTTGTCCATTGGCTTGTGGATGATGAGGTGAGGAGAAGCCTAAGTCAATACCAAAAACATCACAAAGCTCTTAGACTTTTGTATTTTTAAAGGATTTACCATTAGTAGTGATAAGTTTGTGAGGAATACCAAAGTGACAAATGATGTGGTGGTTGATAAAATCAATGATTTTTTCATCTTTGATTGAGATTAGGGGGATGGATTCTACCCATTTGGTGAAATATTCCATAGCAGTGATGATATATTGATGTCATTATGAGAAATGTGGATTGATTTCTCTGATAAGATCAAGACCCCATTATGAAAAAGGCCAATAGTCAGTTGATACTTGAAGACCATGAGAAGGTACATGATAAAAGTTAGCATGTTGTTGACATTTGACACATTTCTTGACATAGTCATAACAATCTTGATTGAGTGTAGGCCAATAGTAACCTAGGCGAAGGATATATTTAGCAATGGCTAGACCACTGAAGTGTCCCCCACAGATGCTATCATGTGATTCTTTGATGGCGTGAGAAGCCTGATTGATATGAAGAAAATGAAGGAGGAGATCATCAAAGCCTCATTTATAAAGAATACCCCCTAATATTATGTAATGAGAGGTGCTTTGAATGAAATCTCTATGAGAACTTCTAGAAAGATCTAAAGGGAAGACACTGATGGTAAGGTAATCAAAGATTTGATCATACCAAGTGTTCAAAGATGATGTTTCTATCTGGTAACTGGTATGAAGATCAGGACTGAGGTAGGATGGTGTGACGAAATGGTGGATGGTCACAAATAGTTTTAGAGTCAACAAGTTGAGATGGAATTTGGGACACAAGGGAAGCCATTATGTCTATGAATTTGCTTATAGAACAAGGGATTGACTACATGATATAATGGTCAAATGATGCCAATAGTTTATCGACAAGTTGTTTATATTTCTGAATAACATCATTTTTGCATTGATAAGGTCCTATGACTTGGTTAATGATAAGTTGAGAGTCTCTAAAGATACTAATGGTTTTGATTCCCAAACCTAGAGTAGTTTGGAGACCTATGACCAAGGCCTCATAATCAGTTATATTATTGGTACATTCAAAATCGAGTTTGAAAGATAGTGGAAGAGGTTCCCCATTAAGATAAATAAGGATTATGCCAACACCCACACCATTTTCACATTTAGAGCTGTAAAAATACATAGTCATTTTGTATGTGGGTTCTTCCATAGAAAGGGTAGCTATAGACTCATCTAGAAAGGTTAGAGGGGGAATTTGATTATCAGGGAGAGGAGCTTCAACTAGCTAGTTTGCAATCACCCTCCCTTAATGGAATTTTATGGAAGAAACTCAAGATCTAATTTAGATAAAAGCATGATCCACTTAGCCATAAATTGGTTGTGATATGGCTTGGAGTGCATGTATTTGAGGGGGTCAATATTAGTGATGACGTACATTTTGTGGTTGAGAAGGTAGTGATGAAGTTTAGAGGCAACAAAAACTAAGGCAAGGCAACATTTTTCAGGATGTGTGTATCAGGTTTTATAGTCAATAAAGGTGCGGCTAATGTAATAGATGACTTGCTCCTTATGTTGGTCATCATGATGAGTGAACATGGCTCCCAAGGAATAATCAGTGGAAGATATGTATAAATAAAAGGGTTGATTTTCCTTTGGGGGGATAAGGACTAGTGGAGAAAGAAGATACTTCTTGATTGCATCAAAGGCTTGTTGACATTCTTTGGTCCATTTAAAGGAGGTGGTGAAAGGGTTGACAACAATCATATAGCTGGGAGATAAAGTGATGAATGGACTAAAGTTTGCCTTGCAAGCTATGAAGTTGTTTTAGGTTAGTAGGGGGAGACATTTCTAGAATGGCTTGGACTTTTATGGGGTCTATTTTGATTCTGTAGAGGGAAACAATAAAGCCCACAAGTTTTCCTGATAAGACCCTTAAGATACACTTCTTTGGGTTGAGTCTGACATGATAATGGATAAGTCTTTCAAAGATGATAGCAAGAACAACAAGGTGATCTTGGTGGTGTTTGGATTTATCGAGCAGATCATCAACATAATCCTCAACTATTTTGTGGATGAGCTCATGAAAAATGTAAGTCATGGCCCGCTGATAAGTGGCTCCCACATTTTTCAAGCCAAAAGGCATGACACAATAGAAGAAAGTTACCCATGGGGTGATAAAGGATGTTTTATGTTGATCTTGAGGTGATCAGGAGTTGGTTATATCTTAAAAATCCATACATAAGGGATAACATTTCATGGCTAGTAGTAAGATAAACAAGTTAGTTTATATTAGGTAGGGGAAAGTTGTAATTGTGGCATGCAAGGTTAAGATCATAGAAATCCACACAAAGGCAGAGTCCCCTAGTGGGTTTGGTAATATGAATGATATTGGAGACCCATTATGGATAGTCAATGGATTGAATGAAATTGACAGATATAAGGTGTTGAAGTTCTTCTTTGATGAGAAGGGCTATGCGAGGATGCATATGATGAAGCTTTTGTTGAACTGGCTTAACTTTGGGATGGGTTACGATGTTATGAAGAGTGATGGAAGGGTCAATGTTGGGTATATCCTGATAAAGCCAAGCATATGTTATGCTATGGTCATGGAAAAAAATATTGATAGTCTTTGTTCCTCAAGGGTTAAGGATTGGCCAATCTTGACAATATGAGGGTTCTCCTGAGTGCCCAAATTAACTTTTGTGGTCGATTCATTTAGCATTATTTGGTTTTCAGGAGGGAGGGATTTTTGAAGAATCCCCCGCACCCATATAGGTAAGAATAAAATTATCATATTGATGTTGGATAATGTTAATGGTGGGTGAGTCATGTGTAATCATTTCAGGGTGGATGAGAGGAGTGGTTTTGGTTTGGCCTTCATGTTGATAAGTCAGGGAACCCAAACTGATGGTGTTGATAAAAAAAAAGTTAGGTGGGATGATGTCGATGTCTTCAAATGGATTTGGTGAGGGTAGAGGTTCTTCAGATTGGAAAAGTGAGGTTGATAAGGGTAGGAGTTCCTCTAATGGGAGAGGTCGAGTTGAAGGTTCTCCAAATGTTGGAGGTTCTCCAAATGGAAGAGGTGGGATTGATGTTAGTGATGTGGGCTCTTTCAGGAGAATATACCCTAAGCCAAAGAACTCATGAGGTTTTTGGGTTTTAACAACAAGAAGTTCATGAGGTCCTTGTTCAAAGAGGCCAAAACCAAACCCTTTCTAAGCAAATTGATGAAGGTATGTTTGGGCAAAGGTCAGGTTGCTAATATAAAAAAATATGGAAGTGAATTGCTGGATACAAGGCATGGTAGTAAGAGCAAGAAGTGGTTTGTCAAGTCCCCCATAGACAAAATATGTTCTACTATTGGGAAGGCCAAAGGGGATGAGGGTGACAAAATTGTGATCATATGATGGATCATTTTGAAGGTTCCCAAATTCAAGTGGATAAGGGAAATCATCCAAGGCTAAAAGTTGATATTCCCCTAGTGTAAGATGCTGAAATGTGGATTGCAAGGGGTGTTCAACTGAGATTTGAGATGAAGGGATAGTGTAACTAGTGGGTGTTTCATCATTATTGAAGTTATAAGTGTTGGTGGGTTGGTTTGACATGTTGGCTTGGCTAGAGGTTGGTTTTGAAGAAGATGAAGGTGGAATAAGAACATCACTGGGTCGATATGTCATATTACAAGAAGCAAAGGGACTTGGATCGTCTTTGATTGTAATGACTTGTCCCTCATGTTCAAATTTGACACATCGATGAAGGGTAGAAGGGACGCATCCCATGGTACAAATCCAAGGGTGGTTGAGTAACACATTATATTAAAATTTTCCCTCTACAACATAAAATAGTTTAGGAATAGTTCGAGGCCCCAAACAGATGTGGAGAATAACTGTTCTTAGAGTGGTGGCCAAGGTATCATTGAAAGACCAAAGAACTATCGAACATTTTGACATGATGTTTTTATGTAGTTAGAGTTGATCATAGGCATGGGACGAGATGATATTGATACTTTCCCCCATCAATCATAACTCTTTTGACACGTGTATGATTGATGGATGTTGTGATAAAAAGAGGGGGATTAAGGTCTTCATTGTGACAGGGCAAAATTTTAGATTCTTGAAAGGTGACCTTGTAGCATGTTGGATGGATCTAATCAAAGGTGCAATAGGTTGGGGATCATTTGGTTGAACCTCTATAGAACATAATGATTCGATTAAAGCTTGACAATGTTGAGGTGAGGTGCTAATTAAGTCATAAAGACTCATTTTGACTGGTGTTTGATGAAGTTGTTTTAGCACCAAGCATTGGATGAATGGAGATGCATTGGAAGAGGAAGGGGCTCCCAAAATGGAAACTTTGCTCTTGGGTGGTTGTGAGGGTGAAGGAGTAGATGTTTGGGTTTGGTTGGTTGGTTGGGGAGTTGAAGGGTAAGACCATGGAATGGTAGTTTTAGCTTTGCCCTTTTCATTTTGTTGGATGGATTTACCTTTATCCCTTTGGTAGGCTCGAGACCAGGTTATCATATGAATGGTATGGATAAGGGGATTGGTTGCTTTCTTCGATTCATTTGTTTCACTCCTTGGCAGGAGTAGTGAAGTAGATTATTGGTAGGTAGATTAAATAGGTGGTAAAATAGGCAAGGGGCTTAAAGAAGGCTCATCCAACAGATCATTCTCCTCCAAAAGGCCATGAACGATAGTTTGGAGAGATTTATAGTTATTGGTATCATGCCCATGGGTCCCATGGAAAGACAAATTAGATTGTCATTGAACTAGGTTAGATTTTGGTGAGTGGGGTCAAAAGGTTTGATGGGTGCTAAGATAATGGAAGAAGCTTGCATGAACCTTCGTAAGATAGTTGTATAAGATTCTGATATGGATTTTGGAGGAGGTGAAGTTGGGATTTTTAGTGTAGATTTTTGGTGGGCAAAGTTTTCTTTATAGGAGGTGTGGTTGGTGGAGTAAGTCTGGTTGGTGGTTTAGGAATAATTGGCCTAGTTATAATTGGTTTAGGAATTGGAAGTTTAGATAATGAAGGTTTAACATATGGGAAAGTGATGGAGAAAGGTTGATAAGGAATGATGATGAACTAGGAGATGGTCTTGTTATAGGTAGAGAAAGAGGAGATGGTTTTTGGAGGAAGAGTAGGTAATGGGAATGGTGGAGGGATGTGGTCCTAAAATAAAAGATAGAGGTGAAGGAGTTGGAATGGTTCTTCCTCATGGTTGTGGTCTAGGCAATCCTTCTTTATTAATGGGCTTAATTAGATTAGGTTTTGGTTGGGTTGATGTGGTTAAATTCAATCGCAAAGGAGGGTGAGCAGGATTATTATGATTTTGTAGGGAAACAACAATATTGATTGTGTAACAGCAATTTCGAAATAGAGAGCTTGTTTTGAGAAGTTACTTCACTCATTTGCGAATTAGCTTCAAAACTAAAGGACATACTAACTTTTTCAGTCCAGGATCAAGCCTTAAATTGTTCATACATATTTTGTAGACCTTTAAAAGTTTAAAATGGACTAAAAACTTTGTTTTGGTGCTTAATGAAAATTTAGATGCTCAGAGAAATGTTTTGAAAAATTATGCTTTCAAAGTTACAACTTAAGACCAAGGGGTCAAAAGAACACCACTTAATCTTTCATATGGTGGGTAAAATTAAACTCACTTGTCAAATTTTTTTTTCAACAGTTGTTTAAACTTAAAATTTGATTGGCAAAAAGAAGGACGTTGTGTGTATGCTCTTCCATCCATTCCCTTTAGGGAAATTTTGGAATCAAAAGCGTCATCTTTATTGCAAGCATGCCTAGTCCAATGCATAAAAAGAATGTCGTCTAAAGCACTCTCCAAAAACTCACAATAGTTTGAGTGACTTTGAAATAACCTTAAAGTCTTTCTATTAAGTCATTTATTTTTATACAAACTTGGCTTTTGAGGGGGACTTCATTACTTCCCGCAAGTTCTATAGGGAAGCTTTGACCTGAAGTTTGATCTCCTGGCATTGACTTCAACCACTCCCACTAGGATCAGAGGTTTGAGTGGTTAAACTAACTTTTAGTGTTGGAGTTACACATGGGACGTATTTGCACTTTAGACATCGCACTACACTGAGCAAGCAACAAATGTAGTGGTTGCAAAAAAAATAAGACCTTTTTGTAAGAAACCAAGTGTCGTGGACATCTAATTATGTGCATTTATTTTACATTGTGACATGAAAGTCATTATGCAATTGATACATCTAGATGTTCGAAAACCAATTAGTTTTAGTCAAACCCACATTGTTATACCCTTGCTAGGATTTGGATGGTTATACTTAGTGTATTTTGATCATTTTTGTTCGGTATGTTTTGAGACTAAAAATTGTTTTTTGTTTATAAACCATGTCAAAACTAATTTGTTTATAGTCACTCTATTATTTAAAGAGGTGTTATGTTGATTGTTTTACACCACACTTATGCCTTGAAATTTTTGTTAAACTTGTTTGTGTGTGTCATTTGAGTTGTTGAGGGTAGTGTTACGCTACCAAAATCATATCAAACTATTTTACTTGAGTCTTTGAAACATAACATTGATCACATCATTTGAGCTTGCTTATGTCATTAAGCTTCTCAATTTGTTTCAAAACTTGTTTACCATTGTACCAAAAATCATTTATTTCAAACCATGTCACATCAACCATTTGGACTTTGTTTATGTGTTATCATGTTGTCCAATCTTGTTTAGTTTATTTGGTTAATTTTTAGTTTTCAACATTGAGTTTTTAATTAACCTTGTCAAAGTTTGGATTCAAACATTGATTGATTTTTTTTAGGCCTCAATTCATGGGGTCGATACACAAATATTTCTCTTTTGGGTTGAATAATTTCGGTTAATAGATTACCCAAATTTGAAAACTATTGATGATTTGTTTGTTGAATACATATCCTCATCACTGTTTTGTGTTTTTATTTGGGAGAACACAACCTTTCTCCAAATGTATTTTGCCTTGTGTCTTATACCAACTGATCATGTTTATGTTTGATTTTGTGTATCGGGTCTATGTCAATGTTGTTTCCAAACTTTTTAGATTAAATCAAATCACATCATCCTTTGTTTTAAGCTTAGCTTTTGACTATGTTTGGCCAAATGTCCTAACATAACTTGTTTGAGCTTAGATTTTGACTCTGCATTTGGATAAAAGACTTAATGACTCTTTTCCCTTTCCTAGTTTAAACCTTGTTTGGAACACTTTGACCTAGACTTTTGACATACCAATTTTTATTCAGATGCTTAACCTTTTGTGTGTATGACATTTGATGTTAGACATTTGACATTAGACTATTTTATGCTAAATCTTAACACAAACCGTTCTGGAGATAATTACATCCTCAAATCATTGTTTGGAGATACAGCTCCACCTTCGACCAAGTTAGACCAAGATTCAGCTATTTGTCCTTTGGACATAGTTATTCAGAGTGTTAAGAACTCTAAGCCTTTTTGTTTCAGAGCTTTTGTCAATTATGTGGATATGTCTGATTAGAATTATGGTGGAGTCATGTATAATCCAACTTATGATAGAATGGTCACACAAAATCTGACTAAAAATCCCTATAGAGATAGATTTTCTAAGGGGTTTTATTATTCTCCTTACAATACTCCATATGGGGAACAAATTCAAAGACCAACTTAAAATCCAACTCAAAACCCCGACTACAAGTTATGTCAAATTATGTCAAGTTATGTCAAATTTGACATCAACAACATTACATGTGACTACAAGTCCCAATCTTCATTTATTTTCCTACCATTATACATTCCATTATCATATGTCATTCCATTTCAAAAACAAACTTATCATCCAATATTGATCCTTATTTACCATCCACGATCGCACTTTCCTTTGTAGAGGCAACAAATATACCTTATCTCGATGCTTGAAAGAATCATAATCAATAACCAACGAAGATCACAACATTCTCAACATCTAAATTTGTAACAAGTTCTTGACAGAGCAACTATTCAAATGAGGTGTGGGATAGTAATTAACATGATTGAGTATTCTATTTGTATCATTTTTTGATCAGCATGTGCATCTCCACTTCAATAGGAACAACATAATCATATGCCATTTTACCATACCCATGCCAAACACATAAAAAACCCAACAATCACCCAAGCCAAATACATGTATCATACCATTTTAATTTCCATATCCATTTGCCATTGTTGCATATCCTGCTATTTACCCCATCACTTGGAGGCAACCCTCTTACCATTTTATCCAATATATCCAAAACCATCATTATCATTAGCAAGACCATACCATCATATCATTATATTCCTATCTAGACCAAAGTCTATTTTTAGTCATCCTACCCAATCTTGTTTTGATCTTGGTTCTTTTCGCACTTTTCACGAGGGGATTTTGATCAATTTTCAAATTTGTGTTTCAATGACAGTTTATGAAAGTAGTGTGACAGTTGATCTAGCAAGATATCTTTTATTTACCTTCCTATATCAAACTTGGTTTATGTGAGCCTGATTTTAACCGCCTATGGGAAAATTAGTGTTCACCAATCTTGCTACTAATTATAACCATCTATGGGAAAATTAGTATCATTGATCTATGCTATTGTATCATAGTTATAACTGTCTATGGGCAAACTAGGGGCAACGCTTGTTTATCATGAATTGCCATATCATCTTGCCATTGTTATTTTCATTTGACTGGTCATTTATCGGATTTGAGAACTTGTTGGGATCTAGTTGGTTTTTTCTTACCTTTTATGTGGATAAAATTAATGTGACTTGAGGTCATTTTGAGACTATTTAGGTCATGCTCAATTCATGTTAAGGTCACCTCAGTTCCTCTTAGCCATGCTCTCACTATTTTATGACCAACCTAAGCCATGCTCTCATCATTTTATAAGCAACCTAAGCCAAACGCTCTCATCGCTTTGTGAGTAGGTATTTTGTCATTCTCTAACGAGTTAAGATACCTCAAAATGCCAAAAACATTTCAAATATTTCAAAATTCAAAAACATTTGTCATGTCTAAGCTTAGTTAGTTATCCTTGTTCCACCCTACTGAGGCAAAGTCATTGTTAGGATGCTTTCTTCTGCTTTTGTTTTCAAGATTTTTGTTTGTTTATTTATATCAAGTTATTTGTTTGTTTATGCACTTTCTATTTGTTTGTTCGCTTACTTGTTTGTTTTCTTTCAACACTATTGCCTTGACTCAGTCTATATGTGTTCATTGGGTGATTCCTTACACACATTATTCTTAAGTCCATCCATATTCATATGTCAACATTGTCATCATGGTTTTTATCATTGATGCATTATTTTTAAGTGTTTATTGGATCGGGAGTTAGTCCTTATGCATATTTTGACTAAGTATTCATGGTGTTCTATCATGATGCCTACCATCACATGCTACAACAAAATTAGCTTTAGGGAGTCTTCTAAGCAATGGAGCCACACAAATTTCTTCTTGGCACCTTGGAAAATATTTCCATCCCATCTTGATCGAATCAACCTATTGACTATTCTAGTTGTATCATTGCTAATAAGGATCAGCATCTCCTCATTGGTAGGTACAATTGAATATTTTCCATTGATCAATCTTATTTTTCATTGCTTTCATCACTTTGAATTTACTCATTTTTAATCTATATTCCAATTTATATCCTTGAGTTATGCTTGCTAATCAACCCTAACCAGGGCACCATCATCTTTAGCTAATCCAGGTCCTCTTAATGATTATAACCATGTATGGGCAAATCATTATTTTGACTTTTATTCTTGATTATAACTACCTTTGGGAAAATAAGCATTTTTTTTAAATCAATGCATGCAAGCATATTCTCATTTAGATTAATATCAACTACAGGTTAATTCTACTTTTTTCTTGATATTTTTTAAGGGATAGCCCATTCACATATGTGACGCCCACTCCCTCGAGGGGTCATCATCATAGGCTTTTCAAATACCATTTGGAGCTTTGTTCTTCAAACATCTTCTTTTTGACATACAAAGTATTTCTTATTATTTGAGAAGACATTGTTATGCCTACAGTTTGCAACATCTTCCCAAATAGGGGTAACTGTAGACACCTAAATCTAGCCATCAATGGCCATCAATCAAGCTTTTGACCAATTTCTACTAAAGTGTACAATTTGGCCTAAAAATACTAAAACACATTAAAAGATTTGAAACTGACATATTCAAGTGTCGATTTTAGCCAAAGTATCCTTAAAAGAAAGCAATACAATTTATGAAGTAGCTAATTTTGATCAGACCATTTCGAGTTAAAATGCCAATTTCACACTTAGGAGCTTTGGATTGTCCTTTTCTATCAATTTTTTTGCACAAGACACTTGCCTTTGTTATTTTGTGTTGGCAACATCGTAAATGGAATAATGGTTCCAACGCATTTAACATCGACTTCTAAATCCAATCCAGGTAAATTTCAAGCCAATAACAAGACATTTTGACCAATTTGATTAATTTGTGTACCAAAGAACCAAGGTTTGCACCAAAATGAATAATAATGCTTAAAGATAATTATTTCAAATCATGAGCCTAATTAAGAATTCTATGGAACTTGTTGAATAAATCTTTATTGTAAATTGTCATTAACTACATCATCAAATGACATCATCTATGGGATGGCATCCATAAGCCATAAATGCATAAAATATCAAGATTTATGCCTCCCATACCTTATTAAAACCCTCTATACCTATTCATTGCTCTTCTATCCCAAGTATTAATGGAGATATTTATAGATTGAATTTCATAATTAGATTTATTCATGACCACACATCTCAATCTTGAGATGGACGATCATAGTTGATCCTAAAACCATTCAAAAAATTTATAAATATGAGGCCTTGCCTATTGAATTTTAAGCTTGGGTAATGCAAAGTTATAATACCCAAATGCATTTAAAATCATTACATTTTAGTGTTATAATGCCCAAATATTAAGCCAAAGCCAAACATGATGCCAAAGAGAGATGGAGGTAGCCACACTTCATTGATGCAGACTTCATGAGCACAAACCAAGCAAACCACTTTAATAAGCTATTTGGAGCATCCAAAGAAAGTGAAAGATGGTTTCTTATGCATTTTAGTTGTGTTTTCCATTCTAGTCTTGTCAACTAAGCTCCCCCTTTGTGATAGGCTTAAAGTGTTAGCATTAGTGTATTTTGTTTAGATTTGTTTTATTCACTAACATAATACTAATCTCCTCTTATTGTAAACCTATGTTCACATTTTTCATGAAGATTTTGGAAACATTTGACTTCAATAAGGGATGGTGTGATTGAGTTTTCAGTGGCATATCCAATCCATATTTCTATGTTTTGGTGAATGGCTATTTAGATGACTTAATTGGAAGTTCCATGGGGTTATAGCAGGGGGGGCCCTCTCTCCATTTGTCTTCATTTTGATGGCTAAGGCCCTAGGTTTGGATATAAAAGGTGCGTATGTGAATGGATCCATCAAAAGAGTCAAGGTAGCAGATGGGTTGGAAAATCTCAATCATTAGCAATTTTCAAAAGACACTTTTTATTTGGATCAATGATGGAGAGAGAAGCCATACATTTCAAATCAATCTTGGATGAATACGCAACTACCTCCAGGAAAATAATTAATGAGTAAAAATCTAAGATCTTTTTTGTTAATACTAGAGTTCAATTTTAAGCTATGAATGCACATTACCTTTCTTTTTGGATTGGAAAGCTACCTAGGAAATACTTTTGAATCTTTCTATATGTAGGCTCGAGTAAATCCACTTTTTTGGAAAATCTAATTAATTCTTTCAAATCCAAACTGAATTTTTGGAAGGGGTGATTATTGTCCCTTGCAGGTTGCTTAACAATGATAAAATTTGTTCTGAGTGGTCTTCCAATCTATATGTTTTGTCTCCTTTACCCTCTAGTCAAAGTGCTGAATAAGATGAAGAAAATCGTGAAAGATTTTCCTTGGAAGAATTTGAGGACAAGAATAAAAATCCATTGCTTAAATGGGATAAGGTGTGTTTCTCTAAAAAGTTAGTTGAAGTAGGCATTCAAAATTAGAGTTACTAGAACTTGGCCCTTAAGACCAAATTGGTGTGGGGAATGTATTCACATCCTCAGGGATTGTGGATTAGGTTCCTTCTACTGAATGTTTTTTTAAATTCTGAATCCAAAATAAATCCTCATTATTGCTTTCCCCTCAAATGGCTCCCATATGTGGAACTTCATTTTGAAATATCCCCTGATCATCATATATCACATTTCATGGGAAATCAACAACATGGATTTGTTTGATTTCTTGAATGAATTAAGGAATAGGCATACATTTTTTAGGGATTATAAGGAGCTATTTGAAGCAAGGGTAATCATGTTATCATTTTGGGTAGGAAGATAACAGACTACTTAGAACCTATGTTGGGAGCTGGTTTTGAAATGTGGAAGTGGAAGTGCTTGGACAACACACACATTACACTAAACCATCAAGTTCCTCTCTCTAATATACTTGCTAAAATAAATTCTTTCTTCAACCCTAAAGAGGACACAATTCAATAGGTGGAAGCTAAATCATGGATTTATTCAATTTCTCTACATTATAGATGGCTGAAATTTCCCATCCCTCTTTTGACTGGTCTATTTCTCTTTATTGGAATAAAGTAGGATTGCCTAAAGCAAGGGCCTTTACATGGTAGGCCACTCAAGGCCAGATTTTAACTAAGGATAGATTTAGGAGAATGGAATTTGAAGGTCTGTCCAGATGTTGTTTGTGCTTAAATGATTTAGAAAATACAAATCATTTACTTGTCAATTGCTTTGTTGTTGTTGAATGTTGGAATTCATTGTGTTAAAAGCTCAGTTGGAGGTGGACGAGACCTGAATTTCTATTGTAGGATTTCTATTCTTGGAACATTGATCCTCATAATTTTTTTTTCTAGTTTTTGGAAAGCAATCCCCATAGTTCTCATTTAGACAATCTTGAAGGAGAGGAATAGTTGTATTTTTGAAGACAAGGGAGCTCGATAAAGAATATTTTTAATGAAGGTAAGGTTACATTTTTCAAAGATGGTTTCCTGTCATATTGCAAGATTGAATGGATCACTTTCCGATTGCGACATGTAAATCTGGTTTAATTGGATCGTTCTTAAATTTTCTCCTATTAATGGGTGAAGTGTTCGTACATTGGCGAGATGTAGGTAGAAACGCTTAAATTGTTTTCCTCTATTGTGGTCTTTTTAATCTCAACTTTAATGGAACAATTATATGCAATCTAGGGGTATCTAGGGTTGGGTGTATAATCAAAGATTGTTCTATCTCTTTGATCTAATTTGCTTCTCAAAAATTGGTGGCTAGTATAAAAAATGAAGCAGAAGTCTAGGCTTTGGGCCTAGGCTTGGAGTTAGTGGCCTAGTGTGGCATCGACAAAGTAATTATGGATGGGTACTTGATGGTATTTTTTATTGCTCTTAAGAATCATAAATTGACAACCCTGAGAATTCAAAGCATCTTGGGGAAATCTTATCGATTTTGGTGTATTTGTTTTGTTTGGAAGTGTCACATAGCTTCCACAAAGCTAGCCAAGAAGTTGAATTTCTATAAAATTAGGGGTTAGCTCAATAGGAAGATTTGATAATTGATAATAGAATATAATAGTGGTTGGGCTTGAAAGCCTTTGGGAGATGGAGGTGGTGATGGGTTTGTTATTTCCACTAGCCCCTCTCTTCATTTTATTTCATTTCTCTTATTTGATTGCAATCATGTGTTGGTGGTGGGAAGGGATTGATTATGTGGAGTGTTTAATCATTTAAAAGACTAGAGATGTCTTTTTAATGCTAAGCATTTATTTCTCAAGTGTTTTTTTATCTTTGTTTGTGGTGCCATCTTTAATATCCCCTCTGAGATCGACTTAAAATAATATATACATTTTTAAATTTAATCAATGTATTCTCTCATTAGAATTCATCATGAGAATCTAATTAATGATCCAGGTAAAACACATTAAGTATCTTAATTATAAAATATAGTTTGTAACAACTACCCATTACTGATCACTAACATCATATAAACCAAAACATAATTGAATATAGAAAGTAATTACAGACGTCCAACCACCACTTGTACAAACATGCAGCCATTGTTGTTATGATACAATAGCTAATAATTAATAATTACATTTCATCATAATAATGTCTCAATAATAATAAATATAATATAATGTACAAGATACAAGATACAAAGTTTCATGGAGTATGAATTTCTCAAATTCTAGTATCTACGACAATCTTAAGTGTCGTCTCCAAGTAAGTGATATTATGGGAGGGAGAGCATCATCCAAACGCTTTTTCACACCAAATACAGACCATCAATGCCCCACACATTTTTCCATCAGGGAATGACCCTCCCTTCATGAATGAGTAGATAGTAACGGTGAGAAAATTTATAGAGACAAGCTAGTACCCATGTGCGGTATCATTTCTAAGAACATGCAGTAAACCATAAATAAATTCATTCTAACTTGATATCGCACAAACATATAAATCATACACATAAAATGACCATGTTTAACTAAACATTACTTTGGTCAAAGTTTTCAATAGTTATTAATCTCTATAATCAATCAATTTCAAACACATCACTTGATCAGATTACCTTCATCTGGGATTGTTGATGCTAATCAGTTAGTGAAGTCCATCTTACTACTTACTCAGTACCAACAATGTGATATTTGGTTAACATAAATATAACCAATAGATTTATATAAATTATTTCTTACTAGCAAACATAAAATATGCTAAACACAAGAATAATCAAAATACATACATTTAATCTGTCAAACATATGAATGAATCTCCGTAATATCATTTATCACATAAATAATAAGCAAACAAATACAATTTATACCAACAGGATATAATCTATGTTTAGACTGCATAACCTAATCTCCGTAAGTAGATTCAAATATATAGTTCAAATAGTAATAACATAGTCCATTTTTATGTACACACTACTTCCTTTCAAACAGTCAATCATAATATTTACAGAGAATCAGATAACTCATAAACCAGTTATAACATAATCTTTCATATAGACAACTCATTCCGTTTCAAAGAGATTGTTTTCATATGGTTATAATTTTTGAACCCTTGAAAACTGTGACTTATTTTAACCATATATTTAGCTATAAGTATAGGCATATGACCCAATACCCCTGTAATTGTAATATTTCTATATGGTTACTTAAGTCCATATATAAATATGTTTCTTATATACAAATAATTGTACACATACTATGTACTGTATATAAGCACACAAATGATATATAAATATTATATCAACAGTCATTTATATTTCTTAATCAAAAACTCCATATGAATTCAACAACCAATATAACTTTCATGTTCACAGATATATTGATGATCTTTATAAGATAAATGATTCAACAATATAATACTCCATAGTTTTTATCCTTAAATAAAATTTCATCCTAATTTATTCAAAGCGTATATAATTCCGTACACAGGTTCTCAAGACAAAATAGTCTTTCAAATTATGATTCGCATATAAGTATTTGATAAAACACGAATTACTCTTATATGATACACAACAATTTCATCAAATACACAAATATACGAATCACTAAAGCCGTAACAATATAATAGTCAAAATCTATGCTTATAGGGATGCATCCCAATGTGTGTGTGTGTATATATATATATACATACGTCCTTGTATATATTAGTATACTCATGGTACGTATCGTACACAAGTTTACAATGGACAAAATAATTTTCAATAAGTATTTGTGGTCTATGCTACAGTATACTAATCATTTATAGTACACACAACTCTTAAATATACTAATCATTAACGAAACAATCATAGCGTATACCATCCACTAACCACGAAATCAATTTTTAGTAATATATTGTGAGTTACATTATCTAGTAAGACCGGGTATACTTATGAACGAAGAGATTATATTCAACATATCAAGTTGAGAGAATACAATCAATATAATATTTAATATAGCCTTTGTTCCAAATGAACTCATACCTATATATAAAATCAGTTTGGAGTTTAATCACACACAGTATCTGGAATTCCATAATTAAATATATATTCATATTTGACATGGCTTTCGATTTACTCAATCGATAGCGTTAACATGCACTTATATTTAATATGTTTAAGATAATGTTGATATTATATTATATAGCCACTTATTATATCCTCAGATTAGATATCAGAGCTCATATAATATAATATATAATATAATCACTTGTCCAATTATATTATCATATTTAAATCGACACGAAGCAATTAAAGTCTCATAAACTTACAGGAACTACCTTGATTACTCCATATTCACGAAATAGATTGCATAGAATAATTTAGAGTATACAATAATGTACAACAACAAAATCATTGTGCTATCAAAGTACATTGCATTCATTCAACCATTGAGAACGCAGTTTGTACCATTAAAACCAATATGAGACAAAAGATGGTTGTATTGTACTTGTTTACAGTCCATACAATTATACAACCGTACAATTAAATACTTGTTTTCAGGTAAGCATTAAATAAAATACTTGTATAATTATAAAATAGAATACAGTATTCATACTTGTAAACTATAAAATACGGACTGTAAATAAGTCGAAGTGAGTCGTTTCATCAGATATATAAACACCTCACTGTTTTTAACTCTATATAAAGATAATTTCAGTCGCTGCACAAACTAAGTTCGTTGCACAATAACTCATGTTTAAACTAAGTTCGTTGCATAATAACTCATCTTTAAACTAAATTCACTACATACCTATTATATACTCGTATATAAATATAAATCGTTGTATTTAAAGTTAAATCGCTGCATAACACCCTATTATGCATACAAAACAATGATCCTTCATGCGATAGTTCTTACGCTTGAATGGATTCAATTGCTACAAAAATCAACAATGAGCAAGACCTATATTTCAAACCCAGTGCTAAGAAGAAATTTGTCCATATACTAATTTCCTACACAAACCGTGCTATCTACCAAAGTTTTCGGCGAAATACACGGTATAATTATTTTGTATATGTATATAAAGTGATTTACAATACATGTTATCGTACAAATAAACAATTACTATATATTATAAGTGGTTTATTATACAATACCAACCTATATAAAAGTATTTATAAATAAATAAAGTACATAAGTGGTTTATTATATCAGATATCATTGCTTTATAAGCAGTTTATATACATCTACGTTATGTATATACATAAGAGATTATAACAACTTTATAATATATTATTTGTTTTTGTTACAAGCTTAACGATTATATATTATACCTTTATTATATATATATATATATATATATATATATATAAACTTATTCAAACATAAGTGTAGCGATTGTTATGATATATGACGATGACATGAATTTTTGTTAAATATTTTAACGGATAATGTATTAATACAATAGCGATTTAAAATAATCGTAGCAATTTGTATATTCATCTATTGTGGTTTATATACATATATATATTTAATATGACAATCCGTATTTTTTTTATATGTACAAATTGCTATCACAAAATTATATCAATTCGCTACATAACTACGACAAATCAAGATCAACACACAAAAATTTAATGACACCACCTACCTGTCCAAAATATCTTGTTGCTCCTTCCCTTAAAGTTTTGTCTACTCTTCTCTTCTACGTTGCCTTCTTTTTCTTTTATCCGTGACCCCTTCTCTTCTCCTCTTCTCTTTCTTTATTTCCTCCTTTCTCCATGTCATCGCCACTTCCCTTGCATAGTTTTTCTTTTCTTTTTTGATCATTTGTTCCCCTAAAATATACTTTTCAATTCTCATTTTTGGTATATATTTATTTTTCTAAATATAAAATATAATTGCTTTACTTGTTTTATTCTATTTACAATTTCATACCATTATTTTATTTTTTTTATTTCCTTCAAGAGTCTTTTCCTATTTTTATATTTTTTTTCTAAACTTAATAGCTAATTATAACACAATTAATAATTTATATCATCATTTTAATAATGATAACTATTTATATTAAGTTGTTGTTTATCTATATTAAAGTGTTAAGCTCTATAATGATATTTTTGAATATTATTATGATAATTAGCTTATGTTCTCAACATTATTAAGATACTTTGATTAATCTACATATGGTAGTATCAAACACTAGACACATAAATTTGTATTTTCAAAAATATTAATAAAAATGAACACATTAGCATGACATTAACACAATCGCACAAAATTAATTTATCTAAGCATAATTTGAGCTAACACACACAACTAATCATGTATAAACCATTATCTAAATGTAACAGCATCCAAATCACGCTAACGTTAACAATTCAAACAATGCATCTAATATGTATTATTTAATGTGTTGTGTGCAAGGTTCTAATCGTTCATCTGTCATCTCCCAACATCTCCATCTATGTCACCCTCTCTAATAATGTGCTCTTCATCATGCTCTCAGCGATGAATCTCTCATATGTCCAACTCACGACAAACAAAGAGTTAGTCCATAACATCAAAACATGTATATCATAAAATACTACTAAATAACATGTCAACATGATCTCATTATAAATAATATACAATACAACTAACTAATCGCAATCTCATCATGAAATCAAAACAACATACAACTACCCCATAACAGCGTATGACTTATAACTTAATTAAATAAAATCACCAACTATAAATATCTGTGGATAATAATTTGTTTAGCGAGAAATAAGAATGTAACGCATCTTTTATCTTTGTTTCACACATCTTTAAATGCATTTGTATTTCGATTCAGAGTGTTGTGCTTCTCATTTTTCCTCGTGCGTGAAACTATCAGTGAGCTATGTAAAAGGAAGATGGGGTGGGCAGATGAACTTGTAACCATGGAACCCTTTTATTCTTGTATCTTGAGAAACATGAGATGGCGTTTAAATCCTCAATTTCATAAGGGAGATTGAGGAGGGTCTTTTGGATTCCCTCAGGTTTGATGCTCAAAGTTGTTTGGGACATCCTTGGCATCGATTATGCTCAGATGGAATTTAGAAACATAGTAAATTTTGAAATTGTGTATGTTTTCATTAGCAATTTAGAATGTTCTCGAGGATATGGATATGGGAAAGGTAATCACAAAGAAATTTGCTAGGTCTAGTTTGGTCTAGATGTGGTTCTCAATGTTGTGAATTTGGTCAAGCCCTATCATCTCCCTCTCAATGGAGCTGAAAATTGAGCCCTGATATCACTGAGGAGGAGCTAGATGAAAGGTTTTTTAAGGTATTTGTTTTTTTGGAACATATGTAATTGTTTCTTCAACCAAGACCTCTTTCAAGTAGGATTGGTCTCCTAGTGGTGGATTGGGAAGCTCTGAAGGCTCCCCTTACCTCTCTAGCCCTTATTGGAGAGGTTAGTAAAATGACCAATTTTCTTGCAAAATTGGTTGGCCTTAGAGCTAGGGAAGCTATGAAAATGGAATTGGGTGGCATCCCCGTAGCTCATAGGGAGCCTAGTTGCTACAAAGCAAGACGAGGGAAGAGTACGAGAGGTAGTGTGGACAACATTGACAAAAGTCAAAGTGGCATATGAAGAGACGTTACAGATGGTGGGTCTCCCTCGTCAAACACTACCATACAGAAAAAGGAGAGAGGATGAAGGATGGGGCAAAAGAATTGCTTTGCCCAAAGAGAAGATAAAATGAGTAGGGTGTTTTTGATTTGGGTGGCCATACATGTGTTGGTTTGAGTGGTGGCTTTCAATTGAACGTGTTGAGTGCTCGATTCAGCATTGGAAAAGATGGCAATAGACGTGGAAGTAGGTTTGGAGGCAATGGTGTGGACATAACAAGGGTTGTTAATGATGGCACATATAATAGCAACTTAAAAAACTTATTTTCCAGTGGGGATGAGCCCAAAGTCCTATAGTTGCGTAGAGATTAGGGTCGGGACACCTTTCGCTTATGCTTTTGTTTTAAAAGCTTTATATTTAACTAGTATAGAAGTTTTTTTTTAGGTATGTCCCTCGTGGATGTAAAATCTTTATATGATGCTATGTTGAAAGTTGTGTTCTTAACCTTATGGCTTGGAATTTTTTATGATATTTTATTGTGCAAGCTTTTCAATAAGATATTATTATTATTTTGATGATTTTCTATCTTATAATGAAAGAGTGAGGTATCCTTCAATCTTCGATTATTAAGAAAAAAATATTACATATATCATATTCTATTATGAACATTTATATATATTTAAATCATATTTATTATTTAATTATATAATATATAATGATATATTAAATAATTTTATATTATAATATTACCACCCAATTTTCACAAAATTAAGCCCAAAAAAATGCAAATTTACATTTCAAAGGAAAAGCACTTTTGTAACATCCAAATATCACAAAATTCAACCTCCATCCCGCGACGAGCAATAATTCAATTAAAATTTACAAAAAAACAGCTATGCTTTATCAATGATAACCCTTGATTCAAAAGTTTTTCGAAACGCAAAATTAAACAGAGAAAAAAGTTTTTGTTATCTAAACAAAAAGCATAGTCAAACTTCAAATGTAAAGAACACTTATACCATTCGAATTTCATGTAATTTAACAGAAAATATCAACCCCACAATATAATGACAATCAAAAATCTTGAAAAAACATAAAATAACAAATTAATTAGTGTGATGTAACATATATAAAATTTTGGTGGTAGAAAGCGCTAGAACTGCCAATCAAAATAATTATCAAAATGTATTGGTAATAGCAAGCTTGCAAAAACTTCCTCCCACAGGGGAAAAAAACTCTTGCCCTGCTTTCTTGTAGCATGAATGTGAAGTAAGCTAAGTGTTGATGGGTGTTTCATCCCTTTTTAGATATATATATATATATATATTTTATTTTATTTTATTTTTATTTTTATTTTTTTCCACAGCACTTTTAATGAGAAAGCGTTGGGGCTGCCAATCAAAATAATTATCAAAATATATTGGTAACAGCAAGCTTGCAAAAACTTCCACAAGGGAAAAAAACCCTCGCTCTGAGTTCTTGTAGCATGAATGCAAAATAAGCTAAGAGTGCTTTATCCCTTTTTAGATAAATATAAATAATTGTTTTCTTTTTTTTTTTTTCCCACGGCACCTTTAATCAGATATAATAAATAGTTCTCCATGTATATAGTTAGAGCATTAAAAAACTAAAACCCATAATACATATATTTAAAAAACATTCCAACACGCAGATTTATGACTAACCTCGTAGCAAGAATTGATTCAAACCATAGAAAATCAGTTACAGAGGAAGCATATAATTTTTTGTTCCCAAAGCAAGATCTTGGCATTTTTAGAAGCAATCTAAAAACAATACTAAAAGTTTCAATGGTAGTTCACAAAACAATATGAGTATGCATGTTTTTTAGCTAAAGATGATTGGAAAAAGAAAAATCAAGATCATATATTAAGTTGAAAACTCAAACAAGGGAGATAGATTCAAATGTATTTTAGTACGTTTTGCGAGGGTAATTTTGAAAAGTATACTCTAAAAAGCATGACAAAAAAGCATACTACAACATTGCTTCTTAAATGGAAAGTATACTCAATCCTCTTGAATGGAAAGGTTCAATCAATATGTTTATTAACCGGTTCGATCAATATGTTTATTAACCATCTCAAATTTACCAGTTTCAAAACCAATTTAAGAAGCAAATACAATAAAAGGAAAATACAGACTTGTCAACGCAGTCTCACCCATTCACCATTGCTTGAGTAATAACTAATGCAGACAACAATGAGATGAACAAATCTTCATATTTATCCATGTAAGGAGAGTACTAATTTGCCAACTGAAACATAATCATGCAATCAAAACATTCTACAAGGTAGATGTCTTCCCAGTGCATACCAATGTCATATTCCTGAAACATAATCATACAATCAAAACATACTAAAGGCTAGATGACAATCAAATGAACAAGTCTTTATATTTATCCATGTAGAGATAGTACTAATTTACCAACTGAAACATAATCATGCAATCAAAACGTAGTGAAGGCTAGATGTTCTTCACACTGCATACCACAGTCATATTAATCTTTGGTTTAGTCAAAACATGAATGTAACTGCCAACCCAAAGTAATTAATTCTCATCACAGTTAGGACTGAACCTAGAATTACTTGGTCTTACATTGATTGAAGACATACCACGACTTATAAAATACAAGAACACCGTATTAATAACAAAAACAATCATTATTAAATTACCCCACTGGGTCCAGGTATTGAAATTGATTAAGTCACAACTCATAATTTAAAGATTGATGCACCAGTGTTCAGAACATTACAATGTTAACTGTGCTACTACAATAAGTTCTCTATATATTCATTACGCTGGACAAGAAACCTAAAATAGTCATCAAGAAACCAATAGTACATAAACTAACACCTTTATATGAACCATAGTTCAGAAGTATGAGAATACAGTATTTATGACAATGAACATTACAACAGCAAACTCTCCATTTAATATTATGCCTAAAAATGAATCCTAGTACAGTTATCAAGGGTATTTGAGTCTTTTTTCTAGAGCGACAACAGTATTCATGAACACAATGTCAAGAAGAATTACAATGCTAGACAGGATATACAAATAGTTCAAGTGCCTCATAAGCCATTGGCACTAATACAAGACCCTCATGAAATAGCTCATAGAAAATCAACCAATTGGTTCTGCACTCCTGAGAAACATTCCTTGTGCTTGAACACCAACAAAAAAAATAATGTGAAAGCTGAGCCCATCCATATGGTGGTAAGCCCTACCCACCCCAACCATCAGTTTGGGGTTGGAAGAGGCCACCAAACGAAGCCCAGGGTTATAAAAGCAAATGAGAGCAAGGGTTAAGGAAAAGATCAAATGTCCACCAGAGTTGAGGGGTTTTACACACAAAGTCAGTAACATACAGACCAACAAACTGAAACCCACCATACATCACGCCAAATCAACATAGAAAGCCTTCATGGCTCTGCTAGCAATATTTCATCTCTACGCCATCTAAGGGCGAAATGAACTAGGCCAAAGCTTACCCACCAAGGCTTATTAAACAAACTCACACTATTATCTCAACAACCACCTTACTCAAATCCAAATGCAATAGCAACTATAGCGGCCTGGAAACACCGATAAGGAGAATGTGAGAGTTTCAAGGGGGTGAGGGCCCTCCATGTAATCGATGCATTTGCCTAGGGTTTCCTCCAAGAATAAAACAGTGGCAGCTAAACATGCATAGATTTGAAATAAAGAAGCAAAGGACTTACTTGAAAAATGCCCTCTTTATTATGTTTATTTTCTTCTTCCAACACCAGTGTGTTCTTCTCTACGTTTTTGGTACAGTCCCAAACTGCCATATATCCTTCCATCGGATTCTATGGCCACCACCAAAACATTAATGCCTCCAAAGCATGGATTCTAAAAATAATTTCCATCACCATCATGGTTGCAGCCAAAAAGCAGGCCTGAAAACCCCATATTTTCTCCATACTTTCCTCACTCCTATTTTACCCTTCGAAGTCAACGACCCAAAATGATAACCATTCAAACGCTATCCAAGCAAAAACCCAAAGATTTTGTCTTAATACTAAAGTCCAATGCCATGACAACCTCGTGACCCCATCATGGGTCAAAAAACCTTTTACCACAAGAAGACCACAAGCATAATCATTAAACCCTTTTACCACCAAGTCACTAAGACTTTGAAACAAATCACAAAGTCCCTTATTTACACATGCCAAAGCATTACCAAAACTTATAAGCTTTTATAAACAACCAATGCAAGCTTATGGACCTTGGCAGCAAGTGCAGGCTTATGTTGGTCAAGCTAACAACTCAATGGGCCTGCCTTTATTATTAAACATTCATGCAAACATAACAGGCACAATTGGCTATAAGCCAATGACGGCCTCTGAACAATCAATGCTAATGGTTACGCACAGTACTGGTTAACACAATACGAAACATCACAAAAGGGAATGGTGGACAATTGACTCGATCTCTTTCTTTTCCCTTACACTCATATGCCTGTACAGCACTGATGCGACAGTTTGATGAAGTCTTCCAACCCCAAACCTAGCTCAGTCATCCAACTTTACCTGCAATCACAAACGACATCAGCAGTACCGGTTCTGCATAATAAATATAAAACCAAATACTAAATGAAAGATAGCCAACTACAGCATGATCTGAAATACTAAAATATACGCTCAAAGTAAATACAGATCAGACTAAATGCCAAGTATCATAATAACGAAATATCTCATCAAAACAGTACAGTAGGCACATTATTCAAGGTCTGCCCAAGTGGGATATGACAACTTGGAGAAATATTATTAGTAAAAAAAATTGTTATTCCGTAACAATGCTGTTAAATTAAGAGACCACATTGATGGCATGGGTCCACTCAATGCATTCTTCAACACATCCAAGGCTGAGTTGCACACAACTTGAATTATTTGGAAAAAGTCGCCGTTGCAAATGATTGCTTAATAGGTTTACATATTCCACGAGACAACTGCCATGCCATAGGCAAGAGGGAATTTCTCCAACAAGACTATCGTTAGCAACTTCCCAAGGCCTAGAGTGATAATTGAGTCAAAACCAATGTTGAAATTTGGCCACCAATGTTACATATATCAAATTTAACATGTTTAACTTGGAGGGAATCCATGTGGAGCTAATGTTAATTCATTGGACTACACAAGCTATCTGACATGACACCTCCATGGATGCTGTTATAAGCTATTAAGAGTGAGCACATGGTTGGTGTGATTGTGGCAAGATATGCCCCCGGAGTGTGAAGCAGTCAGTGGTGAATGCCATCAGAGTATTAAAGGCTGCCTTGACATTTAATTTTGAAAAAACTTAAAATATTTTCTTCATCTTCAAAGAAAAAGCACTTACATTTTTATTATAAAATTTTTAATAATTTTTACATAAATACATTTATAATTAATTGAACCTTATAGATTTGTTTGGAAAAAAAAATTGAATTAACACTCAAAATAATGAGATTCTACCAATAAGGACTCGAACATTTGGCTTTGACTTCAAATCCTTGAATTTCTCATTTGTAGTTCTGGACCCAAATGGCAATGTCCATGCAGGGGCTTGCATGCTTTTCAATATATTTCCAGAAAAAAAATTATCCTTCTTCTATTTGTACATAACTCTCCTCTTTCGTGAATTTCCAGAAAAAAATCTCATCTCTTCCCACAAATCACTAAGATATAACGTATGGGCTGGTTTGATAAATGATATGAATGTAGAAATATTTGTATTTCTAAGTTGTTTAAAAAAAACATATTGTTGTCGTTGACTTGACTACAAAGGAAAGGAAAGGAATGGAATTCCATGATGCCGAATGCCCTACCTAAATGTGCAGGACAGTTTATGGCGCATAAGAAGCACTTAACTATACTTTAAATACAATATATATAAATATAGTATTTAAATATAAAGAACAAATAAAAATAAATAATATATATATTGAGGGCAAAGAACAAATACAAAGAAATAATTTAATGCAAATATAAAATGTAGAATATAAGATATAGAATTTGAATCTCATTTCTCTCTTGGTTGGGGCTGTCTAAACTCTTACAGTACCCGAATTAAAAAAAAAAAAAGTAGAAATTTCAAACACCTTATTGTTTTTCTCCTACTGGAGTTTGCCTTCTGTGACACGACATTGATTATTGTCTATTTCACAGCATTAATTATTATCTGTTTCATTCTGGAAACCCCTTTCACATATAATTTAATATTAAAAAATCATAAAATTATATAAAATCCAATAAAATTCTCGAGTGAATTCAAAACCACTAACAACACCTAAATGTAAATGAAAGCCTTGACACATCAAATCATTATAATAATTAGAAGATTATTTGAAAACCTAAATTTTATTTGCTGATTAAGTCTAAACACAAGAAGCTCTTAACTTTACCCATTACATTAAACATTATATTTTTTAGATAAGGGTAAAGGTTGGTTTTTTGGCAGGGGTCCATACCCTGTTACAAGAGGGTCAAAACCGAGATAAGCATAGAAAACTAGTCTGATACAACTTAAATAGCAAAACCAACAGAGCTACTACAAAAGAAGCCAAAAAGTAGCGAAAGTAGCTCAAAAAATAAAACACCTCAGTAGTTGTGAAGCATGTTGAGAGTGTCCTTTATCTCTTTAATGTTGTTATGCATGTTCTAGACCCTGCTAGTCATGGTATTATCAGTGACCTTCCCAGTATGTTTTTGACTGCTGCCTCTACCTCCCTTATCTAAAACAGTAGCAATATCACTAATAATAGTAGCCTGGGTACCAATGATCTCAACCATCCCAGTAGTGATATCATCCAAATAGGTGAACTCACTATAAAGGATATTAACTTTCTCACTCAAATTGTGAATCTGAATATGAGAAGTTTTAATATTATCCTCATTGTAATCCGTCTACTTCATCTTCTTTTTATAATTTTGATTGAGAATATTCATCTCCTTTCTCACATCACTGACCAGAATTTTGAGATTATTCAGCACCTTAAGATTTTGAGATTATTCACATCATTGTGGTTGGCTTGATCTAAAAGTGTACTCAAGGAAAGAAGCCTTTGGACTGCATTAGCCTTGTCACAATCAATATTGTTCCCCTGGTTTGAGTGACTACGAAGAACCCTTTTGTTGGAGTCATTGTTCAGAACTTCAGAAATGCCCCTAACCCTTTTATGCTTAGAGGAAGAAGGCAAGGGGTTCTCAAGTGGAGGGGTTAGGGAAGGATTGCTTCTCAGGGCCGAGTTTAAGAAGTGCAGATGCAACAGTAATATAACAGCTTGGTGAGAGGGAATGGCTAACCTCCCTAATTGCATTTTCTGAATAGAATTTTCAAGAGAAGTTGGAAGAAGGAACAACAGACTCACCAGAATACGGTGTCTAAAGTGGTTCAAAAAGACCAAGTGGAAGCTTTTGATTACATGGTGTCGTCCATCCAAAATCAGAAACTGCATAATGATCCTTGCAAGCTCATCGAATGGCTTAGGTAGAGAGGTTCTAAGGAAACCTTCATGGTACGGAGTCAATTGTTCGTCCCCCACCATGAATGTGTTCAGTTTGTGTTGTTTGTTGCCTATGTTGCCTTGGAACTTATAACCTTCAGTACTGAGCCCTATGACGAAGGAGATTAGACCCTCAGTGATGGCAACATTCTTACCTCTAATATTGACTCTTCTATCTTTCCAATACCGGACAAAGTTTTGGCAAATGTGAGTCATGCCCTTTAACCTTACGGAGAATATTTGCAACCCCTCTGACCTGCAGATGCTTCCGTAACACTTTATCAATCTCCCAAGCCTTGTTGAAGGTAGCCTCTGTTCTGAGATGTTCTCTGCCCATTCTACTAGAAAATGCGACCGTAAACAGGAGAGACTCTTGCTTGAGAAAACCAAGGATGCAAGAGATAGAAGTAAAAAGAAGTCTGAAAAGATCTTTCCAATAGAAAAGAGAGATTCTCACGATCTTTGCAATGATTAAACTCCACATCCCAATGTGATATAAATCACAACTCAAACAAGTGTCCTTATGACAAGAATTAACACATGTTTGTCTCATTATGAAGTTGGATGATGATGTGCTCGGGCATGATTTGTGAATCGGTCCATCTAAGGAGTTGGTTACTTTGAACACCAACACTAGCTAAGAGATCAATTAGTTGGTTACCCTCTATAGACGTGTGAAAATTTAGTCTCAACGAGAGAATTACATAACATAAGGCCTGAATCAATAAAATGTTTAATGGTCCAACTAGGAGTGGAGGAGTTATTGAGACACCTAATGATGTTAAAGAATCTCCTTCAATTTGGAGCTTGTCAATACCCAAATCCTTAGTAAAGTGTAGACCCCAAAGAGCAACAAGAGCTTCAGCATAATGATTTGACTGGATTCCCATGTTGCCAGCATAGGCAACAACAAACCACCTTTGCTATCTCTGAAGACTCCTCCCCCTCCAACAATTCCCGGATTACCATTTGAAGCTCCATCAAAGATCAGGTTGGATCCAACCCGAAGGAGGACCTTTCCATTTCACAGTTTTCCTGTAGTTAATCTTATCCACAGTAGAAGGGTCTAAAACTAAAGAAATGTTCCATCTGATAGCAATATCCTCTTCAATCTTAGAAGGCTATTGGTCTTCTTTGATGTTACAAATAGAAAGATTTTCTTTAATCCTAGAGAAAAGATTGATACTACCCTAGTTAGTATTGCTATAAATTTATTTAAAAATTATGTTATTCCTCTCATGCCAAATGGTCCATATAGTATGAGGAAAGGACGTCCAAAGCATTTTCACTCTTTTGCTCTTGAAAGGAGATTTCCATTGCTTTAAAGAATCTTGCATATTGTCTAGTGTGACCTACTGAAGAAATACAAACTTCAAAATAACAAATTAACTCTTTTGACACATGCAACTTTCGAGAGAGCTAGAGCAAAGACACCTCAAATCTAGGGGACATGCAAGGTTTAAACCAACGCATTAGAACATTGATCATCTTTTCACACTCCGGGCCATTATTGAGGAGGCATGTCATCGCTCATCCAAAGTCTATTGTTGTTTTGTAGACTTTAGGAAAATGTTTGATTATGTTCTAAGAGAGAAACTTTTCCAGAGAGTTAGGAATATTGGCATTTCTGAGACTCTTGGCAGCCATTATGAGATTATACGAGAATGTTCTTGGTCGTCTCTGCACAGTTCATGAAATTTCAGACTTTATTAGGAGTACCATTGGGGTCAAGCAGGTATGCCCTTTGTCCCCAAACTTATTTGGAATATACAATGATGAGTTAGAGACCTTTCTTCATAAACATATTCAAACTAGTGACGGGTGTCTTCACCAGGGTCTAATTTCTATCCTCTTGTTTGCGGGCGATGTGGTTCTCCTAGCCTCTTCTCCCGAAGACTTACAACGGCAATTGGATGCTTTGGCTCTCTTTTGCGATCTCTGACAACTGACCGTTAATTTGGGGAAAACCAAGGTCATGGGTTTTAATGGCTTGAAGACCTCCCACCTCCATTTCTTTTTCAGAGAAAAGGAGGTTGAGATTACCACTTCCTATACTTATCTGGGAGTGTAATTTTCTAATTCACGTTTCAACTTGAGGCAGGCACTCCAGCCTAGAATAAACAAATGTTATGGTTCTTTAGCTCTCTTTGAACGACAATGTTTTCTCCATCACTTTCAAGATATCTCTTCCAAGATGTCACTCATGGATACACTTATCTTTCCCACAATTCTCTATGGATCTGTAGTTTGGGGGCCCTCTCTACATGAGGATGATTGGGTTGTTGAGAGGGTCCAGACACTTCTTCGCCACATGATCAAATGTAAGCAAATAGTTCCCCAACATATTATTCTTGCAGAGTTTGGAGCCTGACCCTTCTGATTGTAGACTATATTCGATCTGATCACTTTCATACATTGCATATGAAGGTTTGTTGATTCTGCGAGTGGACGTGACAGATACCCATACTTAGCACACTATTCTTCAAAGAATCTTGCTCTCTCAGTGCCTTCGACATGTGGACGTCATTGGTATACAGGGGTTTCTAATCTATTGGAGTCTGTGGGAATCAAGATGGACCGACTTCCTCCATTTATGTACTCCTTGGATGCACCAACTCAACTTCTATCCACTAGACAGGTGTTGAACCAGATTATTAGAGATGATATTTACAGACAATTTATCCATACTAATTGGGTAAACCCTCCTTGGGGGTTACGCCCTATGATGGCTTTTTATGCAAAGCACTTCTTAGAGCTAAGTGACGGGCTTATCATTCGTCCACAATATACATTCCGCCACGGGATGCACTCTCTTCACATCCCATTAGGACAGTTTCGAGTGGGGTCTCACAGGGTTAGGATTGAGACAAATCCACAGATGGATTGAGTAGACAAGGTTTGTCAGTTATGCAACATCCAAGAGACGAAGTCCAAAGAGCACTTCATCTTTCGTTGTCCCACTTACAATGAGATCAGAGGGAGGTTTTACTGCCTATTTAGGAGAACACAAACTCTTTATGACTTCTTTAGATATGAAGACCAGAGATGTTTGGCTTTATATATACATGAAGCTCTTAAGCTTTGTGATCATTTTATTCAGAGACCCACTAGACCAATCTTCACTCAGCGGATTACTTCCTTTTTCACGATGCTACCTTCGAGGAGAGGCACTAAGCGACAGATTGACATTAGTACAACCCCAAATTCTAGATCAGTGAGGCCCAGAGACACCATTCACATTTCCCTGAATTTTCATCAACATATTCACTTCAAACCCGGCATCAAGAGGCAGCCTAGATCCACCAGACCTTCACAAAGGACCTTTCCTTCTAGGCAAAGGATTGGAGGACAGACCGGGCATCATACCTCCCCTTCTTCGGGTCAGACTTCTATTCGAAGCTTCTTCTCGTCGACCTTGGATGCTAGGAGAGTTGGATTGAACTCTTGATGGGTTCCCTCCTAGTTCTTCTTTCTTAGGGATCATTCGTGCTCTTGATGTTTACAGATTATTGGAGATTGCTCATTTATTTTGCTCCCTTCTTTGGCCCTGAGCGTGGTTGGATCCTTTGGTGGTTTGGCTCTGAGCGTGGTCACTCTTTGCCATGTTTTATACTATTCCTTTCAACATTGTTTTTCTTGTTTTTGGAGACCTTTTTGGTTTCCCGGTTTTCCTAACACATTTTTGTAATATGCAGCCCCTTTGACCTACTTTTGTGGTCATTAGTTGGACATTAATATATTTATCTTATTATATCTTATCTTTCAAAGTATTTCTTTCTCCACCTCACTGTTACTATAAGCAATGACATTACGACTGCAAAAGCTTCCACATATGACAATCCCACTGCAATACCATGCCTAGGAATTTTCTTGCTTCTCTTGTTAATCGATTGTTAGAACTTAAATAAAAACTGCTGCAATAAAGATGGATTGCCAAAGCAATCTGGAATTTCACCTGTTAATTGATTGTTAGAAATAAATAAGTCCTGCAAAAAAATTCTATTGAGTTGGTTAAAATAAATATTACCATAAGTCAGTCTGGTGACATAAGCTGTATGGGGAATATTCCCACTCAAGATATTGAGATTTAAATCTAGATGCTGAAGATAGGAGAATTTTTCCAAATAAGAAGGAAGAATACAAGTTAATTCATTTGATTGCAAATCCAAGGAGGTGAGACAACGAAGTCTGACATGTTATGGTTGATAATAAGTCTGAGCACATGATTGGTGTGATATAAAGCCATTGGTAAGAAATGGGTTGGGATGATATCCACCACAATGTGTGTGTGTACATATAATGTGTATATACACATTGTATGTATACACACACGTATATGTACACATATAATGTGTGTATGTATATATACACATTGTATATATATTTATATATACACATTGTGGTGGATATCATCACAACTCATTTCTCTCCAATGGCTTCCACTTCCCAAAATCTTATTGTTATTATTGTCATCGCACTCTTTGTTATTGCACTCTTTGTTATACATACATATAATGTGTATATATCCACCATGTTTCCTCTTTAATGTGAGATCGATTATTGCGTGAAACTTTATTTTTGCCTCGGATTTCTGTATTGCAGATGGAACCCGAGTTGGACTGCCATTCCAAGCTGGGCTTCCATCCCGAGTTGGACCTTCACCCCAAGTAGGGTTGCAAAAGATATAGTGAATAGAAGGGGGAAACAATTTTTCCTCTTTCATGCAAGATCGGATGTTTGTATTGCGGTTTGAACTCGAGTTGCATTGCCAACCCGAGTTGGGTCTTTTGCTCAAGTTGAAAAAATGAGCTTGATAATAAAATGGGATCCTTATGAGAATCATCGCGTGGATTTTAACTTATAACTACTAAGGGCGGAGGGTGTTCTTCGAATGCCCTTGCAGGAAAGCAAGTGAAAACACGGGAAAGATATTGTTCACCCTTACCCGCTAACAATTTTGAATACTCAAGCTGGGAAAGAAATGTGAAATGGATTAAGGAAACCATGTTTCCTATTTAATGCGAGATCGATTATTGCATGGAACTTTATTTTTGCCTCGGATTTCTGTATTGCGGACGGAACCCAAGTTGGATTTCCAACGCGAGCTGGGCTTCCGACCCGAGTTGGGTTGCGAAAGAAATAGTGAACGAAAGGGGGAAACCATGTTTCCTCTTTAATGCGAGATCAAATGTTGGGTGGAAGCATGTTTTTGCCTCTAATTTTTTTATTGGGGTTTGAACTTGAGTTGCACAGCCATCCCGAGTTGTGTGTTTTCTCTGAGTTGAAAAAACGAGCTTGATAATAAAACAAGATCCTTGTGAGAATCATCGCGTGGATTTTAACTTATAACTACTATGGGAGGAGGGTGTTCTTCGAAGGCCCTTGTGGGAAAGCAAGTGAAAACACGGGAAAGATATTGTTCCCGCCTTACCCGCAAACAATTCCGGATACTCGAGCTAGGAAATAAATGTGAAATGGATAAGGAAACCATGTTTCCTCTATAATGCGAGATCGATTATTGTGTGGAACTTTATTTTTGCCTCGTATTTCTGTATTACGGATGGAACCTGAGTTGGATTTCTAACCTGAGTTGGACTGCCATCTCGAGTTGGGCTTCCAGCGCCAATTGGGTTGCGAAAGAAATAGTGAACAGATGGGGGAAACCATTTTTCTTCTTTCATGCGAGATCGAATGTTGGGTGGAAGCATGTTTTTGCCTCGGATTTTTGTATTGTGGTTTGAACTCGAGTTGCACAGCCAACCCGAGTTGGGTTTTTTGCCCAAGTTGAAAAAACAAGCTTGATAATAAAATGGGTTCCTTATCAGAATCATCGCATGGAATTTAACCATGTTTCCTTTGTAATGCAAGATCGATCACTGCGTGGGACTTTAATTTTGCCTCAGATTTCTGTATTGCGGATGGAACCCGAGTTGGACTGCCATCCCGAACTGGGCTCCCAACCCGAGTTGGGTTGCGAACGAAATGGAAACCATGTTTCCTCTTTAATGCGAGATCGATTATTGCGTGGAACTTTCTTTTTGCCTCGGATTTCTGTATTGCTGATGGAACTTGAGCCGGATTTCTAGCATGAGTTGGATTGCCATCCGAAACTGGGCTTCCAGCATGAGCTGGGTTGCAAAAGAAATGGAAACCACGTTTCCTCTGTAATGCAAGATCGATTATTGCATGCAACTTTATTTTTGCCTCGGATTTTTGTATTACGGATGGAACCAGAGCTAGATTTTTAGCCCAAGTTGGACTGCCATCCTATGCTGGGTTGCAAAAGAAATAGTGAACGGATGGGGGAAACCATGTTTCCTCTATGTTGATTTGCACAACTCGAGCCTGAGCTGTGTTGGTGCTCTTTTTGTACTTGAAAAAATGAGCTTGATCAATATAATGGGATCCCTATGAGAATCGTAGCATAGATTTTAAACTTATAACAACTATGAGGGGAGGATGTTCTTCGAATGCCCTTGCGAGAAAGCAAGTGAAAACAAGGGAAAGATATTGTTCCCCCCGTACCCGCAAATAATTTTGGATACTCAAGTTGGGAAAGAGAAGGAAACCATGTTACCTCTTTAATGCGATATCAAATGTTGTTTGGACTCTTAGTTTTGCCTCGATTTTTCGTATGTTTCGGTTGTTTGGTTCGGATCTCTTATTACTCTGCGAAGAGTGGTGCGCTGATGATCGGGTGTTTCAATTCAATATGAGCTTTGGCCTCAGAGCATTGTTAGGATTGTCGATGCCCAAATCCCAACTCACCCACCCAGTAATAGACTTGATTACATGTATTTTGGCTTTTTCTGATTGTTCCTAGAGTTGTTCTCCGAAACTATTGGATCTAGCCTCCCCTTGCTAGTTCGGTTTACGCTTTTGCTGATTGTTCTGGGCGTGGACCTTCGGAATGCTGTCGAAGTTGCCTTTTCAGTGCGATTTGCACAACTCGAGCTCGAGCTGGGTCGATTTAACGAGTTGCACTTGAAAAAACGAGCTTGATCATAATCGGATACTCGAATTGGGAAAGAAATACTGAAAGGGTGAAGGAAACCATGTTTCCTTCTCCTTAAAGCAGGATCAAATGGCAGGTGGTCCTCCTTTTTTGCCTCGGATTTCCATATTGCAGTTGGTTGGTTCATATCTCTCTCTCTTATAACTCTGCAAAGAGTGGCGGGTTGATGATCGAGTGTTTTTTATTCAATCTGAGCTTTGGCCTCAGGGCATTGTTAGGGTTATCGATGCTTCGATCCCAACTCACCCACCCAATAACAGACTTGATTAAATGTATTCTGGCTTTTTTTTATTGTCCCTGGAGTTATCTGAAACTATCGGATCTAGCCGCCCCTTGCTAGTGTGGTTTACGCCTTTGCGGATGGTTCCACGAGTGGACCGTCGGATCGCTGTCAGAGTTGCCTTTTCAATGCGATTTGCACAACTCGAGCTCGAGTTGGGTCGATTTAACGAGTTGCACTTGAAAAAATGAGCTTAATCAATATAATGGGATCCTTATGAGAATTGTGACATGGATTTAACTTATAACTACTGTGGGGAGAGGGTGTTCTTCGAATGCCCTCATGGGAAAGCAAGTGTAAACACGGGAATGATATTGTTCCTCCCTTACCCGCAAACAATTATGGATACTCGAGTTGGGAAAGAAATGGAAACGAAGTTTTCTCTGTAATGCGAGATCAAATGCTATTTGGACTCGTAGTTTTGCCTCAGATTTCAGTATATATTATTGTTGTTTGGTTTGGATCTCTTATTACTCCGCGAAAAGTGGTAGGCTGATGATCGGGTCTTTTGATTCAATCCGAGCTTTGGCCTCAGGGCATTGTTAGTATTGTTGATGCTAGAATCCCAACTCACCCACCCAATAATAGACTTTATTACATGTATTTTGGCTTTTTTTAATTGTTCCTGGAGTTGTTCTCCGAAACTATTGGATCTAGCCACCCCTTGCCACTTCGGTTTTTGCTTTTGCTGATGGTTCTGGGAGTGGGCCTTCAAAGCACTGTCGGAATTGCCTAGTTAGTGCCTATTCGCACAACTCGAGCCCGTGCTGGGTCGATTTACCGACTTGCACTTGAGAAAATGAGCTTGATCATATTTCCGCCTTGGATTTCCATATTGTGGTTGGTTGGTTTGGATCTCTTATTACTCTGTGAAGAGTGGCGAGCTGATGATCGGGTCTTTCGATTCAATTTGAGCTTTGGCCTCAGGTCATTGTTAGGGTTGTCGATTCCAAAATCCCAACTCACCCACCCAGTAATAGACTTGATGACATGTATTTTGGCTTTTTCTGATTGTTCCTGGAGTTGTTCTCCGAAACTATTGGATCTAGCCGCCCCTTTCCACTTTTGCTCTGTAGATGTGGACAAGTGTAGTGCTTGTGTCGTTTCCTCACTGGTATTTTGCAATTTCTATGAGGTGGAGGTGAAACCTTGCTCCTGGCCACAGTGCCTACGACTGTGTTATTTGCTTTCTATTTGGGTTACGAACGCTGAGCGGAAGGGTCGGAGCATTTCTGCTCTCTCGTGTTTGCGAGTTGTTCTCAAAGATGATGTGCACTGGAGTATACATTAATAGCATTTGTGCCACTGACTTTGCTCTAGCATGTTTGCTCCTTGTGTTGAACTCCTTGCGCTTGTGTGGGAATTTATGATGGAAGGCAGGGTTTGTCTCTTCTTCCACTATGATAATTCGTTTTGGAAGTTTGCTCTAAAACTTGGCTTGCCGGTCTGTCTAGTTGTAGTGTGAATGTTTCGCATGTTCGATAGGATCGCACATCTCCTAGTGGCTTCCAAGTATATGTTGGATCCGTGTGCACGTGCAAATAATGGCTTGGAATTGCTCTTTTGCAGTGGTGGCCATGATTGTGGTGCTTTTCCCTGCACGCTGAGGTTGATGCGTTCAGACTATTTGTGCCAATTAAAAGTGCATAGGGGGCTATTCTGGGTAAGGAAGTTCTTGAGCAGTCTTAAAATTGAGGTGGCCACATGCACGATGCACTCTGTCCTTCGTGTCAATCGCGAGTTTGATCGCTTCGGGATGTAGGGTGTAGGGCTCTGTACGCGATGTTCTTCGCAGGGCCCTGTAAACTGAAAACCTGGGGCTAGAGCGCTACAACCTACTTGCCTTTGCCCCTGTTCCAAATGTTGCCTTTGCAGGGAATCGAGGTGTTTGTGCCGATCGAGATTTGGCTTTTGTGGGTGGCATGTGCCGTTTGAAAGTGCGTAGGGGGCTATCCCGGGAAGGTCCCTGAGCTGCCTTATAATTGAGGTGGTCGCGTGAATGGTGCATACTGTCCATGGTTGCTTATCGCAAGCAAGTTGGTTGAGTTGACGTAGGGTAAGCGGCTTCGTACAACACGAGCTTCCTAGGGGTCCGTGAATTGAAGCTCTCTTTTTTTCTTGCTCCGATTTGTGCACCCCTCCCTTCTCGTTTAACGACACATTTTTACGTCGACGCAACGTATGTGCAAAGGAGGCATCGAGGGTTCCCTCACCCTCTTCCATCCGGTTCACATGTCAATCACAAGGATTTTATGTTTGATTTCAAGGAAAAACGAATGCTTTGCTCCGATTTCACACAGCAGTGGGTTTTGTCGACGCTTGTCGGCATCCCGCTTGCGGTTGGAAGCTACCTGGTCGATCCTACCAGTAGTCATATGCTTGTCTCAAAGATTAAGCCATGCATGTCTAAGTATGAACTATTTCAAACTGTGAAACAATAGATGGCTCATTATATTAGTTATAGTTTCTTTGATGGTACCTTACTACTCAGATAACCGTAGCAATTCTAGAACTAATACGTGCACCAAATCTCGACTCTTGGAAGGGATGCATTTATTAGATAAAACGTTGGTGCAAGCTCGCCCATTATTTCAGTGATTCATGATAACTCGACAGATCGCATGACCATTGTGCCAACGACACTTCATTCAAATTTCTGCCCTGTCAACTTTCGATGGTAGGATAGAGGCCTACCATGGTGGTGACAGATGACGGAGAATTAGGGTTCAATTCCAAAGAGGGACCTTGAGAAATAGCTACCACATCCAAGGAAGGCAGCAGGCACACAAATTACCCAACCCTGACACGGGGAGTTAGTGACAATAAATAACAATACTGGTTCATCGAGTTTGGTTAATCGAGTTTGGCAAGCTTCTTAGAGGGACTATGGCCATTTAGGCCATGGAAGTTTGAGGCAATAACAGGTCTATGATGCCCTCAGATGTTCTAGTCTACACGCGCGTTACACTGATGCAACCGAGTTTTTCTCCTTGGTCTGAAAAGCTCAAGAAATCTTGCAAAATTGCATCGTGATGGGGATAGACCATGGCAATTATTGATCTTCAACGAGGAATTCCTAGTAAGCGCGAGTCATCAACACGCGTTGACTACATCCCTGCCCTTTGTACACACCAACTATCACTCCTACCGATTGAATGATCTGATGAAGTGTTTGAATTGCGCTGACGATGACGATTTTCGTCAGTGACGTCGCGAGAAGTTCATTGAACCTTATCATTTAAAGGAAGAAGTCGAAACAAAGTTACCGTAGGTGACCCTGTGGTAGGATCATTGTTGGTTTTGATCCCATGAACTGTGTAGGGGAGGGGGCGTGCTCGAGTGGTCGGACTCGTCGCCTCCTTGAACCCCGCTCTCACCGACGTTTGGACTAAGGGCCCTATTGCTTTGTTGTGCTTCGTTCTGGGTGCGTGTCGCGACAGGCCTCAAGACTCTGCAAGTTGTTTGCTTGTTGTTCGAGGTATATAATCCAAGGGCATGATTGAGTGCCGTGCTCTTTATTGTGGTGATGTGGAGTGCCATTTTTTGACTACGACAGGTGTGTCCGATGACTTCTGTCCCTGGGCCATCCTGCCCTGCTGCAATTGGAAGGGGCCCCTCTGTTTCACTTTGTAAGTTGGTTCCTTGAAAAACTCCCACAACTGTCACAGGATTTTTGCCTCCATGATGAGTCCACGAGGTAGCTGCAACCCCCTTGTGTTGCCAAGAATAGTTGTGCTTCTCAAGAGTGATGGTGTGTTCGGGAGTGCAGTCACGCACGTTGTGGGGCAGGGCCTCTCATTGTTGTTCCCTTTCCCTCTTTGACGGCCTATATCCTTTTAATGTGGCGGGGTGGGGGACATCTCCCTTCTCCAGTGCCCACCCATGAGGTCTCGCCATCTGGACCACGGTGGCATTGTGGGATGGGTGTTTGTCACAAACACTTGGGACACTGCAGTGCATTTCGCACCAAGGATTTGAAAGAAATAGCTGTGCGATCTGTGCGTCATGTGCATGTTGGACAGTCAGTGCCATGAGAATACGACTCTCGGCAATAAATATCTCGGCTCTCGCCATGATGAAGAATGTAGCGAAATGCAATACTTAGTGTGAATTGCAAAATCCCGTGAATCATCGAGACTTTGAATGCAAGTTGCACCTGAGGCCTCGACCGAGGGCATGCTTGCTTGGGCGTCGCACTTCAAAATCGCTCTCCCCCTCGGTACATAGGCGGGAGCAGCAGAGATGGCCGTCTGTCCCCAAAGGGGGTGTGGTCGACTCAAATGGGCACGAGGTTTGTCCCCTGTGTCACGACGAGCGATGGCCCACGCAAGTTGGCGTTGGTTTATGCCCAACAAGTGCGGATATGTGCGGAACTTTATCTTAGAGTTGATGGCTTTTTGCCTAATGTGCAGAGCGAACGGCTACCTTCTACGTCCCCAAGTCAGGCATGAACACTTGTTGAGTTTAAGCATATCATTAAGCGGAGGAAAAGAAACTTACAAGGATTCCCCTAGTAATAGTGAGTGAACTGAGAAGAGCCCAACATGAAAGTCAGTGGCCATAACTATCGAATTGTAGTCTGTAGAAGCGTCCTCAGCGACGGACCGGGCCCAAGTCCCCTGGAAGGGGACACTGGAGAGGGTGAGAGCCCTGTCAACCCTGGACCTTGTCGCACCATGAGGCACTATCGACGAGTCGGGTTGTTTGGAAATGTAGCCCTAATCGGGTGGTATATTCCATCCAAGGCTAAATATGGAAGAGAGACCGATAGCGAACAAGTACTGCGAAGGAAAGATGAAAAGGACTTTGAAAAGAGCGTTAAAGAGTGCTTGAAATTTTCAAGAGGGAAGCGGATGGAGGTTGGCGATGTGCCCTGATCGGGGATGTGGAATGGCGTGAGTCGGCCCGTCGCTCGACTCGAGGGGCGTGCCAACACGCGTTGTCATGGAGGCACAAGTCCATCCTTTGGGTCGCTCAATGTACCTCCTTTGCGACGGTTGAGGAACGAAGCGTGCGCCTATGGTGGGCCCTCAGGCACCTACGCGCTCGTGGCATTGGTTAACGGACTTTCCATCTGACCCGTCTTGAAACACGGACCAATGAGTCTAACATGTGTGTGAGTTGGCAGGTTGGAAAACCCACAAGGCGCAAGGACGCTGACTGGTGAGATCCCCTCTCAAGGGGTGCACCGTCGACCGACCCTGATCTTCTGTGAAGGGTTTGAGTGCGAGCACCCCTGTTGGGACCCGAAAGATGGTGAACTATATCTGAGCAGAACGAAGCCAAAGGAAACTCTGGTGGAGGCCCGTAGCGATACTGACGTGCAAATCGTTCCTCTGACTTGGGTATAGGGGTGAAAGACTAATCAAACCGTCTAGAAGCTGGTTTCCTCTAAAGTTTCCCTCAAGATAGCTGGAGCTCACATACGAGTTTTATCAGGTAAAGCAAATGATTAGAGGCATCGGGGGCGTAACACCCTCGACCTATTCTCAAACATTAAATAAATAAAGTGGTGCAACTGCTTCGTTGAGTTGTGCCATGGAATCATGAGCTCCAAGTGGGCCATTTTTGGTAAGCAAAATTGACAATGCCAGATGAACCGAAAGTCGAGTTACAGTGCCAACTTGCGCGCTAACTCGGATCCCACAAACATTGTTGGTTGATTAAGACAGCAGGACGGTGGTCATGGAAGTCGAAATCCACTAAGGAGTGTGTAACAACTCACCTGTCGAATCAACTAGCCCCAAAAATGGATGGTGTTGAAATGCGCAACCTATACTCGACCATCAAGGCAAGTGTCAAGGTTCGATGAGTGAGAGGACGCGGGGGTTGCAAAACCTTGGGTGTGACCCTGGGTGGACCGACCCCCGATGCAAATCTTGAGTAGCAAATATTCAAATGAGAACTTTGAAGACTGAAGTGGCGAAAGGTTCCATGTGAACAGCACTTGGACATGGGTTAGTTGATCCTAAGAGATGGGGAAGTCCTATTTCAAGGCTGCACTCTACGCGATCATCGAAAGGGAATCGGGTTAATATTCTCGAACTGAGATGTGGCAATGGACAACGTTAGAAAATCCGAAGACGTCGACAAGGACCTCGAGAAGAGTTATCTTTTCTTTTTAATAGCCTACCCACCCTGAAATCGATTCAACCGAAGATAGGGACCAACGGCTAGAAGAGCACTGCACATCCTGCAGCGTCCGGTGCGCCTTCGACGGCCCTTGAAAATCTGGAGAGCCGAGTACCATTCACACCCGATCGTAATCATTACCGCACCAAGTCTCCAAAATGAACAGCCTCTGGTCAATAAAACAATGTAGGTAAGGGAAGTCCGCAAAATGGATCCGTAACTTCGAGAAAAGGATTGGCTCTGAGCGCTGGTCTTAGGGGTTTGTGCCCCGAACCCGTGCGTAGTTGGCGGCTTGCCCGAGCTACTTCTGCGACGAGGGCTAGCCGCCGCGTGTTGACTGGGCAATGGGCGCAAGACGCTTCCCTTGTGGGGGCTTTCCCTAGACAGCAAACAGGCAACTCAGAACTGATATGGACAAGGGGAATCTGACTATTTAATTAAAACAAAGCATTGCGATGGTCCTTGCAGACGCTGATGCAATGTGATTTCTACCCAGTGCTTTGAATGTCAAAGTGAAGAAATTCTACCAAGCGTGGGTAAACGATGGGAGTAACTATGTCTCTCTTAAGGTAGCCGAATGCCTCGTCATCTAATTAGTGATGCGCATGAATGGATTAACGAGATTCCCACTGTCCCTATCTACTATCTAGCAAAACCACAGCTAAGGGAACGGGCTTGGCAAAATCAGCAAGAAAAAAAGACCCTGTTGAGCTTGACTCTAGTCTGACTTTGTGAAATGACTTGAGAGGTGTAGAATAAGTGTGATTCGTTTCAACACAAGTGAAATACCACTACTTTTCACGTTATTTTACTTATTTTGTGAGGCAGAGACAGGGCAATGCTCTATTTTTGGCCTTAAGTTGCGCTCCGACATGTCAATCCGGATGGAAGACATTGTCAAGTGGAGAGTTTGGCTGGGGTGGCACATCTGTTAAAAGATAACGCGGGTGTCCTAAGATGAGCTCAACAAGAACAGAAATCTCGTGTGAAACAAAAGGGTAAAAGCTCATTTGATTTTGATTTTCAATACGAATACAAACCGTGAAAGCGTGGCCTATCGATCCATTAGAATTTCAAAATTTGAAGCTAGAGGTGTCAAAAAAGTTTTGATCCTTCGATGTCAGCTCTTCCTATCATTATGAAGCAGAATTCACCAAGTGTTGGATTGTTCACCCACCAATAGGGAACGTGCGTTGGGTTTAAACCATCGTGAGACAAGGTAGTTTTACCCTACTTGGGGGATTCCAACAATATGCAAGTGTTGCATATTTTAGTTGGGGTTTCCTATACTAGTGTAATCGCGTAGAGAAATTTGCACTTTAATGAATTTTTGACAATATTTCGAGCAGGGTTTCCTACACCAACATCGTCGCAATGCAACTTGGGGGTTCCAAAACAACATGTAGTGTTGCATATTTTAGTTGGGGTTTCTTATACCAATGTCACCACGCAGATAAATTCACACTTAAGACAGATTTTTGACAATACTTCGAGTGGAATTTCCTATACCAACGTCGTCATAATGCCACTCCGAGTTGCATTGGATTTCCTATACCAGTGTCATCGCACAGAGAAATTCACACTTAGATTTTTGACAATATTTCAAGTGGGCTTTCCTATACTGTCATCATCGAAATGCCACTCGAGGTTGCAATGCAACCCGACCTCCCAATGCAACTTGGGGGGTTTCAAAACAACATACAATGTTTGCATATTTTAATTGGGGTTTCCTATACCAATGTCATCGCGTAGAGAAATTCACACTTAAGACGGATTTTTGACAATATTACACGTGTGGTTTCATATACCAACATCGTCGCAATGCCACTCGGGTTCCCAATGCAACTTGGGGGATTCCAACAATATGCAAGTGTTGCATATTTTAGTTGGGGTTTCTTATACCAATGTCATCGTGCAGAGAAATTCACACCTGGACGGATTTTTGACAATATTTTGAGTGGGGTTTCCTATCCTAACATCGTCGCAATGCCACTCAGATTCGCAATGCAACTTTGGGGGTTCCAAAACAACATGCAGTGTTTGCATATTTTAGTTGGGGTTTCCTATACCATTGTTCATCATGCAGAGAAATTCACACTTGGACAGATTTTTGACAATATTTCGAGTGGGGTTTCCTATAGCAACGTCTTCGCAATGCCACTCGGGGTCACAATGCAACTTGACCTCCCAATGCAACTTGGGGGGTGGTTCCAAAACAACATGCAATCTTGCATATTTTAGTTGGGGTTTCCTATACCAGTGTAATTGCATAGAGAAATTCGCACTTCAACAGATGTTTGACAATATTTCAAGTGGGGTTTCCTATTACCAATGTCGTCGCAATGCAACTCAACCTCCCAATACAACTTGGGGGGTTCCAAAACAACATGCAGTGTTGCATATTGTAGTTGGGGTTTATTATACCAGTGTCATCGCGCAAAGAAATTCACACTTAAATGGATTTTTGACAATATTTCGAGTGGGGTTTCCTATGCCAATGTCGTTGCAATGCAACTTGAAGGGGGGAGGCAAGGCAAGGGTATTCCAAAATAATAGGTAGTGCTGAATATTTCAGGTGGGGTTTCCTATACCAATGTCATCACGCAAAGAAATTCCCACTTAGACAAATTTTTGACAATACTTTTAGTGTGGTTTTCAAAATAATATGCAGTGTTGCATATTTTAGGTGGGGTTTCCTATACCAACGTCGTTGCAATGCCACTTGGGAGCGCAATACAACTCGGGCTCCCAATGTAACTCGAGGGATTCCGACAATATGTAGTGCTGCATATTTTAGTTGGGGTTTCCTATACCAGTGTCATCGCATAGAGAAATTCACACTTGGATGAATTTTTGACAATATTTCGAGTGGGATTTCCTATACCAACGTCGTAATGCCACTCAAGATCGCAATGCAACTCGGCCTCCCAATGCAACTTCACCCTGGGGTTCCAAAACAACATGCAGTGTTACATATTTTAGTTGGGATTTCCTATACCAGTGTCATCGCGCATAGAAATTCACACTTAGACAGATTTCTGACAATATTTTGAGTGGGGATTCCTATACCGACATCGTCTCAATGCAACTCGGGCTCACAATGCAACTAAGGCTACCAATGTGCTTTGGGAGTTCGCAATGCAACTCGGGGGACGGGGGGTTGCCAAAACAAATAGGCAGTATTGCATATTTTAGGTGGGGTTTCCTATACCGATGTCATCACACAGAGAAATTTGCACTTGAAAGGATTTTCGACAATATTTTAAGCAAGCAAGCACTTAGACGGATTGTTGACAATATTTAGTGCGGATTCCAAAACAATATGCGGTGTTGCATATTTTGGGGGGGTTTCCTATACCAATGTCGTTGCAATGCCACTCGTGGTCGAAATGCACTTAGGCTCCCAGAACATGTAACATTGCATATTATTTTTAAAATTCCACTGGAAATTGTCACAAAATTGTCCAAGTGCGAATTTCTTCGTGCAACAACATTGGTATAGGAAATCCCACTTAAAATATGCAACAAACCGTATTATTTTGGAAATCCCACTCAAAAGTTCCTCTCTAAATGCAAATTACTCTGCACAACATTGGTACAGGACGACTTGAAACATTGTTGAAAATTTTTGAGGTGCAAATTCAAAAAATATCCAATCACAACTCTCTCAACCACACGTTGCTTGTACTTCTACGGATGCATCTCCCCGTGAACCCCATCCGTAGAACGACCCGAGGTTGTACGAATCGGGGTGACAAAGAGTTGAATCTCCGTCGATCGTGGCAGCAAGGCCACTCTGCCACTTACAATACCCCATCGTTTATTTAAGTCGTCTACAAAGGATTCTTCTTGCCGATTGCTTGAAATTGTTATACAACATTGTTCCGGATGGGATGTTGCACCGAACGGAGGTTGCCAATGACACGGGCCCCTGGGGACACAAAAGCGTCCCTACTGCAAGTCACGATGTAGCCGAAGAGAGATGCACCCAATCTAGTGTGGATTCTGACTTAGAGGCGTTCAGTGATAATCTGACACACGGTAGCTTCGCGCCACTAGCTTTTCAACCAAGTGTGATGACCAAATGTGTGAATCAACGGTTCCTCTCGTACTAAGTTGAATTACTATCGCGGCACGGATCATTAGTAGGGTAAAACTAACCTGTCTCACGATGGTCTAAACCCAGCGCACGTTCCCTATTGGTGGGTGAACAATCCAACACTTGGTGAATTCTGCTTCACAATGATAGGAAGAACTGACATCGAAGGATCAAAAAGCAATGTCGCTATGAATGCTTGGTTGCCACAAGCCAGTTGTCCCCGTGGTAACTTTTTTGACACCTCTAGCTTCAAATTTTGAAATTCGAAAGGATCGATAGGCCACGCTTTCACGGTTTGTATTCATATTGAAAATCAAAATCAAATGAGCTTTTACCCTTTTGTTTCACATGAGATTTTTGTTCTCGTTGAGCTCATCTTAGGACACCTGCGTTATCTTTTAATAGATGTGCTACCCGCGTTATCTTTTAATATATCATTAGAACCCAATATATACATATATAGAAATGGGTACATATATAGAAATGGGTTGTGATGATATCCACCACAATTTGTTTGTATCTATATCCACCACAATGTGTGTGTGTATATATATATATAGAAATGGGTTGTTATTATATCCACCACAATGTGTTTGTGTGTATATAAAATGTGTATACACATTGTGGTGGATATCATCACTGTATCTATATCAACCACAATGTGTGTGTATATAGAAATGGGTTGTGATGATATCCACTACAATGTGTTTGTGTGTATATACAATGTGTATACACACATTGCGGTGGATATCGTCACAACACATTGTGTATATATACACACATTGTGGTGGATATCATCACAACCCATTTTTGGTATACACACATTGCAGTGGATATCGTCAAAACACATTGTGTATATATACACACATTGTGGTGGATATCATCACAACCCATTTTTATATTGCGGTGGATATCATCACAACACATTGTGTATATATACACACATTGTGGTGGATATCACAACCCATTTCTATACACATTGTGTATATATACACACATTGTGGTGGATATCATCACAACCCATTTTTATATTGCAGTCGATATCGTCACAACACATTGTGTATATATACACACATTGTGGTGGATATCATCACAACCCATTTCTATATCACAACCCATTTTTATATTACGGTGGATATCGTCACAACACATTGTGTATATAAACACACATTGTGGTGGATATCATCACAACCCATTTCTGTGTATAGAAATGGGTTGTGATGATATCCACCACAATGTGTGTTTATATACACAATGTGTTGTGACGATATCCACCGCAATATAAAAATGGGTTGTGATGATATCCACCACAATGTGTGTATATATACACAATGTGTTTTGACGATATCCACCGCAATGTGTGTATACACATTGTATATACACACGAACACAACGTATAAAAATGGGTTGTGATGATATCCACCACCATGTGTGTGTGTATAATCATACCAGCGTTAGTGCATTGGATCCCATCAGAACTCCACAGTTAAGCGTGCTTGGGCCGAGGTAGTACTGAGATGGGTGACCTCTCAAGAACTCTCGGTGTTGCACTTTTTTTTTCTCATTTTATCAAGACATTTGACAGTCTGTGTTCCCCTTGCACATATTCCAATGTCGAGGGAGGGAGAACGACATAGACAAGCACGAAGGGTACGAGACCCTCTTTTTATTTATGAGTTATGTTGTGAGAAACGAATTGCACGAGGTCAAGCTACACAACCTGGGTTAGGAGCGAGATGTAATGCATGAGTTGTGCGGTATGAGATGAGTTGCATTGTACGAGATACACTGAGTTGAGTTGTGTTAGGCAATCGACACACCTTTGATCGTGCTACATTGGTCGAGTTACACTGTGTGAGATGCATCACGCGAGTTGCACTACACACGATGGGTTTCGCTAAGTCAAATTCAGTGTGCGAGTTACGATGGGATCCCTTTGTGTTACATATTGAATCAACAGAGTAGTGTGTTGAAACTCACACATAAGTGAGGCCAAACGAGTCGTTCTACAAATTGTGTCTGTCTGATGTCTTCCATGTGTTTCTTAAAATTAATGTGATTCACGAGGTGCGTTGTGCGAGATTATGTGTGCTATGTGAGATAAGCTTCGCTACATGAACTACATCGTATCGAGTTGTATTAGACGAACGACGTTATTGGGGTTGACACAACCCAGATCGAGCTGCATTATGCGAGTTGCACTTCATGAGAGGGGTTGCACTATGGGAGATGAGTTGCATGGTGACCCATAGTTGAATTGAGAGAAACTCCCCAAGTTGCATTGTGAAGAACTCCAGGAGTTGCATCGTGAGCTCGAGTTACATTGTGAACTTGAGTTGCATCGTGAATCTGAATTGCATCGTGAATCTGAATTGCATTGGGAACAATTCTTCGAGTTGCATTGGGAACAACTCCCCGAGTTGCATTGCGGCCTCGAGTTGCCTTGTGAATCTGTTTTGCATTGGGATCAACTCGCCGAGTTGCATTACTAGTTCGAACCCAGAGTTGCATCGCGAATGGCAATTGCATTGGGAGCAACTCCTCGAGTAGAGTTGCGAGGTTGCACTACATTGAGACCCCAAGTTGCATTGTGAATCCGATTTGCACTGGGATCAACTTCCTGACTTGCATTGCGACCCCGGGTTGCACTGGGAACAACTCCTGAGTTGGTATTTGGAACAACTCACCAAATTGCATCGCGGGCCCCAGTTGCATAGGGAGCCTGAGCTGTACTGGAAGCCTTAGTTGTATTGTGACCTCAAGTTGCATCGTGAATCCGATTTACATTGGGAGCAATTCCCCGAGTGGTAGAAATTCCTTGAATCACATTGCGAGCTCGAGTTGCATTGGGATCACCTCTCCAAGCTGTTTTTCGAGCATAAGTCTCTTCGTGAATCTGAGTTGCATTGGGATCAACTCCCTGAGTTGCATTGGGAGCAACTCCTCGAGTGGCATTGGGAGCAACTCCTCGAGTGGCATTGGGAGCAACTTTCCAAGTGGCAGTTGCATTGGGAGCAACTCCCCAAGTAGAGTTGCGACCCTGCACTGCATTGAGACCCCAAGTTGCATTGTGAATCCGATTTGCATTGGGGTCAACTTCCTGACTTGCATTACAACCCTAGGTTGCATTGGGAGCAACTCCCTGAGTTGCACTACAACCTCGGGTTGCATTGGGAACAACTCCCCAAATTGCATTAAGAGCTCAGGTTGCATAGGGACCCTGAGTTGTATTGGAAGCCTTAGTTGTATTGTGACTTCGAGTTGCATCATGAATCCGATTTACATTAGGAGCAATTCCCTGAGTGGCAGAAATTTCCTGAGTCGCATTGCGAGCTCGAGTTGCATTGTGAATCTGAGTTGCATTGGGATCACCTCTCCCAGTTGCATTGTGAGCATAAGTCGCTTCGTGAATCTGAGTTGCATTGGGATCAACTCCTTGAGTTGCATTGGGAGCAACTCCCCGAGTGGCATTGCAAGCTCGAGTGGCACGAGGTTCAACTCCTCGAGTTGCATTGCAAGCCCCAAACTATGTAATGCCGTGAATTGCACTGCACAATGACAATGGTATTGGAAACCCCAACCAAAATATGCAACACCACATATTATTTCGAAAACCCCACTCGAAATATTGTAGTCGATATCATCACAACCCATTTCTCTGTGTATAGAAATGGGTTGTGATGATATCCACCACAATGTGTGTATATATACACAATGTGTTGTGACGATATCCACCACAATGTGTGTATACACATTATATATACACACATACACATTGTAGTGGATATCATCACAACTCATTTCTATATACACACACATTGTGGTTGATATAGATACAGTGATGATATCCACCACAATGTGTGTATACACATTGTATATACACACAAACACATTGTGGTGGATATAATCACAACCCATTTCTATATATATATATATATATATATATACACACACACATTGTGGTGGATATAGATACAAACAAATTGTGGTGGATATCATCACAACCCATTTCTATATATGTATATATTGGGTTCTGATGATATATATATATATATATATATATATATAAACACACACATTGTGGTGGATATAGATACAAACAAATTGTGGTGGATATCATCACAACCCATTTCTATATATGTACCCACTTCGATATATGTATATATTGGGTTCTGATGATACCTCATTTGGTAGTCTTTCCTCCCTTCTTGTTTTCTATGCTGATGGCAATATATTCAATGAGAACATTCCTTCCTCAACATTGCCACCTTGTATAAAGTACCTCTTCCTCTCTTTTAACCTCCATGTGAAAATTACAGTAATTTTGTTTCTCAACTTTACCATGTTACATCAGCTGCAGCTATCCAATTGTATAATGAACATTAGCACAACACGGATTCCCTCCTTCCGGTTAAACATGTTATCTTTGATATCAAGTGCCATTGGTGGCTAAACTCCAGCATGGATTTCGACTCAATTCTCACTCGAGTACTTGGAATTAGATAACAATAGTCTTGCTGGAGAGACTCCCTCTTGGCTATGGCATACCATATACCTCTCTTGGAATATGTAAATCTATCAAACAATCATTTGCAAGAGCGTCTTTTTGCAAATACTTCAAGTTGGATGCAACTCAAATTCCTAGATGTGTCAAGGAATGAATTGAGCGGACCCATGCCATCAATGTGGTCTCCTAATTTATAAGTATTGTTATTGAATGATAATTTGTTTACCAGCAATATTCTTCAAGGCTTTGGCAGCTTATCTCAGCTTCAGGGTCTACTTTGGCAAATAACAAATTGAATGGAATCATCCCTCCAACCTTGGGCAATTGTTCTGCACTCGAAGCATTGAATTTGGGAAATAATAGTTTGGAAGGGAGGATACCCAATGAGCTCAGACACTTAAAACCACCTATGCTCATTAGTGGTTGGGAGTAACAAGTTAAAGGGATCATTCCCTTCCTCAATAACAAATTGTACACAACTACTTTTTCTGAATATTGGGCACAACTCAATTAAAGGGCAAGTTCTAGAATAAATTGGAAATCTTTCAGAGTTGAGAGCATTGGTTATGAAGGGAAATCATTTTAAAAGATATATTCTTTCAGAAATTGGCCAACTAATTCACCTCCAGATCTTGGATCTATCTTTTAATCATATATGACGGTTTATCCCATAAAGATGAAATCTACGCAAACAAGAGAGGATACCTAGATAAGACGTTATGCTTCCATTCAATTGATTACCCGCAGGATCAAGGCTATGCAGAGAAGACAGACTAGAACACGGTATTCCTCTGCTTAGATAGTTTCCACTGAGCCTGAGCTCGGTTAAGGATGAAAGATTACCCAAACACGATAGAATATTTCCACTGAATTGGTCAAAATAAAGATTAAGATAAGTCTAGTGAGATGACAAACTGTATGGGGAATATTCCCTCTCAAGATATAAAAATTTGAATCTAGATGCTGAAGATGGGAGAATTTTTCCAAATAAGAAGGAAGAATACCAGTTAATTCATTTGATTGCAAATCAAGGAAGGTGAGAAAACGAAGACTGACATGTTATGGCTGATATTAAGTTTGAGCACATGATTGGTGTGATTGTGGCAGATATGCCAGACTAAAGTGTGCAGCAGTCAATGCCATTTACCCATGACCTGGGATTGCCATCAGAGTCATTCAAGAATGCCTTGAAGGCGAGAAGAGCTTGAGATTCATGGGGATGACATTTGGGGAGGCAGAGACATGGGAATGGGTTGGCGATGACAATAATAACAATTAGATTTTGGGAAATGGAAGCCATTGGAGAAAAATGGTTTGTGATGATATCCACCTCTATACATATATATATATAGATATATATATTCAAGTGGGGAGTAGTGTTGTATACAGTTAAAATACTGAACTGGTTAGTACGTGAAATACTCGGGGCTTAAAATATTAAAGAGCAGAACAAAGACACGTGTAGATAAGCAATAGGAGGTAAAGTTGGTCAATGACAGCTACGCAGCCTTAAAATGTTTTCTGCCACCCTACTTTGTTTTCCAAGGATAAATTGCACTTATGGCCCGCTCTAAACCCAAACCTCCAACTGAAACATCTTCAAAGGAAAAGAAAGATGATGATTGGACTACCAATGCTAATAAAAACACCACAACAACACCCAAAGCCCCTGAGGTGGGAGTAGCATCTACCAGCCCCACACTACAACAACGGGTTTGAAAAAAAAAGTTGATTCTTGTTCTCAGACTTGTGTTATCCCATAAAACCAAAGTTTGCAAATTATGATAAATCAAAGAAATATTTCAAGCGTTGGGACATCTTTAGTGATTCCTCCACCTTCTAGGAAGTCTTGTATCCCACCTCTAGCCGATGACGACTCTTCGAGAGGAGATAACATGGGAAAACACTATTCCATTTCACTTTGCAATATTTACAATCTAAACTAGCAAGCTCTTTAAGGGAATCAATTTGTAGCACTCCCAAAAATGAAAGAAGTCAAGGAGAACTACTCATGGAAGATTCTTTAACATGAATATTCTATAATGGAATGTGTGTGGCTTATTCTATGAAGTTGTTTGAATTGGTAATCTTTTTTTTTGAATCTATGCTATGTTAGCATGAATTTGCAGATTTTAGGAAGTATCCATCCCCCTTTATGACTGCAGATGCTGAAAAAGCCACAATAGAAAGATATGATTACATTATTGATGGACGAGGTACGGCAGGGGGTCACCTGGCAGCTACCCTGTCACAGAAGACTTCCATTATAATTCCCAATTATGTGTAGAAATTGGTAGTATATTGTAAAAATATACTGGTCTGGAGACTGAAAGTGAATTTAATTTGACTAAAATTTAATTTCAAAATGACCACCAGTACACAATGTGTTAACAGCATCAGTAGTGACGCTTTTGGGTTTGAACAAGTTGAATTTCAGTGAAGTAAATTGGGAATTACTAATACTATGTCACATATATATTAAATTACATTTAACAAAATTGATTTACCTTCATAGAATCTGTAATTTTCCCTACAGCTAACAGTTCTAGAGAGTAACCCACAACTGAAACAATAAAACAACATGAAAGATTCTTCATTTTATACTACAAATTCTAACTCGCTTCTCTCGTTTAATTATCATTAAAAACTTAAAAAACCCTCCGTTGAAACCCAAATCATCCTGCTCTTCTTGTTTTTTTATTATTTAAACATGAGTAAGAACAAAGAGTGTGAAAGTCTTTTAAAAAAAAAAGTTAAACACAACCCAGTCTTCCATTGTATGCCAAAAAAACACCCGTTGTGGCAGAGAAATGCATCTTAGTGCGGTATATGGCTTGCTTACTTGGTCATGATGGAGGAGGAGAGTTGTCCTACCGGGACGCATCAGCTGAGCAGGAGAAGGCGAGGGAGTCGAAGGAGTGGGCGGAGAATCGAGCCCCGAGCTTGATGAAGAACCCACTGCCTCTACAGGAGGAAGAGGAGCAGAAGTGGAATTGACATTTTATAGAGTGAGAATTGGCAGACGTTTAGCGCTTTTTAATCCATCGGTTAAGGATAGGGAGATAGTCAGCATTCGTGTCCGCAAGAGAGCTATGGAGACTCCCACACGCTATGCGGGTGCATGCACTAGAGCTACTGTGCACGCCACTCCAGGGTGACATTAAAGGCGTATCATATTTGTAGCCTTCAAATTTGTGAATCCGCAGGCAGGAGTGCCAATTAACTGACTTGTTAATTGTTTTGGCGGCGCAATAGTACACTAAGAGTAAAACAAATTACAAACTTTAGAATTAAAAAAATTGATTACCTTTATTGTTAGTGCGGAGTTGGTGAGAGCAGAGTAATTCATAGTACTTTTGGAGGTAGTGATGATATTGGAATTTTTTACCATCAAAATATTTTAATAAAATTATTGTCAATTTAATAATAATTTATAAAAGGTTATATTTCAATAAAGTTGATTAATAACTTTGATAATAATGATAAAATAGTGTTAGATATAATAATGGATAATGTGGTCAAGGATAAATATCTTTTTTATTAGATAAGTGATTCATTTTATGTAGATTTAAATATTTATTTATATACAAATCTGTTATTTTTTATTTGAAAGAGGTAAATATTGTTGTAGATTAAAAAGCACTCTAAATAAATGGTGCATAAATGATTTCTAAGATTATTGAGAAAGAAATAACAAAGAGTACATTAGCCATTGAAAAATTAATGTGGAAAATTCAAATTGTTTTGATGAATGCACTGTTGATTGTATCAATTGCTTTTGTAACAACTTTCGTTCTATCAAAGAAGATCCCCATCATTCCCATAACAAATTCTTTCAAACGGTAGTGATATGCTTGACAGTAGCATTCTGCAGTTCCATAACATCATCAATTCCCCTTATGTATGCATCTTATGGCAAGCAAGAAGACTCCCTCCTCATTAAGACCACTATCAAAGGATTATGAATAGTATCGGTAGCTCTATTGGTTGCATTTGGGGCAGACATTTATGTGGTGATAGTGGTGGCGGTGATTGTGTTGGCAATGGTGGGTGTTGTTCCGATATTTGTAAGGATAATGATATTTCATTCCAAAGAATACATCTTCAGAGAAGATGAGAACCATCTCTGAATGCTCTTAATACTAGTTATTGTTGACATTATACTTGTATTTTATAGTTTGTTTTTACTTGCAATCCCCATTTTTATTTTTATTTATATTCCGGTGTTCACTATGGTATGGATTACAGTTTGCACAGTTCTCCATAGGAAGTTTTTTGGTTCCAAACATTGCATCTCCAAATATATTGGGCTTTCAATCTAGTTCATTATTATTAGTTTGATTTGGAATTGCTTGATTGTTTTTCTTATCATCCTTGAACATTAAGTTTAAATATTAACAATAATAAATTTACAAGTTAAATGAATCAGGGTGAATGCACTTGAAATCAATGATACAATGTCCCATAGATAAAGGATAAAATAAACAAATAGAGACCTCATTGAAATATATTTAAGAAATCTCAAAACTTTTAGTAAAGTTCCCCAAACGGATATTATGGAGTGTACACCTGGGCCTAATTATATATTTATATTATTTATAAAAAAACTATGAGTAGCACACCCCTACTAATTTATATAATATATTATTAAATTTATAAATTACATGTTATATATATATATATATATATATATATATATATAATTGTTATATAAATATATTTAAACTTTACTTAAAATATATTATAATATATTAATTATTGTATATAATAAATATTGAATATAATATATTTTATTATATATATAATATTATATTAATATAATATTATAATACATGAATAATATATAATTAATAGACATATCTTGGATAAATCTATGTTAAATATGTCTATAGATATCATTTATCGAGGTATCTATATCATTTTAAATTTGTAACGATGGTCATATCGACGAAAAATAGATGTCAAATATTTAACGAATTATCTTAAAACGTAGAAAAGGAATCATGTGTCAATTTAGATTAAAAAATAATTAGGTAGACCTAATTAGATGACTCTAAAACTAATTAGACAAAAAATGGAAAATGCTTCTTAAATGAAAGATGCATCTTACATAATCTTATCGACCAAAATAGGTTGCCATATGCAAATAGAATGGATATAAATATTTTGAAGGTTTTTCTATAGTCATTCTTAATAACACCTAATACAAACTATTGTATTTGTTACAGTAGTGCTCATTTCTCTTTATTCAGTGATCGAAGGAAAGGTGAAATTACTACCAGTAGTACAAGCACTACCAATTTTGGGTAGTCTATTAAACTTAGATTTGAATCTCCGTTAGTATTTTCATGCTAATACTACAAGCACGACCAATTTTGGGTAGTCTATTAAACTTAGTTTTGAATCTCCACCAATATTTTCATACTCTCTTCAAGTGTTATGACACTATGATGTATCTCAAATTAGGCCCCACCCTCGTTGTTATAACTTCCTCTATGTAGGTTATAACTACCATACTAAAGAGTATAAATGATGTTGGAAGAGATGTAATTTTATGTTTCTCACTCGGACCTTATTACCACTAACCCCAGAAGAGACGAAATTGGTTGTTTTGGTAAAGAAGGGTTTTGTAAAATGAAAGAGTGCAAATCGACAGTCTTACTTCTCCTGAAAATTTATGATCGCTAACATCGTTTCGCCTTTTGTGTCAGAAGGGATGTAATGTTTATTTTTGTAAAGGAAGTTTTTGAATTGAGGGAGTATAAATCGATATGACCGTTGACCTCATCTCGTTTTTGTATGAATAATTAAACAACAAAACTTTTATATTTCATGATAAGGTTGAGCAATGACAAAATAGTGGGGAAAGGCAAGACCATATAGAACATGCAAGTGGTAAAATATTTTAAGGTGAGTTGATTGGTGATTATGACGGCCAATGATCACACATTTCATATGATATCATATACCAAAGGTCCCATATCAGTTATTGTGCTTACATTTTTTAATCTCAAAAGCCTTTTCTTAAGTAGTTAACACTTACTTTAAGTAATAGAAAAGGTAAACTGATCCACTAAACTTGGATGTTCTACATTATAGTTGGAAGAACATGTACATCAATTATGGGATGTGTAGCTTATTAGCACTGGTAAATGCTCTGTGACAAATACATTTTTATGTGTATTTGTTCTTCCACACAAATGTGGATGGCTATAAGATTTTAACAAAAATAAATTTACTCATTCTTCTTATCGCATACAAATAGGGAAACATATGACCAATTACCGCATACGGACATGGCAAAAAATGAGCTATTACATAGATATTATTGGCACCAAAAATATGATTTAATAAAGCCATTACTAAGGAAAGCATATCATATAGTATTTAACTATTTCATATTTTCAAACAAAGCAAATATGGTCAAAATTGTGATATCTACCAAAATCAAAACAACACAAAGAAAATAGTTCTTTGTAACCAAGGGACGTAGAGCAAGGCCAAGGTTAAAAAAATGAAAAATCCACTAAAAAGATACATGCAATTAATCCAATCAGACAAAGAGAGACAGTTTTACACTTTAATCAACATCAGAATAAACTTGGTGTTTTATTATTTTTGGGAAACTAGGGTTTAGTTCTTAAACAATAAAGGCTCTAGATTAAGGAGTAAAATCTAATCAAATATAGTAAAATACGTATTTATATCAATTTGATCAAATCAATTGCATAGGGAAAAGAAGTAACTTATCTAAAAAATAGGTTGAAACAAATGATTCAGACGTCGAAAATGGTTGTGCAGGACTGGGATAGTGTTGTGAATCTGGATCTGGCTTTTAGACGATGAAAGGATAGGAGAACCAAAAATAGGACACTTTAGGGTCTGGCACTATTATCCACTCCTGTCATTTTTGTCTAGAAACTAGTCACAAAGTCCTGAATTTTTTGGGTTCTTTGTGTTATTCCTATGTGAGCCTACCTATGAAATCTTGGGTGTTGAATGTCGATGGAATTCTGATCCAGGCAACCATTCGAGGTGACCATTCGATGGCAGATAAGGTGGCAGTCAGCACCTCAACTTTTGTTTTGTCTCGTTATGTTTTATCCTCGGTGGCAGTTAGGTGGCAGTCAGCGCCTCGACTATTGTTTTGTTTTCATTCTATTTTAATGCTGCGTCGACTGTTGTTTTGCTTTAATTCTATTTTGATTGCGAGTGATGATATCCTCGAGCATTGTATTACTTTAATGTTGTGAGCGACTATATCCTCGAGTGTGATATTGTTCAGGTGTGACCATTAATTCCTCGAGCCATGCAATCTCCTGCGGTGGCCTTCAAAACATGTATAAATATATTGTAACCTGAGAGGGGGGATAGACATCTCTTTGCAGAGATAAGCGCATGTATTGTATTGCAGTCATTAAGTAATACGACGTCTCTTCTCAAAGAATCCATTGTTATTTTTGTGTTTTTTTTAAATATTTGTCAACCAAAACTTCTGAGTTTTGGATCAGTGGTATCAGAGCGGTGTGTCTTGAGAAGTGTATGTTCCCAAGGACAAGGTCAGGATACAGGAGACTTGGGTGGGAAGCGACAGAGCTTCCAGATGCTCACCGAGCGTGCCCCAAATGACCTCGAATGGCGGATGACACCAAGACATCTGATCCTTTCAAGGAAATGGTGAATGAAGCCCTCCAGCGGCAACAGGCGCAGATGCTCCAACATTTGCTCAGATTCTTCAAACACTCTCGCTGGAAAATTCTGGCTCTGCAGCTACACAGCCGGGCTCCTCATCGAGGGAGCTTCCTTTTAGTGCCCCAGCACCCTTCAAGGTTCAGGTAAATTTTGATATTCCCACATTTGAAGGCAAAATTAATGCTGATGCGGTGGAAAATTGGTTGGACCAACTATCGTCCTACTTCTCGGTAAACAAGTTCACCAATGAAGAAAATATCACTTTTGCTCTTCTGAAATCATCATTGCCCGTGAAAAACTGGTGGGAAGTGTACAAAAATAAGTTCAATTTGGATATCATTGGCCTTAGGGTGGAACCCACCTGGGATGATTTTACAGAAGCAGTAAAAGAAGAATACTATCCCCTCGGCGCATATGATGACCTGTACATACAGTGGCAACAACTCCGCCAAGGCAAGGACCAATCTGTGCAAGATTACACAGACGCTTTCCATTCTTTGTCTACAAGACTGGGCATTGAAGACAGTGAGAAACATAAAACTCTCAAATACCGTGGTGGACTACAGTGGTACATCCAGGGGGAAATGGAACTCTTCAATTTGGAAACTCTCGGTGAAGCATACAAATTTGCAGTGAAGATTGAACAGAAGCATGACAGGAAGAATACGAAGAATCAACCTTCAAAAGGGAAAAGCGACAAGGAAGGTCAAACACGAGGCCAAAACTGGAAGCAGAAGGAGTTTCATGATAAGAAATCCCAAAAATGGAAGGCTGGAAAATGGTGTGATTACCATAAAATTGGTACTCACTCCAGAGAAGAATGTCGAGCCATCAAGTCGGTGTTCTCTGAGTCGCAATATTTGACATCTTCTACTCGGCCTCATACACAACCTACAGTCAAAGAGGACGAAGAAGAAATTGTGGATGTTGAGCCCGACACCATTGTCGCTTCATCACAAACCCATGAGGAAAGACCAAATGAAAAAGAAAGACTGTTTTACTCCAAATTATGGGTAAAAGGTAAGCCTCTGCATTTCATTCTTGATAGCGAAAGTCAAAAGAATTTAATTTCGGCTAAAGTTGTGAGAAGTCTAGGTCTATCCATGATGCCTCACCCAAAGCCATATAGTATTGGGTGGTTAAGCCCAGGAAGAGACCTTCGCGTCACCCATCAGTGTCTTCTTTCATAAGCTATAAAACCATTCCAGGATAAAGTCTTGTGTGATGTGGTCAACTTAGACGTGTGCAATGTCCTCCTTGGTCAATCGTTCATGTACGAGCGACATGGCATCTATGAATCCCGAACCCGAAGGATCACCCTCACTCTTGGAACACGGCGCTATAGGGTACCAGAGGTACCACCTCCCACATCTGTTTCCCTGATCAGTGCTAAGCAATGTAAGAGATTGGTGGAGAAGACAAAGCAATTTGTTTTCATGGTGATCAAACTGCAGAGATCCAAGGAGGCCGATGTTTCGGTTATAACTACACAATCAACACAACAACAAAAGCAGATAGGACGGATCACAGGCGAATATGCTGACTTATTCAAGTCACCCACAGGAGTTCCACTACATTGCCAGGTAAAACATTCTATCGAATTAATCCCAGGATCACCTTTGCCTAACAGTCCTGTGTATCGCATATCAGTTTTGGAAAATGATGAGATAAAAAGGCATATTGAAGAATTGATCAAAAGGGGTCACATCAGGCCAAGCTCTTCACCTTGTGGTAGCCCAATTGTCTTGGCACCGAAGAAATATGGAACATGGAGGCTTTGCATTGACTACCGAGCCCTGAATAAAATCTTCGTGAGGAATCGCTACCCTCTCCCCATAATCGATGACCTACTGGATCAGCTTCGTGGTGTGAAGTTATTCACCAAAATTGATCTCAAATTTGGTTATCACCAAATTCCCATCGATCCTGCTGATGTTTGGAAAACTGCATTCAAGGCTAAGGAGGGGCTCTTTGCATGGTTGGTTATGCCTTTTGGCCTAACTAACACACCTGCAACCTTCATGAGGATGATGGATGACATCCTACGACCCTTCAGCAACTCATTCATGGTGGTCTACTTAGATGACATTCTCATCTATAGCAAAACATGGGAAGAACATTTGCAACATGTCTATAGGTTGCTTCAAACTCTTCGGGAGCACAAGTTGTATGCAAATCTTGACAAATGCACATTTGGAATGATGACAATTTAGTACCTCAGGTACATTGTGAATGAGGAAGGGGTCCACGTCGATCTAGAAAAGATTCAAGTTATTCAAGAATGGCCCACACCAAGAACCCTCACAGAGCTTCGCAGCGTTTTGGGCCTTGCAAATTTCTACCACAGGTTTGTTCTTGGATTTTCACACGTTGCTTGGTCACTAACCCAAGTGACCAAAGGAGGAGCTAAAGCTACATTTCAGTGGTGTGAAATACAGCAAAGGGCATTTGAGAATTTAAAGAACAGGCTCTGCTCAGCCCCCGTTCTAGCCTTGCCAAATTTGCATCAGCCATTTGAGTTGATGACAGATGCATCTGAATATGCCATGGGAGTTGTCATCATGCAACATGGCCATCCTGTGGCATACCGCAGTGAAACCTTCACTGGTACAGTCAGGAAGTATCCAACATATGATAAGGAACTCTATGCCATTATACAAGCCTACAAACACTGGAAACACTACATCCTAGGGAAAGAGATGGTCATCCACACTGACCACAGACCATTGGAATTCATCCAGATGCAAAGCAAACTACGAAATGAGAGGCACCAGAAGTGGGCCACGTGTCTTCAGAAATTCCACCTGATAATCAAACACAAAAAGGGGAGCTCAAATATAGTCGCAGATTGCTTAAGCCGCCCACCAATTACTGCACTCACAACAGTACTTGACCTGTGCGGACATGAGACTGCCACTTGGGGTACTCTGTATGAAGCAGATCCTACCTTCGCTGACACATATCAAGCGCTCCAAAAAGGTGAACATGTTTATGAATTTTATTTGCAAGATAATGTCCTCTGCCATATGGGGCACATATGTGTTCTTATTGCAGAGCAGCAAAAGATGATATGGGAAGCACACTTTAGTCGGACAGTTGGCCACTTTGGTATCAAGAAAACATTGGCAGTTCTTCAGAAACACTTCTACTGGCCCCATATGTGCAAAGATGTGGAAAGATATCTCAAATCTTGCACCCCGTGTGCAATCGCCAAGCCAACCAATAAGAAGCAAGGATTGTACACGCCATTGCCCGAACCAACCAGGCCTTGGGAATCCGTCTCAATGGATTTTCTCTCAGGTTTGCCCACTTCCAAACATGGCAAGGACTATATTTTTGTGGTATTTGATCGCTTTTCAAAAATGGCTATTATGTTTGCTTGTAAGAAAAATACATCGGCTGAGGAAACTACTCAACTATATTTTAGCCATGTATGGCTCCATCTTGGTCTCCCCAAGTCCATTGTCTCAGATCGAGATAGCCAATTCTTGAGCAACTTTTGGTCCACTCTATGGAAAATGATGGATACTAAGCTGATGAAGTCCACAGCCTTCCATTCACAGATCGATGGTCAGACTGAGGTGGTAAACCGCTTGATTGTTCACATGATTTAGATGTATCACTCCAAACATCCACACACATGGGACAAGGGACTTTCGTTTGTCTAACACGGATACAATCGGGCACTGCACAGCTCGACCAAGCACAGTCCCTTCCACGTATGTTTTGGGTTCCTGTTAGACACCCAACCAAGAACTCTACCACCGCCCTTATTGGGAATTTATGGAAGCACACCAATTGATTACTAAGCAACTTATTATGTAGAAATAACCAGAATACACAAGTAACTAGAACTCAGAAATAACACATGATATGAGAGACAATACACAATTTGTATTAAAACTCTTCTAGAAAAAGAATACAATAAAGAAGATGCCACTTCTTCTCCACACCTCTCAGAGGTTTCCCACACCTCAAGTGAACAGTAATTCTCAATCTTGAGTTCTCTCTCCTACGGTCCCAACACCCAACTCAAATACAGAGTTGGTGTTCACCTCCAACTAGTCAGTATCCTCCACTGCTAGTTCTCCAGTGCTCCACGCACTCCACAAGTACACAATCATACTTCAAGTAGATCTCCCCTGAACTGCAACAACCTGCAACCCAATTGATCTCACTTATGGAAGGATCTTCCTTGCCTTCCTCTTTGCTCTCTATACAGTAGACACTATACTCTAAGTAGATCATCCCTGATCCTGCTCCCTATTGTGTTGTTGTCACCTTGACTATGCTGCCACCACAGATCAACCAGGTTCTGCACAACCTAGACCCTGCGCACACATACACCTACAGATCAATGATCTTACTTACCCATGTAGATCTCCAAACGTAGTCATGCACTCCTGATGACCAAGATCATACATACATGAAGAACCCTGCTGATTCTCCAATCCAGTACCCACACTTGGTACTGTTGTGGAACTAGGAGGAACACCCTTGCTCACCTCACACACAAAAGAAGCAAACTTTGCTCAACTCAAACTAGAACACTTTACAATACAATCCATGAGTCTAGTATATAGATCTCATCCAAACAATAATTAGATCCACAGCTTCCAGTCTAAAATTGGCTCTTGACATGCAAACACTTGGTTCGTTAACTAATTGCCCATAAAACTTGCAGTCCAAAACCACACAGGCGATCGACGTCGGTCCCTGTCTACCTAGAGGTGATCGATGATGGCCGACTTTTGACCGACGTCAGTTGCCTTCTTGTCTGCTACCTGCCAATATCGATTGGCCTGACCGACGCCGGTGTTTGTGACACTCAGCAACCTCCATCTACATCCTTCCCTGTTTGCATCAGTGAAGCTTTTAGCTCCATAACCTAATAATCTCCCACTTGGAGATAAACAGTTGCACCTGTACCTATACCTGTACTCCATCTAATTTGTTTCCTGGCTTGTATCCCTCTTCAAGATCAACCCTGAAGACCAACCACCACACAACCCGTGGTGAACCACCTGTCATCCAAGTACCCACCGCATCCGCATCTACAAACACATGTAGAAAAGAACCTGACCCTACATCGCATGTATACCTACTGCTGGTCCATCTCAGATACCTGAGAATCCATTGAACTGCCCTCCAGTGCTTCTTTCCTGAATCAGCTCCAAACTTTTTGACAACTCCCACTGCATGGGAAAACTCAGGTTCAGTACTCATGTACTTAACCTCATCATGTGAATCAGGACCCTGCTGTCCAACCCATCGGTGTGCTCACCGTCTTCACACAATCCTCCGGAGACAAAATCAACCTATGATCTCCATGCCTCTAGAACACACTCATGCCAAAGAATTTCGTTGCTCCAAATTCCTCATGACATGCTTCTGAACTAACTTTACCTTTAGCTCAGAAAAGAACCCTGTATGTGTAACCCTGCATGCAAACACACAACATACAGTAACAAGATGATGTTGCAATCATCACCCACCTGGTAAAGTAACCCATAGTAATTACCCTGACATTGACTAAAGCCATGCTTTGTCCTCCACCTGTCAACCCTGTACCACTGTCCTACAGCTTCCTCAAGACCATATGACCTGGCCTTTTGTCTCACGTATTCATTCTCTCTATTCTTCAACTAAGGAATCCATTAATCTCTGTGCTTTCACACCAGCTAGCAACTCTACCAAATCTCTCGCTTGGTTCTGCATTATATTCCTGCCACGCTCCCACTGTTTCCTAGATCCTTCCTGCTCTACAGTGAGCAAGAGTATAAAGAAGAGGAACAATGAATTTGAGGCTTACTTACCATTTCAGTCCTCCATATGGGCGTTTGAGACTCCTTGACAGCTTGTTGTCCGCCCAAAATCCATTACAGTGACCGACCTCGGTCACCACACAGTCTGCATCCGATCGACGTCGGTTTCCTTGCGCCTGTCCTGACTACCGACCTGTCGACATCAGTGTCCCTGTTGCTGACGTCGGTCCTCATGACCGACGTTGGTCTTACCTATTACCGACGTCGGTCCTCCTGACCGACGTCGGTCCTCCTGACCGACGTCGGTCTTACCCTGCCTGACATTGTCGGCTTCGGTCTGCACATGACCGACATCGGCACCTGTCTATTCGACGCCGGTTCTTCCTGACCGACTCTGGTACCTGTGTTTTTCTATGAGTGATGACTTTTTTACTCGTGAGCTTCTTTTGAATCAAATCCATGTCCAAACTGCCCTGCTCAGAAGTATCCAGCCCTCTCCACTGATCTCTGTCTGCCATCTCATCCATAAACACCAAGGCTTTCCAATTCTTAAGCCTGTCAAATATATCAGTCTTCCTCTTAAGAACTTCCATTCCCCTCCTACATATGTGACCAAGCCTACAAATCCACATCTCTGCAACAGAAGGTGAATCAGTAATATAAGCAAGTAGATAAAGGGTACCTGCTTTCTTACCACTAGCTAATTCAATTGTATCCGCTGTGAGAGTTCTTGTGCATCTCTCATCACCCAACTTCCCTGAAGAAATTAGCCTTATCTCCAAGACCGGGACCTACATAACCTCCTTCAACACCCGCGTGTTGGCCGCCTGCAATTTCAGCTTCACTTCCCCTTTGCCAATTCTTTGGCAAGGCACACCAACCCCTAAATAAATCTTTCCAAAGTCTCCATGAAAAGATACTCTATTTCGGACTGCATGGAAAGAGGCAACATAATCTATAAAACAAGATTCTACTTTATCCAAGAAACATACCAGAGCAACCTGTGCAATGCCACCTGTAACATCCGCTTCTTCAGTTCCTTCATGCTGATCTTCAATTGACCTGCAATATATCTTTACCTGCTCTTTCTTTCCATAACACCGTAATATATCATTTGTGCTTTTCAATTCCTCCATTCTTAGCTTACTCTCTTCTACCATTGCTATACTCCCACTCAATCAGAAACCCCTGAGAGTGACCTGTATTCATACACAAAACTGCTTCCTGCAACCTTAGCTCTGATACCACCTTGTTAGACACCCAACCAAGAACTCTACCACCGCCCTTATTGGGAATTTATGGAAGCACACCAATTGATTACTAAGCAACTTATTATGTGAAAATAACCAGAATACACAAGTAACTAGAATTCAAAAATAACACATGATATGAGAGACAATACACAACTTGTATTAAAACTCTTACAGAAAAAGAATACAATAAGAAAGATGCCACTTCTTCTCCACACCTCTCAGAGGTTTCCCACACCTCAAGTGAACAGTAATTATCAATCTTGAGTTCTCTCTCCTACGGTCCCAACACCCAACTCAAATACAGAGTTGGTGTTCACCTCCAACTAGTCAGTATCCTCCACTGCCAGTTCTCCAGTGCTCCACACACTCCACAAGTGCTCCACACACTCCACAAGTACACAATCGTACTTCAAGTAGATCTCCCTTGAACTGTAACAACCTGCAACCCAACTGATCTCACTTATGAAAGGATCTTCCTTGCCTTCCTCTTTGCTCTCTGTATAATAGACATTGTACTCTAAGTAGATCTTGCCTGATCCTACTCCCTGTTGTGTTACTGTCACCTTGACTTTGCTGCCACCACAGATCAACCAGGTTCTGCACAACCTAGACCCTGCACACACATACACCTACAGATCAATGATCTTACTTACCCATGTAGATCTCCAAACGTAGTCATGCACTCCTAATGACCAAGATCATACATACATGAAGAACCCTGCTGATTCTCCAATCCAGTGCCCACACTTGGTACTGTTGTGGAACTAGGAGGAACACCCTTGCTCACCTCACACATAGAAGAAGCAAACTTTGCTCAACTCAAACTAGAACACTTTACAATACAATCCATGAGTCTATTATATAGATCTCATCTAAACAATAATTAGACATCTAATTACAATAATTAGATCCGTAGCTTCCAGTCTAAAATTGGCTCTTGACATGCAAACACTTGGTTCGTGAACTAACTGCTCGTAAAACTTGCAGTCTGGAACCACATAGGCGATCGACATCGGTCCCTATCTACCTGGAGGTGACCGACATCGGCCGACTTCTGACCGACGTCGGTTGCCTTCTTGTCTGCTACCTACTGACGTCAGTTGGCCTGACCGACGCCGGTGTCTGTGACATTCAGCAACCTCCATCTACCTCCTTTCCTATTTGCATCAGTGAAGCTTTTAGCTCCACAACCTAATAGTTCCAACCCATGGTACCAATTGAGGTAGCGGTTCCACTCTCCACCATAGAATACACAGCTCATGGAAGCTTCGAGGCAGCAAAAGCGACCAAGTTTATTGAACAGATACAACACATCCAGGAACAAGTCCATGGCATCCTAGAGAAGATGAATCAGAAGTAGAAGCTCCACCATGACAAACATAGGATTGCACACCATTTTGTTGTGGGTGACAAGGTTTGGTTACGGCTTCAAAAGGAACGACTTGCAAGCCCACACAGAAAGATTTAGCCTCTGTGATATGGTCCATACACCATCACTAGAAAAGTTGTAGAAAATGCTTTTGAGTTGAACCTACCCGCCTACCTTGGTCTACATCCAATATTCAATGTGGAGCTCCTCAAACCATATCACCCACCTCTATTAGACACTTCAATTGTGGCAGAACAACTAGACATTAATGAGCTTGATCCACAGAGTCTTACCCTAGTTGAAGAGGATCAGATTGTGGACACTTGGATGAAGACAACACGAGGATGCTCTATTCCGCTGTATCGAGTGGTCAGGCGAGGCCAACTTAGCCACCAAGGTGAGTGGCTCACCGCGGATCACATCAAGACACAACTACCCCACCTGATGGGGACTCTTGATGCAATGGAGACCATTACTTTTCAAGGAGGGAGGAATGATCTAGGCAACCCAGGCAACCATTTGAGGTGACCATTCGGTGGCAGATAAGGTGGAAGTCAGTGCCTTAACTTTTGTTTTGTCTTATTATGTTTTGTCCTTGGTGGAAGTTAGGTGGCAGTCAGCGCCTCGACTGTTGTTTTGTTTTCATTCTATTTTAATGTTGCATCGACTATTGTTTTGCTTTAATTCTGTTTTAACTGTGAGCGATGATATCCTCGAGCATTGTATTGCTTTAATGCTGCGAGCGACTATATCCTCGAGCGTGATATTGTTTAGGCGTGACCATTAATTACTCTAACCACGCAATCTCCCGCGGTGGCCTTCAAAACATGTATAAATATATTGTAACTCGAGGGGGGGATAGACATCTCTTCGCAGAGATAAGCGCATGTATTGTATTGCAGTCATTAAGTAATACGACGTCTCTTCTCAGAGAATCCATTGTTATTTCTGTGTTTTTTTGAAATATTCGTCAACCAGAACTTTTGAGTTTTGGATCAAATTCACTGTAGATCTATTTTAATCTTCAAACCCTAGGTCTATCTACACACATGAAATGACAAACATATCAAAAGTAAAAGGGGTAAAAACTAGGTTAGGGGAAGTATGATCGCAAGATCTAGAACCCCTGTTGTCCTGATTGTTGCCTGCATTAACCTTCAAGCTAGGGTCTTAGATCAATGTAATTCTCCCTTAGGGAACATGCATAATCAACGCACATGGTAGATATAAGAATGAACTTTCACCTAGGGCCTTCCTTGATCAAGTATGCAAATCTATGTGTGATGCAGAATGTTGAGATATACCATTGATTGATTTTTAATTATTTATTGTGCCAAAGTAGTAAGTGCTAGATATAAAATGCCTTGTGAAGTCTTTTATATATGAGACTCTTTATTTTAAATTTGGGAGATTTATTCACTATAGTCGACATTAAAAAGCTAAATAAAACTTAAGGGAGGGGCTAAGAAGGGTTTAGGACCCATAACAAGAAAAAATGACCGTTGGACAATAATGTCGAGTAGGATAGGAGCATCGGGTGTTGTAGTCCTACAAAATTCTATTACCCGAGACTCAAAAAAATTCGTTGGAATTGACACAAGCCAAGTCTAGGGGTCTCTAGGGGTATAGGTTAGTTGACTGAGATGACAGAGAGGTGATAAAATCATGAACAAGACCAAGACAAGCAAAACAAAGACATGGCTAGTATGAACAAGGCTCATATTCTCTAGTCAGATTCTCCTGTGAAAAGACATGATATGTGTGGTTTCTTGACCAATTTAGGATGTATACATTTCCCCCTCTTTTATTATAGTGATACAATGAAATGAAATACTAGATTAAAATAAAGAAAAGGAACATACATACGTAAAACTACCTGCATAGAGATAAATGTGTTGCAAGGGTCCAACTCACTTCCTGGTCAGGGAAGTGGATGGAGAGCCGAATAGTGCCTACAGAGAGAAGAAATCCATGGAGTGGATACCCCCGGTATTGAATTTGAATGTAAAATCTATGTATCATGGAGAAGGAGGGCAATGTTTGCCCCCTATGTTGAATATGACTGAAGATGAGGAATGCTCGGAGGCTCAAAACCAATGTCTATCCTTTTTCCTACATAAACTCATGTGATCTAAATGTATATATAAAATATGTATGTTGTGAAGATCAAAATCTATCATGCCCCCATTCTGAATATCTAAACTGGAACTAAGAAGTGCTCGGAGGCCCAAAACCAATGTTTGTCCTTTATCTTGTACAAACTCGTGTAGTCTAGATATGAGTAATACAATGGACCAACTACTGAAGATGAATGTGCGATCTAATCTGGTGATAACCTAGGTACATAAGGGTATAATCTAAGAATTTGGTCAATGTGCAAGAATAAAATGACATGTCTTGCCATTCTATCTATATAATCCTAAATGATGAAGAACATGAACATCTATGCCATGTCCCCAAATCTGGTATGTGAGTGATGCATCTATACAATCTAGTAATCTATATAACCACATGTCATATGACATATATTTCCATGCCTCATGTGCAAAATTGAAGATCTAAAACATTGTGCTCTGCACTATGTTTATAATTTACTATCTGATTCTATAAACTGTGTCATGTTGTATGTGTGAGACGTGTAGTATGTACATGCCCCCAAATCTAGATATTTGAGTTTATATCTGTACCAAAATCATTGTGAATCCATATGATCTAACCCATTGTATCTGAATAGTCTGTATATCTATAAATTGAAGGTATATTCCTCTAAATATCTTGAGTAATGCTGAGTGACTCATATAATATGAATCATTATATATATCAACCAATCTAAGCTAAATCTGATAATTTGAATGTTGGATGTGTAAGAACCACGGTGTATCCACCTATGAGATTGGATGAGCATGATGGTTAAGTGTAGAAATAGGAATAGTAGGAATGATGCCCCCCTTTTGGGGAGAGGGATGAAATTTGTGATAGAAGAGGTCGAATCAAAAGTGATGACTAATGGCGTAATAATAAAAACAAGGTTGGTATGTTATGAATGGATTGAGAGGTTGTTTGATTGATTAGATTGAGTTATTGAAAGTGGAACATATTTGGACTGGTGAGGACCAAGGTGTGTGTCTAGATATAAGAGAAATATAGAAATGTTTATGTTGTAGTAGGCAAATGAGGTAGGAAGAGAGAAAAGTTTGAGTGACGTCAAAGGTATCATTGTCATAATTTCATGAAAAAAATGGTTTGAAAAATGAAGTTACAGGGAGGTCTGTTTTGGTGTTTTTAAGGTCTTAAAAGTATCATAGGAAAAAAATTCTAGTTCGAACGCTTTTATCCAATATCCAGCACTCTTGTCCAGGTTTCAATGCTCCTGTCTAGGTTTCAGCACTCCTATCCAATGCTACTGTCCTGTATTCAACGTTGTTATCCTAGAGGCATAATTTTTCAATGATGTTGTTGTGTTGTTGACTATTGTTTTATTTTGTCTTTGGCTTTGGATTTGGAATTGTTGATTGATATGTGTTGTTTTTGGTGTTTTACAGGGCAAGGTATGAATGAGAGAGTTTTATAGGGGTCAGGTGATGGAGACATTGAGGTTATTACCATTATCTGTTGATGAGAGGGCTGTCATGGATAGGGTGCATTTGGGTCACATGTGTGACCTAGGTATAGTGTAGTGGGATCGATATTTGATGACTACCTTATGTGAGAGGTGGAATGCAGATACATGTGCTTTCTAGTTTCTTACAGGGGAGATGACTATGAATTTGAAGGATGTGTATCGTATATTTTATTTATCAGTTAGTAGGCAGCGAGTGATGATACAAGATGATATGGGTGTTGATGCCTTTGATTATGCATCATTTTATTTTGTTGGTGTGCCTTTGGGGTTATATCGAAGAGGTAGTGACAATGATGTGTTGTTGTTAGTTATTGTGCAATCTAGTGTTCCACACCTGTGAAAGTGGTTAGTTATTTTGTTGGCATCTTTTATTGTTGTGAATGGGAGTGGAGTATCCATTGCATACAAGATGCATAGGATTGTGCACAATATGGAGGTATATTGCACTGTGTTCTTGTGGGGTAAGACTATGCTTGCCCAGTTATGTAGGGATATTTCCATGTTTACACACGAGTCATTCAGTGGTGGGGTGAGCACAATGACCTTATTGCATTGTTGGGCTTATGAGAACATAATAGTTATGTGGCTGATTAGATTATCGATGAAAAATTGGGCACCTCCATAGCCATTTGGAGAGTGGTGGATGAGCACATTAGCCATTCGATCCCCTAGGATGGATCATTATAGGCAGGTGCTAGATAGATTAGTGGTAGGTGACATCATATGGAGGCCTTACAAAGAATTTCTTGGGTGGGCATAGGATGGAATTCAGTTGTGATATATGAGGGTCAACTATTGGATACATGACCATTGGGTTGGAGTATATGAGTGCTTTTAGTATGAGCATGTGACTAGATAATTTTGGGTACCACAAGATGTGCCCCCAACAACATGGATGTGGGTGAGGATTGCACGAGCATCTTTGAGGGTAGGAGCTCGTGCAAGACCTATTGAGGCTGAGCATACACTATTGCCTTTGGATGTGAGGGATGCAACCATAGAGATTCGAAATGTGGATGACGTTAGATGTATAGATGCATATAATGCATTATGGGATAGGCATCACTAGATTCCATTGTACCATATTAAAGCAGGGGATGCTCTAAAGTATGAGGATCTTAAGTTAATCCAGATGATGGTAGGTAAGTATTGATTACATTTGAATTATGTATAAGTTTGTGTTTTAGTTTGATTTCAAAGTATATAGCTAACATAGTGTCATACTTTGCATGTAGGTGAATTTGGAGGTGCTCGAGATGAAGCACATGCTGGGTGGGGAGTGGAGATGATTATTATTGGGAGACAATAATCAAGTTGACACTCTGAGAGCTCACATGGTATGTACTTGACGATGCAATGGAGGAGGGATTGATAGAGTGAGTGATAGTCATAGCCAGTATTCATGCTCATCTGTTTGATAGGGATGCTATAGTGATAGTCGTATATGTTAGGGCAGTAGGAGAGAGAGAGACGAGTTGAGATCTGAGTTGGATAGGCATAGGATGCCTCCTCCTAATTTTGGTTCATTAGCATGAGGATCATGGATGAGAGTACAAATCTTTAGAGGCGATATGTGGACTTGCGTGAGGAACATGGTCGACTATTGGAGCGAGAGCATCATCACAAGAGGCATGCGATAACTCGAGGAGGTGTGGGGCCATTGAGTGCTAGGGTGGATTATGGGACTAGTATTGGTGGGGAGAGTAAGATAGAGTTAGGGCTTGATGCCCATTCATGATTAATTGCACTTGATACTAGTGTATACGTTTTGAAAACTCATAATATTTATATGGATACTGGTTTGATTTTGACTCGTGCATATTATTTTATGGAAATTGGAGTATATTGGTATATTTTTTGTAAATGGTTGATTAGAAATTGTTGATTTGGCATTTATGTTGAGGTTATATATGTTTTGGTAAAATGGTATTTGGGATGTGATTTGATTTTTGTTGATAGGTTCAAGTGTGATGCTAGTTTTGATTTTGAATCATGTGTGAGTAAATTTTTTTGTTGTTTTGTAATTGGTAAATTGATTTCATAAAGTGAATTGGTTTAAGATTGGTAAAATGGTAAGATCAAGATTTGGATAATTTGGTTTGGCTAGGGATGGTTATTTGGAACTAGGAATGTTAGTTGTTAGTAGAAGGGGATGTAAGATATCACTCTATGTGTATCAGCCCCTAGCTATTATATCACTATCTGAACCTTGATGGGCAACTAAATAAGTGCCCATACTACTCATGATGTGTAGGAACATGCCTTATATCTGATGTTGTCTATGGTGCACTAGTTGTATTTGTACATGGAGGCTCTATAAGATGCAATCTCAATGGATTTGTAACTAAAACTATGTGTTATGAAGGAGGCTCATCTATCCGCAATCGTAGTGGATTGCTACGTGAAACAACACCATGTGGCCTCTACTATGATGCGTATGACTAAGCAATAGATCAAGATGGAACTGTAACTTGTGATGGGGGCTCATCTAATCTCACTTATAGCGAGTTGCTACATGATATAGGTCCCTAAAAACTCAGGTGTAGTGAATATCTATCTAGATTGGTACTCTATAATGTGAGTTTATCTAATCTTAATTATAGCTAGTTACTACTTGAGATAGGACCCTAAAAACTCTACTACGGTGACTATGACTGTGTTGGATATGTATATGGAATTGCACTATGTACTCCTCAAACTACACTACTATATGTAGGTTGCTCTCACTGCACTAGTCTCCAAACCCTCTAAGTAGGTGGGATAGGTGATCTCGTACGAGTCTCTGTCCTAGAAACTGCATGACTCTCACGATGAGTAACTAATGATTCATATGAAGGAATGTCCTAGGATGACTAAGTCATGGAGGAATGAGGTCTATGGTTCCATGATGGAGGAGATATCAATGCCCCTGGTGTGAATGTTATGATGTCATTATCAACACATCTATTAATATAATCACTGAGTCCATAATAATCATTGTCTCTGTGTCCACAAATACGATGATAGTTATAAAAGGGTTGATGTGGCTACTTGTGTAGGAGATGTGGATCTCGATGATGAGCAGAAGGCAATGTGATTAATCTCCTATCTAGCAGTGCTGATGCTATGACATATGGGCTATCTCATTTTGAATCAAACTATAGTGGTGCCATATTGTTGTTCTTTGTAGTGCATATTGTAGGTGGTGCTTTGGAAACTTGCTCTTTGTTCTTAGCTGGTGGCTTTTTCTACCTATGGTCTCCTATCTTATTTTGGACATGGTGGATGTTTTATGATAGGTGCTATAGATGGAGGTAATGTTATGAAATCTAGAGTGAGCTGATCAATTGAATCTGACTCAATCAATTCCAATTTCTTCTCAAGACGCTAAAACTACATAATATAAGTGCCTAAAAGAGGACTCTGTCTGATATAATATATGCTTTAGGAGGGGTTGGTGAAGCCCCTTAATAAAGATATGTTGAATCTCTAAATATGTTGGTTTATAGATCAATCTTAACATGTACATCTTGAATCATAAGATATAATCACTAACTAGCTCTAAAGTGTTCTGATGTAATGCAACAAGTTTCTCATATGTAACATGAGGGCCCGTGTTTGCTATGTAATATCTAAGAAATGTCTCTTCTAAGTCATCATATGTATACAAGGAACCAATAGGGAGTAGGTGAAAGAACCAATTATGTGCATTACCCACTAATGTCTATTGGAACAATTTCAGTAGGATCAAAGGACTCGCATGAGATGGCAAAGCCTTTTGAAAGGCTTTAAGGTGTATGAATGGATCTCTAGCTCCATCAAATTGAGGCAATGATGGTATCTATAAATGCTTAGGCAATAAAGCTTTGAAAAATGTCTTCGGAAGAGGGTTACCATGTAAGTCATTAGCATCCATCCAAGACTTATAAGCCTTGTTTTCCAAAGTAAGGATATGTACTTGGTGTTGCAATTCACCAATTGCATGCATTAAAAAAATAATCTCTTGGGATGGTATATTAGTATCTTGAAGTGGTTTATTTGAATGTTGAATTTGATCATTTATTTTAGCCATGGGAATGCTACATTTAGTAACTGGATCATAGAGAGGGGGTGTGCTCACTTGGACCTTATTAGAGGGATGTGGGCTACCATTCTCTTTAGGTGAAGAGTGACAAATAGGTGCTAATGTAGTAGGGGGTGGCCTGGGAGATTCATTGGTATCTTTATTATTTAGTGAATCACATTCTAATTTAATAGAAGATGTGATGTTATCGTTGACCTATGCATCATTTGAAATAAAATCATGCATAGAAGTAGAAGCTACATTTTGTAGTGCATTATGTTTGAGAGAAGGAGTGAGAGAAGAGTTAGAAGCATGAGATGCATTTTCTTCTTCACTATGTGCATAATATTCATCATTATTCCATGCATTATCACAATCAAATTTTTGTTCATATTCACTCTCATTTCATATTCATCTGCATGTTCAATATCATACTCATTATCGCTTCCATCATCACTAGGGAGAGGGGTAAGGGACTATGTTAATTCTTTTCTAATATGTAATAAATTTTCATGTGAAATTGGAATACTATGTGCATCTATGTTATCCTTGAATGGAGCGCATGCATTATTTTTATTTGGAATATGAGAAGTAAAAGTAAGAGAGTTATCATTTAAACATTCTTTTGCCATTGTTTGAGATGACAAATTAGAGTTAAGAACATGAGATGGATCATTTGAACTAGGCATTGGTTATTTGATTCTATTGCATTTATATTGTTGTAATTTTAACATAGAAGTAGAGAGAGAGAGAGAGAGAGAGAGAGAGAGAGAGAGAGAGAGAGAGAGAGAGAGAGAGAGAGAGAGAGAGAGAGAGAGAGAGAGAGAGAGAGATTAGGTTCAAATGGAAGCAAGTTATCACCAATGAGAGTTTCATTTGGAAATGCAGGACTAATTTGTAAATTTGATGTATTGTGCATAGGAGAATGAGGTGAAAAGAACTTTTCCCATCTATCAAAATTATTTTCTTTAGAAGAGGGAAGAAAAGAGATAAGTTTAAGAGAAAGAAGATGCATCTAGTTTTTCTTCACTATCATTTTCATATGCATCATCATATTCCTCATTACAACAATAGTAATTATAATCATGGTAAATGAAATCATTTTCCACATTTTTGGCTAATGTGCAATTTTGCAAATTTGTCCATTCATTGTCATACTTAAGAGAAAATTTTATAAATTTATTTATATGTTGAGAGGGAATAAGTGCCTTAGTGGCCATTTTATTGCTTCCACCAAAGAACATACGTAAAATTACTATTAAGCAAATAAATGCAAAAATAACTACTAACATAGATATTTTTGACACTCCACACAATTTACAAAAAATCCCAAAAAATTATCTAAAAATTGCAAGGAAGGCTTGGGGTTTGAGGACCTAGTTTAGAAATATAGGGTTTCGAGTTGGGGTTTTAATGTTTTTGAAAATTATTGAAATAATTTGAATTCTAAAATAAATTTGAATAAAATAAATGCACAAAAATTTATACAAAAATCAAAAATTTGAAATTGAATTTTTGCACAAAAATATGAAGGAAAAACCCTAAGGGTACCTAGGGTTTGAAATTTTTTTGAAGTTGGGTTCACCAAATGTTTTATTATTTTTGGTAAATTAGGGTTTAGTTCCTAAACAATAAAGGGTCTCGATTAAGGGGTAAAACCTAATCAAATATAGTAAAATACATATTTATATCAATTTGATCAAATTAATTATATAGGGAAATTAAGTAACTTATCTGAAAAAATAGGCTGAAACAGATGATTTAGAGGATGAAAACTGTTGTGCATGATTGGGATAGTGTTGTGAATTTAGATCTGGGTTTCATTCAGTGAAAGTATAGGATAATAAAAAATAGGACACCTTGGGTTCTGACGTTGTTGTCCACTCCTACCATTGTTGTCCAAATTGATCCTGCATTGTTTTTATGTGAGACTGCCTATGAAATTTTGGGAGCTGAATGTCAATGAAATTCATTGTAGAGCTATTTTAATCTTCAAACCCTAGGTCTATCTACACACATGAAATGACAAAAATATCAAAATCAAAAGGGGGAAAATTAGTTGAGGGGAAGTATGATCACACAATCTAGACCCCCTACTGTCCTGATCGCTGCCTACATTAACCCTCAAGCTAGGGTCTCAGATCAAATTTAGTTCTCCCTTAGGGAGTGTGCATCATTAACATGCATGGTAGATGCAAGAATGAACTTTTGCCTAGGCCCTTCCTTGATCAAGCATGCAAATCTATGTATGATACATAATGTTAAGCTATATTATTGATTGATTTTTAATTATTTATTGTGCCAAAGTAGTAAGTGCTACATGTAAAATGCCTTGCAAAGTCCTTTATATAGGAGATTCTTTATTTTTAATTTGGGATCTTTATTCACATTAGACAACATCAAAAAGCTAAATAAAACTCAAGGGAGGGGCTAAGAAGGATTTAGGACCCATTAAGCAAGAAAAAAATGACCATTGGATAAGAATGCAAGTAGGACAAGAACACAGGGTACTGTAGTCCTATAGAATTCTATTGTTTGGGACTCAAAACAATAGGCTAGGACTGACACAAGCCATGTTTGAGGGTCTCTGGGGGTATAGGTTAGTTGATTGAGATGATGGAGAGGTGATAAAAGCAAGAAACAAGACCAAGTCAAGCAAAACAAATACATGGCTAGTATGAATAAGACTCATATTCTCCAGTTGGAGTCTCCTATGAAAATGACTATGAAAATACATGATATGTGTAGTTGCTTGACCAATTTAGGGTGTATACACTTGGACAAATAAATGTTAAGTTTGTAACTTCATGCTAACATTCTATCCAAGTTTTCATTAACCCTATCATTTCATTGGTTAATAACTTTGGAGATGTGCCCACATTGAAATAATATCACATAATGTGAATAGGGTTGGCATACGATTAGAGATCCACATCACTAATAAATAACCATTTATATATCACAACATCAAAATAAAATAGGTCATATCAAGAGTCTTACCTTTGCACCTAATAAATATGCATGCAAATGGCTTAGTGGCTTATAAGACATATGTAGGGATCTCAGGTGTCTATTTGTGGCACTTAAAAATGGATCCATCATGACACATGGCCTTAACGTGAAATATTGTGAATGCCTTGACATTTCTAATGATGTGACATCGCTGTGAAATATTATTGTTTTATAGTAATACTATTACAAATTAATTATATATTAAATATACTTTTCTAAATTTTATATACATATATCATGTATATTTATAATAATTACATTTTTACTCTCAATATCCTTTGAAATAGTTTGGTGGAAGCCATAGATTGCATTGGTAGATGTAACATGTCATAGAACTTTGTATCTATATCTGTTCAAGGTTATTTGAGTCCATCCTATGAAATACCTTATCATTCTTCTCCCTATCACCATACCATCTTCGAGGATAGTTTGAATGCATCATAGCCTCTACCACCCTACTTTCTCCCCACACCATGGTATTGGGCACGATCGGCCTATAAATCAAAAGAGTGTAACAAAAACAATATATATAATATTATTTCAATTCATTTTTTAGTTCTGAAAGTAGATAAAAGAAAGTGAGTATTAAGGTGTGTGGATGAATACCTGGTATAATGCACATGTTGATCTAGATGAATGTGGAAACTCCTCTTTGGCTAGGGAGGATAACTTGCAAATCACAAGAACACTAGAAGAGAGTGTTGTTAGATGGTAGATTGAGTGGATTGCTTAGCGTATGTTAGATCCAAGAAGCACAAGGCTTTTTATGAGGTTGTCAATCCACTTTTGAGATAATTAAGTTGAAAATGATATAATAAACATACTTGCGTTCAAATGATAAGAAGATATGTGAGAAGATAAATAACATACCTAATAAAAGACACGATGCACAAGTGTATTAAGGTCTGGTCCAAAGAATCAAATCAGAGTTTGTAGACAAGTTAAGAACAAAAATAGGGGTTTGATTAGCTGAAAGGAGGAGAAAATAACAATCTATTATTTTCTTTGTCAGTGACCGTCGATGATTAAGGTAATCGATGACGATTGAATCTATTGGGTGAATATTTTGTCAACTAGCTAACTGGTGAGCAAAATAGGTCTCTTCAACCACAACATAGCGAGATTGGTTGGCTAAGTGTGCAGGTTTACTACATCAACAGGGGACAAATCTCTCCTCTCATCAAGGGGAGGTTCCCTATAAGTATGATACGCTATATATATATATATATATATATATATATATATATATATATATATATATATATATATATATATATATATATATATATATATATATATAAGCAGAAAATAACACTCAGGGATAGGATACACCATCCATCTCTCTTATTTCAGAGATGATGTTCACAAACAAAGGAGAAAATCTTGGTGAAAACACTGAAGGCACTTCTCTTCTTTCAAAAGTGTTCTTGCAGGGGACAGTAGGAGTTCTTTCAGGTAGGATAAATAGCCAGTAACAAGGGCATAGTAACTAGCAGACTGAGATGTAGCACAAAGTCTCCACCTCGACTGCCCAAGAGTGAGATATGAAGAACAATGGGGGCATAAAGTTGTCCTAAGGTCCTTTACACAAAAATAGAAAATAAACACACACTGAAAACAACTATGATAGCACAAAGTCTGAAAGTAGCTGGCTTCAAGACACCTTCCTTATCACTTTCGCTAGCTCTGCTTGTTAACTTATATAAACAAGCATACATTTAGGAAATAAACATAAGAACAATCTTGAGAATGATACAAGCTATAATAGCACAAAGTGTGAAATTAACTTGTTTTTTGATTCAAATAAAGAAATATGATAAATAATCTGAGCTCAAAGTCTCAGTGATGCCTTTCAATTTGGGCAGAGTTTTGCTTCTGGTAACGAAAAGATCTCCCTTAAAATGATACAAGAGATTACATTATATAGAGGCCAAGGAAGGCTTGACACTTTGTCCCATGGCGCATCTCATTTTGTGTATTAATGCCTTGGATGCATTTTTGGTTCTGTCAGGGAGGGCCGTGCTAGAACAGGGCGGCTGCTTTAATTGTGGCATGTTGATTCATCTCAAATGTCTTCTCCTAACCCTGAGTCACTTATTCTATCACCTGCTATCCGCACAGCTGTCCATTTTGCCTTTACTCCAAAGGGGACAAACAGGCTATGCTTTCAATGTTTGTAGGCCCAAATATCTACCTAATAAACCGTTCCATCTACTGGAAATAACTCCTTCATATATTTCCCTCTTTGTCTCTTCCTGCTATGATTTGAGCCCCCGAGTAAACTTTTCCCTTTTCTAGTTTTCTTGGTTCATTTTTTGGATGATTTTTCCTTTTGGTCTTGGCCTTCAGTCCTTTGACTGCATTCAGGTCTGCCTTTAAGTCTGTAAGGATCAATGACTATTTCATTGCCACGAATTTGACATTTGCAGGCCCGTCATCCTCCTTAACAATTCCTTTGTGTCTTTCTCGCTTGCTATGGCCGCTTTCTACTGTGACACAAGCAAGGACACGTGGTAGCATCCACAACTTTGAAATAAGCTTATTGGAATAAGCTTTGAAACTTGCTAGAAACCTGAAGTGCAGATGTAGACACTTGTCACGCTCCACTAAATTGGAATGGGACACATGGTAAGTTCCACTAATTTGAAACATACGTCTCAGCATACGACACTTGGCAGCTTCCGCTATTTTTCTAAGGGACATGCGGCAACTTTCGCTACACTTTGAGGCTTAATCTTTCCTAGAGGGAACTTCACCTTCGGGGTCTTGAAAGATGGTTCATTTTTTGAGTGTCGATTGTCCTCTGCAAGGGTACCTACCCTTTGGGATCATCTGGGTGGCCTTCAAGTTTTAATTCTTTCAAAAGACTATTGATCCTTTATTTCCTTCATACGAAATGTCCGAAGGAATTCCTTCAAACAATTTGTTCAAAGGAAATATTTCCTTGGCTTGGTGTCTTTGTATTGGGAGTGCTCCGTCTTTGACACATGGCACATTCCACTGCTTTTAACATGTGACATGTGGTGTCTTCTACCAGAATAGGCGAGGACATGTGGCAGCATCCACTTAACTTATAGGGTCTTTTAGAAACCTTTGAGATTCTTACAAGAGGTGACACGTGGTAGCTTCCACTTAGCTCTAAAAACACTTACAAAAACATTTGGGACTCATTTGGATTCATGCGGACGATGACACTTGGCATGTTTCATTTGTTCTTGTGACTTACTCGGGGTCCAACACAGTCCTTACTCAATAACTGAAAATGTCAACACTTGGCGGCCTTTATCGATTCTTACCAGAGACACGTGGCAACTTCCACTATTTTGAGAAAAAGACATTGAAACCTTCCACAGCTGCCACTTGTCGCCTTTCGTAGAACTATACAAGAGACACGTGGCAGGTTCTGCTCTTTGGTCTTTTTCTTTTGCATGCCCCTTTGAACCGTTTGATTGAACTGACTGATTGAACTAAGCATTGAAATCACCTAAGTGTTGGAAACTTGCTCTTCTGAAGGAATTTACCTGTTAAAGCCATTGAACCTACTGAAACTGCTAATTTCAAGCATGTTGAGTTTGTAGAAACATATCTGTAGAGTCCATAGATTTAAACCTACAGAGTTCGTAGATTTCAGCCTGCAGAGTCTGTAGATTTTTGGAAAAGCTTTGAAAAATAAAGAACTTGAATCTGAACAATTTTTGAAAAGGGAAGAGATAATTTTGGTCTTGCAGGACCAAAATAGTTCTTATGTTGTCCCAAAAATGAGTGACATTTTTTGGGGACAACAGAATCAACTGTCAATGATTTCCTATGGGTACCTATGGAGGATTAAAAGAGATGGGGTATATGAGGGGTAGAATGGAGGATATGGTCACTATGGATAAGGAAGGATGTGCAGATATATTGATCAAGACAAAAAACTCAAATGATAGAAGAAGATGCTAAAACAAGCAAATGATACTTGTATGATGCTAAGTGGATGATAGTTGAAACCTGAAGAGAGTTAAATAGAATAACAATACTCCTACCTTCAAAAGTCACATGGATAGAGCTTTGTAGTCTTGGATGCCTACACAAAGAGAATAAGAGAATCTGGATGTAAATTTCTTGATCCACAACCCCTCCAAGAGCCTTGCATTTATAGCAAAAACTTGCTAAGCGAGGAGGGAAGCTTTAAGGGAAAGTTGCTAAGTTGGGAGGATAAAGATGCCTATTTTCTTTCATTTTTAAAAGCTAATGTTAAAACAAGTTTCCATTTTGAAGGATGATGATCTTGATTAAAGTTAGAGTTGCTTTACAAATTTAAGGCAAGTTAAGTGACCCTAACCATCGACAGTTAGGGTAACCATTGATGGTTAACCTAACTGACGATGGTTGAGGGGCTACAAGTGGAAAGGTTATGGAAGGATGTGTTTTAGGGAGGGGTGGTATGACAAGTGCCTAGTAGGCTAGGTGGTCTATGAAGAAAAGAGTCAATCAAGGGAACACTGACCCATACATCATTGAAAACTGTCATTGTGTAGTTTTTAGGTGTCTACATTTTGCCCCTTTTTGTTATGTAGCTTTAAGCAAGTTGTAGAACAAAAATAGACAGTTGGCCGAGGTTTAGGTCTGGTCACCCTGAGTATAGGAGGGAGGCAGTTTTCCCCCTCAAACTGAGAGCCAATAAGAAAAAATAGAAATCGGGTCAAGGTTTGATAAAAAGAAGAGTGGTTTTGGGTATTTGAATCACAAATAAGCATAATAGGTGACAAAATACAAGGGCCAAAAGGATGCCAAGACTAATAGTGCCACTATTGAAAAGGAGGTCAGGTTATAGGAGAAGAGATTAGGGTAATTGGTCCCCAGTGTTGGTCATGGTTGATCAGGTCACACATATCAAGTCACCTAGAAAGGTTGGGTGTGTACTCAGGTATCCAGGGTAGGAAGTGCTCCCGAAAAGACACCAAGGGTTAAGTTGAGCACAAGGTTGTGCATAATGCAAAAGGGTAACATGGAAAAAATAGGTCAAGGCATTTAAAATGACCAGAGTAAGGTCATCGTAAGGTACACAAATAGGTTGGTTCAAACAAAAGCCAAACATTGAGGTGGACATGGGCTAATGGGTTGCTTGTTGGGTAAGGGGTAATCGAGCTAACTCTTGATGCACTAGGCAAGAGGACATTGCCTACATAGTCCCATGGACAATATATCCAACATGGACTTCAAGTATAATGTATTTTTTGATAGGTTGAGGGAGAGGGTGACTCCTGAATAGGTCATGGTTTGGTAAGGGGTGACCCCAGGTAGAGGTGTTGTGAAGCTATGAAGAAGGAAGAGAAAGATTGGGTTAAAAAGAAATGGATCCCTAACTGGCAATGGTTAGGGCCAATTGGTGATGGTTAGGTAGCCATCATTAGTTGGGGGTATCGATCAATGACATTTAAGGTTAACCATCGATGGTTATGCAACCATCGACAGTTGGTTAAAAGCCCTAAAACTGTAGCAAAAGGCAAAAGGACAAACATTTGTCCTTAGTGACAACTTGGTATGTGGTGATTGGTATTGTCTAAGTAAATAATATGAGCTGGTGCTTGGAAATGTTGAGGTACTGAGGTATCCCTACTGGATTAGGTTATTGCGATTGAGATTATGATTGAGTGGAGTCAGGATGGATGAGGGAGACACACGCGAGCAAGTGGTGGGGCATGGACTAAGATGACGCTATTGATCATGAAATGAGGTAGGTTTTATTATTTAATTGATAGGAATAGTAATTAGTGTTAAAATAAGAGTGATGATACTGAGAGAAATGCATAAAAAGGGTAGATGTGGGCGGTAGCATATGGGTTTGGTTTTGGGATAGTAATAAAGGTTAAATAGAGGTTTTTAGAATGTGGGATCTAGTGGAGAGGCATAATGGATGATTAGGATATGCAAAAATAAGGGGAAAGGAGATGTTGTAGGAATTAGGGTATGGGGAAGGTGGTCAGGGGGTCAAGGCTCACCACCATTGATCACTAGTAGTGACTGGCAGTGGTTGACCTGATCGATGACAATCAACTCAGGGGAAAGAAAATGCCCTAAGGAGATCATCGACGATCGAGGGATCCATCATCGGTCAATGATGGGTTGGTTGTGTAGGTAGTGTTGGAAATAGTATTAATAGAAGATAGGTATATTTTATAATATTATAATTGTAGAAGATAGGTGTAAGATATAGTGGTAAAAAAGGAAGGTAGGGTGTAAGTTAATCAATATAAAGGTAAGTTGGTAAAGAATAGGTTATGGTTTTCTATAGGGTGTGAGTTAATAGGTTCAAGATAATAGTTCAATTAATATAGGGTTTAGTTGGTGAGAGTAGGTTGTGTGTTGGGGAGTGTGTTGTGAAGAAAATTTTGAGTGTTTATAGGATAAAAGTTTATGTGTTTTTATGTAGTTAGGTTCACTATGAAAAGGTTGCATTTATTGTTTGTAAGTTGTTACCTAATATGTGGGATTATTGTTGTGCAGGATCAAAAGTGGATCTAGTTACATGATCAAGTCCCAACAATGTTTATAGAGGTATGAGATGTGATGATCGCAAAATATTGGCATCACATGGAGGCAGTGGGGTTTGGGGCGATGCATCATTATCAACATCTATCAAGAGATGCGACCATGATAGTTGCCCTCATCAAGAGATGGGATCTGGTGAATAACACATTTTGGTTACCAACTAGAGAGATGCGTATCTTACTAGATGATGTCCATAGGATCACCTTGTTACCGATTCAAGGGGATCCAATTTATCATATAGAGGGTGATGAGACAGACTATCTGATGGGTTTGTTTTATGGAGTCAACATGACTCATGCATAGTTCCATGCAGGTGTTTTTAGCATCAGACCTTTATACGAGAGAGCTTGAGATGAGAGGCATATTTTGATGATGATGTAGTTAGCAGTGACATGTTTTACTCTACCAGATTCAGTAGGAGGGAGGTTCCCTTGTGCATTGCTAGTTGTACTAGTAGAGTTGATATTTGGGGAGATGGTATTTAGATGGGGACAAATGTTATTGGTCCAAATTTATAAGGAGTTATGGGGCTTCAGAGTTCATAGACGCTATGGCATTAGCATTGGATTTGTTCTACACTATTGGGCATATGAGAATATTCATGAGTTGAGACCATTGGGTCTGCATGTGGATGGATATCTGCCGATAGACTATAAGGTTGGGTTTTTGAGATGGAGTAGAGGAAACATGATTATAGGAGCTAGTGGTGGCCCGAGATATTTATAGTGGTTTCAAGGTGATCTAGATAGTTTGTCTCCGGGTGAAATAGAATGGAGACCCTATAGGACTTAGATTATGTGGGATGGCTACCTAAGGCATACCTACGCACTACAGAGTTGGAGATGGGTTTATAGTAGATGAGATCATGAGATGGAGCTTATCCCTATGGAGAGAGTGCAACATTAGTTCGGCCTTCGATAGGGTATTCCACCAGATTTTCCCCACTATAGAAGAGAGGATGCCGAATTTTTGTTGCCAGAGCCACAACCTTAAGAAGAGGTATCAAATTATGAGGAGCTACCAAATAGAGTTAGAGATGATGCAGGTGTGATGGTAGATTATCCAACCTAGTTTTAGGGGAGGTACATAGCCATTGATTTTGGGCTAGGAGATAGAGGCAAGGGGCTTATGGATGTTGACCCATGAGGAGGACCAGCCTAGGGGGATCCACAGGTAGCAACAACATTAGTCGTAGCTTAGGCCCAGATGTAGATTTCCACTCTTCAGGGACATATTGCCACTCTTTAGGGACAACTAGGAGTGACAATACAGAGAGACTAGGCATAGGCACAAGTCACCATTTTACAGGGTCAGGTGGCTACTTTATAGGGGCAAGTGGCTAGTTTATAAGGGAGATTATGTCGATGATAGGAGAGTGAGATCAAACAAGGACCTCGCTTGGCTTGGTGACTTAGGAGATGGACTCTTTGTGACAACCTAGTGGAGCATTAGTGGCACCTCCAGGTTTTTTGACATAGGCCATGTACCTAGCAACCATACAGGAGTTGCATTATTATGAGGGCATTGTGCTAGCACAGTGTCCTAATGAGTAGAGATGGGGAGAGTATCAAGTTAGCTTGGTTGGTGGAGTGAAACTTGCCACACCAGGTCAGTGGGTTATGGTAGTAGGTTAGCCAATAGAGCCAAAAACTGGGACAGGTATAGGTATAAGTGCTAGTGGTTCTGGTTCAGGTGCTCTAGGGTCATGAGCAGAGAGCTTATGTGATGTATTTTGATATTTTGATACCAGCTTGCATGTCGAGATGTGAGATGTATATGTGAGCGATAGATAGGTTTACTTGTTGATACACACACACATATGGATGAGTTTTTTTGAGATGAGTTCAGGTTGTGTTCATGCTTTACGAGATGAATATTTATGTAGGAGATCTATGATGTTGATGATTATTTAGATGATTTTGAGTTATGATATGATGCTTATAGAATCATGTGGTGATTTTATTGTGATTCGATGTTTATTGATGTGGAAGTTTTGATTATGACACTATTTCATTGATGGTAGTAGGTAGGATGTCATTTCCATATGATGATGATATTTTGATGGGTTAATCATAATGTAGTTTTGTATGTTCATTTTGATCACATGATGTTAATTTTACATATGTTTCGGCAAAATGCTAAATAAAATGTGATGTTTGGTTAAAGATTTAAAATGTTAAATAAAATCTGGTGTTTGGTTAATGATACGAGGGTATGGGTGTGGCATAGGTAAGGGTGACATTTATGTCCATATATTTGGATAAGATGAGGAGCATGGTGCCTTTTTCTAGCGAGAACCAAACAAAAGAATCCATATATGGATCAACTTTGTGAACATAAATCCATCAAATGTTTCATAAGAGCATGTTTTATTAAGAAAACTAGTATCCTGACCACTTCGTGTCAAGTAAGCTCATAATCCCTTAGATTCATTGTTAGGTGATAGGTAGGGATTTGAATCAGTGGGTAGAGGAGAATGGAATTTGTGGGTAGTGGAGTGATTGGATTTCTATAAGCGACCAAAGAACCCTAGCAGACAAGTCCATGTTGTTGGTAAGTTATATAATAATGTGTAGACTGATCATTGTGGGAAGTATACATTTAGCATATATAAGAGCCAATTACGTTACCAGTTTTGTACTTTGCTTTATTGCTTTATAAGTTGTTGAAGCTGATTGATGTGAGAAACTTCGAATGAACATTTGTTGTAGCCATCCTTCAAGGGAGTGGTCTCTTTTATTATTTTTTCATAATTTTCCTTTGAGGGAGCAGTCTACCTTAAGCAAATTTTGATTTAATGTGGCAACTGTCCTTCGAGGGAGCAGTTTACAATTTATTTTTGAAGTATGGATATATTTTAAACTAAAATTAGGCATGGACAAGTCTATTCAGGGTCAAAAGTTCTACGCATGTAGAAGCAAGATCTGGACACAGAAGGTTCGTTAGAGGAAGGGGTTTTGAGAAACAATTGACCATGGGATTCCATCTATTAAAAGATGAAAAGTATCCATGAGAACCATGCTATAGGTAGAGCCAGGGTACCCATATTTAGGATTAGGTTATTATGTGACAAATGAATCACACAAGTTCTATACAATCAATTAATCTCAAAAGAGATAGAAAAGAATGTTTAATGGACCAGGGGATGAGCTCAAGTGAGACACAAAAGTGCAGTTGAACCTTGTTTTAACAATGAAAGAGATGCAAATACAATGCATTGATGGGTTTAGGCTCTCGCCTACCCGAGAGAGAGGACAAGCGAGAAGCACCTGATCCATACTTATGGGTTATAATGTAGGGTTCTAACCATTTAAAAGCAAACTTGCCTTTCTTGGTCTTTTCCATGTTAGTGACGTGTTGGTTTTCCTTGAGGATGAGATCCCCGATGTTGAATTCTCATATTTTTGGATGTTTATTGTATGCTTGTGTGATACGCTCTTGATAAACATGAATGTGATTAAGGGCAGCAAGGTGATGTTCATCAAGAAGTTATAATCATGCTAAACATTTTTTACGATAGTCACTTTCAAAAAGTATCTCGTGAAAGGATATGCAGAGAGATGGAATTTGGACTTCAAGAGGTGAGACCACCTCAGCTCCAAAGACAAGAGAAAAAGGTGTAGCACCCGTAGCAGTTTGGATACTAGTGCGATAAGCCCATAAAGCAAATGGGATATGGAGGTGTCAATCCTTGCCTAAAGCACTGACTACCTTAGTGAGCATTTTGATGAGGATTTTGTTGGAATCCTTAGCTTGTCCATTGGCTTGTGGTTGATGAGGCGAGGAGAAGCTTAGGTCGATACCAAAAACATCACAAAACTCTTGGACTTTTTTGTTTTTAAAGGATTTACCATTAGCAGTGATCAGTTTGTGAGGAACACTAAAGTGACAAATGATGTGGTGGTTGATAAAATCAATGATTTTTTCATCTTTGATTGAGATTAGGGGGATGGCTTCTACCCATTTGGTGAAATATTTCGTAGCAGTGATGATATTTGATTTCATTGTGAGAAATGTGGATTGATTTCTCTGATAAGATCAAGACCCCATTGTGAAAAAGACCAATTGTCAGTTGATACTTGAAGACCATGAGAAGGTACATGATAAAAGTTAGCATGTTGTTGACATTTGATGCATTTCTTGACATAGTCACAAAAATCTTGATTGAGTGTGGGCCAATAGTAACCTAGGTAAAGGATACACTTAGCAATGGCCAGACCACTGAAATGTCCCCCACATATGTTGTCATGTGATTCTTTGATGGCGTGAGAAGCCTCATTGCTACGAAGAAAAATGAAGGAGGAGATCGTCAAAGCCTCGTTTATAAAGAATACCCCCTAATATTAAGTAACGAGAAGTGCTTTGAATGAAATCTCTACGAACACTTCTAGAAAGATCTGAAGGGAGGCTACCAATGTTAAGGTAATCAAAGATTTGATCATACCAAGTGTTGAAAGATGATGTTTCTATCTTGTAAATGGTAGGAAGATTAGGACTGAGGTAGGATGGTGTGACGAAATAGTGGATGGTGACAAATAGTTTTAGAGTCAGCAGGTTGAGATGGAATTTGGGACGCAAGGGAAGCCATTGTGTCTACAAATTTGTTTGTAGAATGAGGGATTAATTGGATGATATAATGGTCAAATGATGCTAATAGTTTATCAACAAATTGTTTATATATCTGAAGAACATCCTTTTTGCATTGATAAGCTCCTCTGACTTGGTTAATGATAAGTTGAGAGTCTCCAAAGATACTAATGGTTTTGATTCCTAAAGCCAAAGCAGTTAGGACACCTATGACCAAGGCCTCATATTCAACTATATTATTGGTACATTCAAAATTGAGTTTGAAAGATAGGGGAAGAGGTTCCCCATTAAGAGAAATAAGGATTATGCTAGCACCCCCACCATTTTGACATTTAGAGCTATCAAAATACATAGTCATTTGGTAGGTGGGTTCTTCCGTAGAAAGGGTAGTTATAGACTCATCTAGAAAGGTCAGAGGGGGAATTTGATTATCAGGGAGAGGAGCTTCAGCCAGTTGGTTTGCAATTACCCATTGTTTAATGGAATTTTGTGGAAGAAACTCAAGATCTAACTTAGCTAAAAGCATGAGCCACTTAGCCATACATTGGTTGTGATATGGCTTGGACTGCATGTATTTGAGGGGGTCAATATTAGTGATGACGTATGTTTTATGGTTGAGAAGGTAGTGACAATGTTTAGAGGCAACAAAAACTAAGGCAAGGCAAAGTTTTTCAGGATGTGTGTATCAAATTTCATAGTCAATAAAGGTGCGGTTGATGTAATAGAAGACTTGCTCCTTATGTTGGTCATCACGATGAGTGAGCATGGCTCCCAAGGAATGATCAGTGGTAGATATGTATAAATAAAAGGGTTGATTTTCCTTTGGGAGGATAAGGACTGGTGGAGAAAGAAGATACTTCTTGATTGCATCAAAGGCTTGTTAACATTCTTTGGTCGATTTAAAGGAGGTGGTGAAAGGGTTGACAGTGATCATATAGCTGAGAGATAAAGCGATGAATGGACTAAAGTTTGCCTTGCAGGCTATGAAGTTATTTTAGGTTAGTAGGGGGAGGCATTTCTAGAATGGCTTGGACTTTTACGGGGTCTATTTTGATTCCATAGAGGGAAACAATAAAGCCCACAAGTTTTCCTGATAAGACTCTGAAGATACACTTCTTTGGGTTGAGTCTGACATGATAATGGATAAGTCTGTCAAAGATGATAGCAAGAACAACAAGGTGATCTTGATGGTGTTTGGATTTATCGAGCAGATCATCAACATAATCCTCAACTATTTTGTGGATGAGCTCGTGAAAAATGTAAGTCATGGCCCGCTGATAAGTGGCTTCCACATTCTTCAAGCCAAAAGGTATGACACAATAGAAGAAAGTTACCCATGGGGTTATAAAGGATGTTTTATGTTGATCTTGAGGTGATTATGAGTTGGTTATGTCCTAAAAATCCATCCATAAGGGATAACATTTCATGGCTAGCAGTAAGATCAATAAGTTGGTTTATATTAGGTAGGGGAAAGTTGTCTTTGGGGCATGCAAGGTTAAGATCACAGAAATCCACACAAAGGTGGAGTCCCCTTGTGGGTTTGGTAATAGGAACAATATTGGAGACACATTGTGGATGGTCAATGGATTGAATGAAATTGACAGATAGAAGGTGTTGAAGTTCTTCTTTGACGAGAAGGGCTATGTGAGGATGCATACGATGAAGCTTTTATCAAACTGGCTTAACTTTGGGATGGGTAACGATGCTATGAAGAGTGATGGAGGGGTCAATGCCAAGTATATGCTGATAAGGCCAAGCAAATGCTATGTTATGGTCATGGAGAAAAGATTGATAGTCTCATTGTTCCTCGAGGGTTAAGGATTGGCCAATCTTGACAATACGAGGGTTCTCCTGAGTGCCCAGATTTAACTTTTATGGTTGATTCATTTAGCATTGTTTGGTTTTTAGGAGGGAGGGCTTTTTGAAGAGAAGAGTCCCCCGCACCTAGATAGGTAAGAATAACATTGTCATCTTGATGTTGGATAGTGTTAATGGTGGGTGAGTCATGTGTAATTATTTTAGGGTGGATAAGAGGAGTGGTTTTGGTTTGGCCTTCTTGTTGATAAGTTAAGGAACCCAAACTGACGGTGTTGAAAAAAAAAAGTTAGGTGGGATGATGTCTATGTCTTCAAATGGAGTTGGTGAGGGTAGAGGTTCTTCACATTGGAAAAGTGAGCTGGATAAGGGTAGGATTTCCTCGAAAAGGAGAGGTCAAGTTGGAGGTTCTCCAAATGGGAGAGGTGGTATGGTTTAGGTTAGAGGTTCTCCAAATGGAAGAGGTGGGATTGATGTTGGTGACGTGGGCTCTTTCAGGGGAACATACCCTAAGCCAAAGAACTCATGAGGTTTTTGGGTTTTAACAACAAGAAGTTCATGAGGTCCTTGTTCAAAGAGGCCAAAACCAAACCCCTTCCAAGCACATCGATGAAGGTATGTTTGGGCAAAGGTCGGGTTGCTAAGATAAGAAAAGTTGGAAATGAATTGTTGGATACAAGGCATGGTGGTAAGAGCAAGAAGTGGTTTGTCAAGTCCCCCATAGACAAAATATATTATACTATTGGGAAGGCCAAAGGGATGAGGGTGTCGATATTAGGATCATATGATGGATCATTTTGAAGGTTCCCAAATTCGTGTGGATAAGGGAAAGCATCCAAAGATAAAAGTCGATATTCCTCTAGTGTAAGACACTGAAATGTGGATTGCAAGGGGTGTTCAACTAAGATTTGAGATGAAGGGATAGTTGAACTAGTGGGTGCTTCATCATTATTGTAGATATAAGTGTTGGTGGGTTGGTTTGATGTGTTGGCTTCGCTAAAGGTTGGTTGTGAAGAAGATGAAGGTGGAATAAGAACATCATTGGGTCGATATGTCATATTACAAGAAGCAAAGGGACTTGGATCAGCTTTGATTGTAATGACTTGTCCCTCATGTTCAAATTTGACACATCGATGAAGGGTAGAAGGGACGCATCCCATGGTACAAATCCAAGGGCGGTCGAGTAACACATTATATTAAAATTTTCCCTCTACAACATAAAATAGTTTAGGAATAGTTTGAGGCCCTAAATAGATGTGGAGAACAACTGTTCTCAGAGTGGTTGCCAAGGTATCATTGAATGACCTAAGAACTATCGAGCTTTCTGACATGATGTTTTTAGGTAGTTGGAGTTGATTATAGGCATGTGAGGAGATGATATTGATACTTGCTCCCCATCAATCATAACTCTTTTGACACATGTATGATTGATGGATGTTGTGATAAAAAGAGGGGGATTAAGATCTTCACTGTGACAGGGCAAAATTTTAGATTCTTGAAAGGTGACCATGGTAGCATGTTGAATTGATTTGATCAAAGGTGCAATAGGTTGGGGATCATCTGGTTGAACCTCTATAGAACATAATGATTCGATTAAAGCTTGACAATGCTGAGGTGAGGTGATACTTAAGTCATAAAGACTCATTTTGATTGGCATTTGATGAAGTTCGTTTAGCACCAAGCATTAGATGAATGGAGATGCATTGGAAGAAGAAGGGGCTCCCAAAATGGAAACTTTGCTCTTGGGTGGTTGTGAGGGTGAAGGTGAAGGTGTAATAGATGTTTGGGTTTGGTTGGTTGGTAGGGGAGTTGAAGCGTAAGACCATGGAATGGTAGCCTTAGCTTTGCCCTTTTCATTTTGCTGGATGGCTTTACCCTTATCTCTTTGGTAGGCTCGAAACTGAGTTATCATATCAATGGTATGGATAAGGGGATTGGTTGCTTTCTTTGTTTCATCTGTTTCACTCCTTGGCGGGAGTGGCGAAGTAGATGATTGGTAGGTAGATTGGATAGGTGGTAAAATAGGCAAGGGTCTTAAAGAAGGCTCATCCCCAAAGGCCATGAACGATAGTTTGGAGAGCTTTATAGTTCTTTGTATCATGCCTAGGGGTCCTATGGTAAAGACAAATTAGATTGTCATTGAACTAGGTTGGATTTTGGCGAGTGGGGTCAGAAGGTTTGATGGGTGGTAAGCTAATGGCAAAAGCTTGTAGGAGCCTTCGCAAGATAGTTGTATAAGATTCTGATAAGGATTTTGGAGGAGGTGAAGCAGGGATTTTTAGTGTATATTTTTGGTGGGCAAAGTTTTCTTTATAGGAGTTGTTGTTGGTGGAGTAAGTCTGGTTGGTGGTTTAGGAATAATTGGCCTAGTTATAATTGGTTTAGGAATTGGAAGTTTAGATGATGAAGGTTTAACAGATGGGAAAGTGGATGGAGAAAGGTTGGTAAGGAATGATGATGAACTAGGAGATGGTCTTGTTATAGGTAAAGAAAGAGGAGATGGTTTTTGGAGGAAGAGTAGGTAATGGGAATGGTGGAAGGATGTGGTCCTAAAATAAAAGATAGAGGTGAAGGACTTGGTATGGTTCTTCCTCATGGTTGTGGTCTAGGCAATCCTTCCTTATTAATGGGCTTAATTGGATTAGGTTTTGGTTGGGTTGATGTGGTTAATCCAATCGCAAAGGAGGGTGAGTAGGATTAGACATGGGAAGAACCCCCAAGTTCTTGATTGTCTTGATAAAAGAAACATAGGGTGACTTGACAATTTCAGGTGGGGGTACTTGAGATGGTTCTATGGTAACTTTAGGAGTGGTAGTTGGTGGAGTTGTAAAAATAGGCTCAATAGTGGACTCAAGTGAAGTAGAAAGTATAGTCTTATTCTGATATGGGAGTCCAAGCCAATGCCAAAAGGCGGCTCTATCAAAGTTAGGTTGGGAGGTAAATTCCAAACTTTGAACCAGTCAAGAAAAAGGTTTATAAATGGGTTTTGTTCCTTGATATTTGATTTCAAAGTGCAAACCTTTTGGGGAAGAAGGAGCGGTTTCAATGTTGCTAATTGTGATGGAAGGTTCCAAAGGTAATGACTATGTAGGTAGTGGTATTGTCTCTTGGGAAATGGTTTCGAAGGGAGGTACAAATAATTTTATAATTGGTATGGTAAGGGTAATGGTTTCAAAAGGAAGGGTTGGTATGGTTTCTTCCTTGGTTTGTTTGTCTAAAGAAGTATGTGGTTCTTCTATTTGGCTTGGAGTAGTGGATGAAATGGTTGATGGAATAATTATCACCTTGGGTATTCCCATCATAGGAGGCGTTGATGGGACCATGGTTTCACCTAAGGAAGTGGAAGGGATAACTACTTCTTCCATTTGGCCATCAGAAGAAATGAGCGGTGGTAGGTTATTTTCTTCTATTTGGGTGATAGAGGTGAGACTTCTTCAATAGTGGGCACATTACTGATGACATTAATTACATGTGCCTCATGTGAATTGGAGGATTTGGGTTGGATTACATGGTGTTGGGTTGAAGGTGGATGATTTGGGAATGAATTTCAAAAAATATCAAGAGATTGGTTGGAAGGAGCATTTGGGTTTTCAAAAACAAGCTCCTCATTATCAATTAGGTCCTGGACAATGCCCTTAAAGGTATTGCATCTATTGGTATCTTGTCCAACAGCCCAATAATAATCACAATGATCATTCTTGTTGTACCACCTAGGAAGGGGGCAAGAAGTATCAAATTGTTGAGGGGGCTTGATGGGTGGAAGTTGGATTAGATTGGATTTAAGTATTTTTTCCAACACCGATGCATAAGATTCCCTAATCAGGGTAAATGGTTTTGAAGCAACCTGGTTTTGACTTCTAATCAAGCGATTCTGGGTTTGAGTCCCATCAGGCGTGCCAAAATGTTTCAATTTATTTACTTCATTTCTTAGTTCTAATAGTAGATAAAATAAAGTGAGTATTAATGTGTGTGGATAAATACCTGGTATAATGCATGTGTTGATCTAGATGAATGTGGGAACTGCTCTTTGGCTAGGGAGGATAACCTAAAAATCACAAGAAGACTAGAAGAGAGTGTTATTAAATGGTAGGTTGAGTGGATTGCCTAGCGTATGTTAGATCCAAGAAGCACAACGCTTTCTAGGAGGATGTCAATCCAATTTTAAGATAATTAAGTTGAAAATGATATAATAAATATACTTGCATTCAAATGATAAGAAAAAATATATGCAAGAAGATAAATAATGTCCCTGATAAAAGACACGATGCACAAGTGTATTAAGGTCAGGTCCAAAGAATCAGAGTAGAGTCTGCGGACAAGTCAAGAATAGAAATAGTGGTTTGATTGGCTGAAAGGGGGAGAAAATAACAATCTATTATTTTCTATGATAGTGACTGTTAGCGATCAAGGTATTTGATGATGGATGGACTGATCGACAACGGTTAGGTAACCAATGATGGTTATTGTGATCAATGACAGTTGAATCAACCATTGATGATTTCTTGTGGGTGCCTATGGAGGATTAAAAGGATGGTGGAGATGAGGTATTTGAGGGGTAGAATGAGGGATATGGGCACCATGGATAAGAAAGGATGTGCATATATACTGATCAAGACAACAAACTCAAATGGTAGAAGAAGATGCTAAAATAAATAAATGATACTTGTATTATGTTAAGGGGATGATAGTTGAACCCTGAAGAGAGTTGAAAAACATAACAATACTCCTACCTTTAAAATTCACATGGACAGAGCTTTGTGGTCTTAGATGCTTGCATAAAAAGAACAAGATAATCTAGATGCAAATTTTTGGATCCACAACCCCTTCAAGAGCCCAACATTCATACCAAAAACTTGCTAAGTGAGGAGGGAAGCTTTGAGGGAAAGTTGCTAAGTTGGGAGGATAAAGATGCCTATTTTCATTCATTTTTAAAAGCTAGCGTGAAAGCAAGTTTCCATTTTGAAGGAAGCTGATCTCGATCAAAGCTGGAGTTCCTTTAAAAATTTAAGGCAAGTTAAGTGACCCCAACAATTAACGATTAGGGTAACTGTCGACGGTTACCCTAACCAGTGATGGTCAAGGGGCTACGAGTGAAAAGGTTATGGAAGGATGTGTTTTAGGGAGGGGTGGTATGACAAGTGCCTAATAGGCTAGGTGGTCTACCAAGCAAAGAGTCAATCAAGGGTACACTGACCCAAACGTCATTGAAAATTATTGTTGTGTACTTTTTGAGTGTTTACAAATATATAATAAGAAACACATAGAAAATAAATTTAATGCTTCCAATGTTTTATCAATTTTGAAGAAAAATAAAATGCAAGGGAGTAACAACACATAACATAGAACCCATAGAGAAATGGATATATAAAAAGATTTAAATAGCACCCGCTCATAAAAATATATTACAACCAACATCGCATATGACCTGTTGACACCCGTCTTATGCGTTATAAACCAAATCTAGTTTTACGTTAGCTATTAGATTTACATGACTTGCACACATTGCAAAAAGGTATGTAGTTTGAAAGGTGGTAACATATTTGATTGGTTTTTTTCTATTATCAAGGATTGGCAAGGGTGTCATGATCACTGATTTTATTGTAACAAGGCTTCACATTCGATGAGTGGATTGAATCCATATTATAATGTTGTTTATGTGTGGACAAGACATTGAGGTACTAGAGTCTATCTTATAGTTTATGTTTATCCATGTTACAAATATATTAACATCTGGAGTAATTAAATCATGGTTGAAAAGAAGCTTGGAGCTCTGCAAGAAAGGGAGAGAAGATTGGAGCTCTACGATGGGGAGATAAAGAGTCATCCTCCATTGATGATGTTTCAAGATTTTTCTTGGCTGATTACGTTGGTTACCTTTGCTTCCATTGTTTTCATGTTGATTTTTTCTTGGTTCCCATGGTGGCTAAATTAAACTAGCCCTTTTTCTCGCTTGCTTTAATTTTGTTTAGTGTTAATTTGGATTGTGTCGGGGCTTTGCTTTTATTTTTGTTTCATGTCTCTTGCTTTATTATCCATACCAACTCGTGCCTCCCTACCTTAACCCTCATCCTGTGGCCTTTGGAAAATCTAAAGTGGTATGTATTAATTGCAATTTTTTTATGGAAACTATCGAAATTGATGACCTTGAATGTGAGAATAAGGGTGAAAATGGTGGATTTAATGAGCCAGTTGGTCCTCCAATGATTAATAAGTTATGAAATCATAAGGATGGTCTATCTTTCCCATCTTAAGTGTAAGAAGGAAATTCTGGTGCATAAAAAAACTCTTCAACGATGTCCTACATCAAGAAGAAGTGGCAAAATACTTAGAAGGCACATAATTTGTTGCTAGTCGCTTGTGCAAAGGAGAGCATGGAGTGAAAAAACAAGATGAAGCCCAAATCAGTAAGCACCCTAGCCCTATTAAGTCCCTTACTATTTTTTTGAATGCATCCACAGAAAATGATCTTCAGTAGGAAGAAATTAGGTTAAAAAATATTGGAATTTTCTTTGTTTGCTCAAACAAGAATTCTCTTCCCTTTAGGAACTTCTTTGATAACTGGCTCAACTCTATTTAGGGTAAGAAGTTGGGTATGTATATTAGCTTTTGTTGAATGATACAAAAAGGGGATTTTATGATTTTGTGTAAAAAATTAATATGCAATTTAGGTCTATTAGTAAACCCTTTTGGAACATAGGATAGTCTATTTTTAAGGCAGTTCCTTAGAGCCTAGATATGGACTACAATGACCTTATTTTTAAAATTTCACCTAGATGGGTGGACATTAAGAGTGTTCCTATCCAACTGTGGAACTTTCTGCCACAAGCTTTGAAGTATCTTAGTTTGATAATTGAAGATACTAGGAGGTTGCTAGCCCATATGAATGCTAGGGTCTTGATTTCCTTAGAAGCCTTGGATTTTTTCCCAGAATCCCTTAATTTCAAAATTAAAGAGATTTGCCATACTTGTGGTCTTAGTGGGTTGGGTGGCTTGAACAAAAAGATGGGCACCTCAAGAAGAATTGCCCAATATTGGTCAATAAGGAAGACCTTCACAACAAACAAAAAAGTCAAGATGTTCATAAAAAAGTTTCTATGTTGGATTATTTACAAGTCTTTGAAAACCCTATGTACAATAGTGAACCACTGAAAGACAGTGCCCCCCTGAGGAAGCTTTAGGGGAAAATGCTATAAAGGCTACAAATGAGCTTGAAAAAGCTAAATCACAATGCTCTCCTCAGTCGTCTAGCTCCCTACCACTATCTATTGACATGATGAATTATATACCTGATGTGATTAGTTATCTATGAGATAACTTGGATGATACTTTTATTGAGTAGAGAACCCAATCTGACTTTCTTTTTTAGGAATATGTGGTTTTGTTAGCTAAGCCTCATGTTGGCTATACTTCTAACCCTAGTAGCCTACCATTAGCCAGTCTTGGTAAAATTGGAGGTGATTCCTCCCCTATTGATCCGGGCAACAATTCAAGCGACAATTCATGACGGTTCTACTCCAATTGATGATGGAACTTTTGGGAGCCATAACTTTTGCACCATAGCTCCGATTGACTCCCCGTTTGAACCATTGGAAAGATAAGAATGAGGATAATACAGTGAGATGGCATAGAGCTTTCATTGGTGGTTTTTGACCCTTGAAAACCTAATGGGAGTGACCCAAATTTCAATTTTAGTAGTGCAATATAAAAATAGTAAGTTTCTAAAAATAATAATTCCTCGAATTCTGTATTGTTTTAAATCATGGAAGTTAAACCATTTAATCTCCATCGAGATTGGTGACCTTCCACATCCTCCTCCTACCTTCAAAATGTGTATAAATAAAGATGTAACCTAAAATGGAAATCAAACATCTCTTCCCAGAGATAAACATATGGTTGTATTGCAATCTTGAGTAATAAAACATCTCTTCTCAGAGAATTCATTATTGCTGTGTTATTTTTGTGTTCTTAGAATATCTATCAATCAAAACTTCTAAGTTTTGGATCACCTATGGCCATTTCTCTAGAGAAAGAAAGGCCAAATAAACTCAGTTTTGAGATGGATACCTCAGTAAGTGCACCCATGTCCTTGAAGGACCCAAATGTTGCTAAAAATTGGATGTCTAAAGGGGGTGGTAAAATACTTAAAATAGATTTGGTGTCCACCCAATTGGATCATTCTCTGATTAAAGATAAGAAAAAGTCTAAAGAAAGGCCCTGATTTGGTATTTATATTATTTGGCTCTAAGAGACTTTAAAAACTCCTTAAAAGCCTTATCACCAATTTTGATCCAATTAATGTGAGCACGAATTTGCTCCCCTCTTGCAACATAATGATCTACCACTTTGAGTTGGTGTTAGGGAGAAGCTGCTTGAGTTTAAAATTGTAATTCAAAAGGGTTGGACTCAAAGAGGGAGGAGATCCTTTGATATTATTTGAGCATAGCTATAATGAAATTACTTCAACAATGAAGTGGAATAAAAATAATAGATCACAATATGAATGAAATAGAGCATAATATATGAGTAAATGATAAACCACTTTGAGTGGGTAATCTCCAAAACCCTTACAATAAGAATATAATTCATAAGACGATGACCAAGTAATACCCACTAGCTCTTATTTATACTCTATTTAGGCCATTGTTACTCTATAGGCTGACCTAACTAACCAAATGATAACACACAAAAATGTGATATGATAAGGAAAGGGTCATGTAAGCCATAAAATGGTGTTTTAACTCTAAATAAAAATGGATTAATAAGGATATGGTTAATAATAAAGAAATGAATAAGCTAAGGATGATAAACAAATCTATAATAGGCCAATTAATTTCAAACTCAAATAAACAATATTTTGAATTTAAATGTTGAGATATGCTAAATAGTAAGTACAACTATTAATTGATATTGAAATCAAATGAAAATAATAGTACTTAGCTGGTTTATTGTGCACACGTAGATTTGAGATAAAATAAGCGATAAGTAGATTATATCTAGATTCTATATCAATCCTCAAATTCTAAAAATTTGCACTTTGTGGCCTCGGACACTTGCATTAGACTTGGACTGTTACATCGACACACCTATCTAACCTAGATGTAGGTGTCTTGTATGTAATACCTACTAGATTTGGATGCAACCAAATTGAACATTCTATGTCTTCTAACACCTTTACTCTGGCGTAATAAGATATGGATCAGAGGTTCTTGTTCCTTGTCAAATAGAAAGACCCAAGTTCTTCATCTTCATAGTGACTATGGAAAAAATGGGTTAGTAGGTTCATGATGTAGTCCACTACTTTGAATAGGGCCTAAGACTGATGTAGTTCTCCCCTGATGTGTTGGCTTGTGTGTGCACAAAGGTATAATATGTGGAAATCAAATGCATATAATGACCTAGCTTGTAACTTTTCAAATATGACACATGGATTGCTACTTCAGTACTTCATAACCATAGATGAGTTATCCCTATGATTGATATTGAAATAAGAAATAATAGTGAAACTTTTCTCACTTGAATGCGATTGAATGTTTTTGGTAAGTTGCCTTGTGAGAGGTATGAATTTTCTAGGTGAGTTACGAATGAAAAATTATCATGCATATATACCAATCCTTTTAGGAAATATCATGCACTAAAACACGTAGGCCGACCATAAGGACATGTTACATTTGAAAATTTCATGACTTTAGGGCACTTGACACTTAGTTTGGCATAAAAAACTTGCATCATTGTAGGCGTCTGACTAGGATGCAAGTGTTCAAGAAGCTATAAAATAAGTATAGGTCCCAAACATGTAGATGATGATAATAAGCATGTTTATAGCATTATGATTAGCATGGAAGGCCCATATCATCAAAATAACACTAGTTAGACTAAGAGATAAGAAATAATCACGTAGAGATAATGAATGCAAGTCTTTTAGTAACATGATTGTCTTAGGACTAAAAAGAACAACCAAGGTCTATATTTGCCAAGTGTACAAGACTGAAGTGTTGTATAATTCATATTCCATATCTACAACTAGTTACATATATTCTAATAGATTGATTTGATCCTTGGACTACCTTTACCTAATGTTTGTTTATACCACAAATCATTTCTTTAAAATGAATAAATCAAGTGATAGATCCATGAACTCATGGACAAAGTCCATATCAAGCCCACCTCATCACCTTATAGTATCTAAATTGTGCTTGCATGAAATAAAGATGACATATGGAGGCTATGCATCAATTATAGAGGTATCAACAAGATCAAATTAAAAAATTACTATCATAATTATGGGTATCATCATATTCTTGTTAAACCTATAGATGTATGGAAGACAACCTTCCAAGCATTTTTTTTTATTCAAATGATTAATAATGCCCTTTGGTTGACCAATACACCAGCTACATACATTCAAATGATGAATGGCATTCTCAAGCCGTTCACTACTTCATTTGTCATAGTATACCTTAATGACATTCTAATATTCAGAAAAACATAGGATGAACATCTACTCTATTTAGAGCACGTGTTTGACACTTTATAGAAACTTAAGTTGTATGTAAACATGGAGAATTGTTCATTTTCTATGCAAGAGATACAATAATGAGGATACATAGTAAATGCACAAGGAGTGCTTATGGACCCAATCAAGATTCAAGTCATCTAAGAATTACCACGCCCAAACAATTTCACAAAGCTTCATAGTTTCATGGAATATCCAAATTTCTATAGGATATTTGTACTTGGTTTTTCTCATGTGACTTAGGTTTTAAACCGAGTTTCCAAAGGTGGTGTTAAAGAAAAGTTCATATAGGAAACCACACAAGAAAAAACATTTGAATAATTAAAATTCACACTCTATTCCACACCAGTACTTGTGTTAATATATCTTGAACAACCATTTGAGTTTGAGATAGACTCGTCTGACTTTGCACTTGGAGCAGTCTTCACTCAATATGGTCACTCGATTGCTTACCACAGTGAAATGTTCACCACATCAGTAAGAAACTACCCAGCCTATGCTCATGAGATTTATGTTATTGTTCAAGCATGTAAAAATTGGAATCATTATATATTGGCCAAAGAGAGTGCAATTCACATAGATCACAAGCTACTTCAGATCTTGTAGACTCGGAACAAGTTGCAGGAAGAGAGACATAAAAAATGATCTTATCTTCAGTAGTTCCGTATGAACATCAAACATAAGAGGAGAACTACCAATTCCAGAGGAAAATTATATGAGCCATCCATAAATTCAAGGTCTTTGTTCCATACTTGATGAATGTGGACATAAATTTAGTTGATGGTGATAATTTTATCCATATAACATGGATTTTTTAGATGTCTAATAGAACTTGATTTGTGATAATTTATTTCTAGATTTATCCTTGCAGGATGGCCTCTTATATCACCTTGGGAACTTGTGTGTTTTGCATGAGGAAGAGAGAAATAAAATAATATAGAAGGTTCATTTTAGCAAAGTTATAGGGCATTTTTAAGTTTAAACTATTGTTGCAGTGTTGCATAAGTACTTATTTTGGCCACATCTCAAGTAAAATATATCCAAATATATCAAGTCTGGTACCACATGTGCAATTACCAAACCATTTAAAAATAATTAAGGTTTGTATAAAACTCTTTTGATTCTAATGACACCGTGGGAATCCATTTCCATGGGTTTTCTCTCAAGATACCCTATTGCCAAGCATGGTAATGATTGTGTTTATGTAGGAGTTGAAAGATTCTTAAAGATGACAACTCTCATACCTTGTAAGAAAGAAATATAAGCTATGGAAACAAATAAATTTTACTTTTAGCATGTTTGGATCCACTTTGGAATCCCAAATAATATCCTATCTGATTATGATAGACACAAAGTTGAACAAAACTACCACCTTTCATCCACAGATTTATGGATAGATTAAAGTGGTAAATAGGATGATATTTCACCTTTTGTGAGTGTATGATTGAAAGAATAAATACACTTGGGTTGAAATCCCACCTTTTAGTCAACATAACTACAATAGATCTCTATACTACTCTATTACACATAGCCATTTTCAAGTTTAGTTAGGTTTCCAACATTTGGCACCCATAGACGTAGCTTATCTTATTCCTCCATAAATAGTAGCAAGTCCTTCACCTCAAAAGGAATTTGACAAAGGTGTTCAATTAATTTAACACATTCAACACATTTAATATCAAGTGGAAATCATTATGCAACATGATAATGTAAAATATAAATAGTGCCATGATAAGCATCGAACACCACACACCTTTCAGGTTAGTGATCGAGTCTGGATATAATTTTAGAAGGAAAGACTAAGATGACCTCACCATAAGTTTTGTCAAATTTTATATAGGACCTATACCATCACTAATAAAATAACAGAGAATTATTTATAGCTCAATCTCCCATCTTACCTTGGGTTGCATCCAGACTTCAATGTAGAACTCTTGCACCATTACTTTCCACCAATATTGGATGCTCTAGATAATGTAAAGACTCTTCAATAGATAGAGATCAATCTAGATTGTAGCATCACAACCAAATTGGATCACATCATTGATGCTTGAGTTAAACAAACATATTGACAAGAGATCACTCTAATGAGAAAATATTTTTGGAAAAAATTGTGTACCAATATTTTTAAGCCTCAACATTTCAGATCACTAACCGTGACAATATCTTGTTACCTTGATGATGAATCATAATTTATGATTCAAAACATCAAGGATTAAAAATATTGGTACACATTTTTTTCCAAAAATATTTTATAATTATTATATAGTCTGCAAAAGTATCAAATCTATTAAGAGATCACTCTCTTTTAGATCATCAAAGTAGGTCAAGTGCCTTACCAGTGAAATGGTTTATAAAAGTGTAGGTCACCAATTTGTTTCCACATATCTCACCACAACTACATGAAATGAGGACCATTACTCTTCAAGGAGGGATGATTGATCCATGAGGATCTGGGTCACTATATCTTACCATAGTTGATCATTGTTACACATCTATCCAAGCACTAACATCAATAACACTAAAATTTGGTTACTCTCCTATGTGCCAATTTTTAATATTGAATTCCATTTATGTGTTACTACACATCTCCTATAGTATCAATACTGTAGACCTCAACTCATTAGTAAAGATGATCATTGATGTCACAACATTCATCGGTTATGAAGTGGTTGTTACTAATTCTTATAACTATTCAATTGGCATTATATCTTCCTCCATTGTATATTAATGTACACTTCCATTCTTTGTAGTTGGTTACATAGAAATTAATGAATTTAGGGAGTACATAGACACCAAACATATGATATCTTAGTTATTGTATATAACTTAGCATAATAAAACTCTGCTATTATAGTTCTACATTATTTTTCATCATCATATTTGCATTCTTTGTTCTTTAACACAGTGCACCTTCATAACCTTTGTATTCATAGTTCACTTTCATTCATAACCCTCTTAAATTTTTTTAAGTAGGTTATCCACTAAGTCTCCTCTGGGGCTCCAATTCAACACCATCCATGGCAAATGTTGAGGAAGGAATGAAGCTTCAATCAAAGGATCTGGTGGTGGAAGGATATGATTTTGAGTAATTTGTTAGGGCATTAGAAGAGACAAGAGTCATTGGAAAGCTTTTTGGAAAATGGCGCATAATAGTTCAGTAGAGCTATGGATTAAGGAGAATTAGGGGAAAGTATTTGGAGTCAATTTTCTCCCTAAAGGCTTATTTTTGGGTAGTTTCCTTAACTCATTGAAGAAAAAGGATATCATATGAGGGCCTTAAATAATTAATGGAGTAGGGTTGAGGCTCCAAAGTTGGATGCCTAATTTTGACACCTTGAATTTAAAGAATGGTCATTACCCAGTCTAGGTTCGTATCTATGCTTTAATGATTGGATATTGGGGTGAAAATCCCTTGAAACAAATTGGGGATAATCTGGGGCAGAGGGGGTGATGTAGGAGCATCACTTCTAGGATAGTTTTAATTTCAATTTTGGTTTTATTTTTCAAATTTTGGATTGATGGTGGTCTAAGAGGTCTTAGGATGCTTAGACCAGCCTGATTTTTCAAATATAGGAGTGAGTTTTAATCCTAGCTTAATAAACTTTCAAATTTCCACTTTCTCAACAAAACTCAAATTTTGAAAATTTGAATGTTTTGATTAGAAGTAGTGTTACATAAGTGTGTGAGAAATTTTATCAAGGTCTAATAATGTTTTAAATATCTCTTAAATACCCCATGAATTTATATCATGGGTCCAAATTCATGAATGTACTGAATACCAACTTTGTATGCGTTCATGTTTCCTAACTAGCTCTTTAATGACTGTTGGAAGGTACCAAAAGGTAGTGAGTGGTTATTGAATGTAAAAAATGTTGGATTTTTGTGTGGAATGATTTATGGAATTTTGGAGAGGCTCTAGTTTCGATAAATAAGAAGAAAATTTCCTAGTGTGAAGATAAGTTGCATACATACCCTATTTTTTGTGTGTGTGTTGACAGTTGATTGTGTGAACTTGATCAATGAAGGAAATCAAAATAATGGAAAGTTTATGACACTTATATGGCATTCATAATTTTTTACTTTGTTTATTTAAATTATATTTTTCCCTTCCTTGCATTGCTTTCATAGCATTTTGTATAAAACATAATACAGTCCTATAAAAATCAAGTAATTTGTACAGTTAGACATAGATCTTGATATAAGGTGTATTAGACATTTTGAGGGGATTGCTTGATGATTAGATACGGTGTGAGATATTTTAACATAGGTTTACCCATAATCACACTTATTTGAAATCCCCTATAGAAGTAACAATATCCAAATAACCCTTCTTGGGTCTATGTACGACAAGGAAACCCTGAGTTAAGGTTTTGGGAACTAAAAGTCTATTTACAAGAGTTGTAACCATAAAAAAATACAAAACTTTGTAATCATTTAGTGTTCAAGGTTTTCTAAGAGATTTGGATGGTTTTAGGTCTGTATGGACAAGTAGGGTACGAAAATAGTGGACTGTGTTCAATTAGGCCTAGAGGAGACCTACTTTGAAGAGGACATGGGCTAGAAAGGTGGTCTAAAGGATGTTTGAAGCCAAGAAAATTTGTGGAGAGACTAAAATAAATAGAGGGTGATTAAAAAGGGTCTTATATTTTGACAACTAATCCTTAGTCACCTGTAAAAGCAAGAAAATCCTAATAAAAGGCTACAAGGAAACTTTTAAGATTTTAACAAGAGTGTATATTTTATAGGGTTGAGACTTTATAAGAAGTTGATCTGCATCATTTCAGTATCAGAGAAAAAATAAGACACGTGGAAGTAATTCAATAAGGAGAGATTCCTTGAGAGGAAGATAAGATAGAAGTTATTTGACAAATTGCCTGAGAGAAGAGAAGATGCCACCAAGGAGGAATGCAACAGGTGAGAGGGCAACAACCATACAAATGGGATATGCAATATTACAAGAGTTGAGGAACCTTTGTGTCAAATTTGATGCTACAATCATATCATTTGAGGTTAATTAGAGATGGGGAGTAGTCACAGGTGATTTGAGTGAACAAGAGGAAGAAGAACCATAGGCACCAGAATTGGAAGATGAAGGAGAGAGAGAGACTGAGAAACATAAGTTTGAGAGATTACTAAAGGTGGTGAAAGGGAAGGGATATAAGCCTAAATTAGATATTCCAATATGTACATGTAGCCTAAGTGGAGAATAAATCATTGATTGGATAAGAGAGTTGGCTAAGTACTTTTATTTTGATGTACTAGAAGAGCAACAAGTGAAGTTTGCTAGGACCAAGCTAAAGGGTCATGCATCCCTATGGAGGGTTTACATATAGGATGAGAGAAGGAAGAAAAGAAAAGCCAAGATTAGGTCTTGGGATAGGATGGTTGAAAAATTGAAGATAAAATTCTTGCCTAGTGACTACATCATCAACTTGTAAGGGAAACTTCAAAACCTGAAACAAAAAGAGATGGAGGTAAGAGATTATACTAAAGAGTTCTACAAACTAAGCATTAGACTAGGTCATATGGAAGATGACAATGATAAGGTGGCTAGGTATCTCAATGGCTTGAGATACAACTTACAAGATGAGTTGAGTCTTGCTAGTCCAAAGACATTATAAGAGTGCTACCAGTTGGCGTTGAAAGCTGAAGACAAACTCAATAAGAAACAAAACCAACAAAATAGAGGCAGAGGTAGAAGTATTAGAGGCAGAGGTCTTCAAGGAGGCAAAGGATATTAAAAAGAAGCTAAAAAGAGTCTATTACCTCACATGAGAAACCATATAGTTCAAGAGGAGGACTTAGAGGTAGAAGGCCTTATTTCAGGGGTCGATATGCATCAAGGGGTATAGGATCAGGTGGATTTGTAGGAAGGTGTTTCAAATGCAATAATTTTGTTGCATATAGATCATGGGAGTGCCCAAAGGATCAACCAACAGGGATCCCAAGAATTGAAGGAAGAAATCAAGTTACACAAGGAGTTGAGGAGGAGAGTGTTTGTTCTCCATCACTTGTGGAATAACCTGAGGTAGGAGAATCATTGATAATAATGAGGGTGTTGATCAATCCACCCAAGGAGAAGGAGCCACTACAAAGGAAAACTATTTTTAGTACTTATTAAAAATTCCAAGGTAAATGTTGTAAAATGATCATAGATTCAAGAAGTATGGATAATCTATTTTTTTTTAAAATGGTTAATAAACTTGGATTGAAGAAGTTGCCTCACCCCACACCATACAAGCTCTCATGGTTGAACAAGGGTTAATAAGTTTTAGTAAGTGCACAAAGTTGGGTGGAATTTCAAGTTGGAAGGTACAAAGACAAGGTCCTTTATGATGTGATCCCCATGTATGTTTTTCATGTGCTTCTTGGGAGGCCTTGGCAATATGATAGACAAACCACTCATGATGGTAGGAAGAATGTGTATACCTTGGTCAAAGATGGAATTAGTCATACCTTGCTTCCCATGAAAGATGAAGATAATGACCGACAAGTTGGGTCAAATGTGATGTTGGTATGATCTGGACAACACTACAAGCAATGATCTGGGTAACACTTTAGGTAATAATTCAGGTGATGGTCCTACCCCAATTGGTGGCAGAACTTCCAGGAGCCATAACTTTTGCACCATAACTCTGTTTGACTCCCTGTTTGAACTGTTAGAAAGCTAAGAATGAGGGGAATACTGTGAGATGGCACAGAGCTTTAATTATTGGGTTTTGACATTCAAAAATCAAATGGAAATTCCCCAAATTTTAATTTGAGTAGTGTAGTCTAAAAATAGTAAGTTTCTAAAAATAGTAATTTCTCGAATTCTGTGTTGTAATTTTTTGAAGTCAAACTATTTCATCTCCCTCAAGATTAGTGACATTTCACATCATCCTCCTACCTTCAAAAATAGGTATAAATAGATATGTATCCTGAAAATGAAAATAAACATCTCTTCTCAGAGATATACATATGTTGTATCTATAGTTTTGAGCAATAAAACATCTCTTCTCAAAGATAACATTATTAGTGTTCTTGAAATATTCTTCAACCAAGACTTCTGAGTTTTGGATCATGGTAAGTGGTAAGGAGTTTCTAAGTGCCATGAATAAAGAAGAGTTAGGCTTTGCATTGGTATTCAAGCCTAGGACTGTTATGACAACCATCAAGATTAATGAGTTGCCTCAAGAAGTACAAAACATGTTGGAAGAGTATGCAAAAATAGTAGTTGATGAATTTCCAAGTACATTGCCACCTATGAGGAACATCGCTCATCATATAGACTTTATTCTTGGAGCAAGCTTGCCTAGCAAGGTAGCCTACAAGATGACCCTTAAAGAAAATGCATATATTAAGAGACAAGTGTAAGAGCTTCTAGACAAAATATGGATTAAAAAAAGTCTTAGTCCTTGGGTAGTTCCTACCGTATTGGTGCCTAAGAAGGAAGGTGAGTGGAGAATGTGTACTAACTCTAGGGCTATCAATAAGACCACCATTAGATATAGGTTTCCATTTCCTAGGATGGAAGATTTGATGGATTACTTGAGTGAAGCAAGAAATTTTTCTAAATTTGATCTCAAGAATGGGTACTATAAGATTATGATCAGACAAGGGGATGATTGGAAAACTGCTTTCAAAACCAATGAAGGGTTTTATGAATGGCTAGTTATGCCATTTGGTTTGACCAATACACTAAGCACTTTCATGAGGATGATGAATGAAGTTCTCATATATTTTATAGTCAAGTTTGTAGTGGTGTACTTGGATGACATACTTATCTACAACCATAGCAAAGAGGGACATCTTCACCATTTACATCTAGTCATGAGAAGGCTGCAAGAAGAAATGTCAGTAATCAAACTCAAGAAGTGTGAATTTATGAAGTTAGAACTATTTTACCTTGTATTTTTCATCTCTCAAGGAATGATAAAGATGGATAAGAGCAAGGTGAAGGCAATCATGAAGTGGCCAACACCTAGGACAATTGGAGAGGTAAGAAGATTTCATGGTCTTACAAGTTTCTATAGGAATTTTTTTAGGAATTTTAATGGGTTATGTGCTCCTATCATAGACACCATTAAGGGAGACAAGAAAAGGTTTGTTTGGAGTGAGAAAGCTGAGAGAAGTTTTCAATACTTGAAGCAAAGGATAATAGAGCAACTTGTACTAGCATTGCTAGACTTCAACAAAGTGTTTCAAATAGAAGGTGATGTAATTGAAGTGGCAATAGGGGAATACTGATCTAAGAGGGTAGACGTTAGCCTATTTCAGTGAAAAGTTTAATGATGCCAAGAAGAATTACTCATCCTATGACTTGGAGTTTTATGCAATGGTACAAGTGTTGAAGAACTAAAGGTATTATCTAATGCCAAAGGAGTTCATTATCTATACAGATAATCATGCACTTTAGTTCATCACAAATCAATCCAAACTAAACCAAAGACACATGAAGTAGGTGGAGTACATGCAAAATTTCACCTTCACCATCAAGCATAAGCAAGGATAAAGTAATAAGTTTACAGATGCATTGAGTAGGAGAGTTTTATTCATGCATGAGATACAACTTGAGTGTGTTGGTATTGGGTTACTCAAGTAAAAGTATGAAGATGATGAAGATTTCAAGGAAGCATATAATGCTTGCAAGTACCCACCTAAACTCAACAAGGAACCATGGTTGGACTATGTCTTACAAGATGGACTATTGTTCAAAGGGATGCAGTTATGTGCACCAAGAAGCTCAATAAGGGATAATCTGATCCAAAAAAAGCATAGTGGGTGTATGGTAGGCCACTTTGGGCTTGATAAGACTTTGGAACAGCTCACTAAACACTAATATTGGCCTAAGATGCAAGCAAAAGTGAGGATGTATGTTGAAAGATGTAAAATTTGTCAATTGGCTAAAGGTAAGAGCACTAATGTAGGTTTGTATCAGCCTCTACTAGTCCCAAATAGGCCTTGGGAATCCATAAGCATGGACTTTGTTGTGGGACTGCCTAGAACACAAAGAAGTTTTAACTCAATATATGTAGTTGTGGATACATTTTCTAAAATGGCACATTTAATTCCATGTAGGGCAAAAAACAATGCCACCCATGTGGAAAATTTATTTTTCAAAGAGTTAGTAAGGCTTCATGGACTTTCATTAAACATTATATCTGATAGAGACACTAAGTTCCTTGGCCATTTTTAGAGGACATTATGGAGAAAGCTAGGCATAAACTTGAGTTTCAGTTCAACTTACCACCCTCAGACAAATGGTCAAACTGAGGTGCTTAATAGAAGCATAAGGAATCTATTAAGGTGTTTATCTAAGGATAATCCCAAGTAATGAAATCTTGTGTTATGTCGAGTAGAGTTTGCCTACAATGAATCCACCAACGGGAGCATTGGTATGAGTCCTTTCCAAGTGCTATATGGTATGCAACCTAAAGGAGTGTTTGAACTCAGAAATATCAATCATATGGATAAGTAAGGAAGCATTTAGAGGCTAGTGTGGAAAAGTAAAAGATGCAAGCAGATGTAAGTATAAGAGAGGTGAGTTTTCAGATTGGAGACTTGGTTTTGGCTCATCTTAGGAAGGAGAGGTTTCCAAGAGGTGAGTACAATAAGATGAAGATTAAGAAAATTGGTCCTTGTAAGGTACTTAGGATGTTTTCTAATAAGCCTATGACTTGAAATTGCCTAATAGGCATATCACCAATATTTAATGTTGCATAATTATACCCTTAAAAACAAGGAGTTGTGGTTAAGACATAATATAATGAGAAGTTACAACAAGTCTATATTGGGCAACATAGTTTCCTCAAGCCAAATCAGAGGAATTAGAATGCATTCTAGATAAGTAAGTGATTAAACAGATAAGAGACAAACAATATTTCAAGTATTTGGTCAAATGGAAACATCAACCAATTGAATATGCTACATGGATAATTTAACATGACTTCAAAATGCATGGGATTACTCTAGAAACACTCATGGATAATAGTCCCCAAGTTCTTTTATTCTTTCCTTGGGGAGTATGATACGGGAGCATCACTTCTAGGATAGTTGTCATTTCAAATTTAGTTTTATTGTTCAAAATTTGGCTTTATGGTGGTCTAGGAGGTCTTAGGATGCTTAGAACATCCTTAGTTTTCAAATCTAAGAGTTAGTTTTAGTCCCAGCTTAATAAACTTTCAAATATACACTTTCCCACCAAAACTCAGATTTTGAAAATTTGAATGTTTTGCTTAGAATTAGTGTTGCAAAAGAGTGTGAGAAAACTTTTCAAGGTATAATAATGTTGAAAATATCTCTTAAAGACCCCATTAATCCATATCATTGGTCCAAAGTCATGAATATATGGAATACCAACTTTGTATGTGTTCATCTTTCCTAACTAGCTCTTTAGTAACTGTTGGAAGGTCCTAAAAGGCAATTAGAGTGGTTATTGGGCAAACAAAAGGTTGGATTTTTTTGTGGAATGATTGATGGAAGTTTGGAGAGGCTCTTGTTTCAAGAAATAACAAGAAAATTTCTTGGTGTGAAGATAAATTGCATATAGACCTTGTTTTCTATGTATGTGTATTGACACTTGACTATGCAAACTTGATCAATGAAGGAAATCACAATAATGGTAAGTTATGACACTTCTATGGGCATTGGTAAGTTTTTAATTTGTTTCTTATGCCCTTCCTTTCATTATTTTCGTACTATTTTGTATATAACATAATATAGTCATATAGAAATCAAGTAATCTTTCACAGTTAGATAGAGATCTTGATAGAAAGGTGTAGCAGATGTGTTGAGGGGATTGTATGATGATTGGAAAAGGTGTGGGATATTTTCACAAAGGTTTAAAAACATTCATAGTTCTTTGAAAGCCTGTGTAGAAGTCACAATCTCCAAATAACCCTTCTCAGGTCTGTGTAGGATAAGAAAACCCTGAGTTAGGGTTTTGGGAACTAAAAGTCTATTTTCAGGAGTTGTAACCATACACAAACTACAAATTTTTTTAATCAGTTAGTGTTCAAGGTTTTCTAAGAGATTTGGATGGTTTTAGGTCTATATGGACAAATAGGGTATGGAAATAGGGGATTGTGTCCAATTAGGCATATAGCAGACCTAATTTGAAGAGGACAAGGGCTAGAAAGGTGCTCCAAAGGTTATTTTAAGCCAAGAAAATTTGTGGAGAGACTAAAATCAATAAAGGGTGATAGAAAAGGGTCTTAGATTTTGGAAACTAATCCTTAGTCATCTGTACAAGCAATAAAATCCTTAAAAAGGCTACAAGGAAACCTTTAAGGTTGAAACAAGAGTGTATATTTTGCAGGGTTGAGACTTTGTTATAAGTTGCTATGCATTAGGGGGGATGGGCACTTTCTTCAACTAGATCCGATCATGAAAGAGGGTTCCTTGGAAAACTATGAAATATTATGTGTCTTTATTTGGACATGGGGATTCCATAAGTGATTAATATCAAGACGTAAGGGTGGGTTTATTATAAATGAATATAAGTGCGAAAAATTCAACATCATATTATATTTTAACAACATTGATGAAAGATAGGATATATTCTTGTTGACTCCTAATTGGATATAAAATGAATAGATTTTTTAAATCATAATTCTTTCGATATCGATCTTGGATCATGCCTCGGTTGAATGGGATGTGTCATTAGATAGGGCCCCAATAGAGTGCCCCTTCTAATTGGAAATGATATGGCTAAGGAACCCATCTTTGGTTGATAATTTGAAATATTAGTGGAATAATGCACCAAGATTCGAAGGAACCAAGATGTATGTCATGGCCAAAAAGTTCAATTTCATTAAGCAAAGATTCAGACAATGGAACAATGATCATTTTCAAAACATTCTTGAAGAAATCTCCTAAACTGAAGTAGAGTTAGAAATTTTAAATGATGAAAATTTTAATATGGGTATGGTAATGCCTATAAGAAGGAGAAAAACTCAAGGAAGAATTGGAGAAATTTCAGATAAGGGAAGATATTTTTTGGAAGCAAAAATCAAGGGAAATTTGGATTAAAGAAGGGGATAAGAACACCAATTTATTCCATAACTCCTTAAAAGCTAGAAGAAGCTCCAATAGAATCTCCTTTATAAAATCTAGATATGGCAAAATCCTAGAGCTTAATTATGAGATTATAATGGAGGCAACACATTTCTTTGAAACACTAATAACAAGTGAGGAATTTTCCAATCTCAGGGTGCAAACTTCACTGCTTGTATTCATCCCTAAATTGGTGTCTAATAAGTATAATAGATATTTAATGAACCTATTTTTGGAAGAAGAAATTCGGACAAGGGAAGATATTTTTTGAAAGTAAAAATCAAGGGAAAGTTGGATTAAAGAAGGGGATAAGAACACTAAGTTATTCCATAACAAGCTAGAAGAAGCTCCAAGCTAGAAGAAGCTCCAATAAAATTTCCTTTATAAAAGCTAAATATGGTATAATCCTAAAGCTTAATTCTAAGATTAGAATCTCCTTACAAGCTAGAAGAAGCTCCAATAGAATCTCCTTTATAAAAGCTAGATATGGTATAATCCTAAAGCTTAATTCTAAGATTAGAATTGAGGAAACATGTTTCTTTGACACACTACTAACAAGTGAGGAATCTTCCAATATTAGGGAGCAAACTTCACTCCTTGTATTCATCCCTAAACTAGTGTCTGATCAGTATAATAGATATTTAATGGACCTATTTTTGGAAGATGAAATTAGGAGAGTGGTTTTCTCTATACACAAGGAGAAATCCATTAACCTAAATGGTTTCCCTCCTACCTTTTATCAATATTTATGGGATATTTTTGGGGTTGATGTAGTTCATATGACAAAAGAATCCAAAAAGAAATGAAATATTTTAGTAGGTATGAATTATACATTCATCTCCTTAATACCCAAAGTAGATCAACAAGTTTATTTTTGGGATTTCAAACCCATCGCTCTCTAAAATATGTTATATAAAATAATTTCTAAAGCTATTTACATCAAGTCAAAATCAATTTTAGAATGGATAATTTTGGGAGAACAATGAGGTATTGTTCGTGGAAGAAATATTCTTGAAGGAGTGATCATCACTCATGAAATAATTCATTCCCTCCGTATAAATCAAAATAAATATATGATGATAAAATTGGACATAAGCAAGGCTAATGTTAGGGTGGATATAATATTTCTCAAAAAAATGATTTCGAGAAGGGATAGTGTGATTGAGTTTTCAATGGCATACCCAATCCACATTTCTATGTTTTGGTGAATGATTATCTAGATGATGTTTTTGAAAGTTCCATAGGGTTATAGTAGGTGGACCCCCTCTTCATATTTCTCTTCATTTTGATGCTTGAGGCCATGGGTTTGGATATAAAAGGTGCATACGTGAATGGATCCATAAGAGGAATTAAGGTGACAAATGGGTTGGAAAATCTCACTCATTAGCAATTTTCCAATGACACTTTTTATTTGGAACAACAATAGAGAGAGAAGTCATACATTTCAAAGAAAGCTTGGATGAATACTCAACTACCACTAGGAAAATAATTAGCGAGGAAAAATTTAAGATCTTTTTTTTGTCAATACTCCAATTTAAATTTAGGCTAGGATTGCACATTATCTTTCTTTTCAAATTAGAAACCTACCTAGGAAATAATTTTGGATCTTTATGTTTGTAGGATCAAGTAAATCCACTCTTTTGGAAAATATAATTAATTATTTCAAACCCAAACTAAATTTTTAGAAGGGGATATGGTTGTCCCTCGTAGGTTGTTCAACAATGATAAGATTTGTTCTAAGTGTTTTTCCAATCTATATGTTTTGTCTCCTTCACCCTTCAATCAAAGTGTTGAATAGCATGAAGAAAACTCTAAAAGATTTTCCTTGGCGAGGATGTGAGGACGAGAATCAAAATACATTGCTTAAATGGGGGAAGGTGTGTTTCTTTACAAATTTAGTTGGATCAGGCATTCAAAATTTGAGTTACTATAACTTGGCTCTTAGGACCAAATTGGTGTGGGGAATGTATTCACATCCTCAAGCATTATGGATTAGGCTCCTATAATTGAATGTTTTTTGTAAATCTAGATCCAAAATGAATCCTCACTATTGCTTCCCCCTCAAATGGATCCCATATGTGGAACTTCATTTTGAAATGTCACCCGATCATCACAAATCACATTTCATGGGAAATCAACAACATGGTTTTGGTTGATTTCTTGAATGACTCAAGGAATAGGCATAAACATTTTTAGGATTATAGGGAACCAATTGAATCAAGGGTAATCTTGTCGATTATTTGAGGAAGGTAAAATATTACCTAGAACCTGGGCTGGGTGTTGGTTTTGGAATGTGGAAGTGGAAGTGCTTGGACAACACACACATTCCTCCAAACCATCAGGGTTTTCTCTCTAACATATTTACTAAAAGAAATTATTTTTTCATCCCTAAAGAGGACATAATTCAAAATGTGGAAGCTAAATCATGATTTATTTAGTTTCTCTACATTATAGATGGTTGGAATTTATGATCCCTCATTTTAATGGTCGAGTTTTATTTGTTGGAATTAAGGAGGATTGCTTGAAGCAAGGGCCTTTGCATGGTTGGCCACTTAAGGCCAAATTTTAACTTAGGATAGACCTAAGAGAATGGAATTTGAAGGCCTATCCAAATGTTGTTTATGCTTAAATGATTCAGAAAATCCAAATCATTTACTTTTCAGTTGCCTTGTTATTGCCAAATGTTGGAATTAGCTGCGTGAAAAGCTAGTAGGAGGTGGACGAGATTGAAATTTTTATCATAGTATTTCTATTCTTGGAACATTGGTCCCCACAATTTTTTTTTCTAAGTTTTTGGAAAGCAATCCCCATAGTTATCATTTGGATAATTTGGAAGGAGAGGAACAATCGCATTTTTTAAGACAAGGGAGCCAGATCAAGGATATCTTTAATAAAGGTAAGGTTACATTTTCAGAGATGGTTTCCTATCATGTTACAAGATTGAATGGATCACTTTTTGATTGTGACATGTAGATCTGTCCTAATTGGATCGTTATTAAATTTTCTCCTATTAATGGGTGAAGTGTTCATTCGTTGGCAAAATGTAGAGAGGAACACTTAGATTGTTTTCTTCCCTTGGGGTCTCTTTAATATCAACTTTGATGGAACAATTAGAGGTAATTTGGGGGATTCTAGGGTTGGGTGCATAATCAAATATTATTTTGGCTCTTTGATCCAAGTTACTTCTCAAAATTTGGTGGCTAGTACAAAAAATGAATCAAAAACATAGACATTGGTCCCAGGCTTGGAGTTGGTGGCCAAATGTTGCATCAATAAAGTAATTATGGAGGGGGACTTGATGTTCTTTATTCTGCTAATAAGAATCATAAATTGAAGACTCAAAGAATTTGAAGCATCTTAGTGAAATCCTAGTGGATTTTGGTGTCTTTGTCTTGTTGGGAAGCATCACATAGCTTCCACAAAGCCAACCAAGAAGTTGAATATTTGGAAAATTAGAGGTTAGCCCAGTACGAAGATTTGATAATTGATAATAGAATAGAATGGTGGATAGGCTTGGAAGCCTTTGGGAGATGGAGGTGGTGATGGGATTACTATTTAAACCACTCCCTCTCTTCATTTTATTTCATTTCTCTTATTTGATTGCAATCATGTGTTAAAAGGGTGATGGGAGGGGATTGATTATGTGGAGTGTTTAATCATTTCAAAGACTAGAAATGTATTTTCAACATTGAGCATTTATTTCTCAAGTGTGTTTGATATTTTTTTATGGTGTCATCTTCTATCTTGTCTCACACATCATTAGATGCATTTGTATTTGGATTCAATGGGTTATTGTGCTTCTCATTTTCCCTCCTTTGTGTATGAAAATCTACGTAAAAGGAAGATGGGGTGGGAAGATGAACTTGAAGCCATAGAACCCATTTTATTCTTTTATATTGAAAAACATGAGATGGAATTTAGATCCTTGGTTTCATAGGGGAGATTAAGGAGGGTATTTTGGATTCCCTTGGGTTTGATGCTCAAAGCTATTTGGGACATCCTTAGTATCGATTATCTTTAGATGGAAGTCAAAAGCAAAGTTCTCATTAGTAATTTGAAATTGCATATATTTTCAATAGTAATTTGAAGGTTCTCAAGGATAAGGATATGGTAAAGGTAATCATAGAGAAACTTTTTAGGTCTGGTATGGTCTGGATGTGGATTTTGATGTTATGAAATTTGTCAAACACTGTCATCTCCCTCTCATTAGAGTTGAAAATCGAGCCTTGATATCGCTAAAGACCTTTAGGGAGCTATAAGAAAGGTTTTTTAAGGTATTTGGTTTTCTAGAACATATGTAATTATTCTTTCAATCGAGACCTCTTTAAACTGGTACTAGTCTCCCATCGATGGATTGGGAAGCTTTGAAGGCTCCCCTTTCCTTTGTTAACCCTTTATTGGAGAGGCCAATAAAATGACCAATTTTATTACAAAATGGTTAGTCTTAGAGCCATGAAAGCTATGAAGGTGGAATTGGGTGGCATCCTCATAGCCCATGGGGAGCCCAAGTACTACAAAAAAATAAAATGGGAACATACGAGAGGTAGTATAAAAAACATAAGCAAGCATTGGAGTGGCACAGGAAGAGATGATAAGGATGGTGGATCTCCCTTGTCAAACACTACCAAACATAAAAAGGAGAGGATGAAGGATGGGTCAAGAGAGTTTCTCTGTCCAAAGAGAAGATAATAGTGAGTATGGTGTTGTAAATGCAACTGGCCATAAAGGTGGTGTTTTGAGTGGTGGCTCTAGATCGAACAACGTGTTGGGTGCTCAATTCATCTTTGGAAAAGATGGCATAAAACATGGTAGTAGGTTTGGAGGTAATGGTATGGACATGGTAGGGGATATTAATGATGGCACAGATAGTAGCAACTTGGAGATCTTCTCTTCCACTGGGGATGAGCCCAAGGTCCTATGACTACGTAGGGATTAGAGTTAGGGCACATTCTGCTTATACTTTTATTCTAAAATATTTTGTATTTAATCAATATATTTTTTTTTAGGTATGTCCCTTATGGATGGAAAATATTTATATGATGTTATGTTAAGTTATGTTCCTAGTCTTATGGCTTGGGCCTTTCTGTGATATTTTTATTATGGAGGCTTTCCAATACGATATTATTATCAAATGAATAAATATTAAATATGCTATATTATATTATTAACAAGATTTATATATATTTAAATCATGTTTATTATTTAATTATATAATTTACATAATATATATATATATATATATATATATATATATAAAATGGGTGCTTAATAGGTCCCCATCCCATTTGCATCTCTACAATAGTTGTCTTACCTAGAACATGCGATTAAGTTTCCCACCATTTGCCATATTTGTCTATGGTCTCCAAGAAAGCTACCCTTCTAACACATATTTCTTGCTTTCATCCTAATGTAAGTAAATTTTTTTTGTTTATTCTCATCATCAAAAAATAATTGTCCTTGCGATTGAAGCTCATTCTTATCATTCTTGAGTCAAGGAGGACATACCTTGCAAAATATCAGGAATCTTAATACATTGCCTTTATGATAAGCAACTTTCCCAAAGCTACAATTTTCAAATCCAAGACATGAACAATAGTGTCCCTAATTCAATTCTTTAAACTTGCTCAAAAAGTGATGTCTAGAGTCTCTACCATCTTCCCTCACTATAAATGATCTTATCCACCAAGAGGCCATCCATGAAATCTTGTACCATGCCCAATGTAGCTTTAATCTCATCAATCATCTGTGTTCGTTATCTGTGATCTTTAACTAAAATATTTGAGACCATATATTACAGTGAAAATTTATTACATGTTAATCAAAATAGCTAGCCATAAAGAAATTTTAAACTGACAGGTATAATTAATTTGAAATTCTAAACCTGGTCGACCCATGCTAAGAAAGTATGACTTTGAAATTCTAGGTTTCGTTGACCCATGCCAAGAAAATATGAATAGGAAAATACAAGTATCAAATTTAGTCCATGTTGGAAAGTCCAGCGTTATTTTCTTGATGTCCAAAAGAAATATGATTTTTTTTCTTGAGAAATACTATTATGCCATTTCATCATCAAACATCCAAACACATGGTGTCACAGACACTGCCACAAATGAAAATCAAAATTCCTATTAAGAATGAATTCTAAACAATCTTATATAAATGTACTCCATTTCAAGTGTAAACTTTCACTTCACTTTACTTTACTTTACTTTACTTCACTCTTGGTTAAAATTGTACCTACCCTGATAAAATTTAGAATATACCTTATAAATGCACTACATCACTCCATCTATGTATTTTTTTACATTTGCATTTGTCACATGAAACACCAAGTCATGTTAGAGGAAAACAAATTCAAATGTTTCCATATCTTACAAATATAAAGTCTAAATTTTGGCCAAAATAAAGATCTAGTTGGGTTTGAATTTCTACAAAAACCCAAGAATTTAGATCTAAAATTATGTCCACTACCTTTTCCATAATTGCGGTCTTGTACACGTATTTATAAATGACAAACTTGATAATTAAAAAATACAAAGAAAAGATTATGAGACAAAATTCCTGTGAAAAAAAACCACGTATACATTTTTCATTATTGCACTATAATTTAGCGTTTCAGGGACAATGTTTTCCTTAAGAAAAAAAATCATACCTGGGAATATCCATATGAATTAAAATCTTCTCATATTCATCATACAAACTCCAATCCAATTCTTTTTCTAGTAAAATTAATAAAGAGCCCTCTCCCTCAACTATATATCATATAATATAATTCATTGATTTGAATGTTTTTGTTTTAGAAACAACACCTCGATAAGATGTTGACAAATAGTCGAGAACAAACAATAACAAGGACATCATTAGGATGGATACTAACTATAATTAGCCAATACCATTATCAACCAAGCCATCTAAGTCTAATATCAAAATAACCAATCTCTTATTTAAATGAATTTAACTCTCCTAATTTTTTGGGATGACATACACCTGTATATTAGAGAAATTCTACAGGAAGCATAGTTGTGTTGAGATGTAAATTATTTTAATTATTTTTTCCCATTATACAAGAAACAATCCATGGTGTCTTTTCTCTATTTTTATTATGTGTTCTAATAATGTCTAATCACCCATCTCTAGGACTTTTCCTAACCCATTACTCTATAATAGTCCCATGAGCACTCTAAACACATCTAATATTTCTTTACAACTATTCATTATTAACCTTGAGCCAAATAACTCACATTTTTATGTTGCCACTTAAACGTTGCACATTTATTTCACATGGGATGGAATTGTTGGTCCTTTCAATCCATTATTTCATTTTTGGGTACTTTTGCCTTTACCACACTTCATAAGCATCGATATTTGTGATCTGGGTAACAATTTAGGCGACAATTCAGGTGACAGGTCCACTCCAATTGATGACGGAACTTCCGGGAGCCATAACTTTTGCACTGTAGCTCCAATTGACTTGCCGTTTGAACCGTTGGAAAGCTAAGAATGTGGAGAATGTGTTAAGATCACATGGAGCTCTATTTTATGAAGTTTTAACCCCAAAAACTCAATGGAAGTGCCCCAAATTTCAATTTTAGTAGTGCAGTATAAAAATAGTAAGTTTCTAAAAATAGTATTTCCTCGAATTCTGTATTATTGTAAATCGTGGAAGTCAAACCAATTCATCTCCCTCAATACTGGTGACCTTCCACATACTCCCTCCACCTTCAAAACATGTATAAATAAAGATTTAACCCGAAATGGAAATCAGACATCTCTTCTTAGAGATAAGCATATGTTTGGGTCTGTAAATTTAATCAATAAAACATCTCTTCTCAGAGATAGCATTATTTGAATTGTGTTGTTCTTGTTTCTTAAATTATCTTTCAGCCAAAACTTTTGAGTTTTGGATCACTTTGCTTATCACTACTTTCTAGAGTCAGCCTAAATGCATATCATGTCCTAAACCATCCTATTTATGCCAAGTCATCTTAAACCATTTTAAAATAAAAATAGTAGAGGAAGAGAGCATAATAAAGTATCAAAAAAGTGTCAAGCACCACCATCCTTCTCCTACTTCAATTTTATGTTTCATTACTCATATCTCTTCATATACTTGTGACGGTGTTTCTTACATTGATACTTCATTGCCCTCTTGTATAATTTTTTTAGGACTACATGTAGTTCCATCTTCACATCTAGGAAGAAGGGGTACCATCTCTTTCTTGAGATTTCCATTCACATTGAATAAATTACATTGAGATATGATTTAAATTTGTGGGATATGTAACTACAACCCCCAAAGTGGTTTTCCAAACCATAACTCACACGAGTCTAATTTTAGTTTGTGGGATACATAGCTATAACTCCCATAGTGATTTTACAACCCATAACTTTGATTTTTGTGATCTATTAGAAAAATTGGTCAAGAAGAAGGGAGAAAATGAATAATTCTATGATTTTACCTAAAAAATCAAAGGACAAATAAATACAAGAATGACATCCAACAATGAAGTGACACAAGAAAAATCGAAACCCAAAAATGTGTGTAGTGCATAATCATCACCATATAAAAAATCCAGAGCTCAAATCAAATCAACTATGATTCTACCCTAGGAAAACCCATCAATCACGTTACAGTAATTGATTTCACTTTAGAGTTCTCAATTTTACACACAATCTTCTTCAAGCTTGCACTATTTAGATCTAGTTTCATAAATTTAGAAATCATCAAGATGTGATTGTTCCTTTATATAATATATATTTCTCTCTTATGTAATTATGGAATCAATATTTTCATTTAGCATACTTAATATTTTAGAACATTGAATCTAGGTCTTAATTATATTTTTACTCAGTTGTCATAGATCTTAGCCCTTTTTGCATTATTTAATCTTATTATTAATTATAATTCACATAATTTTAAATTTAGGTAAAACACACATACCTTAATAAACATGTATGGAGTGATGAAGCATAGTGGAACCAACCATGAATATTTAAACTTCATTTAAGGTTTAATTACATTCAACCATGCATGTCCAATAAATTGATCCAAATCACCTTTAAAAAATTTAACTGCATGTAATGCGATGATCATTTTTTTTCCAATTTGTTTCCAACAAATTTCCAAGTTGGAGAGCCATATCTACGGTCACTCCAATATTTTTTACACTTAGGAAATCTATCAAAGGACAGGGCCAAAAATGTGCATTTTTGGAGTCTCGATGCCAAATAGATATGGAAAAAGGTTAGTTAGCCCCTTTTCATTGTTTTAACTTATTTTTTTAATTATAATTCACATAATTAAATTTAGGTAAAACACATATACCTTAAGAATCATGTATAGAATGATGAATAATAGTGGAACCAACTCCGAACATGTAAACTTCATTTAAGGTTTAATTACATTCAGCCATAAATGTCCAATAGATTGATCCAAATCACCTTTAAAAAATTTAACTACATGTAATGCGATGATCTTATTTTTTCCAATTTGTTTACAAAAATTTTCCAAGTTGGAGAGCCATATCTATGGTCACTCCAATCTTTTCTACATTTAGGAAATGTATCAAAGGACAGGGCTAAAAATGTGTATTTTGGAGTCTCGATGCCAAATAGATATGTAAAAAGGTTGGTTATGCATGTCCAATAGATTGATTCAAATCACCTTTAAAAAGTTAACTACATCTAATGTGATGATCATTATTTTTGCCAATTTTTTTTCTAAGTTGGAGAGGCGTATCTATGGTCACTCCAATATTTTCTACATTTAAGAAATCTATCAAAGGATAGGGCTAAAAATGTGCATTTTTGGAGTCTCAATTCCAAATAGATTGGAAAAAGGTTGGTTATGCATGTCTAATAGATTGATCCAAATCACCTCTAAAAACTTTAACTGCATCTAATGCAATGATCATTTTTATTTCTAATTTATTTGAAAGTTGGAAAGCCATATCTACAATCACTCCAATATTTTCTACATTTAGCAAATCTATCAAATGATAGGGATAAAAATGTGCATTTTTGGAGTCTTGATGCCAAATAGATATGGAAAAAGGTTGGACTATAAATTTAGTTCACCAATTAGACACTTCATTAAAAAGTTACACATTTAACTTGCAAATTTTGCTCATTTAAGAAAAAAAAAATTGTGAGAAAAAATTTGTATCCATTTTTAATTCATTCTTCGTGGTAGAGAGAAATCAATAGGATTTTTAGAGGATTTTATGATTATTCATTTTTATAGAAATAAAATGTGGACAATGAGATGTCAAAATTCATTCATTTTTGGTTTAAAAATGATAAATTTGTCTTTAGGGATAGTTTCACAAGTGTTTGAATTAGGAGTATCAGAGGAATAGAGAGACTCAATGAAGGATATTGTTATTATTTTTATCTCCTAGATTTGACTGCGAAGTCATTTTGTCAATTGGATGCTCCATTGAAATGTTACACTTTTCACTGAATAAGGTTTTCTCATTCAATAAAAATTATCCCCATGAAAAACATGACAACAATTTATCATCATTTTGTAGTGGTAGAAAAACATTAATGGGATTGTTAAAAGACCCATTGATGCAACCATAGGATTTTAAAGTTTGCCTCTACGCATCTTGATTTTCACCTGATGAGTTGTTAAAGGACTATATTTTTTTAATTGAAAATGCCCACTTTCTCTGAATAAAACATGTTGTGGGAGTAAAATTTTGGAGTATTATTAGAGAAAGGATACTAAAACAATACTTTTATTATGGTTTTATGACCTCTTAGACAATACACGAAGTTATTTTATCAATTAAATTTTTCATTGAAAATTTACACATCTCAGTAACTTCTACTCAATTTAGAAGCTTTTAGGTTTGAGATAAAACATGCTACCAATTTATCCTTGTTCTGATTAGTATACAATTAGAATAATTGTTATAGAACTCACATGTGCAACCGTATGATTTTACAGTTCATCTCAATGCCTCTTGATGCACATAAAACAAGCTATGAAACAAATATATTTATTTTCTTGAAAATAACCAACTTATGTTAATAAAATGTTTCACGATTGTGCAAGTTGGGAGTACCAAGGGTGAAGAGACACTTAAAAAATGAATTTTTAATGAAATTACATAGATAGATCAAGATAATTCATAAAAATGGATAGAAATATAAATATTAAGATCTAATCAACAATAATATATCACAATAATAAGAGAAGATCAATAATAATAAGAGTAGAAGAGAACATATCCACACTAAATGTTGACAACAAAGCATAATACTATAAATATAATACCAAGCCGCTTTGAGGAGGAAACCTCCAAAACCATGTAATAAAAAAATAATTCGTAATATGATCCTCAAGTACTAACCACTATCTCCTATATATACCCTATTTAGGCTATGGTTACTCATTAGGCTGACATTACTAACACTATAAAAAGATAGATAATTATGATATGACATGGTAAAAGGTTATGCTAGGCACAATTCAACCACACATATCCATATACATGCTATAAGTTAAAGGCATATCATGCACCTCCCCTTCAAAATAGTGTTGTTTTCAGTGTTGACTAACTATGGATACTTTTACAAGAATGCTTCATCCTCCAATGTTGCATTCTCACTAGGAAGATTCTTTAACTTGATCAAATGCACCTTAATCTCCCTTGTTTGCAACCTTTTTGTGTGTGTCTGAAGGATCTCTTTAGGTTCCAAAATGATTCTTCCTTCCTCATCCATGTCAAGTAACTTAGTCTATGTGGATACTCTCTATTCTAATTACCTTATTTAAGTAACAAACATGAAATACTAGATGTATATTTGTAGATTGAGCTAACTCCAGTTTATATGCAATATTACCATTTTTTTGTCAGATTTGATATGGTCCGTAATACTTAGAAGAAAGTTTTGTATCATTTTTTCTATTGCTTTAAGGAATTTTTATTATATATTTGTAGTTGCACAGAGACCCAATTATCCAATTCAAAATTGATTTTGTTGCTTTTTTGATGTTCTTGCTACATCATTTGATTATATGGCATTGCCAAGTTATCTCTTAGAATCGCTAGTACCTCCCACTAATGTTGATTGTGTTATTCAATAGCTCAGAGCTTTGTTTGTACCCTCAAAGATTAGGTTATGGATAGTGGCTGGTAACCATATCGTGCCAAAAATGTAGACATTTTTGATGAGGTATAAAAGGAAGTTCTCTATCACATTCTACTAATGGTAATCAATAAACCCATCTCTCTTGTTTATCTAATGCAAAACAATGGAGATAACCTTCTGGCATTTTTTGACCACCTATGTTTTCCCACCAGATTGAGGATGATATGATGAATTATGAGCCAATTGAGTACCCAAAATGAAAATAAATTATTCCAAAATTTACTGTCAAAGATATGATTAGAATCACTTAATATGGTCTTGGGGGTCCCATGTAGCTTTTAAAATGCATCTAAAAAATAATGTGTTACTATAATTGCTACAAATGGATGTGGTATGAAAAAAAAGGCATATTTTGTGAGCCTATTCATGATTACCATGATGTCATTTTACCCTTCCAACCTAGGAAACCTACTTATGAAATCAAAGGAAACTTCCTCCCACCTTTGGCTAGAAATATATGAGTTACTGAAGACATAGGGTGTTAATTGTCTCACCCTTGTTTTATTGACCCACCATGCTTTCAGCCATAAATTTTTGGATATTCCCCTTGAGTCCTGAAAATAAATCTTTATTTATTCTAAGATATTTTTCCAAGAATATTGAATGTATTAAAGTGGAGATACATGGATCTTTGTAACAACCTTGTACTTAAACACAAAATTATTGCATAGGTAAAATGTATCTTTTTCTGAAAGGGAAGTCAATTTCCATAAAACATTGTTTGAGATACTAGAATATTTATGGAAGTTGTTAATCAAAACTTGTGTATCAGTGTCATTATCCCATTTAGATATTACCTCATCCACCTAATCTACTTACCATATGGATATTGTGCACAACAATGCCTCTTTGGACTCATATCTTATGTAAAGTGCATCTACCCAATTTTTTGTCACCCATTTTTATTTCTCTTCAAATGAAAACCTCTGTTCCAATAAATATTTTAGACTATCATGGTCTATATTCACCTTAAAGTGTCTACCCATAAGATATGGTCTCCATTGTTTGACTGCATAAAAATAGACATCATCTCCTTCTCATCGATGGCCTGTAGATACTTAAATTTAATCAATATATGCATGAAATTGTTTATCCTTGACATCTTTACCATTGTCTATTCACCATTTTGTTAACTTGCAATCTCTATGAAAGCATTATCTATCTTAAAAATACTAACAATAACATTCAAACATCCCTATTTAATTCCTATTTCATTTTAATCATGTTGTATAAGTCTCTATCCTTTTAGGATAGGTCTGCACTAGGAATATAATTGTACACTACGACCCTATCCAATATTGCAGACATGTCTCCCACATTCTAATAATCACTTTTTGAATTTAAGACATTTCATAATGGAATTCCCACATATTTCACAAGGTTATTTAATGGAAATGTTATAAATATTACTCTATAAAAAAACATAAAGGCAACTCACTTGAAGCTCACTAGAACTCTCTTGGCAATCATTTGATAATCTGATTTCAAAAGCACTATTCACTAAGAAAATAACCCTATTTTGTCTAATTGCAATTTTGTTACAATTTTACTATCATAGGCCAAGTCTAACATTGTTTAATTTTAGGTTAAGGGCATCCATTATCAATAATTATAATAAAATATTTTACTTACATTCATAATACTTTCTCTAAAAGGAATAACTGCATTGGCCTGAGGCCCTTTTGGGTTATGAAGGTAGCACTTAGATTACATGGATTTTTTTGAGGATAGCTTGGCTATTCCCACTTCCCCCCTTTTTTTGCCCTTTTACATTTGATATTTATTTAGTACTTGTGTAGGACTAGGGTTTTTATTTTATAAGTCTTTTATGCATCAACTTGGCTCACACATAGAACCTGGTAATCAATACACACAAATATAGGTACCTAGATAGAAAGTTTTAGTGAATAGTCAATTAGGACAAAGTCACAAAAAATAGAAAGATATGCATAGTGCACCTATCCCCTTACCACTGATTTGTCTTAGAGTAGAACAAACTTCTATTTCAAGTTATGACATAGTTAAATGTCTTCTAAGCCAGTTTTCATTAATAGATAGTTTTCACAGGTGAACAAATCATATCCAAGCTAGGTTTGCACATCTTTGGTTAAGTTTCTATTTTTAACATATTCATAATTCTATACATTTATAAATTTTTACATTTAGATTACTATTTTTTATTGTATTTTGTAATCTAAATCAATTTTCAATAGTTTAATCTCTTGGAATAAATTTTATTTCATATTAAACATTTTGGTGAACCTAATTTTTTTTAGAACACTGGTTATCTATTTGCCTGATTTTTGTCCTTGGGTTTCATATAAATTTATGTAAATTCCTACAATTGAGATGAAAAACTCAAATTTTGGATATAAATCTAACACTTCAAGTCAATAAATATTTGACCTTGGATATTAATGTGACACTGAAGACATTTCCTTGTAACCTTAGATACAAATCTGACATTGAATAAATTCCATCAACCTTGAGTTGGAATTTTTTGATTTCCATACAAAAAAAATATTTCAATTTTATTTTCTATTACTTTATAATTGTTTGTAAAACTTTACTCTGGTAGTTGTAAAATTACTTAGTGAATGTATTGAAGGGCTATGCGGTGCTCTATTTTACAAACATTGTGGCATCAGGGGATCCACCCCAACACTTATAACCATTTTAGAACACTAAACATGGACTTTAGTTTCCACGTATCTCACAGTATATTGGAAACACCTAGGATCCATTGTTTACACCAATAGGAAGTCTCGTTAACTATTTGATTTTATGGTGCACTTGAGAGGAGTGTATCACCTAGGGAAGTTTTCTCATCATTCCCTTAGAAATGGGGTTAATGGGTTAGATGTAAGGTTTTACCTCTATAGTTAGTGCTCTGAAACATTGGGTCAACACTAATCAACAGATGAGAAAGCATTTAAGAGATCCCACTCAACATTTAAATCATTGCCTAAATCACTCTTTATACCATTTATTTTGCTTGTATTGTATACATAGACCTTAGCTTTGCTTATTCATATTGTAGACATATAAGACATAGTGTTAGAATAAGTGTTATTCATTTTTACAAATATTGTATTATATTTGTAATGGGTTCAATAAATGAATGTTTTTTTTCATGTTATACATAAACTTGTTCAATTTATTTTAAAATCATCTCTTACTTTTCAAAATGCTATTTAATGTGTATATTCTTGTTTTAAATTAAATAATATTCAAAACGTTACCTTATAGCGATCCTAATAAAATTCTATTTTATATCATTTTTTTATTATGGGTAAAATAGGGTTTTTTGAACTAGGGACCCAACCCTATATAAGAAACAACAAACAATGCCTCAAAAACCCTATAATCACATCAATTTTCTACCAAAACAAGAAGTTGTAGAAAGAGGAAATATAGTTAAAAGACAACATAAAATCAACTAGTACCCTTGGACATAAATGGCCTCTTTCCAATTGTTGGTCCCTTTGGTAAAATTTGGGTTGTTCAAACTCCTTGTTGTACTTGCTACATTTAGCTTTTTCACCACTTTGCTTTGATTCGCTTAAAAAAATCCTAAGAGATTATATAGTGGTAAGGTTATCCTTCATAGAAGCTTGATTAAAAATGATGAGCATTTTAAAATTATTCTTTAGATCCATATTTTCGTAAGAAATGTTTATTACTTGCTCCTTCAAGGCAGAGTGTTCTCTCACAAGTCTAACTCCTCTTCTACTTTTGCAATACTATTATCACCCTTCAAATTCTCTAAAACCTAACATAACTAATAAACATTATAAGGCATCTATGCAATCATTTATTATTAATACACCTCAAAATTTTATTGCTATTAATACTAGACGAGGTAGAGTCCCCCTTGTTTCTTCCCATCCTTTGGGTAAAATTACCCAACCTAAACAATTTGACATTTTCGAATAATTAAATAATAATAATGCAAAAAATATCCTTATTGGAGTTATTAAAAATAACACCAATATAAAAGGATATCCTATATAAGGCATTATGCACTGCCCTTATACCTAATAATTTTGAATCTACCTATGTGGCTTTAATACCATTCGATGGACAAAAGAAATCGTCTCTTTCAAAAAGGAATATCTTCCACTAAAGCATATTATCAACCAATACTTACCCTTTATATCCAAGCCTTTGTGCACAATAAAGTGGTCAAAGTACTTTTGGATGATGAACCAAGATTGAACATTTGTAACACCTCTTTCTAAATTTACTTAGCATAGAAAAACATGATCTTAACCATTTAGATATAAATATTTGTGGATTTAACCACATTCCACGTCAAGGAATTGGTCAAATTACATTGAATATTTGGGCCCACATACTCTTGCTACTATTTGCCAAGGTATGCCAAATGATCTTAAGTATAATATTTTATTAGGCTGACCTTGGATCCAAGATATGAATGTCATCCCTTCTACATTACATGCATGTTTTAAGTTTAGTCATCAAGGTTACATATATAAATGTCCTTTGTATGAGGAAACTTTCAAATATTTTGGAATGCTTCATCCTATAGATACTTATGTTACATATATGAAATCTTATACCATCACAATATCTCTATCTAGTCCACCAATTGATTCACCTTCCTTAGCACCTAATTAAGTTGACCCATCCAACACCTTTAATCAATATGGTTTTAGATTTAAATACTTACAAAAATATAAGCACACTATGGGACAAGGAGTGGGCAAACATGTTTAAGGTATTGTTGATCACAATATTCCTTTTGTTAATAACGGATGGAAAGTCTTGGGTATAGTGATAATTACATCTCTCATGGACTTATTCAAGTCAAGCAATCATCTAAGTTTATACCTGCTACCAAGGAGTGTTTTGAGCATAATAATCAAGTCAACCATGTTTCTCATTTATCATTAGTATGTTGAGTATGATGGTAATATGGGCACTTGATTATTAATGGTAGATTTAGTTTATTAGGTGTTTTACTAGTTTAGGAAGGTTATTTAATTCATTTGTGTCCTATATTAAATTTTTAGACAATTTTAAACACTTTTCAAAAACTTCTTAAAAAATAGCTAGAAGTGCTAGTTAGAGTGCAGTTCATTGAATACGTACTTAATTGAGTTCAAGAACTTATACATTCATCCTCAAGAGGTGGGACACACTTAGTGTGCATGAGTTGCTTAAATGCTAAGAAAAGCTTCTCGCATGTTGACCTTAACTTATCAATAAGTCAAACTTGTTTTCATGAGTCTACTTTTAGTTAACCTAGAGTCTATTTTCAAGACTCTATTTTTAGTTTACTTAGTTTTAAAGTAAAGATCTTAATTTAAATTTCACTTTATACCTTTTTTATCATGGAAGTTCTTTGTAACTGGCTTAATTTAGCCTTGTTTTGTTAATAAACAATGGTGCAAAAGTGCGGTGTCATAATTCCTTTTAGAATTTTTTTTTGTATAGTCTTATTCTCTAATTTTAATTATAGATATTTAAAAACAAAAACCAAAAAGTATTTAGAAGCTCAATTTGAATTTATTCAATGCCTATTTTGTCATCAATCACACTTACAACAATACTAGATTAACAACTAGTAATTTTGGACAAGATTGGATGATCACTATCTTCATTTTCGGATTAATTAAGAGCTTATTTTTGCTCCCTTCATACTCAAAAATGTTATTTGGTGTCATATTCTCATTTTAAAAAGGTCCATAATAGATTTTAAGCAATTATCAAGATAATCATGGTTTATGTGATTCTACTTATATGAATATTCTCATTTTTAAAGGTAATAAATTAAAATATTAGAGAGATCAGTTGAAGAGAATACTTGCATGGAAGGGAGTTGGGAGATTGTTCTCCATAGATACACACCACCTATAGATTGGAATACTTTGTCTCAAGATCAAAATAGATCAAAAAAGGAAGAAGAAAAGGTTAATGCACAAGCTTTATTCTATCTTCAAAGTGTTATAGATCCATGCCTCTATCCAAGAATTGTTGGAAGTAGACATGCTCATGATGGATGGAATAACTTAGAGACTTCATATCAATTATCTATGAAGGCAAGAAAAGCAAAAATCAAAACTCTTAAAATTAAATTAGCGAATTTAAAAATGTATGATAATGAAGGAGTTGGATAATATTTCATAAGGATAAATGACTTAGTTCATAGAATGAGGGTTTATGGAGAAATGATAAAAGATAGGTCATAGTAAGTTTTTTATTGAGATATTTGACTCGAAAATGGTTGCATATTATAATAACTCTTGAGTACTGTAAGGATATGAACATTCTAAGTGTTGATGAGTTAGTGGGTTCTCTCTTGTCCCATGAAGATAAGATAAGACTATATGCAGGGGATCTAGAATAAGCACCTGAAACCAAGGCAAGAGTTTAAAAAACCAAAGAAAAAATAAAAATTAGAATAAAGGGAGTTTAAAAAAATCAAATTCAAAGGGGAAAGTTGAAGCTAAATTCCTTATTAAAATTAAGAGAAACATTATTTGTCATTATTGAAAAAAACTAGGATACTTTCTAAAAGATTGTAGGATATTGGCAACTACGAATCAAGTTAATCAAGAGGATGAAGAGAAGGCATTCTAGGCTGAACAAAGGGATGAGAAAGAACACTGAGATTATTATCTCATATGTATTATGGGAATAAAGGATGGATTTTTTTTGTCTCTTGATATAGGTTAATCAAATGACATGACAAGTCATAAAGATGGTTTCAACAAGATAGATGATCCCTTCAAAATTCAAGTTCGATTGGGAGATGGAAAGTCCATCCAAGTGAAAAAAAGGGCAACATGAAACACACCATAAGTCAAGGTAAAGGTAAAATAAATATTGATAGAGAGAAAAAAAGATCCTAAGAGTATTTCTCACATTTTTATAGGATATAATGATGAAAACAAAACATACGAGTTTTATAATCCTACTAGTAAATATGTAATTGTACTTCCCATGACCTTATTAATCCTGATGATTATAATTTATCTTGTGTGCATACTACCAACCTTGTCAATCAGAATTGAGACTATCCACATGCTTGGACACTTCCCTAGTCTATTGTTCCCCTCTTTGATACTTCCTTGCAATTTTGAGGATCTTACGCTCACTCCTGGGATCACTAGATGCAGTTGAAGGCCACCAAAAGGCCATGGTGGTTTAGGCTGTAGGTTTTGGCCCAAAATCCATGGCCTAGGCCAAAAATTTTGGCCAAAATCTCATGGTTTAGGTTGTAGCTTAGGTAGAGAGCTATTTTGGCATATTTTTGGGTTTTGTCTTTTACTTGAAAGGTCATAAATAACTCCTTTTTGGTCCATCCACACCTTGGTATGCCCTATATGAGTCTAAATCATCCCTAATTCATCTTCTTATTCACCTTTCTTTCTCTTTCTCTCTCTCTCTCCATCTCTCTCCTTCTTGAATATCTCTTTATTCATTCTTGGTGATTGAAGCATCCATTGTGACAAAGGTCCATCTACATTATTGCATACTGATTTGGTGACTCTATTGCTTCTCCTAGTTGTTCATGCTTCATTATGGCTTGATCCTAACTTTTACAATTTGTATTGCACCTGATTTGTGCACCTAGCTTGATTACACACTCTTGCAATTTCTTGCCTCCCCTCCTTTTTGTTTGGATATTGGTTTGGACCTGGGTCTACACTACAACCCTATATTCCTCCATAACTACCTTATACTTGGATTTTTGGTTGGTATAACACCTACACAATACTTTGAGCTTGATATTGGGGCATTTTTTTATGCAAAGTGAAACTCCATAGTTTCAGAATAGTGTAATTTCTAGGGTTTACTATTTTTTATGATAGTTTAGCTCATTTTGAACATGTTTTAGAGTAATATTTGAAGTTTATGCATCCTCTCAAACCTGAAAACATATTTCCTCTTCAAAATGTCTTTCATTTCATAGGCTTGCTTGATTCTGAATCGTTTTACTACTTGGTAAATACTCTCTTGTTAAAAACACTTAGTTTACTTGCTTAAAGTGACATTCCATTTGCTAGGTTAGATATCACATGATAGAGATATTTTATTTGAACAAAGGCATTAACTTAGGTTTCTAAAAGTGCATACTTTCTCTATCTCTCTCTCACTCTTGAAAATGTCATTTCCCTTATAAAATCATCTTTCAATTACTAGAGTTTCATGCTTTTGAAACACATTTATTGCTTGATAGTGTTATTTTATTCAAGTAATTTACTTTCTCATTCTTAAGCATTGAGTTCTCCCCCTTAGATACTTGTTATTATATGGTTATACCCATTAGATATATTTGTGTCCTTTGTGCACTCAATTATGATAACCCTAACCTAATTTACAACTCTATCTATAGCTTGTGTAAGCTAACAAACTAGATAACCTCTATATATCTCTATTAGCTCGTAGTGTCCTTGAGCCTAGTAGGTGTTTGCTTAGTATCTTGTACACCCCCTTGCCTAACCCTCATGGATCTGTTTGGATTCTTGGAGATAAATTCTAGCATGCCTGATGGGAACCTCTACAAGGTTTCACATTAGTTCTAGCTTGTTTAGAGCTCTCCTATCCAATTTCCCACTAATAACCACAAGGCTTTGCTTTCATTGTGTTTTGGCTCTATTTGGTTATTTGACCTTGATTTGGTTTTACATCCTCCTTCCTACTAGGTCTCTGACAATTTGCCTTTTTTGCTACCTACCTAGTTGATCTTGTTTTATTGCCTCCATGGTTGGCCTCCCACCTCTAGGATGATATTCCTGTTGTATTCAAGGTCTTGTCCCTGAGTTCACTTATGAGTAGGATACAGTTGTGATAGAATGACATAAGAACCCTAGGTTCCAAGATGTGACCCCACCCTAACCTCATGATCAAGACTTGTTGATGTTAAGTAGAGAATAATATTGTAAAGTTTACAACCAATAAGCTCACTCAAATTTCCACCAGTCTGAGCTTTACCTATCCAAGGACACTTCCCGTCAGCTTCAACCCACTTTGCATTCACTTTTGAGGGGTGAAAATGATCCCCTTTCACATTTGAGGCCTTATGAGCTTCACACGATCATTGATGATTATCGTAGGTAGTTTTATTTAAATGCATAACACCATTCCTCCCATAAGAGTAGGTAGTGTGATTCCTCTAGAGACAAAACTAATACACTTTTAGGTTTATGCACCTTGACTAGTTCTCACATTCCCCCCCACCTCTTTCTTGACAAGAAACTCTACAATGAGAACCCTCTCGTGTCCATTTTGAGATACACGGGCACCTAAATCAACTTGATGTCCACCTCCCATGGAACCTTCCAATCCTCCTAGTCCTTCCTTTAGGGTATCAAATGATTTAACCACCATTTGTGGATTAGAGATCTAAGGGATGCCTATCTTGAACATTAACACCGTTATGTGGACCATCATTTGGATACATTTGGCTAATACCATGAGGATTAGGTCATCATGATCAACATTCCATGTATGTTACATCATCTTATCATCCCCATAGGGAATGATACCCTTCCTATAGCTATTCACCACCATGTGATTAAGAAGATCCTCATCTTAAGCATCCCCCATATCAGGAGTTGCCTTGACACCATCTCCCACCTAACCATGGTCGTGATGACCCATAATTGTGTAGGCGACATCATGACCCCTATGAGCCTCCTTAGGGAGGTCTTTGACAACCTGCTACCAACTATGCTTATGAATATCTCTATAAGAACACTATATCCCATTGGGTGTGTGCAATTCCCCTTTTTACTCTAATACCTAAACTACCCAAATTTAATGGGACTCATGACACTAGTCTGATAAATCATATCATGACATTTATGTTGGCATGTATGGATTAAAAACATGATGAAGGCATGAAATTGAAGCTCTTTTTTCATTCCCTATGAGACGAAGCTCTTATTTGGTTCCAAAATCTATCAGCAGATTCTCTTTCTAGTTTCTAGTTCCTTCTAGACAAATTCCTCCAATACTTTGATATCTCTTGACCATTTAACCTCATCATCCTATCACTCACCTCTTATGGTTTAAGTTAAGCATGAGTCTAAATTTGACTTCGTGTGTAGGTGGCATTCAACTATCCATATATATAGGACAAAGTTATTAGATGATTAGATCTACAACACGTTCACATGAGAATTAAGGTAAGAGGTTCACCTTGAGATCCTCAATCATGAACCCAGCTCTTACGATGATGTTGTTAATGAGTGTTTTAAAATAGAGGTATTTGAGGTGCACACAAGAATTCATCCCATGCCAACTCAAAATTCATCCTCCTCATACAATCGCAATGATAATATGCATGGTGATAGTGTCATTGATTCTCCTATAGAGAAGAAGGACAAGAAGGATGGCTGTGAGCTCAATGCTTTAAGTAAGAGGCCAACTAAAAATAATCTCCTGAAAAGAGTGTAGGAGGGTAGTAGATGATTTATCCCTATGATGACACCAAGTTCTACAAGTTTAACCACATGAAGGGCCATTCTGTTAAGGACTATGTGGCCTAGAAATCTAGTGCCAAGGCTGCACCCACCACTAAGAGCTCTCCACTTGCAAAACCCAACCACAAGTTAAATATGTTCAAGGATATTCTTCTTGAGCATAGCAAGGAAAAGAAGACAAATAATAATAAGAAGTCAAAATCTAAGGCCCATTGTTCTCACTTTTCAACATTTTATAGTTTTTCTTCTTTAGTTGACCCGAAATGGAAGGTTAAACATGAGAGTAGCAAGGTTGTTACTGCTATTGACATATACTTTACTGGGTATGAATGATTTGTTAACACACACTCATGTTGGGAAACTGACCCTATTGGAGAGACTATTGGCATGGGGCCTACAACCCTAACCATAGGAATGGGAAACCCTAAAGTCAGATTTTACTTTTAACACAATACCCATCCCCAAACTAGACAATGTCCTTATTCTAATATAAGGAGCTGCAATCCCTTTCTACTGGAATCTCCATTTGGGACCTTCTTCATCTCTACCCGAAATAAAGGGGACTCATGTTTTAAGAGCTTGGTCTTTGTCATGAGGGTTCACTATTGGATGACATGGAGGTTTTGGTCACCCCTGATGTCCTCTATCACCCTCATCCTCCTACATTGTCTTTATAACCCAACTCATTGCCAAACACTTCTATTATTGAAAAGAGGGCTAGGTCCCCACTCTAAATTGAGAATTTAGGTAATGATTGTCACGTCAAGAAGTGCATAATTGAAGAGGGAGTTGTGTTGAACATTTTACCACTATAGGTGTTTAATGAGCTCAATATTAGTCATAATAAGCTCTCTGATTCTTTCCAAAAATATGTTTGTTTCAATAATGATATAGTTGCACCAGTGGGAAACATGAAACTTCAGGTTGAGTTTAGACCCGAGATAGTCAGGATCGAGTTTCATGTGTTATATTTGGATCTCTCATATAACATAATTCTTGGCAATCCTTTATCCACCACCATGCAATCTATCATGTCAATAAGTGGTCCAGTTTGTGCACGAAGGTGAGGTTCACACCTTAAAGGCTGACCTAGATACCTGGGCACTACTTTACGCTAAGATAAAACCCTCTGATGAGGATTTGACTGTCTCATCATGAGGCCCTATGGTCTTACCCAAATCTCTTACCACTGAGTATTATTTTTTCAAGGATGAACACTTTAACCCTGATGAATATCATTCAACGTTCACTCCTCCTACACCCATTGTGTGTTCACTAATGCCTCTTTCTAATTCTCATTGCCAAGCTTTCTACATCTCTATGCCAGGTTGTATCTTCACTCTTAGAAGACATTTTTAAAGATATCTCTCTAACTATTGAGCTTCCCTTATTGTCACAAGTATCCCATCGTGAAATTGACACTCTCAATGTATCTCCCATTGAGGCCACTATAGTTGTCGAGTAAGATCTTGAGTGCTATTTCATCGATGCTACAACATACAACCTATTCAAGGAGAGGACGGTGTAAAATAAGCTCATTAAGGATTGTCAAAAGTATCACAACCCCCTCAATTTTATAAGTTTGGAGATCTTGCTCTCTGATGATGGACCTGCCCTTGGTATCCCCATGGTTTATGTCATAGTCATTGAGTCTAAAGATTTAGACACAAAAATACCTCCCACTCCTAATGACTTCGAGGAAGGCAATGCTATGAACGTTGAAGGGTCCATAGATGTCAACCTTGGCACCTCTGCAAGGTCGAAGATTGTTAAGATCAATGTTATCTTTTTTGTAGAGGAATATAACATATTGGTTGCCTTTGTATGAAAATTATTGGACGTATTCACTTGGGAATAAACTGACATGCATGGGATGGATCCCAACATCATTCTCTATAACCTCATTATGGATGATGGGGCCCATCCCATTCACCAAAAGAAATGACCAATGGCTGTCAAAGTCTCCAAATTAGTCAAACTAGTGATCAATAAAGTTATTTGAGTCAAATTCATCAAATTAATTGACTACATGTAGTGGGTGGCCAACATCATCCCCGTTCTCAAAAATAATAAGGCAATTCATATCTAAATTTATTTTCATGAGCTCAACTTGGCTTGCCCAAAGGACAAATTTCCCACACCTTTGACTGACCAAATTGTGGATTCCACAGCTGGTTTTAAGATCATATCTCTCATGGATGGATTCTTAGGGCACAACCAAATTTGTATTACACCTGAATACCAACACAAGATGACATTTACTACCCCTTGGGGTATGTTTTGCTACACCATCAAGATTTTTAGTCTAAAAAATGCCGGGGTTACGTATCAATGCACTATGATCCACATTTTTCATGACCTCATTCGCAATATCATGGAGTACTATGTTGATGACCTCCTTGGTAAATTCCATAAATGGGATAAGCATATGAAAGACCTTGGAATCATCTTTGAGTGTCTCAAGGATCACAATAGCCTCAACCCTGAAAAGTGCAGTTTTGGTGTTTCTGCCAGAAAGCATCTTAGATCCTTGTTTCACAATGAGTCATTGAAGTGGATCCTAACAAGATCAAAGCAATCCTTGAAATGCCTCCCCCATAAAACATGGTCTAGTTTTAGTCTTTCCTTGGAAGACTCAACTTTATCAAACATTTCTTCAAGGAGAATGTGCAAAAGTCAATACCCCTCACACATATTTTACATAAGAACACCCCATTATCTTGGGGCCCTAAGGTCCAGGTGGATTTTGAGGAGTTGAAGTGTTTGAATCACAACCCTCCCATCCTAAAAAAACCCATTGAATGTCATGAGTTTATCTAGTACATCTCTATCAATGATATTTCCATCGAGGGCATGTTGTGTCAAAAAGATGATACAAGTAGAGATATTTATTTATCACATCTCTCATACGCTAGTTGAACCCAAGCTCAACTATACAACCATGGAGAGGTAGTGCTTCTCCCTTATTTTCATAATGAAGAAGTTACGACATTACATGTTGGGTTAGACCACCAATGTAATCGTCTAGTGTGATTTGCTTTGATACTTGCTCGACAAGACACCCCTGGAAGGTAGAACTGTGAGGTAGATCATGCTTCTCAAATATTTTGACCTCTACTTCATCAACCAAAAGTCCACCAAGGGATTAGCAGTCACTGAGAATCTTGATGAGTGCCCATTTCTTAACCTTTATGGGGATTTGGTTAATGATACATTTCCTGATGAAATGGTCTACTTGGTAGACCAAAAAGAAGTTTATAATTGTGATTTATGTCGAGATATCATCTGCTACCTCAAGACCCAATCTTTCCTTGATGACACTCCTTCATAGGAATGCTATCGTATTAACAATCTCGCCACTTGTTATGTCATCATGGGTGGAGTTTGTTTAAGAGATGCCTCAATGGTGTCTAATTGTAGTGTCTCATCCTAGAAGACACATCTTTAATGATAGAGGAGTCTTATGGGAGTACTTGTGATGGCCATCTAGGAGGGCATGCCACTACCTAATGTATTATTAAGATGGGCCATTATTGACCAACTATTATTAGAAATGCCATCTAAGACACCAATATGTACAAGCTTTTCCAATTGACTATGGATGCTATTAATTCCCCCACTGGCATTTTTCACTCCATCTTGGCCCCATGGCTATTCTCGATTTGGGCTCTTGACTTTATTGGTGAGTTCAAATCCAATTCATTTGAAAGACATCATTGGTTCATCACAGCCACTAATTACTTTACAAATTTGATCGAGGCCATGCCCCTTTATGGAATGAGTGAGTAGACTACCACCAAGTTTCTCATGAACCAACTAATTTTTAGGTTTAAAGTTCTCACCGTGATCATGACTAATAATGGCCTAGGCTTCCAAAGCCCCAAGATGTGTGAATTAACCAAACCTTTCAGTTTAAAGCTCCATTTTTCCTCTACCTATTACCCATATGGTAATGGGTAAGTAAAATCTTCCAAAAAGACACTGAATAAGATTCTCCTTCAAACTGTTGCTAAGTCCACACGTGACTGATACTTCATGCTCTATCCTATCCTTTGGGCATATCAGACTAGTTTTCATACAACCACAAGGGAAACCCTATATGCGATCGTATATGTTTATGAGGCCATTATCCATTTGGAGGTCTTAATCCCCTCAGTGTGGGTTAAGACATTTTGGTCACTTCTCGACAAGGAGGAATGTATAGTTCACATTACCAAGCTTAAACAATTGGATGAGTTTTGTATTGACGTTCTTGAGCACAATTGGGATTATCAACATCACCAACAAGAAGGGTAAACTAGTGTAGCCATGCCCTTTTCAAGTAGGGGACATGGTACTCATATTTGATAAGGAGTACCACAAGAAGGGTAAACTAGCTCATAAGTGGTTTGGCCCCTTCGTGATTACCTCCTCTAGGGAGAATGATGCTTATCATCTCTCCACTCTCAAGAATGAATCCTTGTGGCACCTTATTAATGCTTTCCAACTCAATACATTTCATGTTTAGGGCCTTCATGGCCCACCTGGGAAACCCGACTATGGTGGTATAACAGATATTTCCCCTCTTTTCATACCATTAACCCGTATGCTACATGTATATGTGTGTGCATGTGGAATTATTATGTGCAGTCCCTATTATTAATCACATGTATCTAGTAATCTAAATCAGGTGAATCTTACAATCACACACTAATCATATACACATATATTCATCATGATATATATATATATATATATATATATATATATATATATATATATATATCATAAAAAATATACGTGTTTATACATCATATAGCTTCACATGAGCCTGGGCTCGCAATCCCCAAAACTGTCACACATGTGGTTAGATACACCATAATCCCAATCAACCTTTATCTAGGATCTCTATCTAGTCAGATCCCTGGTCTGGTGGAGATCTTGACATCTACATCTTGGCCACCTAAGGTAAGGTATGCTTCAACTCTGCTAGCATGCTTGGCACATCACTGATCACCTTGGCTCCTTGGCTCCTATCTTCTCATTGCCATGATAACTTATCCCTTAGCCTCTCTACCTCAGCCTCAGATCAAGCTAGTTCCACCTCTGCTCACATCATGGCCATCTCCTGTCATGTGGTTTCTATCTCATGCCTAGCACTTTTGGCCTCCAACTTTGGGATCTACTACTATACTCTCCTTGCTCCAGTGTTGCTCATGTTCCTACCCTTTAAAAGTATGTATGTGGGATGAAACCCATTGGTAAGTGTGGCATGCGCTCCTCTCTTTGTGATAGTGTGAGGTCTATAAATATCTCTCGTAAAAATAAGTCCAACTGGGTTGATCTCCTACACACACACTAAATGATGTATGTTAACTAAATACTAACTCGCATAAGGAAGAGTAATGCAAAAGTAACTTCTGCTTCAAATCACATTTCTTACTTGGTGGTGGTCCTAGTCATCATGGAGCACTTGCCTGATAAGCTCCTCTTGTTGGTAGTAGCCCACTTTGTGGCCATGTCTCTCCACCTCATACTCACTCTCATTAAGGTGAGTCTATTTGACTCTCAGTCCCCATTTTTGTGTGGCACATACCCTTGCTCATGCATCCCTAGCTATCTATGCTCGTGCCTCTTATAGTACTAAGGCTTGTGGCCCTAGGTGTCATTAGGTCCCCTATGGACCAATGAACTCCTCCTCCCTTAGGATAGTCTCCACTTTGGCATCCTCAAGTCATGTCACTATCTTGTATAGATCTCAGATGTGGCCTAATACTATATCTGTGTCTAAGTCATGCCTCTAGCCCATCCTTGCTTGTAAACTATGATTCCCATGCAGCATCTCTTACTAGCATTGGATACACTTCTACTCTAAACATTCGTCTTGATTGAGTTAGAGGCAACATATCATATTCCAAAGATAATAATAGTGTAGGCTGTGTCATGCCTCCTGATCCTTTTTGATAGATCTGATAAAGCTGCCAATATACTCCTCTAAAGATATACCGTCCCTAGGCATACCATCATCTAGTCTCTACCCTTGGACCATGTTGGTCAATGTTGTGTAGACTAATCACCTAGTGATTACCAAATTCACCAATCTGATTAAACATTAATTATCAACCTAGGGTGCGTAAGCTTTTCAAGAGTGTCAACACTATATATGCATTATTGATTCTAAAATTAACTTACTTTTCTAATTGTAGTACAATGAATTTATGTTAAATTTACCAGATAGATATATTATGAAACCACTGTGATAGAATTATAGAACTATTCTACACTTATGTACCATACATGTATTACACTTATATAATCAAACTTAACAGTAAAATCAACTCACACAACACACTAATAATTAAAGAGGATCAAAATCTTCACAAGAGCTCATTCCAAGGGGGGCCTTCCTCATTAAGAATTGAGCTCCAATCCCTCTCTGAGAGAATTCACAAACTTTTTACAAATTCAACTTTCTCATTACTCAATTTTGAATACAAATGCTATAGTTCAAAAACTTCTGCTATTATCTCTTCAAAATTATCTAACTCCTATTCTGATCTAGGTTTTGCCTTTAAATACAAAAGGTAGTTTATTGACTCTTAACCAAAAACACCAAACTAGAAAAAAATACAAATACTTAAAAACTACCCCAATGAACCTTCAAGTGGTTAGTAATCGATGTTACTTGTTTTAGGTTTGATTGGGTTAGAGACAAGACATACTGTTTTGCTATTTTATTTCCTTTTGTCTTTTCTCATGATCTTTGTCTTTCCCATCTCTGGTAGCACATCCAATGTCTCCTTGCATGTAGGGAATCCATACAAAAACTATGATTCTTCCCAATCATTCATTCAGTTTCCCAAGACAGTTGGATGTGTCTACAAGATCTCTTCAACAATGACTATGATTTGTATAGTGTCTGTAGGTACTCTACAGTAGCTACAGGCAACCTGTAGGTGAAACCTTCAATTACTACATGCATTTTGTATTGGTTGAAAGTAGCTTGTAGGTGAAGCCTACATTTGTTGTGGGTATTCTTTAGTGGCTGCAGGTAACCTGTAGGTGAAGCCTACAGTTTCTATGGGTATTCTACAGTGGTTGTAGGTGAAGCCATTGGAGAGATGGGCTATGATGATATCCATCACAATGTGTGTGTGTGTATGTATGTATGTATATATACATACACACATTATTGTAAACATATATGTATACAATGTGTATATATATACACATTATACATACACACACATATTGTATATACACACATACAATGTGTGTATGTATATATAGACATTGTATGTATATATATGTATATATACACACATTATGGTAGATATCATCACAACCCATTTCTCCCCAATGGCTTCCACCTACCAAAATATTATTGTTATTATTGTCATCGCACTCTTTGTTATACAAATATAGTGTGTATGTATATATACACATATTGCATATATGTGTATATACACACATTGTGGTTGATATCAACACAACCCATTTCTCCCCGATGGCTTCCACTTGCCAAAATCTTATTGTTATTATTGTCATTGCACTCATTGTTATCACACTTGTTATACATACAATGTGTATATATACACTTGTATATATATACACACATTGTGGTAGGTATGTATGATACACATTGTGGCAGATATGTATGGATACAAACATTATGGTAGATATCATCACAACCCATTTTTTAATATATATACACATTATATGCATATACACACATTGTATATATATACATATATACACACATTGTGGTGGATATCAACACAACATATTTATTTTAGAAAGCGAGTTAATTTGAAGGAAACTATGTCTCCTCAATGCAAAATCAATAAGATGTTGGTAAGCAAAAACACACTACATTGTCAAGTCGGGTTGAGTTGTGACCCTGTGTTGCATTGTGAGCCGGAGTTATGTATATGTATAAAAATGGGTTGTGATGATATCCACCACTATGTGTGTATATACAAACACATTGTATGTGTATACATATAATGTGTATATATACATATACACATAGTGCATATGTATAACCAAAAGTGTGATATATACACACATTGCATATTTATGTATATATATACACATTGTGGTGGATATCATCACAACCATTTATATATATATATATACACAAATATGTAATGTGTGTATATATCACACTTTTGGTTATACATATGCACTATGTGTATATGTATATATACACATTATATGTATACACATATAATGTGTGTGTATATACACACACAGTGGTGGATATCATCACAACCATATATATATATATATATATATATATATATATATATTCTAATAAGTCTATAGACACATTGTATGCGTATATATACACATACACATGGTATGTATATATATATACAAATTGTGTGTATGTGTAACACAAAGTGTGATATATATACCATTCCATATTTACGTAAATATACCCATTGTTATGGATATCATCACAACCCATTTCTATTTACAAATATATATATATATATATATATATACATATACATATATATACTATTAAGTCTATATTTGAAGGATCATACGGTATTAGTAAGAAGAAGAACAATGAGGGCGGCGAGATGGAGATGGAGTGGGCCATTAGTGGGAGTGGGCAATGTGAAACTCTAAACTGTGTGGTAACAGGGTACACAATACATCGTCCAAATTATAGTTATATTTGATAATTAAGCACACTTTTAAGTTTAAAGTACCTCTACTCATTGTGTTATCATCATTTGCGATCACTATCACTCTCCTCTATAACCATTTTAAACGAGGAAGTTGTTCGTTTTAATACTGAAAATGGAGATGGAGATGGAGTGAGCGATTAGTTTTTTTTAATACTGAAGATGGAGATGGAGTGAGCAATGTGAAAATCTAGAATGTGTGGTAATAGGGTACACAATACAGAGTCCAAATTATAATTATATTTGATAATTAAGCACACTTTTAAGTTTCAAGTACCTCTACTCATTGTGTTATCATCATTTACAATCATTGTCACTCTCTACAACCATTTTAAACGAGAAAGTTGTCTGTTTTAATACTGAAAATGGAGATGGAGATGGAGTAAGCCATTAGTTCATTTTGATACTGAAGATGGAGATGGAGATGGAGTGAGCCATTACTAGGAGTGAGCAATGTGAAACTCTGGACTGTGTGGTAACATGGTACATGTACAACATCCAAATTATAATTAAACACACTTTTAAGTACCTCTGCTCAGTGTGTTATCATGATTTGTGATCATTGTCATTCTCTCTCCTCTATAACCATTTTAAACAAGGACTTGTTCGTTTTACTACTTAAAATGGATATGGATGTTTATATTAATTATATATTTGAAGTATCAGACGATACTGGTAAGAATAATAATGATAATGAGGAGGGTGAGATGGAGATGGAGATGGAATGGACCATTAGTTGGAAGTGGGCAATGTGAAACTCTGGACTATGTGGTAATAGGGTACAAGTCCAAATGAGGCATTCAGGTTCAGGCTCAAGTTCAAGCTCAGGGTCAAGTTCAAGCTCAAGGTCAGAGTATTGCAGCTCGTGCCAGAAGGCAAAGCATCAACCACAAATTAAGGTTGTTGGAGAGCTTAATTTTGAGCAGAGGATTAATACCAAGATCAGGATTGACCAAGCTTAACACAATCATAATGTTGGAGGAGGTCATCAAGTACATCAAGTATATGCAGACGCAACTTGAGGTTCTAGAATAAGATTCTCACACATGGTACGCATTGTGTACACATATGGTGGTGGATATCATCACAACCCATTTCTATATAAAAATAAATAGGATGTGATGAAATCCACCACAATATGTGTTTATATATATACACACAATGTGTTGTGATCATATTTACCACATTGTTTGTGGTATATATATAGAAAGAAATAGGGTGGATATCATCACAATGTGTGTATATAAACACATTATATACACCCACACATTGTGGTGGATATGATCACGATGTTGGGTTGTGATGATATCCACCATAATGTGTGCATGTAATACAATGTGTATATACACACACGTTGTGGTGGATATCATTACAACCCATTGAGAATGTGTGTATATATATAGAGAGAAATGGGTTGTGATGATATCCACTACAATGTGTATATACAATGTGTACATACACACATATTGTGGTGGATATCATCACAACGTTGAGTTGTGATGATATCCACCACAATGTATATATACAATGTTACACACACATTGTGGTCGATATTATCACAACGTTGGGTTGTGACGATATCCACCACAATGTGCGTATACACACATTGTGGTGGATATCATCACAAACATATTCACCACAATGTGTGTATACAATGTTACACACACATTGTGGTCAATATTATCACAACATTGAGTTGTGATGATATCCACCACACTGTATGAATACAATGTGTATACACACATTATGTTGGATATTATCACAACATTGGGTTTTGATGATATCCACCACAATGTGTGTAGGGTTGTGATGATATCCACCACAATGTGTGTGTACACACATATTTTGGTGGATATCATCACAACCCATTTCTCCCCCAATGGTTTTCTCCCAAAATCTTATTGTTATTATTGTCATCACAATGTTGGGTTGTGATGACATCCACCACAATTTGTATAACATTATATACACACATTGTGGTGGATAGCATCACAACCCAATGTTGTGATGATATCGACCACAATGTGTATAACATTGTAAACACACATTGTGGTGAATATCATCACAACTCAACGTTGTGATGATATCGACCACAATGTGTGTCTACAATGTGTATATACACACATATTGTGGTGAATATCATCACAACCCAATGTTGTGATGATATCCACCATAACGTGTGTGTATACACATTGTACACACATTATGGTGGATATCATCTCAACCCAACATTGTGATAATATTGACCACAATGAACTAGATTCCTACCTCGAGTTGGACTGCCAGTTCGAGTTGGGTTGTTACTCCGAGTTGAAAAAATGAACTTGATAATCATGCGATCCTTATGAGAATCATAAAATGGATTTTAACTTATAACTACTATGGGGGAGAATGTTTTTTGAATGCCTTTGCGGGAAAACAAGTGAAAACACGGGAAACGTTTTGTTCCCCCTTTTACCAGCAAACAATTCGGTATACTCCAGTTGCGAAAGAAATCGTAAATGGATGAGGAAAACCATGTTTCATCTTTAATACAAGATCGAATGTTGGGTGGAACTTTATTTTTGCCTCGGATCTCCGTATTGCAGTTTGAACCTGAGTTGCATTGCCAATATGATGCATAATAAAAATGAGCGTGATTATCATGGGATCCTTATGTGAATCGTGATACGGTTAGAATACTAAAGTGGTTAGTATGCGAAATACTCGGAGCTTAAAAAATTAAAGAGCAGAACAAAAACACATGTAGGTAAGCAATAGGAGGTAAACTATGGATGTGTAAGTCTTAAATAAAAAAATTCACATTCAATTTGACTTCAAAATTGCGGCATGCATTTATATTTTTAAATTTCTATATAGATACAGTGAATTTTCAAAATGTTAGCGTGCACTTTCATTTTTGGCTACCACTACAATTTTCCCTAAAAGAGCTTAGTGGGCAGAGAAATGCGTCTACCCAAAAAATAAAAAAACCCAGTCTTCCCTGGGGTGCGAAAAACACCTGATAGTGGGCAGAGAAATGCGTCTTAGTGCAGTAGTTTGGAAAAAAATCTAACACCCATAAAATAATAGTCAGTAGATGTGTTGTCCTTTAAAAAATAAGAGTCGCGGCTTGCTTACCTGCTCATGATGGAGTTGTTGCAGTATCAGTTGAGCGGGGAAGGCGAGGGAGTCGGAGAAGGGGAAGATTCGAACCCCAAACTTGATGAAGAACACAATACCTTTGGAGGAGGAGTGGGAATTGACATATATAGCAGATTTTTTGGCCCATTTTAATCCATCGGTTAAGGAGAGGGAGACGGCGATGGAGACTCCCCACGCACTGTGGGCAGGGTGACTTTAGAGGCATATCATATTCGTAGCCTTCAAATTTGTGAAGAATAACATTTGCAGATACAGTGGCAGTGGCAATTAACTCGTTAATTGTTTTGCGGCGCAGCAGGGCACCAAGAGTAAAATTGCAAATTTCAAAATTAAAGAAATGGATTATCTTAATTGTTACTTTTTAATTGGTGAGAGGAAAGTAATTAATACTATTAATTATTATTAATAGTTTTAATTTTTGTTTTAAAAGTATTGATTCATTAATAAGAAGTCTAGAAATAACAAATATTATATGCATTCTAAAGTTTAATATCAAATATAAAGGAATATTTCATTGCAAGTTTTCATGGAATATATTATTCATACTAATATTATAATTAAAAATAGTTAACAGAGTCATAATTGTCACTGACTTCTGAATTTTAAATAAATAAAAATTAATTGGTGAAACATGTTCAAATAAAAATAAATGAAAACGTTTTTTTTTTAGGTGGACATGAAATGTTTAAAGCTAATTCATTTTAAACAATATCGATAGTGTAGAGAAAGCCCCAGAGATTCGATAACCATAAAAAGCAAACTTCTGTGTCACAAGTTTAAGGGATTCAGTTTTTAGTCCTTGCCCTACAAAGTACTATAGGAATCAATTAAGTAATATTTTTCTTACTCTGATTAATAAAAAGCTTTGAAATAACAACTTTAGCCGATGGAGTCGGAATCGTAACTGAATTTCGAATGGAAAAAAATTAATTAGTGAAACATGTCCAAATAAAAACTATAAGAACAAAGTACTATAGGAATCAATTAAGTAATATTTTTCTTACTCTGACTAATAAAAAGCTTTGAAATAACAACTTTAGCCGATGGAGTTGGAATCGTAACTGAATTTCGAATGGAAAAAAATTAAATAGTGAAACATGTCCAAATAAAAACAAATTAAAGCACACTTTTCCTTCTAAGTGAACTTGACATGCTTAAAACTAATTCATTTTGAGCGATATCAATGGCATAGACAAAGGCCCGGAGATTCGACAGCCACAGAAAGTGGACCTCCATGTCACAAGTTTAAGGAAGTCAATTTTTTTAATATCCAAACACTATCGTATTTAATTTGGAAGCTGTTAGACACCTACCACATGCGTTCTTCGTTACATAACCTAGGTCCTCCTTTATACTTGATTTGTTATGCCACATGTACATCTTCATGAAACATGGAATGACCATACATCTTATAATCCATATGTTGGATAACTATATTTGACGTCATTGCTTTAGGAAGCATCCCATGTGTCTTTACCTTATGCTACCTTAAACAATTAAAATTAACCATGTTTGCCCTAAGACATTAAAAAAATAAATACAAACAGTGCATAATAAACTTTGGGGTCATGGAAAAGGTAGGCACCCCACTTAGATTTGATAAAGCTTTATTTATCCATGCCAGGCTATTTGTAAATCAACTTAGCACTTGTCCACTTGTATTTTTGTGAAACATGTAATGACCATAGTTAAAATAAGGATCGTGTAGCGATTAGTTCCTATGTTTGTATTGTGAATAGTTTGTGCTTAAAATTGTATGTGTATCTTATAATATAAGCAGTCTTTGGTAATTTAAACTCGACAAAAATGTAATAATGTAAAACAATATTATGAATAGTTTGTGCTTGAGTTTGCATGTGTATCTTGCACTATAAGCATTCATTGATAATTTGAAGTTTAAGATAAAAAATTAATATTGTAAAATAATTATGCAATAACTCGAGCAAGTAAGGGTGCTTGTGCGTATACGTATGTCACTCTCTATTAAAAAGTAGCATTGACATGGGACCATCCAATCTTTGGAGTTGCTACACCAAAAAATATACCCTTGATAATGGTTATATATAGCTCCACATATCTAAATCTCAGTATAAACATAGTTGTATGTCAAGTTGTATCTAGCAGTCCTTGATGCATTTATTGCATTTTAGTCTCTTGGATTGTCAGTGCTTTTACATTGTCACTGCAATTAAGGAGTATTAGAAATAGCCTTGGAATGGAAGGACATGATATAACTGCTACGATTATTAGAAGAAAAGAAGAAAGCTGATGTTGGGGAATTTGGACATCTATGATCGAATCGATGATGCTCTAATGACTCCATTCAAGAACCAAATTGATATCGGTGTTATATCAATATCCACAAATGTCCTTTAAAAAAGCAAATGCTCCTCTGCAAGCATTGAACCAATACCCACATTCACTTACTTCCTTGACGAACAAAATAAGCTATTTAAAAAAGGGGAGATAGTGGGGAATATAAATTATAAGTGGTAGAATAATAGAAAAAAAGGTAGATCTTTGCAATTATGCATGCTAAATCTTTTAAGAGAGTGTTGACATTAACATACATGATTGCAAGTATAGATTTTTTAACATGCAAAATTATTGTTTGTTATTACTAGTTGAATTGTTAGATTATATTCTACTAAATGTCAAGCACGTAATTTTCGAGAGGATGTCACTTACAAAAATTTACTAACTGTAAATTATTACTTTTAATTAGCATTTGAATAATAATTATATTAAAAATTTTGTGAGAGTTCTTCCTAATTTAATGCTAATAATTAATGTTATTGGGCTCATTTTTATTTTTTTTAAATCGGTAACCGGTTTTTTTTTGACTTGGGAGAACCTTCTAGACCCGTGGGAATAGTGCCATATGAGGAGTCAACAAAAATATTGAGATAAACGTTTTTGATATACCGAAGCTATGAACCAAAGTAATTGGGCATATATTATCATTAAGAATTTTGTTTAAAAAAAAATATTTGATGATTTATGCACAAAACTAAAAACACTTGTTTAATGCTAATAATTATTGATATTGTATATATATCATCATTGAAATTTTTGTTTTAAAAATTAGAATAAGTTTATATAAGGAAAATATGAACAATTGTCATGTCAACCAATATAATGATAAACAAATAAATTTAATAGTTTTTTTAGATCTAAAAATTCTAGAAATTAAATAAAATTTTTAGTAAGTTTAATATTAAATTAAAAAAATTATATTTTATTGTAATGTTGACTACAATGTATTGTTTCTAAAGATTTTTAGAGTTTCGTGCTATGGAAAGAACTAATTATTTTTTATATAAAATAAATGAAATATGATAAATTTGGGAAGATATTTTGACATAGGTATGATTAAAATATTGTATGAATTCATAGCTAAATGGCTCAACAAAAAAATAATAATGACATGCAAATTGATTTATTATCATTTTTAATAATTTAGCAGTTTAAAATTTTTATGACTTGGAATTAATGGTCTCACATTAATAAGCACATGCTCAATTTTACATATTGCAATATTTGAATAAATAATTTTAATCATATTTTTATAGGCATAAAATATGAAACATTTAAAGATAAATTAAAGTTAGAGCAATATGAGTTTTGAGGAACACGCTTACATATATAGTTTTTCATTTTTTTAATCATAAAATATGGAAGATTTAAAAATGAACTAAAGTTAAGAGTACAATGAAATATAAATTTTGGAGTGTTTTTATAACCAACTTCCAACTAAACACAAGAAAACATAAAATTATTAATTATTTTTTTATTATAAAAAATATATATATTAATTAAAAATAATTTAAATAATATAAATTTAAAGTAAATTATAACAAAAAAACATAAAATAATTAATTATTTCTTTATTATATAAAAATATAAAATAAAAGATAATACATTAATTAGAAATAATTTGGACAATATAAATTTAAAATAAATTATTATTCAAAATTTTGAAATAATTTTATATCCTCAAAAATGCAATTTAAAAATTAATTGTTTCAAAATTATATAATAAAATAAAATTATTACAATTAAAAATGGAAAAAAGAAGATATGAAATTCGCTCATTAAAAAAAGTTGAAAAACGGAAAAAAATAATTAATAATCAAAATAAACAAATAAATTAAAAAAAAAAGCTAATTACTCATGCCTCTAAATTCATGCCACAATCGGAGACATCCGCGGTACATTTAAATTTAGATTAAATGTGAATAATAAATAGTATGTGCCATTCACAGATATCCATGGAGAACTGTAATAGCAGGTAATGAAATTCAATCTAAGAAGTATAAGCAAATTCAGTTATGGACGCGGGTTTATAATATTTGAAGTTATTTTTAATTATAATATTGATATGAATGGAATATTTTACAAAAATATGTAGTAGAATATTTTTTAATATTTGATTTTAAATTTTAGAAAGGAGATAGTATTTATTATTTCAAAGTTTTTTATTGGTCAAAATAAAAGAATTATTAGTTTAATTGATTCTTATAGTACCCTACACGATAGAGACTAAAAATATATTACGATTTGAGTGTATACGCAAATGTAATGAACTTAAAATTTAGTGTATAATATATTATTTGTTTTATTATTTATTTTTTTGTTTGATTGATATATGATAATTTTAAAATTTAAAAAAAAAAAAAATACTTTTGCTATTATTAACTTTTGATTCAATTTTTTAATTTATAAAGCACTACATATTTCTAGTACATAAACATAAACAAAAAGAGAGCCATTTTAGAGTTTATTTTCTTTATTATCCTACAAATGAAATACTTTTACTTTAAATTATATAAGAGTTTTGTTTTAATTTTTTTTTTTTACTACGTAAGAGTATATTGTATTTTATTATATTTAAATTTTATAGAAATATCTTAAGTTGTAATTAATTTTTACAAATAATTTTTATTTGGATTTCAAGGCTTGAAATATATTCAAAGACATGTAAGTGCATATACCTATAATTTAGAGTAACTTGACAATAGGTATTATCAGGATCTAACAGCTCCTAAGAGCACAATTGATTACCTTTGTATAAGCAACTAAACATGGAATTTAACCAGAATTAACAAGTAACTAGAATTCAAAAATAACACAGAATATGAGAGACAATACAATCTTGTATTAATACTCATCCAGAAGGAAATACAATGAAGATGCACACTCTTCCCACACCTCTGGGGCGTACAGTAATTCTCCTTCAAGAATTCACTCTCTCAATTACGGTCACAACAAACAACTCAAACACAGAGTTGTTGTTCACCTCCACCAGTCAGTAACAATACTGCCAGTACCACCAGTAAGTGACAATCAACACAACCGTTGTTGCCTACTTTCAGTCCACCAAGTACTCAACGTACTCCAATAGATCTCCTTTGATCTTGCACAACCTACAAATCAACTGATCTTACTTACCATGTAGATATTACCTGATCTTGCAACAACTTGGAAATCAACTGATCTTACAATTGGAAGGATCTCTTCCTTGTCCTTAATTACAATACATGCCCATGGGTCTATTAAATAGATCCCATACAAACAATAATTAGAAACACAGACTCAAGAATTAAATTAGTCTTCACATGCAAACACTCAGATCTTCCTATAATAGACCAAGTCTAATTCTGGAAACACATGCAAACTCATGCACTCACACATAGGTGACCGCCGTCGGTCTCTGTTTGTCTGGGGATGACTAACGTCGGCCGATCCCTAACTGATGTCGATTGCTCTGGAATTGGATATGACTGACGTCAATTGATCAGACTGACGTCGGTTGCTCTGCCTTTCAGCAACCTCCTTGTTTGCATACCTGTGAAGCTTTTAGCTCCACAACCTAACAATCTCCCACTTGGAGATAAACAACTGCACCTATACCTGTACAACAACGTCTTCTAATTTTATTTCCTGGCTTGTATCCCTTTTCAAGTTCAGTCTTGAAGACCAACAAAAGTTTGAATGAAGATTCAACTTCTCCTTTGTTCCTGACCTTGTTAACATACCTGTAGGGTTCTCATCCTTGCTAGTCAATGTGACTGCAAAAACCTTCTGCAACTCTGAAATCCAACTAACCGCCGTACTACTAACAATGAACACATGTCCTGTGGTGCTTCTCCTGTCATCCAAGTCACCTGCCATATCCAAATCTACATACCCATGTAGAGAAGTGCTTGACCCTGCATAACCTGTATACCTACTGCTGGTCCCTCTCAGATACCTGAGAATCCACTGAACTGCTTTCTAGTGCTTCTTCCCCTGATTGGCTACAAACTTGCTGACAACTCCCACTGCTTGGGCAAACTCAGGTCTGGTACACATGTACTCAACTTCATCATGTGATTTGGGACACTGTTCCGTGAACTGTCCATCCGTAGGTGTGCTAACCAGTTCTGCATCCTGCATCTTGAACCTCGGCACTACTTTACTCACACAATCATCTAGAGACAAAATCAACATGTGATATTTCCAGTCTCTAAAAATACTCATGCCAGAGAATTTTTTTGCTTCTTTCAAATCTTTCATGGCACACCTCTGAACTAACTTTACCTTTAGTGTCAAGGAACCTGGAACAATAAACATGCTCCGATCCCTACTGAGTCAGGATCTTGCTCTACCAATTAGAGCACATATGATTACTTATTGTATTAGTAACTAAACACGGAATTATACCAGAATCAATAAGTAACTAGAAATATGAAACAACACAGGAATTAAGAGATAATACACAATTGTATTAAATACATAGAAGAATATACAATAAGGAAGATGCCACTTCTTCCTCCACCTCAAAGGTTCGCCACGCCTCAAGACCTTCTTCCCTCTCTCTCTCGGTCCCAACAATCAACTCCAATACAGAATTGATGTTCACCTCTCCAACCAGTCAGTAACACGCTGCCAGTTCACCAAGTACACAACTGTACTCCAAGTAGATCCCCTGCTCTCTGCTACCTGCAAATCACTTGACCTTACTCACCATGTAGATATCTCTACACCCCTGAAGAACCCTTGTCCTTGCCTCACCAAGTCCTTATGATTCTTCAACCAGTACCCCGGTGGATCAGCTCCTTGACCTTGCAGACCTTGCAACTCTCCCTGATCATACACACTCAGTACCCCTTTAGAACTAGGAGGAGCTACACTAGCTCTCTCTAAAAGCTCTATGGCTTTCTAGCACACATTTACAATACAGCCCATGAGTCCATATATAGATCTCATGCTTACAATAATTAGACTGTCATAATTACAATAATTAGACACGCAACTCAAGACTAACACTAGCCTTTGACATGCAAATAAATAGTCCAAAAATAGACTCTCTAGAATCAACATGCAAACTACCTGTTCACGCACAGGCTGCCGACGCTGGCTCCTCCATGACCGATGTCAGCCGACTGGTAACCATTGCCGGTTGCTTCCTCACTGCCATCTGACCGACGTCGGCTGATCAGACCGACGCTGGTTTCTCTGCAACTAATTCTGTAACTCCCCGCAACTCTGCATCCTCCATAACTTCTCCTGTTTGCATCCTGGTGAAGCTTTTAACTCCACAACCTAACATTTAACTCAGCAATCTCCTGCATGTGTGACCCTGCAAGAAGCATATACACTACATACAGTAACAAGATAATGTAGCTAATATTATCCAACTTGGTAAAGAAAACACAATGGTCACATTGACATTGACTAAAGCCATGCTTTGTCATACACTTGTCAAACCTTAAACACCATTGTCCTGCAGCCTGCTCAAGACCATATAACCTGGCCTTCTATCTCACGTGTCCATTCTCTCCTTTCTTTACCCTGGGAATCCATTCATCTTTTAGTGCTCTCTTTTCGACTGGCAACTCCACCAAATCTCTCGTTTGGTTCTTCTCCAAGGAATCAAATTCCTCATTCATGCCATGCTCTCACTGTTTATTGGATTCTACCTGCTCTACCTCTTTAAAACTTTTTAGTTCTTGACCATTAGTGAGCAACAAGTAGTATAAAGAAGGGGAATAATGAATTTGAGGCTTACTTACTCTTTCAAGCCTCCACATGGGCGTTTGAGACTCCTTGACAGCTTGCTGTCTGCCCAAAATCCATTTTGACAGTGACCGATCTCGGTCACACCTCAGTCTACACTTGACCGATGTCGGTTCCATGCGACCGAGCTGACTGCCGATGTCGATTCACTAACCAACGTCAGTGTCCACGTGATCGCTGATGCTGGTCCTATGATCGATGTCAGTGTCCACCTGCCCGACACCACCGACTCTGGTCTGCACCTGACTGACGTCGATACCTATCTAATCGACGTCGATTCTCACCTAACCGACATCGGTAACTACATTTTTTTGTGAGTGATGATTTTTATCTATGAGCTCACTTTGGATCATCACCTTGTCCAAATTGCCCTGCTCAGAATTATTCAGCCCCTTGAGCTGATCTCTGTTCGTCATCTTCTCCTTGAAAACCAAGGCTTTCTTGTTCTTGTCAAAAACATCAAATTTTCTCTTTATGCAATACTGTGATCCTCCAATAGAAGCTACCACCTTCTTTGTTGACCAAGTTTCAAGAAACCTCACTTTCTTTTCTTGCTTATAAAAATCTCGATCCATGCTTTTAAAACCTAAAAGCTTACCTTTTGACTTAAGAACATGCATCCCCTTCTTATTCATGTGACCAAGCCTACAGAGCTACATCTTTGAATCTACATCTGAAGTAGATAAACTAGAAGGAGAATCAGTAATACAAGTAGATAGATAAAGAATACCTACTTTCTTACCTCTTGCTAAAACAAGTGCACCCTTGGAAACTTTTCAAGAGTCTGCTGTGAGAGTTACTGTGCATCCGTCATCACCCAACTTTCCTACAGAAATCAAGTTTCGCTTTAAGACTGGGACATGCATGACATCCTTCAACACCCATGTGTTGCCTGTCTGAAATTTCAGCTGCACTTTCCCTTTGCCAACCATTTGACAAGGCTTACCATCCCCTAAATAAATTTTTTCAAAGTCTCCCTGGACATAATCATGAAAAAATTTTCTATTTGGGGTTGCATGGAAAGAGGCACTAGAATATAAAACTCAAGATTCTACTTTATCCAAGGAACATACCAGAGCATCCTATGCAACAATACCTGCAACATCTGCTTCTTCATTTCCTTCATGCTGATCTTCTTTCACCTAGTAATCTTTCTTTACATGCCCTTTCTTTCCACAATTCCAGAAGATTACACTGTCATTTCTAGATTTGGATCTCCTGCCTATCTTTGACCTTGATCTCCCTTGCTTACTCTTCTCTCTTTGTCTTCCCCTGCTTTCAACACTTAAAGCATTTCCTAATGATTCACTTGTGCTTTTCTTGTGAATTTCTTCATTCAAGATTACACTAACAACATCATCCACTTTCAAGATATTTGAAGCAGACGCAATATTACTTACTGTCATTACCAAACTATTCCAGCATTCAGGTAAAGAGCATAAGATTAAGAGAGCCTTAATTTCATCATCAAAAACTATATTGACTGAATTTAGCTGGTTTATCAAACCATGGAAATCACTAAGATGACTATGTATAGATCCACCTTCCAACATTTGCAAATTAAATAATTGCTTCATAAGAAATACCTTATTCAAAGCTGAGAGTTTTTCATATAAATTTGCCAAAGATTCCATTAACTCTACTGTTGTTTTAGCCTGTGATAAGTTAAAAATCACAGATGATGCCAGGCTCAACCTTATAGATCCTAGAGCCTTTCGATCAAGAACCTTCCATTCTTCATCTTTCATATATGTGGGCTTGCATGTAACCCCACCCAATGGTAAGTACAGATCTTTCTGATACAGATAATCTTCTATCTGTATTCTCCATAATTGATAATTCTTGCCATTGAATTTCTCCATTCTTAGCTTACTTTTTTCTGCCATTGCTATACTCCCACTCAAACAGAAACCCCTGTGAGTGACTTGTAATCAACAAACACTTAACACACTCTGAAACCAAGGTGTTAGTGAACCTAACCAAAGCTCTGATACCACTTGTCAGGATCTAACAGCTCCTAAGAGCACAATTGATTACCTTTGTATAGGCAACTAAACACGAAATTTAACCAGAATTAACAAGTAACTAGAATTCAAAAATATCAAAGAATATGAGAGACAATACAATCTTGTATTAATACTCATCCAGAAGGAAATACAATGAAGATGCCACACTCTTCTCACACCTCTAGGGCTCCCACACCTCTAGGGCATACAATAATTCTCCTTCAAGAGTTCACTCTCTCAATTACGATCACAACAAACAACTCAAACACAGAGTTGTTGTTCACCTCCACCAGTCAGTAACAATACTGCCAGTACCACCAGTAAATGACAATCAACACAACTGTTGTTGCCTACTTCTAGTCCACCAAGTACTCAATGTACTCCAAGTAGATCTCCTTTGATCTTGCACAACCTGCAAATCAACTGATCTTACTTACCATGTAGATCTTACCTGATCTTGCAACAACCTGCAGATCAACTGATCTTATAATTGGAAGGATCTCTTTCTTGTCCTTAATTACAATACATGCCCATGGGTCTATTAAATAGATCCCATACAAACAATAATTAGAAACACAGACTCAAGACTTAAATTAGTCTTCACAAGCAAACACTCAGATCTTCCTAGAATATACCAAGTCTAATTCTAGAAATGTATGCAAACTCATGCATGCACACACAGGTGACCGCCGTCGGTCCTTGTCTATCTGGGGATGATCGACGTCGGCTGATCCCTGACCGATGTCGGTTGCTCTATAATTGGACATGACTGACATCGGTTGATCAGACCGACGTCGGTTGCTCTGCCTCTCAGCAACCTCCTTATTTGCATACCTGTGAAGCTTTTAGCTCCACAACCTAACATGTATTATATGTCTTTTATATTTTATTTTTCCACAAAAAATATTGAATCACTTACAAGAAGTATTAAAAAAATCAAAAGTTTTAATAATAATAAGAATTGATTATAATAAGCATAACAGAATGCTTTGTGACAAATGTCTTAGCTTCTCAAAACTTGTAAACATTATAATATTTATATTACAAATTTATACACAAATTCAAATATAAATTATTATCAATATAATCGCAGGGACTAACTTTATTGAAATATTTAGAAAAAATTATTAGTAATGAAATAATAATTTAGAAAAGGTTATACATAAGATATTGGGGTGAATTGTATGATTTAGAATTTTTGTGGGAGGAAAATCCCTACTTAAAATACGACAACAAAGTAAATAAGATTAAGTATCAACATTGGTTAATTTATAGTAATAAAATAACATCACAATTAAAACATGTACATATAAGGAACTAAGTATAAGCCGTTGCATTAGAAGGAGGTAGAGGATCATCTTTGAATGGTACAACTTTCCAAGATGAAGATTCTACTAAGAGATGATCTAGAACCACCTAACCATTTATGGGGTTTGGAGGAGCCAAAGAAACAATAATATCCCACCCAACAAGACGTTGCACCACAGTACCAAAATGGCTAATTATGGACCCCTATCAAGAAGGACCAGTTGCATATTTTTCATGTGATGACATTGGACTCAATTCTCCTCATTGAGGGGGAGGGGCGAACTAGCTACAACTGCAAGATTGACTTTGTTGGTGTTTGGGCATTGGAGGTGGTTTGCCTTGTAGCGGAGGATCAAGGGGATGTGATAAGGAACATTCCCGAAATGATCAAGCAACTCTTGCAAATACCTGACCTCTAGGGCGACTTTATTTGCTTGGATTTGAATCTACATGAAGGTCGAAGATAATATAGATACCTTGTCATTAATAGAGATTTGATAAGAAGATTTCTTATTGTTATATAAAGCATAATTTTTAGCTTTCTATAATTGAAACAGAATAATAGCTCTGAAGAAATTCCATATAAAAGCTATAAAAGCTGACCAATTAGCAAAATCCCCAAGGAGGGCCAAGCGCCATGATAAAGGCTTAGGACGGCAGAGTTGAAAGAGAATGTGTACCCACTACCAAGTAGACTAGGCTTTGGGACATGTCTAAAATGTGTGCTTGAAAGACTTAAGTCTGTGACACGCTGGACATTTGGGTTGAGCAATTTGAAGGTGGGAAAGATGCTCCCCAAGTGGAAGGCCTTGATAAACTAGACACGAAAGGAAATGAACTAGTTTGGGTTCAAGCCTAGCCTTCAAAATTTGGTTGATTTGGGCAAGCCACGTCTTGGATAAGGATTTAAAGCTCTAATGCCTATTGATATTGTCAAATGCTAATGAAAAGGGGCTCATCGCCTAATAAAGGAGACCTGGAGATTAATTTTTGAAGTGAGTATCATAGTTCCACCTCTAATCTTTCCACCACGAGCATGGAGGTTACAGACCCAACTTATGAAGCATGGCATTCGGCATTAACACCTGAAGAACTGGTAAGTCAAAATTACTTAAATTGAATTTTACTTTTAGCAAGGCCTAGGGTGTAATGCTCGAAATTGACATCTTTGACACATATAAAAACCACACAATTTTTTTTTTTGACACTTTACTAAAGCATACTACTACTAACAACTATAAAGAATCAACAACCACTTACAATTATGACTTCAAAAGAAATTACAATCATTTATGGTTATTAAAGGGTCGATAACTGATGAACAACACTTATGGCAAATGGGTATGGTATAAATTGAAGTGGGGATAGAAACTTTACATGATGAATATTTTAATTTGGGTACGGTAATGCCTATAAGAAGGATAAAATCTCATGGAGGAATTGGAAAAAATTTAGATGAGGGAAGATATTTTTTGGAAGCAAAAATCAAGGGAAAGTTGGATTAAAGAAGGGGATAAGAACACCAAGTTATTTCATAACTCCTTATAGATGGTAGAATCCTAGAGCTTAATTATGAGATTAGAATGGAGGCAACAAGATTCTTTGAAACACTACTAATAAGTGAGGAATCTTCTAATCTCATAGCACAAACTTTACTCCTCATATTTAACACTAGATTGGTATCTAATCAATATAATAGAGATGTAATGGCCCTATTTTTGGAAGAATAAATTAGGAGAGTTGTTTTCTTTATGCATAAGGAGAAAGCCCCTAACTTAAATGGTTTCCATTCTGGATTCTATCAAAAGTTATGGGAAATTTTTTGGGGCGGATGTAGTTCATATGGCAAAAGAATCCAGAAAGAAAAGAAATATTGTTACAGTCCTGAATTATACATTCATATCCTTAATACCCAAAGGAGATTAACAAATTTATTTTTGGGATTTTAAACCCATCTCCCTGTACAATATGTTATATAAAATAATTTCTAAAGCTATCTCCATCAAGTTGAAAGCAATCTTAAAATGATTAATTTTGGGAGAACAGTGAGGTTTTGTTCTTGGCAGAAACATTCATGGAGTGATCATCGCTCATGAAATAATTCATTCCCTCCATATGAAGCAAAATAAACATATGTTGATAAAATTGGACAGAAGCAAGGCTTATGTCAAGGTGGATTAGATGTTTCTTGTAGACACCTAAATCTGGCCACCAATGACCATCAATCAGGATTTTGACTAATTTCTATCAAAGTGCACAATTTGACCTAAAAACACTAAAACATATTAAAAACTTTGAAACTGACATATTATAGTGTTGATTTTAGCCAAAGTATCCCTAAATGGGGCAATGCAATTTATGAAGCAACTAACTTTTGATCGAATCATTTCGAGTCAAAAGCCAATTTCGCCCTTAGGTGCTCTAGATTGCTCTTTTCTATTAAATTTCTTGCACAAGACACGTGCCTTTGTTATTTTGTGTTACCAACATCCTAAATGGGATAATGTTTCCAACGCATCTAACATCAACTTCCAAATCCAATCCAGACAAATTTCGAGCCAATAACAAGACATTCTGACCAATTTGATTAATTTGTGCACCAAAGAGCCAAGGTTTGCACCAAAATAACTAATCATGCTTATAGCTATTTAATTCAAATAATAAGCCTAATTAAGAATTCCATGAAACTTATTGAATAAATCTTTATTGAAAATTGATTGTCATTAATTACATCATCAAATGACATCATCCTATGGGGTGGCATCCATAAGCCATAAATGCATAAAATATCAAGATTTATGCCTCCCATGCCTCGTTAAGACCCTCCATGCCTATTCATTGCCCCTTTATCCAAAATATCAATAAGGATATTTGTAAATTGAATTTTATAATTGTATTTATTCATGGCCACACATCTTAATCTTGATATGGATGGTCATGGTTGATCCTAAAACCATTCTAAAAATCTATAAATAGGAGGCCTTATCTATTGAATTTTAAGCTTAGATAATGCAAATTTATAATGCCTAAATGCATTCAAAATCATTAAATTTGTTATAATGCCTAAATATTGAGCCAAGCCAAGCTAAAGCCAAACATGGTGCCAATGAGAGATGGAGGTAGCCACACTTCATTGATGCAGACTTCATGAGTACAAATCAAGGAAGCCACTTCAACAAGTTATTTGAAGCATCTAAAGAAAGTGAAAGAAGGTTTCTTTTGCATTTTAGTTGTGATTTCCATTATACTCTTGTCAACTAAGCCCCCCTTTGTGATGTGATAGGCTTAAGGTGTTAGCATTAGTGTGTTGTATTTGAATTTATTTTATTCACTAACACAATATTAATCTCTTTTTATTGCAATCTTGTGTTCACATAATAACATGTCCAGTGGGACCCTAGTCTCCCAAATTTGCTCATAAAGGCTCTTTCAAGCAATTTTCTAACCAATTTTATGCATAATCTTAAAGTGAAGGAGTCAAAAGAGTGAAATTTTAAGTTAAAATTCTATTTTTTTTACAATTGTGTTTTTGTTCTTAGTAACATCAGTTTTGCTCTTTGTTGCAATATCGTTGTTATCACAATATCAATTTTTTAACAAAATAATTATTTGCTAAAAAATGATTTTGTATCCCTAGGCAATAATATCATTCATCAAAATAATGATTTCATTCACCTAAGTAGAGATTTCACCCAAAATAGTGATTTTGTCTCAAAACAACAATATTGTTTACCTTGTGCAATGATTTTGTATTTGACAATAGCGATTTTGTCAACAATACAATGATTTTGTATTTTTTGTGTTTTGTCTGGTAACAATGATATTATCGATCAGAATAATGATTGTTTCCTGGGTAGCGATATCATTGATTTGGCCAGCGATTTTATTTAGCAACAATTTTGTAGAAAGATAGCGATATTGTGTTTTCTTATGATCTTACCCATAACAATGATATTATTGTCTGATAATTATTATTTTGTAGGGAAACAACAATATTGATTGTGTAACAGAAATTTCGAAACAAAGAGCTTGTTTTGAGAAGTTACTTCACTCATTTACAGATTAGCCTCAAAACTAAAGGACATACTGACTTTTTCACTCCAAGATCAAGCTTGAAATTGTTCATACATATTTTTTAGACCTTCTTTAAAAGTTTAAAATGGACTAGAAACTTTGTTTTGGTGCTTAATGAAAATTTAGATGCTCAGAGAAATGTTTTGAAAAAATGTGCTTTCAAAGTTACAACTTAAGACCAAGGGGTCAAAAGAACACCACTTATTCTTTCATTTGGTGCGTAAAATTAAACTCACTTGTCAAATTTTGTTTTCAATAGTTGTTTAAACTTAAAATTTGATTGGCAAAAAGAAGGACGTTGTGTGTATACTCGTCCATCCATTCCCTTTAGGAAATTTTTAGAATCAAAAGCGTCATTTTTATTGCAAATATGCCTAGTCTAATGCATAAAAAGAATGTCGTCTAAAACACTCTCCAAAAACTCACAATAGTTTGAGTGACTTTGAAATGACCTTAAAGTCTTTCTATCAAGTCATTTATTTTTATACAAACTTGGCTTCTGAGGGGAACTTCATTACTTCCCGCAAGTTCTATAGGGAAGCTTTGATCCAAAGTTTCATCTCTTGGCACTGACTTCAACCACTCTAACTAAGATCAGAGGTTTGAGTGGTTAAGCCACCTTCTAGTGTTGGAGTTACACACGGGATGTATTTGCACTTTAGACATCACACTACACTGAGCAAGCAACAAATGTAGTGGTTGCAAAAAAAGAGAGACCTTTTTGTAACAAACTAAGTGTCATGGACATCCAATTACGTGCATTTCTTTTACATCGTGACGTGAAAGTCATTATGCAATTGATCCATCTAGATGTTCGAAAACCAATTAATTTTAGTCAAACCCACATTGTTATACCCTTGCTAGGATTCAATCTCATAGTCAAAACTAATTTGTTTATACGTCACTCTTCTATTTAAAGAGATGTTATGTTGACCATTTTACACCACACTTGTGCCTTGAAATTTTTGTTAAACTTGTTTGTGTGTATCATTTGAGTTGTTGATGGTAGTGTTACGCTGCCAAAATCATATCAAACTATTTTGCCTGAGTCTTTGAAACATAACATTGATCACATCATTCAAGCATGCTTATGTTGTTAAGCTGCTCAATTTATTTCAAAACTTGTTTACCATTGTACCAAAAATCATTTATTTCAAACCATGTCACCTCAACCATTTGGACCTTGTTTATGTGTCATCATGTTGTCCAATCTTGTTTAGTTTATTTGGTTAAATTTTAGTTTTCAACATTGAGTTTTTAATTAACCTTGTCAAAGTTTGGATTCAAACATTGATTGATTTTTTTTAGGCCTCAAATCATGGGGTTGATACACAGATATTTCTCTTTTGGGTTGCATAATTTCGGTTAATCGATTACCCAAATTTGAAAACTATTGATGATTTGTTTATTTAATACATATCCTCATCATTGTTTGTGTTTTTATTTGGGAGAACACAACCTTTCTCCAAATGTATTTTGCCTTGCGTCTTATACCAATTGATCATGTTTATGTTTGATTATGTGTATTGGGTCTATGTCAACGTTGTTTCCAAACTTTTTAGATTAAATCAAATCACATCATCCTTTGTTTTAAGCTTAGCTTTTGACGTTGTTTGGCCAAAAGTCCTAACATAACCTGTTTGAGCTTAGATTTTGACTCTGCATTTGGATAAATGACCTAATGACTCTTTTCCCTTTCCTAGTTTAAACCTTGTTTGAAACACTTTGACCTAGACTTTTGACATACCAGTTTTTATTCAGACACTTAACCTTTTGTGTGTATGACATTTGATGTTAGACATTTGGCATTAGACTATTTTATGCTAAATCTTAGCACAAACTGTTTTGGAGATACAACTCCATCCTTAAATCATTGTTTGGGGATACAGCTCCACCTTCGACAAAGTTAGACCAAGATTGAGCTATTTGTTCTTTGGACATAGTTTTTCAGAGTTTTAATAACTCTAAGCCTTTTTGTTTCAGAGCTTTTGTCCACTATGTGGATATGTCTGATTAGAATTATGGAGTCACGTACAATCCAACTTATGATAGAATGGTCACACAAAATCTGACTAAAAATCCCTACAGAGATAGATTTTCTAAGGGGTTTTATTATTATCCATACAATACTCCATATGGGGAACAAAGTCAAAGACCAACTTACAATCCAACTCAAAACCCCGACTGGGATGATATGGTTTATGAAGAGGACTTGGATTGTTTAGCTCATACAAGTAATCAGGTTCCACCACGTCATACCATTTCTATTCTAGGACCATAACGTCACATTATTCATGTACCAAGACCTCATCCTTTGACTTATGCAAGAAACTATGCTCCACAATGCCCCAAACTCATCTTTCTAATTCCTCATATTTTGGCTTGTGCGAGCAAGCATACTCCACAATGCTCGAAACTTGTCCTTCTAAGACCTCATTCTTTGGCTTGTGTGAGAAATAAGGCTCCACAACAACCCTTCATCATTCTTGGACCTAGTCCTTTGGCTTATGTGAACAACCAAGCTCCACATCATCATGTTATTACTATTTTAAGACTTCATCATTTGGCTTGTGCAAGAAATCATGCTCCCCAATGCCCTACCATTATCCCCAGTTCCCCTAAGCCACGCTCTCATTATTTTATGAGCAACCTAAGCCATGCTCTCATCGTTTTATGAGAAACCTAAGCCAAACACTCTCATCATTTTGTGAGTAGGTATTTTATCATTCTCTAACGAGTTAAGATACCTCTAAATGCCAAAAACATTTCATATATTTCAAAATTTAAAAACATTTGTCATGCCTAAGCTTAGTTAGTTATCCTTGTTCCACCCTACTGAGGCAAAGTCATTGTTAGGATGCTTTCTTTTGCTTTTGTTTTGAAGATATATGTTTGTTTATTTATATCAAGTTATTTGTCTGTTTATGCACTTTTTATTTGTTTGTTCGCTTGCCTGTTTGTTTACTTTCAGCACTGTTGCCTTGACTCTGTCTATATGTTTTCATTGGGTGATTCCTTACACACATTATTCTTAAGTCCATCCATATTTATACATCAACATTGTCATCATGGTTTTTATCATTGATGCATTATTTTTAAGTGTTTATTGGATCGAGAGTTAGTCCTTATGCATATTTCAACCAAGTCTTCATGGTGTTCTATCATGATGCCTACCATCACATGCTACAACAAAATTAGCTTCAGGGAGTCTTCCAAGCAATGGAGCCACAGAAATTTCTCCTTGTCACCTTGGAAAATCTTTCCATCCCATCTTGATCGAATCAACCTATTGACCATTCTAGTTGTATCATTGCTAATAAGGATGAGCATCTCCTCATTGGTAGGTACAACTGAATCTTTTCTATTGATCAATCTTATTTTTCATTTCTTTCATCACTTTGCATTTGCTCATTTTTATTTTGTATTCCAATTTATATCCTTAAGTTATGCTTGCTAATCAACCCTAACTAGGGCACCGTCATCTTTAGCCAATCCAGGTCCTCTTAATGATTATAACCGTCTATGGGCAAATCATTATTTTGACTTTTATTCTTGATTATAACTACCTTTGGGAAAATAAGTATCTTTTTTAAATCAATACATGCAAGTATATTCTCATTTATATTAATATCAACTACAGGTTAATTCTATATTTGTTTAAATTTTTTTAAGGGATCGTCCATTCACATATGTGACGACCACTCCCTCGAGGGGGAATCATCATAGGCTTTTCAAATACCATTTGGAGTTTTGTTCTTCAAACATCTTCTTTTTGACATACAAAGTATTTCTTATTATTTGAGAAGACATTGTTATGCCTACAGTTTGCAACATCTTCCCAAATAGGGGTAACTGTAGACACCTAAATCTAGCCATCAATTGCTATCAATCAAGCTTTTGACCAATTTCTACTAAAGTGCACAATTTGGCCTAAAAATACTAAAACACATTAAAAGCTTTGAAACTTACATATTCAAGTGTCGATTTTAGCCATAATATCCTTAAAATAGAGCAATACAATTTATGAAGTAGCTAATTTTGATAAGATTGTTTCGAGTCAAAATGCCAATTTCACACTTAGGTGCTTTAGATTGTCTTTTTCTATCAATTTTTTTGCACAAGACACTTGTTTTTGTTATTTTGTGTTGGCAACATCCTAAATGGAATAATGGTTCCAACGCATCTAACATCAAATTTTAAATCTAGTCCATATAAATTTCAATCCAATAACAAGACATTTTGACCAATTTGATTAATTTGTGTACCAAAGAGCCAAAGTTTGCACCAAAATGAATAATAATGCTTAAAGCTAATTAATTCAAATCATGAGCCTAATTAAGAATTCTATGGAACTTATTGAATAAATCTTTATTAGAAATTGATTATCATTAACTGCACCATCAAATGACATCATCCTATGGGATGGCATCCATAAGCCATAAATGCATAAAATGTCAAGATTTATGCCTCCCATACCTTATTAAAACCCTCTATGCCTATTCATTGCTCTTCTATCCCAAGTATTAATGGAGATAGTTATAGATTGAATTTTATAATTGGATTTATTCATGACCACACATCTCAATCTTGAGATGGATGATCATAGTTGATCCTAAAACCATTCCAAAAATCTATAAATAGGAGGCCTTGCCTATTGAATTTTAAGCTTGGATAATACAAAGTTATAATACCCAAATGCATTTAAAATCATTACATTTTAGTGTTATAATTCCCAAATATTAAGCCAAAGCCAAACAGGATGCCAAGGAGAGATAGAGGTAGCCACACTTCATTAATGCAGACTTCATGAGCACAAACCAAGCAAACCACTTTAATAAGCTATTTGGAGCATCCAAAGAAAGTGAAAAAAGGTTTCTTATGCATTTTAGTTGTGTTTTCCATTCTAGTCTTGTCAACTAAGCTCCCCCTTTGTGATAGGCTTAAGTTGTTAGATTTAGTGTATTTTGTTTAGATTTGTTTTGTTCACTAACATAATACTAATCTCCCCTTATTGTAATCCTATGTTCACATTTCTCATGAAGATTTTGGAAACATTTGACTTCAAGAAGGGATGGTGTGATTGGGTTTTCAGTAGCATATCCAATCCATATTTATATGTTTTGGTGAATGGCTATTTAGATTACTTAATTGGAAGTTCCATGGGGTTATAACAGGGGGACCCCCTCTCTCCATTTCTCTTCATTTTGATGGCGGCCCTGGGTTTGGATATAAAAGGTGCATATGTGAATGGATCCATCAAAGGAGTCGAGGTAGCAGATGGGTTGGAAAATCCCACTCATTAGCAATTTTCCAATGACACTTTTTATTTGGATCAATAATGGAGAGAGAAGCCATACATTTCAAATAAATCTTGGATGAATACTCAACTACCTCCAGGAAAATAATTAATGAGTAAAAATCTAAGATCTTTTTTGTCAATACTAGAGTTCAAGTTTAAGCTAGGAATGCACATTATCTTTCTTTTTGGATTGGAAAGCTACCTAGGAAATACTTTTGAATCTTTCTATATGTAGCCTTGAGTAAATCCACTCTTTTGGAAAATCTAATTAATTCTTTCAAATCCAAACTGAATTTTTGGAAGGGGTGACTATTGTCCCTCGCAAGTTGCTTAACAATGATAAAATTTGTTCAGAGTGGTCTTCCAATCTATATGTTGTCTCCTTCACCCTCCAGTCAAAGTGTTGAATAAGATGAAGAAAATCGTGAGGTTTTCCTTGGAAAGGATTTGAGGACAAGAATAAAAATCCATTGCTTAAATGGGATAAGGTGTGTTTCTCTAAAAAGTTAGTTGGAGTAGGCATTCAGAATTAGAGTTACTAGAACTTGGCCCTTAAGACCAAACTGGTGTGGGGAATGTATTCACATCCTCAGGGATTGTGGAGTAGGCTCCTACTACTGAATGTTTTTTTTAATTTTGAATCCAAAACAAATCCTCGTTATTGCTTTCCCCTCAAATGGCTCCCATATGTGGAACTTCATTTTGAAATATCAACCGATCATCATAGATCACATATCATGGAAATCAACAAAATGGATTTGTTTAATTTCTTGAATGAATCAAGGAATAGGCATAATTTTTTTAGGGATTATAGGGGGCTATTTGAAGCAAGGGTAATCATATTATCATTTGGGGCAGGAAGATAAAAGACTACTTAGAACCTGGGTTGGGCGCTGGTTTCGAAATGTGGAAGTGGAAGTGCTTGGACAACACACACATTCCACTAAACCATCAAGTTCCTCTCTCTAATATACTTGCTAAAATAAATTCTTTATTCAACCCTAAAGAGGACACAATTCAATAGGTGGAAGCTAAATCAAGGATTTATTCAATTTCTCTACATTATAGATGGCTGAAATTTCCCATCCCTCTTTTGAATGGTCGATTTTTCTTTATTGGAATAAAGTAGGATTGCCTAAATCAAGGGCCTTTACATGGTTGGCCACTCAAGGCCAAATTTTAACCAAGGATAGATTTAGGAGAATGGAATTTGAAGGTTTGTCTAGATGTTGTTTGTGCTTAAATGATTTAGAAAATGCAAATCATTTACTTGTCAATTCCTTTATTGTTGTTGAATGTTGGAATTCATTGTGTTAAAAGCTCAGTTGGATGTGAACGGGACCTAAATTTCCACTGTAGGATTTCTATTCTTGGAACATTGATCCTCATAATTTTTTTTGTAGTTTTTGGAAAGCAGTCCCCATAGTTCTCATTTAGACAATCTGGAAGGAGAGGAATAGTCTTATTTTTTAAGACAAGAGAGCTCGATAAAGAATATCCTTAATGAAGGTAAGGTTACATTTTTCAAAGATGGTTTCCTGTCATATTGCAAGATTGAATGGATCACTTTCTGATTGCGACATGTAAATCTGGTTGAATAGGATCATTCTTAAATTTTCTCCTATTAATGGGTGAAGTGTTCGTACATTGGCGAGATGTAGGTAGAAACACTTAAATTGTTTTCCTCTCTTGTGGTCTCTTTAATCTCAACTTTAATGGAACAATTAGATGTAATCTAGGGGTATCTAGGGATTGGTGTATAATCAAATATTGTTCTATCTCTTTGATCTAATATGCTTCTCAAAAGTTGGTGGCTAGTATAAAAAATGAAGCAGAAGTCTAGGCTTTGGGCCTAGGCTTGGAGCTAGTGGCCTAGTGTGGCATCGAAAAAGTAATTATGGATGGGTACTTGATGGTATTTTTTATTGCTCTTAAGAATCATAAATGGACGACCCTAAGAATTCAAAGCATCTTGGGGAAATCTTATGGATTTTGGTGTATTTGTTTTGTTTGAAAGTGTCACATAGCTTCCACAAAGCTAGCCAAGAAGTTGAATTTCTATAAAATTAGGGGTTAACTCAGTAGGAAGATTTGATAATTGATAATAAAATATAATAGTGGTTGGGCTTGAAAGCCTTTGGGAGATGGAGGTGGTGATGGGTTTGTTATTTCCACTAGCCCCTCTCTTCATTTTATTTCATTTGTCTTATTTGATTGCAATCATGTGTTGGTGGTCGAAAGGGATTGATTATGTGGAGTGTTTAATCATTTAAAAGACTAGAGATGTCTTTTTAATGCTAAGCATTTATTTCTCAAGTGTTTTTTATCTTTGTTTGTGGTGACATCTTTAATATCCCCTCTGAGATCGATTTAAGATAATATATATTTTTTAATTTAATCAATGTATTCTCTCATTAGAATTCATCATGAGAATCTAATTAATGATTCAGCTAAAACACATTAAGTATCTTAATTATAAAATATAGCAGGGAACAACTACCCAGTACTGATCACTAGCATCATATAAACCAAAGCATAATTGAATATAGAAAGTAATTACAGACATCCAACCACCACTTGTACAAACATGCAACGATTGTTTTTATGATACAATAGCTAATAACTAATAATTACATATCATCATAATAATGTCTCAATAATAATAAATATAATATAATGTACAAGATACAAGATACAAAGTTCCACAGAGTATGAATTTCTCAAAGTCTAGTATCTACGACAATCTTAAGTGTCGTCTCCAAGTAAGTGATATTATTGGGAGGGAGAGCACCATCCGAACGCTTTTCCACACCAACTACAAACCATCGATGCCCCACACATTTTTTCATCAGGGAATGACCCTCCATGGATGAGTAGATAGTGATAGTGAGGAAATTTATAAAAACAAGCTAGTACCCATGTGTTGTATGATTTCTAAGAACATGCAGTGAACCATAAATAAGTTTGTTCTAACTTGATATCACACAAACATATAAATCATACACATAAAATGACCATGTTTAACTAAATATTACTTTGGTCAAAGTTTTCAATAGTTATTAATCTCTATAATCAATCAATTTCAAACACATCACTTGATCAGATTACCCTCATCTGGGATTGGTGATGCTAATCAGTTAGTGAAGTCCATCTTACTACTTACTTAGTACCAACAATATGAGATTTGATTAACATAAATATAACCAATAGATTTATTAAATTATTTGTTACTAGCAAACATAAAACATGCTAAACACAAGAATAATCAATATACATACATTTAATCTGTCAAATATATGAATGAATCTCCGTAATATCATTTATCACATAAATAATAAGCAAACAAATACAATTTATACCAACCGGATATAATCTATGTTTAGACTGCATAACCTAATCTCCGTAAGTAGATTCAAATATATAGTTCAAATAGTAATAACATAGTCCATTTTTATGTACACACTACTTCCTTTCAAACAGTGAATCATAATATTATCAGAGAATCAAATAACTCATAAACCAGTTATAACATAATTTTTCATTTAAACAACTCATTCAGTTTCAAAGAGACTATTTTCATATGGTTATAATTTTTGGACACTTGAAAACTTTGACTTATTTTAACCATATATTTAGCTATAAGTATAGGCATATGACCCAATACCTCTGTAATTGTAATATTTTTATATGGTTATTTAAGTCCATATATAAATATGTTTCTTATATACAAATAATTGTACACATAATATGTACTGTATATAAGCACACACACGATATATAAATATTATATCAACGGTCATTTATATTTCTTAATCAAGAACTCCATATGAATTCAACAACCAATATAACTTTCCTATTCACATATATATTGACAATCTTTATAAGATAAACGATTCAACAATATAATACTCCATAGTTTTTATCCTTAAATAAAATTTCATCCTAATTTATTCAAAGCGTATATAATTCCGTACACAAGTTCTCAAGACAAAATAGTCTTTCAAATTATGATTCACATATAAGTATTTGACAAAACACGAATTGCTCTTATATGATACACAACAGTTTCATCAAATACACAAATATACGAATCACTAAAGCCATAGCAATATAATAGTCAAAATCTATGCTTATAAGGATGCATCCCAATGTGTGTGTGTGTGTGTGTGTGTGTGTGTGTGTATATACATACGTCCTCGTACATATTAGTATACTCATGGTACGTATCGTACACAAGTTTACAATGGACAAATAATTTTCAATAAGTATTTGTGGTCTATGCTACGGTATACTAATCATTTATAGTACACACAACTCGTAAATATACTAATCATTAATGGAACAATCATAGCGTATACCATCCACTGATCACGAAATCAATTTTTAGTAATATATTGTGAGTTACATTATCTAGTAAGACCGAGTATACTTATGAATGAAGAGTTTATACTCAACATATCAAGTTGAAAGAATACAATCAATATGATATTTAATATAGCCTTTGTTCTAAATGAACTCATACATATATATATATATATATATATATATATATATATATAATCAGTGTGGAGTGTAATCACACACAGTATCCAGAATTCCATAATTAAATATATATATATATATATATATATATAGACTTGACATGGCTTTCGATTTACTCAATCAATAGCGTTAACATCCATTTATATTTAATATGTTTCAAATAATGTCGATATTATATTATATAGCCACTTATTATATCCTCAGATTAGATCTCAGAGCTCATATAATACAATATATAATATAATCACTTATCTGATTATATTATCATATTTAAATCAACACGAAGCAATTAAATTCTCATAGACTTACAGGGATCTACCCTGATTACTCCACATTCACGGAATAGATTGCATGGAATAATTTAGAGTATACCATTAAAACCAATATGAGACAAATATGATTTTAATGTAAAACAGTAAAATCATTATGCTATCAGAGTACATTGCATTCTTTCAACCATTGAGAATGGAGTCTGTACCATTAAAACCAATATGAGACAAAGATGGTTGTATTGTACTTGTTTACACTCCGTACAATTATACAACTATACAATTAAATACTTGTTTTCAAGTAAGCATTAAATAAAATAATTGTACAATTATAAAATAGAATATGGTATTCATACTTGTAAACTATAAAATATGAACTGTAAATAGGTCGATATATTTTACACCAAATAAATAGTTTTTTTCAGCTATACTTGTGAGTCGTTTCATCAAATATATAAACACCTCACTGTTTTTAACTCTGTATAAAGATAATTTCAGTTGCTGCACAAATTTAGTTCGTTGCATAATAACTCATCTTTAAACTAAATTCACTGTATACCTATTATATACTCGTATATAAATATAAATCGTTGTATTTAAAGTTAAATCACTGCATAACACACTATTATGCATACAAAACAATGATCCTTCATACCATAGTTCTTACACTTGAATGGATTCGATTGCTACAAAAATCAACAATGAGCAAGATCTATATTTCAAACCCAGTGTTAAGAAGAAATTTGTCCATATATTATATGATTATAAGAAAGAAAACTAATTTCCTACACAAATCGTGCTATCTGCCAAAGTTTCCGGCGAAATACAAGGTATAATCATTTTGTATATGTATATAAAGTGATTTATAATAAATGTTATATAAATAAACAATTACTATATATTATAAGTGGTTTATTATACAATACCAACCTATATAAAATGATTTATATATAAGTAAAGTACATAAGTGGTTTATTATATCAGATCTCATTGCTTTATAAGCGGTTTATATACATCTATGTTATATATATACATAAGAGATTTATAACAAATTTATAATATATTATTTGTTTTTGTTACAAGCTTAACGATTATATATTATACCTATATATATATATATATATATATATAACTTACTCAAACATAAGCGTAGCGATATATATTGTTATGATATATGACGATGACATGAATTTTTGTTAAATATTTTAATGGATAATATATTAATACAATAGCGATTTAAAATAACCGTAGCAATTTGTATATTCATCCATTGTGGTTTATATACATATATATATTTAATATGATAATCTGTATCTTTTTTATATGTACAAATTGCTATCACAAAATTATATCAATTCGCTATATAACTACGACAAATCAAGATCAACACACAAAAATTTAATGACACCACCTACCTATCCAAAATATCTTATTGCTCTTTCCCTTGAAGTTCTGTCTACTCTTCTCTTCTACGTTGCCTTCTTTTTCTTTTATCCGTGACCCCTTCTCTTCTCCTCTTCTCTTTCTTTATTTCCTCCTTTCTCCATGTCATCGCCACTTCCCTTGCATGGTTTTTCTTTTCTTTTTTGATCATTTGTTCCCCTAAAATATACTTTTCAATTCTCTTTTTTGGTATGTATTTATTTTTCTAAATATAAAATATAATTGCTTTTCTTGTTTTATTCTATTTACAATTTCATACCATTATTTTATTTGTTTTATTTCTTTCAAGAGTCTTTTCCTCCTTTTATATTTTTTTTCTAAACTTAATAGCTAATTATAACAAATAATTTATATCATCATTTTAATAATGATAACTATTTATATTAAGTTATTGTTTACCTATATTAAAGTGTTAAGCTCTATAATTATATTTTTGAATATTATTATGATAATTAACTTATGTTCTCAACATTATTAAGATATTTTGATTAATCTACATATGGTAGTATCAAACACTAGTCACACAAATTTGTATTTTCGAAAATATTAATAAGAATGAACACATTAGTATGACATTAACACAATCGCACAAAATTAATTTATCTAAGCATAATTTGAGTTAACACACACAACTAATCATGTATAAACCATTATCTAAATATAACAACATCCAAATTACACTAACGTTAACAATTCAAACCATGCATCTAATATGTATTAATTAATGTGTTGTGTGCAAAGTTCTAATCGTTCATCTGTCATCTCCCAACATCTCTATCTATGTCACCCTCTCTAATAATGCTCTCTCTTCATCATGCTCTCCGCGATGAATCTCTCATACGTCCAACTCACGACAAACAAGGAGTTAGTCCATAACATCAAAACATGTATATCATAAAATACTACTAAATAACAAGTCAACATGATCTCATTATAAATAATATACAATACAACTAACTAATCGCAATCTCATCATGAAATCAAAACAACATACAACTACCCCATAACAGCGTATGACTTATAACTTTAATCTCTGTGGATAATAATTTGTTTAGTGAGAAATAAAAATGTAACACATCTTCTATCTTTGTTTCACACATCTTTAAATGCATTTGTATTTTGATTCAGAGTGTTGTTGTGCTTCTCATGTTTCCTCCTTGTGCGTGAAACTCCCAGTGAGCTATGTAAAAGGAAGATGGGGTGCGCAAATAAACTTGTAACCATGGAACCCCTTTTATTCTTGTATGTTGAGAAACATGAGATGGCATTTAAATCCTCGATTTCATAAGGGAGATTGAGGAGGGTCTTTTGGATTCCCTCAGGTTTGATGCTCAAGGTTGTTTGGGACATCCTTGGCATCGATTATCTTCAGATGGAATTTAGAAACATAGTAAATTCTGAAATTGTGTATGTTTTCATTAGCAATTTAGAATGTTCTCGAGGATATGGATATGGGAAAGGTAATCACAAAGAAATTTGCTAGGTCTGGTTTGGTCTGGATGTGGTTCTCAATGTTGTGAATTTGGTCAAGCCCTATCATCTCCCTCTCAATGGCGCTGAAAATTGAGCCCTGATATCACTGAGGAGGAACTCGATGAAAGGTTTTTAAAGGTATTTGCTTTTTTGGAACATATGTAATTGTTTCTTCAACTAAGACCTCTTTCAACTGGGATTGGTCTCCTAGTGGTGGATTGGGAAGCTCTGAAGGCTCCCCTTACCTCTCTAGCCCTTATTGGAGAGGTTAGTAAAATGACCAATTTTTTTGCAAAATTGGTTGGCCTTAGAGCTAGGGAAGCTATGAAAATGGAATTGGGTGGCATCCCCATAGCTCATAGGGAGCCTAGTTGCTACAAAGCAAGAAGAGGGAAGAGTACGAGAGGTAGTGTGTAAAACATTGACAAAAGTCAAAGTGTCATATATAGAGATGTTACGGATGGTGGGTCTCCCTCGTCAAACACTACCATACAGAAAAAGAAGAGACGATGTAGGATGGGGCAAAAGAATTGCTTTGCCCAAAGAGAAGATAAAATGAGTAGGGTGTTTTTGATCTGGGTGGCCATACATGTGTTGGTTTGAGTGGTGGCTTTAAATTGAACGTGTTGAGTGCTCGATTCAGCATTGGAAAAGACGGCAATAGACGTGGAAGTAGGTTTGGAGGCAATGGTGTGGCCATGACAAGGGTTGTTAATGATGGCACATATAATAGCAACTTAAAAAACTTATTTTCCGGTGGGGATGAGCCCAAAGTCTTATCGTTGCGTAGAGATTAGGGTCGGGACACCCTTTGCTTATGCTTTTGTTTTAAAAGCTTTATATTTAACTTGCATAGAAGTTTTTTTTTACGTATGTCCCTCATGGATGTAAAATCTTTATATGATGGTAATTTGAACGTTGTGTTCTTAACCTTATGGCTTGGGATTTTTTATGATATTTTATTGTGCAAGCTTTTCAATAAGATATTATTATTATTTTGATGATTTTCTATCTTATAATGAAAGAGTGAGGTATCCTCCAATCTTCGATTATTAAGAAAAAAATATTAAATATATCATATTCTATCATGAACATTTATATATATTTAAACCATATTTATTATTTAATTATATAATATATATAATATATAATGATATATTAAATAATTTTATATTATAATATTACCACCCAATTTTCACAAAATTAAGCCCAAAAAAATGCAAATTTACATTTCAAAGGGAAAGCACTTTTTTAACATCCAAATATCACAAAATTCAACCTCCATCCCGCGACAAGGAGTAATTCAATTAAAATTTACAAAAAAACAGCTATGCCTTATCAATGATAACCCTTGATTCAAAAGTTTTTCGAAACACAAAATTAAACAGAGAAAAAAGTTTTTGTTATCTAAACGAAAAGCATAGTCAAACTTTAAATGGAAAGAACACTTATACCAATCGAATTTCAAGTAATTTAACAGAAAATATCAACCCCACAATATAATGACAATTAAAAATCTTAAAAAAACATAAAATAACAAATTAATTAGTGTGATTTAACATATATAAAAATTTGGTGGTAGAAAGCGCTAGAACTGCCAATCAAAATAATTATCAAAATGTATTGGTAACATCAAGCTTGCAAAAACTTCCTCCCACAGGGGGGAAAAAACTCTTGCCCTGCGTTCTTGTAGCATGAATGTGAAGTAAGCTAAGTGTTGATGGGTGTTTTATCCCTTTTTAGATAAATATAATTTTTGTTTTTTTCCCACAGCACCTTTAATCAGAAAGCACTGGGACTGCCAATCAAAATAATTATCAAAATATATTGATAATAGCAAGCTTGCAAAAACTTCCACAAGGGAAAAAACCCTCGCTCTGAGTTCTTGTAGCATGAATGCGAAATAAGCTTAGTGTTGATGGGTATTTTATCCCTTTTTAGATAAATATAAATAATTGTTTTTTTTTTTTTTTTTTTTCTCACAGCACCTTTAATCAGAAATAATAAATAGTTCTCCATGCATATAGTTAGAGCATTAAAAAACTAAAACCCATAAAACATATATTAACAAAACATTCCAACACGCAGATTTATGACTAACCTCGTAGCATAAATTGATTCAAACCATATAGAATCAGTTACAGAGGAAGCATATGATTTTTTTATCCCAAAGCAAGATCTTGGCATTTTTAGAAGCAATCTAAAAACAATACAAAAAGTTTCAATGGTGGTTCACAAAACAATATAAGTATGCATGTTTTTTAGCTAAAGATGATTGGAAAAAGAAAAATCAAGATTATATATTAAGTTGAAAACTCAAACAAGGGAGATATATTCAAATGTATTTTTGTACGTTTTGCGAGGGTAATTTTGAAAAGTATACTCTAAAAAGCATGACAAAAAAGCATACTACAACAACATTGCTTCTTAAATGGAAAGTATACTCAATCCTCTTGAATGGAAAGGTTCAATCAATATGTTTATTAACCATCTCAAATTTACCAGTTTCAAAACCAATTTAAGAAGCAAATACAATAAAAGGAAAATACAGACTTGTCAACGCAGTCTCACCCATTCACCATTGCTTGAGTATTAACCATCTCAAATTTACCAGTTTCAAAACCAATTTAAAAAGCAAATACAATAAAAGGAAAATACAGACTTGTCAGCGTAGTCTCACCCATTCACCATTGCTTGAGTAATAACTAATGCAGACGACAATGAGATGAACAAATCTTCATATTTATCCATGTAGGGAGAGTACTAATTTGCCAACTGAAACATAATCATGCAATCAAAACATTCTACAGAGTAGATGTCTTCCCAGTGCATACCAATGTCATATTCCTGAAACATAATCATACAATCAAAACATACTAAAGGCTAGATGACAATCAAATGAACAAGTCTTTATATTTATCCATGTAGAGATAGTACTATTTTGCCAACTGAAACATAATCATGCAATCAAAACATAGTGAATGCTAGATGTTCTTCACACTGCATACCACGGTCATATTAATCTTTGGTTTAGTCAAAACATGAATATAACTGCCAACCCAAAGTAATTAATTCTCATCACAGTTAGGACTGAACCTAGAATTACTTGGTCTTACACTGATTGAAGACATACCACGACTTATAAAATACAAGAACACCGTATTAATAATAAAAACAATCATTATTAAATTACCCCACTGGATCCAGGTATTGAAATTGATTAAGTCACAACTCATAATTTAAAGATTGATGCACCAGTGTTCAGAACATTACAATGTTAACTGTGCTACTACAATAAGTTCTCTATATATTCATTACGCTGGACAAGAAACCTAAAATAGTCATCAAGAAACCAATAGTACATAAACTAACACCTTTAGATGAACCATAGTCCAGAAGTATGAGAATACAGTATTTATGACGGTGAACATTACAACAGCAAACTCTCCATTTCATATTATGCCTAACAATGAATGCTAGTACAGTTATCAATGGTATTTGAGTCTTTTTTTCAAGAGCGATCAACAGTATTCATGATCACAATGTGAAGAAGAATTACAATGCTAGAGAGGATATACAAATAGTTCAAGTGCCTCATAAGCCATTGGCACTAATACAAGACCCTCATGAAATAGCTCATAGAAAATCAACCAATTGGTTCTGCACTCCTGAGAAACATTCCTTGTGCTTGATCACCAACAAAAAAAATAATGTGAAAGCTGAGCCCATCCATATGGTGGTAAGCCCTACCCACCCCAACCATCAGTTTGGGGTTGGAAGAGGCCACCAAACGAAGCCCAGGGTTATAAAAGCAAATGAGAGCAAGGGTTAAGGAAAAGATCAAATGTCCACCAGAGTTGAGGGGTTTTACACACAAAGTCAGTAACATACAGACCAACAAACTGAAACCCACCATACATCACACCAAATCAACATAGAAAGCCTTCATGGCTCTGCTAGCAATATTTCATCTCTACGCCATCTAAGGGTGAAATGAACTAGGCCAAAGCTTACCCACCAATGCTTATTAAACAAACTCGCACTAATATCTCAACAACCACCTTACTCAAATCCAAATGCAATAGCAACTATAGCGGCCTGGAAACACCTATAAGGAGAATGTGAGAGTTTCAAGGGGGTGAGGGCCCTCCATGTAATCGATGCATTTGCCTAGGGTTTCCTCCAAGAATAAAACAGTGGCAGCTAAACATGCATAGATTTGAAATAAACAAGCAAAGGACTTACTTGAAAAATGCCCTCTTTATTATGTTTCTTTTCTTCTTCCAACACCAGTGTGTTCTTCTCTACGTTTTTGGTACAGTCCCAAACTGCCATATATCCTTCCATCAGATTCTATGGCCACCACCAAAACATTAATGCCTCGAAAGCATGGATTCTAAAAATAATTTCCATCACCATCATGGTTGCAGCCAAAAAGCAGGCCTGAAAACCCCATATTTTCTCCATACTTTCCTCACTCCTATTTTTCCCTTCGAAGTCAACGACCCAAAATGATAGCCATTCAAACGCTATCCAAGCAAAAACCCAAAGATTTTGTCTTAATACTAAAGTCCAATGCCATGACAAGCTCGTGACCCCATCATGGGTCAAAAAACCTTTTTACCACAAGAAGACCACAAGCATAATCATTAAACCCTTTTACCACCAAGTCACTAAGACTTTGAAACAAATCACAAAGTCCCTTATTTACACATGCCAAAGCATTACCAAAACTTATAAGCTTTTATAAACAACCAATGCAAGCTTATGGACCTTGGCAGCAATTGCAGGCTTATGTTGCTCAAGCTAACAACTCAATGGGCCTGCCTTTATTATTAAACATTCATGCAAACATAACAGGCACAATTGGCTATAAGCCAATGACGGCCTCTGAACAATCAATGCTAATGGTTACGCACAGTACTGGTTAACACAATACGAAACATCACAAAAGGGAATGGTGGACAATTGACTCGATCTCTTTCTTTTACTTTACACTCATATGCCTGTACAGCACTGATGCGACAGTTTGATGAAGTCTTCCAACCCCAAACCTAGCTCAGTCATCCAACTTTACCTGCAATCACAAACGACATCAGCAGTACCGGCTCTGCATAATCAATATAAAATCAAATACTAAATGAAAGATAGCCAACTACAGCATGATCTGAAATACTAAAATATACGCTCAAAGTAAATACAGATCATACTAAATGCCAAGTATCATAATAACGAAATATCTCATTAAAACAGTACAGCAGGCACATTATTCAAGGTCTGCCTAAGCGGGATATGACAACTTGGAGGAATATTATTGGTGAAAAAAATTGTTATTCCGTAGCAATGCTGTTAAATTAAGAGACCACATTGATGGCATGGGTCCACTCGATGCATTCTTCAACACATCCAAGGCTGAGTTGCATACAACTTGAATTATTTGGAAAAAGTCCCCATTGCAAATGATTGCTTAATACGTTTACATATTCCACGAGAGAACTGATATGCCATAGGCGAGAGGGAATCTCTCCAACAAGACTATCGTTAGCAACTTCCCAAGGCCTAGAGTGATAATTGAGTCAAAATCCATGTTGAAATTTGGCCACCAATGTTACATATATCAAATTTAACATGTTTAACTTGGAGGAAATCCATGTGGTGCTAATGTTAATTCATTGGACTACACAAGCTATCTGACATGACACCTCCATGGATGCTGTTATAGCTGATATTAAGAGTGAGCACATGGTTGGTGTGATTGTGGCAAGATATGCCCCCGGAGTGTGAAGCAGTCAGTGGTGAATGCCATCAGAGTATTAAAGGCTGCCTTGACATTTAATTTTGAAAAAACTTAAAATATTTTCTTCATCTTCAAAGAAAAAGCACTTACATTTTTATTATAAAATTTTTAATAATTTTTATATAAATACATTTATAATTAATTGAACCTTATAGATTTGTTTGGAAAAAAAAATTGAATAACACTCAAAATAAAGAGATTCTACCAATAAGGACTCGAACATTTGGCTTTGACTTCAAATCCTTGAATTTCTCATTTGTAGTTCTGGACCCAAATGGCAATGTCCATGCAGGGGCTTGCATGCTTTTCAATATATTTCCAGAAAAAAAATTATCCTTCTTTTTGTACATAACTCTCCTCTTTCGTGAATTTCCAGAAAAAAATCTCATCTCTTCCCACAAATCACTCAGATATAATGTATGGGCTGGTTTGATAAATGATATGAATGTAGAAATATTTGTATTTATAAGTTGTTTAAAAAAAACACATTGTTGTCGGTGACTTGACTACAAAGGAAAGGAAAGGAATGTAATTCCATGATGCCGAATGCCCTACCTAAATGTGCAGGACAGTTCATGGCGCATAAGAAGCACTTAACTATACTTTAAATACAATATATAATTAAATATAAAGAACAAATAAAAATAAATAATATATATATTGAGGGCAAAGAAATAATTTAATGCAAATATAAAATGTAGAATATAAGATATAGAATTTGAAGTTCATTTCTCTCTTGGTTGGGGCTGTCTAAACTCTTACAGTACCTGAATAAAATAAAATAAAAAGTAGTAGTTTCAAACACCTTATTGTTTTTCTCCTACTGGAGTTTGCCTTCTGTGACACGACATTAATTATTATCTATTTCACAGCATTAATTATTATCTGTTTCATTCTGGAAACCCCTTTCACATATAATTTAATATTAAAAAATCATAAAATTATATAAAATCCAATAAAATTCTCGAGTGAATTCAAAACCACTAACAACACTTAAATGTAAATGAAAGCCCTGACACATCAAATCATTATAATAATTACAAGATTATTTGAAAACCTAAATTTTATTTGCTGATTAAGTCTAAGCACAAGAAGCTCTTAACTTTAACCATTACATTAAACATTATATTTTTTAGATAAGGGTAAAGGTTGGTTTTTTGGCAGGGGTCCATACCCTGTTACAAGAGGGTCAAAACCCAGATAACCATAGAAAACTAGTCTGAGACAACTTAAATGGCAAAACCAACAGAGCTACTACAAAAGAAGCCAAAAAAGTAGCGAAAGTAGCTCAAAAAATAAAACACCTTAGTAGTTGTGAAGCATGTTGAGAGTGTCCTTTATCTCTTTAATGTTGTTATGCATGTTCTAGACCCTGCTAGTCATGGTATTATCAGTGACCTTCCCAGTATGTTTTTGACTGCTGCCTCTACCTCCCTTATCTAAAACAGTAGCAATATCACTAATAATAGTAGCCTGGGTACCAATGATCTCAACCATCCCAGTAGTGATATCATCCAAATCGGTGAACTCACTATAAAGGATATTAACTTTCTCACTCAAATTGTGAATCTGAATATGAGAAGTTTTAATATTATCCTCATTGTAATCCGTCTACTTCATCTTCTTTTTATAATTGTGATTGAGAATATTCATCTCCTTTCTCACATCATCAACCAAAATTTTGAGATTATTCAGCACCTTAAGATTTTGAGATTATTCACATCATTGTGGTTGGCTTGATCTAGAAGGGTACTCAAGGAAAGAAGGCTTTGGACTGCATTAGCCTTGTCACGATCAATATTGTTCCCCTGGTTTGAGTGACTACGAAGAACCCTTTTGATGGAGTCATTGTTCAGAACTTCGGAAATGCCCCTAACCCTTTTATGCTTAGAGGAAGACGGCAAGGGGTTCTCAAGTGGAGGGGTTAGGGAAGGATTGCTTCTCAGGGCCGAGTTTAAGAAGTGCAGATGCAACAGTAATATAATAGCTTGGTGTGAGGGAATCGCTAACCTCCCTAATTGCATTTTCTGAATAGAATTTTCAAGAGAAGTTGGAAGAAGGAACAACAGACTAACCAGAATACGGTGTCTAAAGTGGTTCAAAAAGACCAAGTGGAAGCTTTTGATTACATGGTGTCGTCCATCCAAAATCAGAAACTGCATAATGATCCTTGCAAGCTCATCGAATGGCTTAGGTAGAGAGGTTCTAAGGAAACCTCCATGGTACGGAGTCAATTGTTCGTCCCCCACCATGAATGTGTTCAGTTTGTGTTGTTTGTTGCCTCTGTTGCCTTGGAACTTATAACCTTCAGTACCGAGCCCTATGACGAAGGAGATTAGACCCTCAGTGATGGCAACATTCTTACCTCTAATATTGACTCTTCTATCTTTCCAATACCGGACAAAGTTTTGGCAAATGTGAGTTAGAGACCTTTCTTCATAAACATATTCAAACTAGTGACAGGTGTCTTCTCCAGGGTCTGATTTCTATCCTCTTGTTTGCGGACAATGTGGTTCTCCTAGCCTCTTCTCTCGAAGACTTACAACGGCAATTGGATGTTTTGGCTCTCTTTTGCGATCTCTGACAATTGACCGTTAATTTGGAGAAAACCAAGGTCATGGTTTTTAATGGCTTGAAGACCTCCCACCTCCATTTCTTTTTCAGAGAAAAGGAGGTTGAGATTACCACTTCCTATACTTATTTGGGAGTGCAAATTTCTAATTCACGTTTCAACTTGAGGCAGGCACTCCAGCCTAGAATAAACAAATGTTATGGTTCTTTAGCTCTCCTTGAACGACAATGTTTTCTCCATCACTTTCAAGATATCTCTTCCAAGATGTCAATCACGGATACACTTATCAGACCCACAATTCTCTATGGATCTGTAGTTTGGGGGCCCTCTCTACATGAGGATGATTGGGTTGTTGTTGAGAGGGTCCAGACACTTCTTTGCCACATGATCAAATGTAAGCAAACAGTTCCCCAACACATTATTCTTGCAGAGTTTGGAGCCTGACCCTTCTGATTGTAGACTATATTCGATCTAATCACTTTCATACATTGCATATGAAGGTTTGTTGGTTCTGCGAGTGGACGTGACAGATACCCATACTTAGCACACTATTCTTCAAAGAATCTTGCTCTCTCAGTGCCTTCGACACGTGGATGTCATTGGTATACAGGGGTTTCTAATCTATTGGAGTCTATGGGAATCAAGATGGACCGACTTCCTCCATTTATGTACTCCTTGGATGCACCAACTCAACTTTCTATCCACTAGACAGGGGTTGAACCAGATTATTAGAGATGATATTTACAGACAATTTATCCATACTACTTGGGTAAACCCTCCTTGGGGGTTACGCCCTATGATGGCTTTTTATGCAAAGCACTTCTTAGAGCTAAGTGACGAGCTTATCATTCGTCCACAATATACATTCCGCCACAGGATGCACTCTCTTCACATCCCTTTAGGACAGTTCGAGTGGGGTCTCACAAAATTAGGATTGAGACAAATCCCCAGATGGATTGAGCAGACAGGGTTTGTCAGTTATGCAACGTCCAAGAGACGAAGTCCGAAGAGCACTTCATCTTTCGTTGTCCCACTTACAATGAGATCAGAGGGAGGTTTTACTGCCTATTTAGGAGAACACAAACTCTTTATGACTTCTTTAGATATGAAGACCAGAGATGTTTGGCTTTATATATACATGAAGCTCTTAAGCTTTGTGATCATTTTATTCAGAGACCCACTAGACCAATCTTCACTCAGCAGATTACTTCCTTTTTCACGATGCTACCTTCGAGGAGAGGCACTAAGCGACAGATTGACATTAGTACAACCCCAAATTCTAGATCAGTGAGGCCCAGAGACACTATTCACATTTTCTTGAGTTTTCATCAACATATTCACTTCAAACCCGACATCAAGAGGCAGCCTAAATCCACCAGACCTTCACAAAGGACCTTTCCTTCTAGGCAAAGGATTGGAGGACAGACCGGGCATCATACCTCCCCTTCTTTGGGTCAGACTTCTATTTGAAGCTTCTTCTCGTCGGCCTTGGATGCTAGGAGAGTTGGATTGAACTCTTGATGGGTTCCCTCCTAGTTCTTCTTTCTTAGGGATCATTCGTGCTCCTAATGTTTACAGATTATTGGAGATTGCTCATTTATTTTGCTCCCTTCTTTGGCCCTGAGCGTGGTTGGATCCTTTGGTGGTTTGGCTCTGAGCGTGGTCACTCTTTGCCATGTTTTATACTATTCCTTTCAACATTGTTTTTCTTGTTTTTGGAGACCTTTTTGGTTTCCCGGTTTTCCTAACACATTTTGGTAATATGCAGCCCCTTTGACCTACTTTTGTGGTCATTAGTTGGACATTAATATATTTATCTTATTATATCTTATCTTTCAAAGTATTTCTTTCTCCACCTCACTGTTACTATAAGCAATGACATTACAACTGCAAAAGCTTCCACATATGACAATCCCACTGCAATACCATGCCTAGGAATTTTCTTGCTTCTCTTGTTAATTGATTGTTAGAACTTAGAAATAAAAACTGCTGCAATAAAGATAGATTGCCAAAGCAATCTGGAATTTCACCTGTTAATTGATTGTTAGAAATAAATAAGTCCTGCAAAAAAATTCTATTGAGTTGGTTAAAATAAATATTACCATAAGTCAGTCTGGTGACATAAGCTGTATGGGGAATATTCCCACTCAAGATATTGAGATTTAAATATAGATGCTGAAGATAGGAGAGTTTTTCCAAATAAGAAGGAAGAATACAAGTTAATTCATTTGATTGCAAATCCAAGGAGGTGAGAAAACGAAGTCTGACATGTTATGGTTGATATTAAGTCTGAGCACATGATTGGTGTGATATAAAGCCATTGGTAAGAAATGGGTTGGGATGATATCCACCACAATGTGTGTGTGTATATATAATGTGTATGTACACATTGTATGTATACACACATGTATATGTACACATATAATGTGTGTATGTATATATACACATTGTATATATATTTATATATACACATTGTGGTGGATATCATCACAACTCATTTCTCTCCAATGGCTTCGACTTCCCAAAACCTTATTGTTATTATTGTCATCGCACGCTTTGTTATTGCACTCTTTGTTATACATACATATAATGTGTATATATACACCTTGTATCTATATATATGTACACTATATATACACATTGTATATATAGATATTGTATCTATATGTATATATACACATTGTATATATGCATATATACACATTGTGGCAGAGATCATCACAACCCATTTCTATACACATTATATGTATACACATACATTGTGTATGGATATATACACACTGGTGGATATCATCACATCCCATATATATATATATATATATATATATATATATGCATGTTTATATAACTCAAGGTCGCAATGCAACTCGATTTCACATTGAGGAAACATAGTTTCCTTCAAATTAACTCGCTTTCTATATATATATATATATATAGAGAGAGAGAGAGAGAGAGAGAGAGAAAGAGGAAGGGGTTGTGATGATATCCACCATAATGTGTGTATATATACATATATACAATGTGTATATGTATACATACACACATTGTATGTGTATATATACGTGTATATATATACATACAATGTGTGGCTCGCAATGCAACTCGAACTCAGAACTCAACCCAACCCGTTTTCAATTACCAACATCATATCGATTTTGCATTGAGGACACATAATTACCTTCAAATTAACTCGCTTTTTATATACACATATATAGATATCCACCACAATGTGTGTATATATACATATACAATGTGTATATGTATACATACACACATTGTATGTGTATATATATTACATACAATGTGTGTGTATATATATACACATACAATGTGTGTATGTATACATATAACAAAAGAGTGCAATATATACACACATTATATGTATATGTATACATACATTGTGATGGATATCATCACAACCCAATTCTCTCTCTATATATATATAGAGAGAGAGAGATAGATATACATATACATACACAAACATTGTGGTGGATATCATCACACAACCCATTTCTCCCCAATGGCTTTCACTTCCCAAAATTTTATTGTTATTATCGTCATCACACTCTTTGTTATCTTATTCGCCAGCCCATTCCCATGTCTTTGGCTCCCCAGATGTCATCCCCGTGAATATCAAGCTTCTCGCCTTCAAGGCACCCTTAAATGATTCTGATGGCAATACCAAGGCATGGGTGAAAGACACTAACTGCTGCACACTCTGTCATGATATCCACCACAATGTGTTTATATATATGTTCGAGTAGGGAGTGGTTTTGTATATGATTAAAATATTAAAGTGGTTTGTATGTGAAATACTCAATGCCTAGAATATTAAAACGCAGAACAAAGACATGTAGGTAAGCAATAGGACGTACACACACACGTGGTGGATATCATCACAATCCATTTCTATGCATATATAGAAATGGGTTGTGATGATATCCACCACAATGTGTATATAAGCACATATTTTGGTGGATATCATCACAACCCATACATAAATACATACATACATACATACATAATGTGCGCAAACACACACACACTGTGATGGATATAAATATAGACAAATTGTGGTGGATATCATCACAACCCATTTCTATATATGTATACATTGGGTTGTGATGATATCCACTGCAATGTATGTCTATACAATGTGTTCTAATGATATCCACCACGTGTGTGTATATATATACAATGCATGATGTGATGATATCCACCACAATGTGTATGTATATATATATACAGAGAAATGGATTGTGATAATATCCACCACAATGTGTGTGTATATGGGGATGTGCACAAAATTGGAGGACAATTCCGTGGACATACCCTTTAATGCATACATGTTATTCACATAACGTGTACGCACAAAGTTGGGGGACAACTCCGTGGACATACCCTTTAACACGTACGCGTTATTCACATAACATGTATGCGTTATTAACATTATGGCTTAGCAATTGCCAAGCCATAATGCATACACGTTATGGTATGCTACAATAACACGTACGTGTAATTGTAATGCGTATACGTTCCCTGTTAATTTTCAAAAAAAACCCACAGCCTTAACGCTGCCTCAATTTGTGGCTGATGCTTTGCCTTCTGGCACACACAACAATACTATGAGCCTGAACCTGACCCTGAGACTGACCCTGAACCTGAATGCCACATTTGAACTTGTACCCTGTTACCACACAGTCCAAAGTTTCACATTGCCCACTCACACTAATGGTCCACTCCATCTCCATCTCCATCTCGCCCTCCTCATTATCATTATTAATTATTCTTGCCAATACCGTCTGATCCATATATTATCAAGTGGGAAGTAGTTTTGAATACTAAAGTGGTAGGTAAGCAGTAGGAGGTAAAGTTGGTCAACGTTGGTTACAATACTGAAGTAATTAATTATATATATTTTAATATAACGTGAAGCATTCCAATAGTAAAGTGCACGCTAAAATTTTGAAATTTCAATATATTTATAAAGAAATTTAAAAATATAAATGCATGTCGAAATTTTGATGTCAAATTGAATGTGAAATTTTTGATTTTAAGTAGTAACATCCATATCCATTTTAAGTAGTAAAATGAACAACTTCCTTGTTTAAAATGGATGTCGAGGAGAGAAAATGACAGTGATCGCAAATGATGATAATACAATGAGCAGAGGCACTTAAAAGTGTGCTTAATTATCAAATATAATTATAATTTGGATGTGTACATGTACCCTGTTACCACATAGTCCAGAGTTTCACATTGCCCACTCCCACTAATGGCCCACTCCATCTCCATCTCGCCACCTGACCCTCCTAATCCTCTGGCTAACCCTCCTAATTTTTGGTTTTTTGAAAAGAGATTAGCGAGTGACGTGCAGGTGATTATAGATACATAGGATGCGTTGTTCGGTGTACAGTTTTCTTTGGATTGCAGGGGACATGAGCAAAAGGGCAAGCATGCAGTGTCAATGACGGTGACAAGGGGAGGGAGATTCTAGAACCTCACGTTGTGCCTCCATATACTTGACCTACCTGATGGCCTCCTCCAGCGTTCTGACTGTGTCAAGCTTGGTCAAACCTGACCCTGATCATCCGCCCAAAATTAAGCTCTCCCGCAACCTCAATTTGTGGCTGATGCTTTAACTTTTGGCACGAGCTGCAATACTTTGAGCCTGAGCTGAAGCTGATGCTTGATGGCCTCCCATTACTTGCCTGCATGTGTCTTTGTTTTGATCTTTAAGCTCCAAGTATTTCACATACAAACCACTTTAGTTTTCTAACCGTATACAAAACTACTCCCCACTTGACTATATATATATATATATTTTGTCATGATTCTCATAAGGATCCCATGATAATCATGCTCATTTTTAAAGAGTATTTCGCATACAAACCACTTTAGTATTCTAATTGTATACAAAACTACTCCCTAGTTGAATATATATATATATATATATATATATATATATATATATTTATTGTAACGATTATCATATGGATCCCATGATAATCACGCTCATTTTTAAAATGCATCATATTAGCAATGCAACTCGGGCTGGCAAGGCAACTCCAACAGTTCCGAAGGTCAACTCCAAGAACCATCAGGAAGAGCCAAAATGCATGTCATCAAGTCTGTTACTAGGTGGCTGAGTTGGGAAAGGTGTATTGACAACCCTTATAGTGGCCCGGGGCCAAAGCTTAGACTAACTCGAAAGACCCGAACATCAGACTGCCAGTCTTCTGAGAGTAATAAGAGATCCAAACCAACAAACTGCAATACGAAAATCCGAGGCAAAAACAAAGATCAAGCCAACATTCAATCTTGCATTAAAAAGGAAACATAGTTTCCTTTGTACATTTACTATTTCTTTCTGAACCCGAGTATATACTATTTTTTCAGTTCTGTGTTACTTTCTAGAACCGTCAGCTGTAGCACAAATTACAGATTCTGCTGAAATATTAAATGCAATCTAATATATGTGGGGAATAGTTTTGTATACCCACTTGAATATATATATATATATATATATATATATATATATATATATATATATTATCAAGTGGGAAGTAGTTTTGAATACTAAAGTGGTAGGTAAGCAGTAGGAGGTAAAGTTGGTCAACGTTGGTTACAATACTGAAGTAATTAATTATATATATATTTTAATATTATGTGAAGCGTTCCAATAGTAAAGTGCACGCTAAAATTTTGAAATTTCAATATATTTATACAGAAATTTAAAAATATAAATGCATGTCGAAATTTTGATGTCAAATTGAATGTGAAATTTTTGATTTAAGACTTAGACTTTAATCGTCCAAAACCCCAGTTTCGATGACCAAACATCGAATTCAATATCTGAACGTCGAATCGGCCCAAATATTTTTGGTAAATAAGGAAGTGAAGGTCAAAAGTTTGAGATCGACTATAACATTGGAAGAGCGCCCATTGTCATTTGTAACAGTACAAGTGAACTGACTTTGGAAGAGCTTAGATATCTCAGCTATCCAAATCCTGCCTTCTCCCAGATTTGCCTGCTACATGGATCTACTAATCAGTTGCAGGAAGACGTGCCCCTCATATCTCTTCCCAGAATATTCATTGGACAGCTTTTCAACACCAGAAAGTTTAGCAGTTAGCAGTGTCCTTAGTCCTGACCCAGCTTCGGGACCACTTTTATTAATTACACCATATTTCCCCTTGGCATCCATTATAATTCCCAATTATGGGATGGTATATTGTAAAAATATACTGGTCTGGAGACTGGAAGTGAATTTAACTTGACTAAAATTTAATTTCAAAATGACGACCAGTATAGAATATGTTAACAGCATCGGTAGTGACACTTTTGCATTTGACAAAGTTGAATTTCAGGTTAGTAAATTGGGAATTACTAATACTACGTCACACATATATTAGATTACAATTTACTAAATTGATTTATCTTCACAGAATCTGTAATTTTTTCTACAGCTAACAGTTGAAAAAATGAGCTTGATCACAAAATGGGATCCTTATGAGAATCATCGCGTCGATTTTAACTTATAACTACTATGGGGGGAGGGTGTTCTTCGAATGCCCTTGCAGGAAAGCAAGTGAAAACACGGGAAAGATATTGTTCCCCCCTTACTCGCAAACAATTCCGGATACTCAAGTTGGGAAAGAAATGAGAAATGGATGAAGGAAACCATGTTTCCTCTTTAATGCGAGATCGATTATTGCGCAGAACTTTATTTTTGCCTCGCATTTCTGTATTGCGGATGGAACCCGAGTTGGACTGCCATCCCGAGCTGGGCTTCCAGCCCCAGTTGGGTTGCGAAAGAAATAGTGAACGGATGGGGGAAACCATTTTTCGTCTTTCATGCGAGATCAAATGTTGGGTGGAAGCATGTTTTTGCCTCGGATTTTTGTATTGCAGTTTGAACTTGAGTTGCATAGCCAACCCGAGTTGGGTTTTTGGCTCAAGTTGAAAAAACAAGCTTGATAATAAAATGGGATCCTTATGAGAATCATCATGTGGATTTTAACTTATAACTACTATGGGGGGAGGGTGTTCTTCGAATGCCCTTGCGGGATAGCAAGTGAAAACAAGGGAAAGATATTGTTCCCCCCTTACCTGCAAACAAATGCGGATACTCGCGTTGGGAAAGAAATGAGAAATGGATGAAGGAAACCATGTTTCCTCTTTAATGCGAGATCGATTATTGCGTGGAACTTTATTTTTGCCTCGGATTTCTGTATTGCAGATGGAACCCGAGTTGGACTGCCATTCCGAGCTAGGCTTCCATCCCGAGTTGGACCTTCACCCCAAGTAGGATTGCGAAAGATATAGTGAATGGAAGGGGGAAATTATTTTTCCTCTTTCATGCAAGATCGGATGTTTGTATTGCAGTTTGAACTCGAGTTGCATTGCCAACCCAAGTTGGGTCTTTTGCTCAAGTTGAAAAAATGAGCTTGATAATAAAATGGGATCCTTATGAGAATCATCACGTGGATTTTAACTTATAACTACTATGGGGGGAGGGTGTTCTTCAAATGCCCTTGCAGGAAAGCAAGCGAAAACACGGGAAAGATATTGTTCCCCCTTACCCACTAACAACTTTGAATACTCGAGCTGGGAAAGAAATGTGAAATGGATTAAGGAAACCATGTTTCCTCTTTAATGCGAGATCGATTATTGCATGGAACTTTATTTTTGCCTCAGATTTCTGTATTGCAGACGGAACCCAAGTTGGATTTCCAACGCGAGTTGGGCTTCCGACCTGAGTTGGGTTGCGAAAGAAATAGTGAATGGAAGGGGGAAACCATGTTTCCTCTTTAATGCGAGATCAAATGTTGGGTGGATGCATGTTTTTGCCTCAAATTTTTTTATTGCGGTTTGAACTTGAGTTGCACAGCCATCCCGAGTTGTGTGTTTTCTCCGAGTTGAAAAAACGAGCTTGATAATAAAACAAGATCCTTGTGAGAATCATCGCGTGGATTTTAACTTCTAACTACTATGGGAGGAGGGTGTTCTTCGAAGGCCCTTGTGGGAAAGCAAGTGAAAACACGGGAAAGATATTATTCCCCCCTTACCCGCAAACAATTCCGGATACTCGAGCTGGGAAATTAATGCGAAATGGATGAAGGAAACCATGTTTCCTCTATAATGCGAGATCGATTATTGTGTGGAACTTTATTTTTGCCTCGTATTTCTGTGTTGCCGATGGAACCCGAGTTGGATTTCTAGCCTGAGTTGGACTGCCATCCCGAGTTGGGCTTCCAGCGCCAATTGGGTTGCTAAAGAAATAGTGAACAAATAGGGGAAACCATTTTTCCTCTTTCATGCAAGATCGAATGTTGGGTGGAAGCATGTTTTTGCCTCGGATTTTTGTATTGTGGTTTGAACTCGAGTTGCACAGCCAACCCGAGTTGGGTTTTTTGCCCAAGTTGAAAAAACAAGCTTGATAATAAAATGGGTTCCTTATGAGAATCATCGCATGGATTTTAACTTATAACTACTATGGGGGGAGGGTGTTCTTCGAATGCCCTTGCAGGAAAGCAAGTGAAAACACGGGGAGATATTGTTCCCCCTTTTACCCGCAAACAATTCCGGATACTCCAGTTGGGAAAGAAATGGAAACCGTGTTTCCTTTGTAATGCGAGATCGATCACTGCGTGGGACTTTATTTTTGCCTCAGATTTCTGTATTGCGGATCGAACCCGAGCTGGATTTCCAACCCGAGTTGGATTGCCATCCCGAACTGGGCTCCCAACCCGAGTTGGGTTGCGAACGAAATGGAAACCATGTTTCCTTTTTAATGCGAGATCGATTATTGCGTGGAACCTTCTTTTTGCCTCAGATTTTTGTATTGGGGATGGAACTCGAGCCAGATTTCTAGCACGAGTTGGATTGCCATCCGAAACTGGGCTTCCAGCATGAGCTAGGTTGCAAAAGAAATGGAAACCACGTTTCCTCTGTAATGCAAGATCGATTATTGCATGCAACTTTATTTTTGCCTCGGATTTTTGTATTACGGATGGAACCAGAGCTAGATTTTTAGCCCGAGTTGGACTGCCATCCTATGTTGGGTTGCAAAAGAAATAGTGAACGGATGGGGGAAACCATGTTTCCTCTATGTTGATTTGCACAACTCAACCCTGAGCTGGGTTGGTGCTCTTGTTGTACTTGAAAAAATGAGCTTGATCAATATAATGGGATCTTTATGAGAATCGTAGCATGGATTTTAACTTATAACAACTATGGGGGGAGGATGTTCTTCGAATGCCCTTGCGAGAAAGCAAGTGAAAACACGGGAAAGATATTGTTCCCCCCATACCCGCAAATAATTCTGGATACTCGAGTTGGGAAAGACAAGGAAACCATGTTACCTCTTTAATGCAATATCAAATGTTGTTTGGACTCTTAGTTTTGCCTCAATTTTTCGTATGTTTTGGTTGTTTGGTTCGGATCTCTTATTACTCTGCGAAGAGTGGTGCGCTGATGATCAGGGGTTTTGATTCAATCTGAGCTTTGGCCTCAGGGCATTGTTAGGATTGTCGATGCCCAAATCCCAACTCACCCACCTAGTAAGAGACCTGATTACACGTATTTTGGCTTTTTCTGATTGTTCCTGGAGTTGTTCTCCAAATCTATTGGATCTAGCCGCCCCTTGCTAGTTCGGTTTACGCTTTTGCTGATTGTTCTGGGAGTGGACCTTCGGAATGCTGTCGAAGTTGCCTTTTCAGTGCGATTTGCACAACTCGAGCCCGAGTTGGGTCGATTTAACGAGTTGCACATGAAAAAACGAGCTTGATCATAATCAGATACTCGAGTTGGGAAAGAAATACTGAAAGGGTGAAGGAAACCATGTTTCCTTCTCCTTAAAGCAGGATCAAATGGCAGGTGGTCCTCCATTTTTGCCTCGGATTTCCATATTGTGGTTGGTTGGTTCATATCTCTCTCTTATAACTCTGCAAAGAGTGGCGCGCTGATGATCGAGTGTTTTTTATTCAATCTGAGCTTTGGCCTTAGGGCATTGTTAGGGTTAGCGATGCTTGGATCCCAACTCACCCACCCAGTAACAGACTTGATTAAATGTATTTTGGCTTTTTCTGATTGTCCCTGGAGTTCTTTGAAACTATCGGATCTAGCTGTCCCTTGCTAGTTTGGTTTACACCTTTGCGGATGGTTCCACGAGTGGACCTTCAAAACGCTGTCAGAGTTGCCTTTTCAATGCGATTTGCACAACTCGAGCCCAAGCTAGGTCGATTTAACGAGTTGCACTTGAAAAAATGAGCTTAATCAATATAATGGGATCCTTACGAGAATCGTGACATGGATTTAACTTATAACTACTATGGGGGGGGGGGGTGTTCTTTGAATGCCCTCATGGGAAAGCAAGTGAAAACACGGGAAAGATTTTGTTCCTCCCTTACCCGCAAACAATTCCGGATACTCGAGTTGAGAAAGAAATGGAAACAAAGTTTTCTTTGTAATGCGAGATCAAAAGCTATTTGGACTCATAGTTTTGCCTCAGATTTCAGTATATATTATTGTTGTTTGGTTTGGATCTCTTATTACTCCGCAAAAAGTGGTAGGCTGATGATCAGGTCTTTCGATTCAATCCGAGCTTTGGCCTCAGGGCATTGTTAGGATTGTCGATGCTAGAATCCCAACTCACCCACCCAATAATAGACTTTATTACCTGTATTTTGGCTTTTTTTTATTGTTCCTGGAGTTGTTCTCCGAAACTATTGGATCTAGCCGCCCCTTGCCACTTCGATTTTCGCTTTTGTTGATGGTTCTGGGAGTGGACCTTCAAAGCGCTGTCGGAATTGCCTATTTAGTGCCTATTCGCACATCTCGAGCCCGTGCTAGGTCGATTTACCGACTTGCACTTGAGAAAGTGAGCTTGATCATATTTTTGCCTTGGATTTCCATATTGTGGTTGGTTGGTTTGGATCTCTTATTACTCTGCGAAGAGTGGCGCGCTGATGATCGGGTCTTTCGATTCAATTTGAGCTTTGGCCTCAAGTCATTGTTAGGGTTGTCGATTCCCAAATCCCAACTCACCCACCCAGTAATAGACTTGATGACATGTATTTTGGCTTTTTCTGATTGTTCCTGGAGTTGTTCTCCGAAACTATTGGATCTAGCCGCCCCTTTCCACTTTTGCTCTGTAGATGTGGACAAGTGTAGTGCTTGTGTCGTTTCCTCACTGGTATTTTGCAATTTCTATGAGGTGGAGGTGAAACCTTGTTCCTGGCCACAGTACCTACGACTGGGTTATTTGCTTTCTATTTGGGTTACGAACGCTGAGCGGAAGGGTCGAAGCATTTCCGCTCTTCTCGTGTTTGCGAGTTGTTCTCAAAGATGATGTGCACTGGAGTATACATTATTAGCATTTGTGCCACTGACTTTGCTCTAGCATATTTGCTCCTTGTGTTGAACTCCTTGCGCTTGTGTGGGAATTTATGATGGAAGGCAGGGTTTGTCTCTTCTTCCACTATGATGATTCGTCTTGGAAGTTTGCTCTAAAACTTGGCTTGCCGGTCTGTCTAGGTGTAGTGTGAATGTTTCGCATGTTCAATCGGATCGCACATCTCCTAGTGGCTTCCAAGTATATGTTGGATATGTGTGCACGTGCAAATAATGGCTTGGAATTGCTCTTTTGCAGTGGTGGCCATGATTGTGGTGCTTTTCCCTGCACGTTGAGGTTGATTCGTTCAGACTATTTGCGCCAATTAAAAGTGCATAGGGAGCTATTCTGGGTAAGGAAGTTCTTGAGCGGTCTTAAAATTGAGGTGGCCACGTGCACGATGCACTCTGTCCTTCGTGTCGATCGCGAGTTTGATCGCTTCGGGATGTAGGGTGTAGGGCTCCGTACGCGATGTTCTTCGCAGGGCCCTGTAAACTGAAAACCTGGGGCTAGAGCGCTACGACTTGCTTGCCTTTGCCCCTATTCCAAATGTTGCCTTTGCAGGGAGTCGAGGTGTTTGTGCCGATCGAGATTTGGTTTTTGTGGGTGGCATGTGCCCTTTGAAAGTGCGTAGGGGGCTATCCTGGGAAGGTCCCTGAGCAGCCTTATAATTTAGGTGGTCGCGTGCATGGTGCATACTGTCCATGGTTGCTTATCGCAAGCAAGTTGGTTGAGTTGACGTAGGGTAAGCGGCTCCATACAACACGAGCTTCCTAGGGGTCCATGAATTGAAGCTCTCTATTTTTCTTGCTCCGATTTGTGCGTCCCTCCCTTCTCGTTTAACGACACATTTTTACATCGACGCAACGTATGTGCAAAGGAGGCATCGAGGGTTCCCTCACCCTCTTCCATCCGGTTCACATGTCAATCACAAGGATTGTATGTTTGATTTCAAGGAAAAACGAATGCTTTGCTCCGATTTCACACAGCAGTGGGTTTTGTCGACGCTTGTCGGCATCCCGCTTGCATTTGGAAGCTACCTGGTCGATCCTACCAGTAGTCATATGCTTGTCTCAAAGATTAAGCCATGCATGTCTAAGTATGAACTATTTCAAACTGTGAAACTACAGATGGCTCATTAAATTAGTTATAGTTTCTTTGATGGTACCTTAGTACTCGGATAACCGTAGCAATTCTAGAACTAATATGTGCACCAAATCTCGACTCTTGGAATGGATGCATTTGTTAGATAGAACGTTGGTGCAAGCTCGCCCGTTATTCCAGTGATTCATGATAACTCGACGGATCGCATGACCATTGTGCCGACGATGCTTCATTCAAATTTCTGCCCTATCAACTTTCGATGGTAAGATAGAGGCCTACCATGGTGGTGACAGATGACAGAGAATTAGGGTTCGATTCCAAAGAGGGACCTTGAGAAACAACGACCACATCCAAGGAAGGCAGCAAGCACACAAATTACCCAACCCTGACACAGGGAGGTAGTGACAATAAATAACAATATTGGCTCATCGAATCTGGTAATTGGAATGAGTACAATCTAAATCCCTTAACGAGGATCCACTGGATGGCAAGTCTGGTGCCAGTAGCCGCAATAATTCCAGCTCCAATAGCATATATTTAAGTTGTTGCAGTTAAAAAGCTCATAGTTAGATATTGGATCATCATGGTCAGTCCGCCCCCTGGGTGTGCACTGGCCCTCACGTCCTTTCTGCCGACGGCACGTCCCTAGGCTTAGTTGGCTGGGTTGTGGTTCCGACGCCGTTACTTTGAAAAAATTAGAGTGCTCAAAGCAAGCCTACGCTTTGAATACATTAACATGGAATAACACAATAGGAGTCTGGTCCTATTCCATTGGCTTTCAGGACCGGAGTAATGATTAATAGGGATTGTCGGGGGCATTCATATTTCATTGTTAGAGGTGAAAATCTTAGATTTATGGAAGACGAACCACTGCGAAAGCATTTGCCAAGGATGTTTTCATTAATCGATAATGAAAGTTGGGGGCTCAAAGATGATCAGATACCGTCCTAGTCTCAACCATAAATGATGCCGACCAGGGATCGACGGATGTTGCTCTAAAGACTCAGCCAGCACCTTTTGAGAAATCAAAGTCTTTGGGTTCTAGGGGGAGTATGGTCACAAAGTTGAAACTTAAAAGAATTGACGGAAGGGCACCACCAGGGGTGGACCCTATGGCTTAATTTGACTCAACACGAGAAAACTTACCAGGGCCAAACATAATATGAATTGACAGATTGAGAGCTCTTTCTTGATTCTATGGGTGGTGGTGCATGGTCATTCTTAATTCGTGGAGCGATTTGTCTGGTTAATTCTATTAACGAACATAACCTCAGCCTGCTAAATAGCTATGCGGAGGTTCCCCTTCACGGCAAGCTTCTTAGAGGGACTATGGCCATTTAGGCGATGGAAGTTTGAGGCAATAACAGGTCTATGATGCCCTTAGATGTTCTAGTCTGCACGCGCGTTACACTGATGCAACCGAGTTTTTCTCCTTGGTCTAAAAAGTTCAAGAAATCTTGCCAAATTGCATCGTGATGGGGATAGACCATTGCAATTATTAATCTTCAACGAGGAATTCCTAGTAAGCGCAAGTCATTAGCGCACGTTGACTACATCCCTGCCCTTTGTACACACCACCTATCACTCCTACCGATTGAATGATATGATGAAGTGTTTGAATCGCGCTGACGATGACGATTTTCATCAGTGACGTCGCGAGAAGTTCATTGAACCTTATCATTTAAAGGAAGAAGTCGAAACAAGGTTACCGTAGGTGACCCTGTGGTAGGATCATTGTTGGTTTTGAGCCCATGAACTGTGTAGGGGAGGAAGCGTGCCCGAGTGGTCGGACTCGTCGCCTCCTTGAACCCCGCCCTCACCGACATTTGCACTGAGGGCCCTATTGCTTTGTTGTGCTTCGCTCTGGGTGCATGTCGCGACAGGGCTCAAGGCTCTGCAAGCTGTTTGCTTGTTGTTCGAGGTATATAATCCAAGGGCATGATTGAGTGCCGTGCTATTTATTGTGATGTGGAGGGCCATTTTTTGACTACGACAGGTGTGTCCGATGACTTCGGTCCCTGGGCCATCCTGCCCCGCTGCAATTGGAAGGGGGCCCTCTGTTTCCCTTTGTAAGTTGGTTCCTTGAAAAACTCCCACAGCTGTCACAGGATTTTCGCCTCCATGATGAGTCCACGAGGTAGCTGCAACCCCTTTGTTGTGTTGTCAAGGATAGTTGTGCTTCTCAAGAGTGATGGTGTGTTCGGGAGTGCAGTCACGCACGTCGTGGGGCAGGGCCTCTCATTGTTGTTCCCTTTCCCTCTTTGACGGCCTATATCCTTTTGATGTGGCGGGGTGGGGGGCATCTCCCTTCTCCAGTGCCCACCCATGAGGTCTCGCCATCTGGACCACGGTGGCATTGTGGGATGGGTGTTTGTCACAAACACTTGGGACACTGCAGTGCATTTCGCACCAAGGATTTGAAAGAAATAGATGTGCGATCTGTGCGTCACGTGCATGTTGGACAGTCAGTGCCATGAGAATACGACTCTCGGCAACGGATATCTCGGCTCTCGTCATGCTGAAGAATGTAGCGAAATGTGATACTTAGTGTGAATTGCAGAATCCCATGAATCATAGTCTTTGAACGCAAGTTGCACCCGAGGCCTCGGTTGAGGGCATGCTTGTTTGGGCGTCACACTTCAAAATCACTCTCCCCCTCTATGCATAGGCGGGAGCAACAGATATGTCCGTCTGTCCCCAAAGGGGGTGCGGTAGACTCAAATGGACACGAGGTTTGTCCCCTGTGTCACGACGAGCGATGGCCCACGCAAGTTGGCGTTGGTTTATGCCCAACAAGTGCAGATATGTGTGGAACTTTATCTTAGAGTTGATGGCTTCTTGCCTAATGTGCAGGCCGAACGGCTACCTTCTGCGTCCCCAAGTCAGGGATGAACACCTATTGAGTTTAAGCATATCATTAAGCGGAGGAAAAGAAACTTACAAGGATTCCCCTAGTAATAGTGAGTGAACTGAGAAGAGCCCAACATGAAAGTCGGTGGCCATAACTATCGAATTGTAGTTTGTAGAAGCGTCCTCAGCGACAGATCGGGCCCAAGTCCCCTGGAAGGGGGCACTGAAAGGGTGAGAGCCCCGTCGGACCTGGACCTTGTCGCACCATGAGGCACTATCGACGAGTTGGGTTGTTTGGAAATGTAGCCCTAATCAGGTGGTAAATTCCATGCAAGGCTAAATACAGAAGAGAGACTGATAGCGAACAAGTACCGCGAAGGAAAGATGAAAAGGACTTTGAAAAAAGAGTTAAAGAGTGCTTGAAATTTTCAAGAGGGAAGCGGATGGAGGTTGGCGATGTGCCCCGATCGGGGATGTGGAATGGCGTGAGCCGGTCCATCGCTCGACTCGAGGGGCGTGCCAACACACGTTGTCGTGGAGGCACAAGTGCATCCTTTAGGTCGCTCAATGTACCTCCTTTGCGATAGTCGAGGAACGAAGCGTGCGCCTATGGTGGGCCCTCAGGCACCTACGCGCTCGTGGCATTGGCTAACGGGCTTTCCATCTGACCCGTCTTGAAACACGGACCAATGAGTCTAACATGTGTGTGAGTTGGCAGGTTGGAAAACCCACAAGGCGCAAGGAAGCTGACTGGTGAGATCCCTCTCAGGGGGTGCACCGTCGACTGACCCTGATCTTCTGTGAAGGGTTTAAGTGCGAGCACCCCTGTTGGGACCCGAAAGATGGTGAACTATACCTGAGCAGAGCGAAGCCAGAGGAAACTCTGGTGGAGGCCCGTAGCGATTCTGACATGCAAATCATTCGTCTGACTTGGGTATAGGGGCGAAAGACTCATCAAACCGTCTAGTAGCTGGTTTCCTCTGAAGTTTCCCTCAAGATAGCTAGAGCTCACATGCGAGTTTCCTATACCAACGTCATCGTAATGCAACTCGGGGAGGGGGTTGGGGTTCAAAACAATATGTAGTGTTTGGACATTTTGTGGGTGGGGTTTCTTATACCGGCGTCGTCGCAATGCAACTTGGGGAGGGGGTTGGGGTTCAAAATAATATGCAGTTTTAGGATATTTTTTGGGTGGGGTTTCCTATACCAATGTCAACGCACGAAGAAATTTGCACTTAGATAGAGTTTGGATAATATTTCGAGTGGGGTTCCCTATACCAGCATCATCACAATGCAACTCATGCAACCAATGCCACTCAAGAGAGGGGGAGGGGGCGGGCGCAGGCTTTTCCCAAAACAATAGGGAGTGTTGAGTATTTTAGGTGGGGTTTCCTATACCAATGTCATTATTCAGATAAATTTGCACTTACACAGATTTTCGACAATATTTTTAGTGCAATTTCCAAAACAATATGCGGTGTTGCATATTTTGGGTGGGGTTCTCTGTACCAACGTCTTCACAATGCAACTTTGGGGATTCCAACAATATGCAAGTGTTGCATATTTTTGTTGGGGTTTCCTATACCAGTGTAATCGCATAGAAAAATTTGCACTTCAATGAATTTTTGACAATATTTCAAGCAGGGTTTCCTACATCAACATCGACGCAATGCAACTTGGGGGTTCCAAAACATGTAGTGTTGCATATTTTAGTTGGGGTTTCTTATACCAATGTCATCGCGCAGAGAAATTCACACTTAAGACAGATTTTTGACAATACTTCAAGTGGGATCTCCTATACCAACGTCGTCATAATGCCACTCCGAGTTGCATTGGATTTCCTATACCAGTGTCATCGCACAGAGAAATTCACACTTAGAATTTTTGACAATATTTCAAGTGGGCTTTCCTATATTGTCATCATCGAAACGCCACTTGGGGTTGCAATGCAACCCGACCTCCCAGTGCAACTTGGTGGGTTTGAAAACAACGTACACTATTTGCATATTTTAATCGGGGTTTCCTATACCAATGTCATCGTGCAGAGAAATTCACACTTAAGACGGATTTTTGACAATATTTCATGTGGGGTTTCATATACCAACATCGTCGCAATGCCACTCGGGTTCCCAATGCAACTTGGGGGATTCCAACAATATGCAAGTGTTGCATATTTTAGTTAGGGTTTCTTATACAAATGTCATCGTGCAGAGAAATTCACACCTGGACGGATTTTTGACAATATTTTGAGTGGGGTTTCCTATACTAACATCGTCGCAATGCCACTCAGGTTCGCAATGCAACTCGGCCTCCCAATGCAACTTTGGGGGTTCCAAAACAACATGCAGTGTTTGCATATTTTAGTTGGGGTTTCCTATACTAGTGTCATCATGCAGAGAAATTCACACTTGGACAGATTTTTGACAATATTTCGAGTGGGGTTTCCTATACCAACATCGTCGCAATGCCACTCGGGGTCACAATGCAACTCGACCTCCCAATGCAACTTTGGGGGTGGTTCCAAAATGACATGCAGTCTTGCATATTTTAGTTGGGGTTTCCTATACTAGTGTAATTGCATAGAGAAATTCACACTTCAACAGATGTTTGACAATATTTCGAGTGGGGTTTCCTATTACCAATGTCTTCGCAATGCAACTCAACCTCCCAATACAACTTGGGGGGTTCCAAAACAACATGCAGTGTTGCATATCGTAGTTGGGGTTTCTTATACCAGTGTCATCACACAGAGAAATTCACACTTAAATGGATTTTTGACAATATTTCGAGTGGGGTTTCCTATGCCAATGTCGTTGCAAAGCAACTTGAAGGGGGGAGGCGAGGCAGGGGTTTTCCAAAATAATAGGTAGTGCTGAATATTTCAGGGGGGATTTCCTATACCAATGTCATCACGCAAAGAAATTCCCACTTAGACAAATTTTTGACAATACTTTTAGTGTGGTTTTCAAAATAATATGCAGTGTTGCATATTTTAGGTGGGGTTTCCTATACCAACGTCGTTGCAATGCCACTCAGGAGCGCAATACAACTCGGGCTCCCAATGTAACTCGAGGGATTCCAACAATATGTAGTGCTGCATATTTTAGTTGGGGTTTCCTATACCAGTGTCATCGCATAGAGAAATTCACACTTGGATGAATTTTTGACAATATTTCAAGTGGGATTTCCTATACCAACGTCGTAATGCCACTCAAGATCGCAATGCAACTCGGCCTCCCAATGCAACTTCACCCTGGGGTTCCAAATCAACATGCAGTGTTACATATTTTAGTTGGGATTTCCCATACCGATGTCATCGCGCATAGAAATTCACACTTAGACAGATTTCTGACAATATTTCGGGTGGGGATTCCTATACCGACATCGTCTCAATGCAACTCGGGCTCACAATGCAACTCAGGTTACCAATGTGCATTGGGAGTTCGCAATGCAACTCGGGGGACGGGGGGTTGCCAAAACAAATAGGCAGTATTGCATATTTTAGGTGGGGTTTCCTATACCGATGTCATCACACGGAGAAATTTGCACTTGAAAGGATTTTTGACAATATTTTAAGCAAGCAAGCACTTAGACGGATTGTTGACAATATTTAGTG